>JAPDNY010000002.1:246081596-247281596 GCA_029375565.1 Gekko gecko
GGGTCCTTTGATTCTTGTCGCTGATGCATTTATGTTACTTGCTTAGTTCTTAAAGTTAATTTTCAGAATTATTTTTTTATAAAAAGTACCACATAACTAGCTATATAGAAGGAATTAACAAATAAAATTGCTTGTCTGTTTTGTTGAATATGATATCCATTATTGAGCAAACTGGAGTACATAGTTGATGCATGTAATTAGTTTAGCATTACTTTGAAACAATAATGATCTATTTTTAATCAGCCAGCCGATAGTACCCAAGTTTAAGTCTGAAAGAAGATATTCTTATATGTGTGTGTCCCCTCCCCCGCAATATTATGATTAAGACAAGGAGTTAGGAAAGCACTTCATTTCTCCTCTGCCTGCTACTACTAGTTGTATTTGGAAATAAAAACCAAGTGGAAGTTCACAGTTAGTACAGTTTAAAGCTAAAGAGAAATTGCCTGGGCTCAGAATGCATTTTTAAAGCTGATTAAGATTACTCAGTGATGTCTGAGGCTAGCGGCAAATAGCAGGAGTTAATTTGATAACTGAAAACTGCAGCACTAAAACATTTCAGGAGCTTTAAGCACTTAGGTAGAAATGGCTGGATCAAAATCAACTATATTGGCATTTCTGCAGTTTAGCAGTAACAGTCAAGGAATATATGGGAAGACACAAACCTGCTGCCATTATCTCAATGGTGCACAAAAAATTGGGAGTACTATGCCATGGATAAAATTTCCATTTAAAACCCAACTAAGCAATCAGAATTGGCATCAAAGTGGTTTCCTTTTTTGGAATCTGCTCTTAGTGGTGTCTCGCCTTTAATTCAAGCAGTACCACAGAGTTTTTATGACATATGTAAAACAACATGTAATCTTGATAAGGCTAATGCATTACAGTTTTTGTTGAGTCTCAGTTATATGGAAATTCTGTATGTTAATGTTACAGTTGCTGTTTGACTTCATACATTGTTATTCTATGTTAAAATAATAAAACTTTTATTAAAACAAAAACAAAATATTTGGAAGTTTGGCCAGATTCAGAGTTGGTGTACAAACAGAGAACTCCCTGTAAAATCATTGACCTTTTTGCCAGTTGGGTCTAGTTAACAAACAGAAGTTGCAGTAGTAGTAGCGTAAATCCATGGACAGAAGGGTATCCACTATGGATTGCAAATTTCTTGCATCCTCCCATTGCAGTCTATTACTGCTTCCTGCAAAGCTGCTCCTGGAGGACAGGAACTTTTGGAAACAGCATTTATGATTGGGGGTGTCAAACTCATTTGTTAAGAGGGCTGGATTTGACATAAATTGGACTTTGTCGGGCCAGCCATGTGTGTAATAAAATGTAGCACAGATATAAACTTTATAAAGGACACAGAAAAACACAATTAAAGATATTATATCAGCTATTCCATTGGAGCCCCACATTAGGAGACTGTGTGTGTTAAAACTAATATTTCTCTGCAAAACTTAAGTTTCTTGAGTTTGTTGAACTCTATATTTTAACTATAGTTAGTCCCAGACCTCCCCCTCCCCCCAAGAAATATAAACTGCAAATATAAATGGTCTGAGCCTAGGACCCAGGGAAAGAACATGAAATGGCTGAGCAATGCAAACTTCTCTCCCTCCCCCGGTCTACTCAGAGTGGCAGTGGCTCTCCAGAGGTCTCAGTGTTTTTATTACAGGTTGGTTTGAGATGATAATTTTGGGTGCCCTTTTCAGCACTTGTTCTGCTATTATTCCATTGGAGCTCCACATTAGGAGGGTGTGTGTGTTAAACTAGAATTCCTTTGCAAAACTGGGATCCCTTGAGTTTGCAGAACTCTATATTTTAACCCTGGCTGGTCCCAACCCCCCTCCCATGCCCTTAAAATGTGCCTCCCAAAACTGGAAAGCTGGGGGGAACAGTGGGAACTGTAAAGCGAGTTTTAAAATAAAACAGAAGCTCAAGGATCACAGCAGAGGGACACCTCCCCCCAGCTTCTACCTGTGAGGAGGATTATGGAGGCTGGGAGCAGTGGCTGGGAAGTTTGGCAGCCCCACCCGCTGCCTCCTGCTTCCAGAGGCAGCCCCACCCTCTGCTCTTTATACTTCAAGGCAGCTCAAGCTCAGAACAGCAAGGATGGGCAGAGGAGGGGGAAGAGAAGAGAGCCCCACTCCCAGGTCAGGTTAAAGGCCTAGATGGGCCGATTCCAGCCCACAAGCCATAGGTTTGACATCCCTGATTTAGGAGGTAAGAGAGGGAGGAAAGTAAGGCATACTCCACCAGTGGAAACCTTTCCATCCATAGAAATGCTCCAGTGCATTCAATTCAGTATTTTTGCCAGGTTAATGGATGTTTTGCAGTAGTGGTTTAAAGTTCACATTTTGAACTAATATTTTATATAATGCAGAGTATTTTGTTATCAGTTTTCTGTTAAAGTTAGAAAATGCTGGTCCTAGCAGTTTTTGCAATTCAAGCAGATCCACTTCCAGCTGATCGTATTGAATATTAAAAGCTGGCCACCAGAATATCGAGGGAGGGTGAAGGAATAAGGTTTTATAATGTGGTTTTGGACAGGAAAATAGGAGACTTGCTTATCTTGACTCTCAGAAGGAAACCCTGCCTCCTTTTGTAGCTTTTATGGCATTAAATGTTTGACAAATGATTTAAGATTCCAATACAGTATATGTTATCCTGTAAGCTAATTCTCTTTTTTTGAACTAGAGCATCCTTTCTCTGCTGATAAAAGTAAAAGGTTAAAAAACATCGCACTTTATCTTAATTATTTGTTAAAAACATCATCAAACCAATGATAAAAGCATGTTTAAAACATAGATCTTCTGAGCATGTACAGAGTACTCTTAATCAAGAGCCACCAGAAAGAACACTACTAGGAACTTAGAATGGTGTTACATCAAGTATTACAGGCATGTACAGACAAGAGAACTCCCTAGCTATTCATTTCAAAAATTATTTAATGATGAATAAACTCTTTTTAAATCAAAAATCTATACTGACCTATAGGACATAAACTCACCAGCAGTCACACTAAACCAGTTTTGAAAAAAAAAAAGGTACTGTTCTTATTCTAGGTTTACTTAAGTCAAAGCTAGCAAGGAAATGCTTTCATTTAACTCATGTGGTCCCAAGGATGTCATCTTCAAAATTTGCTCTGCTTCCCTTTCTAAAAGAATCTCATTGTTCTGGCTATTAGATCTATACAAGTGGAAACCCACAAGGTCTTTTGGGAAGCAACTCCTTCCCTTCTCCTGCACCATTTCCTCTTTCCCTTTCCTGAAAGCTTCTATAGTCTCTCTCCTTTCTCTGCTCCCTTCTCTCCTTCTAAGAATTCCAACCTCCAAGTGGGGCCTGGTGATCTCCTGGAATCACAACCGATCTCCCAACTACCAACAGCTGTTCCCCCTTAGAGTTGTCAGCTCTGGGTTGGGAAATTCCTGGAGATTGGCGGTAGAGCCTGGGGAAGGCAAGTTTTGCGGAGGGAAGCAATTTTAGCAGGGTATAATGCCATAGAGTCCACCCTCCAAAGCAGTCATTTTCTTCAGGGGAACAGATTTCTGTCATCTGAAGATCAGTTTCAATTCCAGGTGATCTCCAGCTCTCACCTGGAGGGTGGCAACCCTAGTTCCCCTGGAGGAAATGGCTGCTTTGGGATAGAGGTCCCTCCATTCCTTAAACCAGACTCTTTCCAGGCTCCAAATATCTAGGAATTTCCTAACCTGGAGTTGGCAACCCTATTTCCTTCCCAGCCAAGCTACCTTTAACTGCCCCTTTGTCTTAAGCTCCCCCCGCCCCCCGCAGCCTCTACCTAGGAAAACTGTGGCCCCGTTATGTGCTGCTAGCAACACATGCTGCTTTTCTCCCTATATATCACAGTGCCCAGAAATTGGTTGCACTATGGAACTGGGGATACAATAAGGTTAACTTTGTGCAAGCAGCTGCTGCAGTCTTTTTCTTGAATTTCCACGTGCTCTAAAGCAAGTAGAAATTTTGCACTGGATCCAACCCAATATTAGGAACAGTCACTGTTTATTTAGAGAGTTTATAACCTGTCTTTCCATTTCAAGAAGACCAAACAAAATCAAATACAGAATCAACTGGAGGATTCTAGACAATAGTTGCTGGAGAATTGGGTCTCTGCTGATGATAAACCTTAAGGTACCTTTTTTGATGGATGCAAAGTGGGGCAGAGTGTGAAAGGCAGGCATCTTCAACAGAGTGTTCATAATAGGAACAGGAAAGCAGCAAGTATATATAAGAAATGCAAAATCCATTTTTAAGTATTGCATGTAAAAATGACCTTGTTCGTTGTCAGCTGAAGTCTGTGCATTGTGATATGTTTGAGCCTGATTCAGGACGGTCTGTAATGTCTGCTTGAACTGAGGAAGAAGGAAGAGTGGGTGAAAAAGCTTTTTTGTGAAATCATGTTTTACAGGTATGACTTGAGGATAAATTTGTGTGAGCTCTTTAAAGTTGAGCAGCCACCATCAGCTCTGAAAAGATTAACAAGGGAGTTGTGAAAGATTCAGGAAATGTAAAGTAAAAAATACGTGTTTTTCTTTTGTTCTTCTTCAAAAATGAGTTATTCAAGGACTCCAGTAAATTGATGTATTAAGTAAAATACGTTTCAGGTATTGGCACAACATTTTTTCATTGCGTTAACACTCTGAACAAAACAAAAATGCCATAATTTTAATTACATATTCCAAAATATGGTTCTGTCAAACTGAGCTACAGCAAACTTGAGGGGAGGAAGGGAAGAAAGGCAGAGCGTCCTTTTTGTCCCCTTCACCCTATACTTCCTGTTTCTCCTTCTGCATATTTCCCGCTCCAATAAGTCTTTCTCTTCTTCAGCAGGATTTCCGGTAGGTACAGGACACCCATTATATAGCCTGACTTTATATAAGGCTAGTGAATAAAACCTTTGTCAGATAACTATCTGTGAAACAAGCTGGATATCTTCATGGCTTAAGGAACCTGGCCATTCTTCACTACTCATGGGAATGTCTTCATTAACATTGTTATAAATTGAACTGGAGTAATGCTTGATGGATTATTAATGTACTGTGAAGAAAAATAGCCCAACACTCGGAAATTGGTGCAGTAAATGCTTGTGGGTTTATTGAATCTCTTGATCAAATAAAAGTGCTTGATACCAGCTTGTGTTTCAAACACTGGAGGTTTGGGAGATCTGATCTTAAAATGTGCATGTTCTGAATAACAAGCTCATTATCATGTAGGGTTGCCATTCCCCTGATGGGGGTGGGGCCTTACCCACTTTCAGGGGCCCAATCTGCCGTTGCCCAGCCGGTCAGTGGGAGAGCCCCACCCCAAAGAGCCCTATCTGTGCCAACATGCCCAGTTACCATAGAGTTTTCCCTCAAACACTAAAGTGTCCTCCTGGCAATGTATCCTGCACAATGACGTCACCTCTGAGTGATGTCATTGTGGCATGCGCGCTTTGTGCGTTCACTGGAAAGTCCTGGGAACATGTGGTCGCAAAATTACCTATCTTTTGATTAGTTGCTGTAGATTTTCCAGGTTGTGTGGCCGTGATCTTGGCATTGTAGGACCTGATGTTTCGCCAGTAGCTGTGACTGGCATCCTCAGAGGTATAACACAGAAAGATGTAGTACTCTCTGTGTAAAGGTGAGCAGAAAACTGATAGGCAAGTAATTTATTTCTACCTTGGAAGGTGGGGTAGGTCTGAGTCAATTATCTAGACACTAGAAATTATCTAGAAATAAATTATTTGCCTATCAGATTTCTTCTCGCCTTGACACAGAGAGTACTCCATCTTTCTGTGTTATACCTCTGAGGATGCCAGCCACAGCTACTGGCGAAACGTCAGGTCCTACAATGCCAAGACCACGGCCACACAACCCAGAAAATCTACAGCAACTAATGAACTCTGGCCGTGAAAGCCTTCGACAACATATCTTTTGATTCTTTGCCTCAGCAATTCAATCACTGCCTCTTTTTTCTTAGATTTATTAGGGTTTTCTTTGTTTAAAAAAACTGCTGTCTCATAATAAAATACTTTCAAGCTGGAGCTTGTTAAGATGTTTTTAGTCAGGGGCAACTGATAATTTGTTTCCTGCTTGATTCAGTTTTTGCAGGTTAACTATGAGAACAATATAAAGAAACCAGAGACTTCCTGAAGAGAGAACACTGTCAAAAACCTAAAACAATGAAATGCCTTTAGCAAATAATACATATATTTGCTTTCTACAGAATACAGCTGTCCTTATGCATATTAACTCAGAATCTCCCCCCCACACACACACATTTGATTCCATCAGGCTTATTCCCTGCATTGGATTATCTTTTGTCATTTTCCTTTTTGCTAGAAAAATATTTTTTTTCTTATCTTCTCTTTAAATAAAGATAGCTTTTGAAATTCATGTATGTGTGTGTGCGCGCGTCTTTTGGGTGCTGTCCCTTTCCTTACCTAATTTTTCAACAGCCTATTTTTCAACAGAGAATGCCCTGATGCTATTAACTTGGTTTATTTGCTGCAGGGACTTGGGGCTTCTTGAAGTCAAATCAAATCCTGATGAACAAGACTTTCCCCTGCAAGGTTTTTAGCAATTCTTCCTACTCTCCTTTCAGCTGGAGAAGGACTTGAAAGTCCATTTACTCAGCTCTTAATGTGGAGTGTTCCACAGTATAAGATATTACTGGGAGTTTGATTTTTATGCTACTAATCTGCTGAGCACTGGAGAGGTAGATCCTTCCCCTCAAGACTTACATGGTTTACAGGGGCCACTTTCTAGCTGTTGGTGTTCAGTCCTGTTCTCCGTGTCCCTGGTCTTTTCTTGGTGCTAAATGGAAGCAGGAGATAATATGTGCTGTCTGACCCAGAGTTCATGGTTTCAGAGGGTAGCTGTGTTGGTCTTCAGTAGAACAGCTAGATTTGAGTCAATTAGCACCTTCTACAGTTCTGCAGGGCCTGCAAAATGGACCTCTTCCACCAGGCTTTCAAGTAGGGTGCCACCTCGACTTTATGGCCCTGACCCTAACATCAACATCATTACCAACCTGGCCTTAACATCAGCACTACCGACAGCTGGAAGTTTAACAGCTTGGCAGGAGCCTGGAAGCAGCCATTCAGTGATAACAGAATGTTGCCATCTTGTAATAACATCACGTGCTGTGTAACTACGGATTTATACTTACTTATTTTAATGTTGTTTGTATTGGAGTTTTAATGTATTTTTATATCTATGTTGTGAGCTGCCCTGAGCCCACCACAGCAAGGAGAGTGGCATATAAATCTAACAAATAAATAAATAAATAATAAAGACCAACAAGATTTTGAGGGTATAAGCTTTTGACAGTCAGATACAAAGGAAGCTTTGATGAAGGGAGCTTTGACTCTCAAAAGCTTATACCCCCAAAATCTTGTTGGTCTCAAGGGTGCTACCGATCTTGAATCTAGAGTTTGTGGTGTTAGCTATTTATGTGTAGGGCTCTTCATTTTCTTGCACTGGGAGTTCTGGTGGACATACCGAGTTCCATGAGAGTGGTGATCCGTGAGGAGAACTCTGGGAGTGCGAGCATTACAGTTTCCTTTCTCTAGGACTATGTACAGTTTCTGTGTTTGGGGGCTAGAACCTTGTATAAGCTATTTTCTTTGTGGTTAGTGGCCCTGAACCTTTCTTCACTCTTTGCATATTTCTGTTTGTGCCTTGTGTTCTCAAAGTCCCAAAGATGGGATGACAGAGTGAGGTGGTCATGTAATGTTCATCCTTCATTGTGAGTTGTGTTCCATCAGCAGGTCATCAGCCTTATGCTATGCTGTAACTTGGCTGGAGTTTAAGATCACAACTAGAGTTGCCAGCTCCAACTCGGGAAATACCTGGAGATTGGGGGGGGGAAGGGGCAGTGTTTGGGGTGGGCAGAGTTTAGCAAAGGTGGAGACTTCAGTGAAGATGTGATGTCACTTTGTGATGCCGTGTTCTGTGATGTTGCTTCCAGGGCAAAGGTCAATTATTTACATATTGTGATGTCACTTCCAGATCACTTCACCAAACTTGCCCCTTCCTGTGAGGTAACTTTTTCTTTTCAACATCAAAATGGAGAACATCCTGCTCTTCTTTAACTATAGTAAAATGAGATGACTAAGTCAATGTTTTCCTGAGCATTGCTTTTGATTCCTGTTGCAAAAAAGGAAAAAGAAAAAAAAGCAGCCAAGCTGTACCAATAACCCTCTTACTCCTTTCCCCCCCAACTAGGCTTGTGAGAAGAGAGGCTGAAAAAGAGAAATACTCCTCCTCCAGGGAAGAAGTAGTGGCTCAGACATAAGCCAGGCACTGGAAGAAATAGTGGAGAGATACAGATTGGGGACGGGTCTACGCGGAGGCCTTGAACAGAGTTATGGGGCAACCATGGCTATCAGTGCAGCTTTCTAGAAGAGTAGCTATGGGGACCCACCACATTAGGTTGACGACAGGTGCCCACTGTAATTTTAACACCAGTAGTGGTTATAAGTAGTGACAAAATGCCAACCGTTTCAGCTTTGTGGAAAATTATATTCCTGAAATGTATAGTATCTCAAGATCCAAAACATCAGGAGGGAACCACAGGAAATGGCAAAGCAAAATACTTAGCTAATCAGATAATGAAGACAGTTATTTTTGTTTAATTCCATTTTTTGCCAGCTCATGCATGCTTGCTGCCCAGCAGTGACAGGGTAAAACAGAAGCCTGGTAAAATTTAAATGTAAAAGAAGGGCTCTAATGAAAAGAATGTGGGGTGGGCTGCTTCTTGTGGCTGGTCTCTCTCTCACTCAGATTATAGGGGAACAACATGATGTTATCATGAGGGCAGGGACTGATCTCTGAGTAGTATGGCTGGAGATAACCTACTCCCCCTATCAAGCAGTCGTTTGCAGTGGTAAACAAACTACCTTCAGCAGTGGAGTTCTAGTTTACTAGCCTTTTAATGACTGAAGATATTGACTTCTCTGTAGCACAGATCTCTGCATTCCCATATGGCTACAGACAGACCTACCTCACAAAGTTGTGAGGATAAAATGGAGGAGTCAAATGAACACCACCCTGAGCTTTTTGGAAGAAGAATGGGATAGAGATGCAGAAAATAAACACAGTACCTTTGATAATTTGCAGAGTACCTCTGGGAAACTGCAACAAGCCTTTTTCTCCATGCCCAAATGAAATTAGGAAGAAGCCTTTTCTGGGGACAGAAAATAGGATCGGAGGACTCCAAGTCAACATGTTTAGCATTAACTGCGCTCAATTGCAAATGCACAAGGGTTGAAGACTTGAAGCATTCTACTGCTAAGTCTATGGAAACTAGTTCGCTGAAATTCCCCCTCCCTCTAAACAGCATGCTAATTCAAAGGAGCAGATAACAGTACAAGAGCACCATTATATCAGCCTGGCCAGTTCCACTCTCTTGTGTGTGTGTGAGAGGATTCGTTCTCTCCTGGAACAGAACTTCTAGATAGCTTTCTTTATCCCATCACCTTCCCCATCCCAATATCTAAAATATATGTTATTCATTATGTCTTGACATGTGTGAAACTGTCATTTAAAAGGTTTCTCACATGTCGACTACCTCCAGCCCCAGCAGCTTCATATGAGGGGGCCAGCCAGGGCTGGGCAACCCATCAGCTGTGCTAGCTGCTATGTGAGAGGGGAGGGTCTGGCCAACAGAGAGCTGAACCCACCTCTCTTTCCTCTCTCCTCCTGTAGAACTCCACATGACTGGAGCATGCACACAGCTTTTAAGGATAGGTGGCGCTGATGGTGCTCTGTGGTTTTCCTTCCCAGTCTTTATGGTTACCATAGTCTCCGTGGTTACCATACAGACTAATCACAGAGTACTGCCACCACTTTTTCTCCCACTTTTGAAAAATCAGTTAGCTGGTGGGAGAGGGTGGAGGGAATCCTCCCACCTTTAACGTGCACTTAACAACTCTAATCACAACTATTTTATATTCCACCTTCCTTATGTTCAGAAATCTGAATCCTGTATTTGAAATATAACTTAGCCTTGGCCACTTTTGTATCTGTTTTGTACTGTATCTCTTTGTCATCTATCTCAGGCCTTTTCTGTGTGGTAAATGTCCTGCAGTGCTGTATGCATTGGCTCAACATAAGAAGAGGTATGTGAGATCATATCTCCGACATGCTGTTTGTGGTTATTTCAGATCTTTACCAAACATAACCAGTGTTGTATTTGTGTGCTAATACTTCAGGCACTTCCATAGGACATGAGGTGTCAGAGTCTTAAAAACTAGTGTTTGCCCTGACCTGGATAGCCCAGGAAAGCCCAGTCTCATCAGATCTCTGAAGCTAAGCAGGGCTGACCCTGGCAAGTATTTTGCTGGGAGACCTCCAGAGAATACCAGGGCCAGGAGGCTAGAGGCAGGCTATCAGGCCACTTCTCTGAATATCCTCCATGCCCCAGTAGGAGTCGCCAGAGGTCACCATGACTTCCAGGCATGGGCTCACTTGTACGCGCACGTGCGTGCACACACACACACACACACACACACTCAAATGCAAAAATACAAAAAAAAATCAGTGCTTGAAAAAAAATGCTTAATGGTGTTGTTGGTCTTGAATATTGTTTGATGAATATACAAATGTGACTTACTGTCTCTTATATTCTGTAAGTGTAGTAAAGTTTGTTAGGTTTTGTTCCAATTAATCTTGAAAGAATGACTTAAACCACGTTGAGTAGAAGCTGGGAAATAAATACTGTCTTCCAGAAGCTGGGAAATGAATAATATCTTCCAACAGGTTTGCCGGCTAGTGATCTTTAACCAGTGCTGTATAACCACAATGAAGTAAGGGAGTCAACAGAACTCTGCAGCACTTCTTAATCTTATTTATCCAATGCTGTATAATCACAATCAAGTAAGGGAGTCAACAGACCTCCGCAGCACTTCTACATAAAACTTTGTAAGCAAAAACACATGTTAAATTTAGCTCCAAATAACTTGTTACAATTTAAGCCATAGCATACTTATAAAATAACATACCTTTACTTGATTTAGTAAGGAATATAGATAAGGATTGACAGTTTCATTAAGAGTATAGTTTTCTTCTAATTCAGCCATGACTAAACAAGCTATGGTGGGAGCTGCTGGACTCCCCATTATCATACCATGCTGTTGAATATAAAATTGATCCTAGTACAATGTCTAGAAGCTCCATTAAAAAGAAAGTTGGAGGTTCCTTTATTGGTCTCTTATCTACATACCTCTGCACTGTGAGATGTGCATCTTCAAAAGGTATGTTTGAATATAATGCTATCATATCTAGTGTTGACAGAACTGACTCTTTTGACAGTGAAAAGCCTTCTGTCTTGGTTATGAAATTGGTGGTGTCCTTTAAGTAACTGGGAATAGATTGTAAAAATGGTTTCAAATAAAAATCCAATGTTTTAGCTAGGGGGTTCCAAAATAGAATTTGTTCCTGAAATTATAGGCCTACCTGGAGGAGAATGTAAGGACTTGTGAATCTTAGGTACAATATAAAATAAGGGAACTCTGGGATAAGGATTTATTAAGAATTTGTAGAGTTGATCAGAAATGTAGCCCAACTCCCTGCCCTCATCCACTACTACTTTTATAAGTTAAGCAATTTTCCCAGTAGGATCTGAGGGAACTGGTTGGTAATATCTGGGGTCACTAAGTTGTCTCTGTATTTCATTTAAATAGTCAATAGTGTTAAGAATGACTATCACTCCCCTCTTGTCAGCGGGTGTGACGCCCTCCCCGGCTCGCGGGAGGGCGCCCTCTATCGAACGCTGGTGAAAGGCCCCCCCGGGGTTGGACGCAGCTCTGTTGCTCAGGTCGTCCCCGATGGAGGGGCCAGAAGGGCTGGTCGTGGGCACCTTAGAAGGTCCGGGCAATGGCCTCAGAAAGCGGGCTTGTCAGGGGGGTTTCTTCACCCCTCTTACCCGGCCTGGGACTGGCCTTTAGAGCAGGGTGCTCTGAGGGCTTCGACTCTCGCTCTCCTTCTCTCTGCCTCTCCCATCTGCCTCAGCCAGCCCAGTTTCTCTCCTCCTTGGCCGCTTCCCTTTCTCCTTCTTTTATTACCCCTGCCATTCCCTCTGTCCCCTCCCCTTCCTGTGCCCCGCCTCCCTCCAAAGGCAAGGACGCCGACCTGGCATCCTCCCTTCCGGCCCCCGCGCCCCACGCCTGGGTGTGGGCTGAGTGGATGTTACTGCCGGTCGTCTCCTGCTCTCCCAATGTGGCCGTCCAGCCGGGCCTCCGTTCGTGCTGCGGGCTGGGCCTTGCCCACCCCACCCGCGGCTCACTGCTCTTCACCTCCTCGGCCGCCGCTTCCTCCGAGGGCCTCTGTTCCGTGCTGCCACTTCCCGGCAGCACGCTTTTGTCATCAGGTACCCCCTTGGGGCTGGGGGGTGCTGCCGGGGCCTTTCCTAGGCTGCTGTGGTTCTCAGGGGAGGGGCAGGGAACCTTGCCGGTACCTCCGGCTTCTGGCCGCGCCTCCCAGCACCGTCCCGGCTGGGTCCGGGACAGTGGGCTTAATTGTGATATAATCCTCAGCTAAATTTCTTAAAAGTTCCCTATCTTTCCTAGATAAGTTATCCAATGCTTAGGTTGTGAACTTTCTAGGTTCTCTATTTGTTTTAACACTATTTTTTCAAAGGTGAGTATATTATGGTTTACACAAGGTAGAACAAAGGTTGACTTTACATGTAGGGTGTCTTCTGGTATATCATTATTAAGCTTAAAGAAATCTCTTAGTTTGATTTGTCTGATTAACTTAAAGAAATCTACACGAATATGAAGTGAATAATACGTGGGAATGGGCACAAAACGTAACACTATGTTGAGGAGCCTTTTTTCATCTGTTGTTAAAACTCTATCTGACAAATTCACAATTAGGTCCATCTCCAGCCCTTTTTGAACTATCTCTGTGGAAAGAAATTAGTCCCCTTAGATCTACTGTGGGTTATCATGTCAGTAAAGGCCCTATCCTGATTAGATTCATCACCAGAAGAAGGTAAAGAATCATCCCCATCAGAGGTTTCTAAATCTATTCCAAGTTGATCAGCCCAGGTGACAGCTTTTTTTCTGATTTGGACAATATTTTGACACTTTTTTCTATACAGCATATTGTTACTGTGAGAAATTCTTTTTTAAAAAAGCAGTGTAATACCTGTTTATTAGGACCAACCAAACTGACACAAAACAGTAAGCAAGCATTTAACTTCCTCAGAATTCTCTGTCATATTTATGTTCAGTAGAAAAAACATAAAAATGTCTGAGGAGCTTCCAATGAAAAAATTGGGAACATAAGAACGTAAGAGAAGCCAATGTTGGATCAGGCCAATTGCCCATCCAGTCCAACACTCTGTCACACAGTGGCCAAAACTACCAGGTGCCATCAGGAGGTCCAGCAGTGGGGCCAGGACACTAGAAGCCCTCCCACTGTTGTCCCCCCAAGCACCAAGAACACAGTGCATCACTTGCCCCAGACTGAGAGTTCCTATCTATACCTTGTGACTAATAGCCAGTGATGGACTTCTGCTCCATATGTTTCTAGTTCCCTCTTGAAGCTGTCCATGCTTGTAGCCACCACCACCTCCTGTGGCAGTGAATTCCATGTGTTAATCACTCTTTGGGTGAAGAAATACTTCCTTTTATCTGTTCTAACCCAACTGCTCAGCAATTTCACTGAGTGCCCACGAGATCTTCTTTGTGGTCTCTGTGCATCACACCTAGTGTGCCTGCGCTGATCTGATAGGTGTTGTACAAAGCTCACAAAGGGATTTCGCACCTCCGCCCTGAGCCTGCGTGGGAACCCCTACTGTGCATGCCCAAGGGGGTGGGGCGCAGACATCCCACCAGTTCTCTTCTGACCGCCGTGCTGTTAACAGCTCTTTTGATGGTTGGTGTTTGTAAATTTTCCCCTCACATTGAGACTCTCTGAATTCTTTGGAAATTTTGTTCTTCATTTTTTCTCTGATTTTTCTTGGACTTTGCCTCACATGACAGGAAGTCTGCGGGGTGAGAACTTTCCATGGTCTTTGGACCTTCGCCCCCCCCCCCATTTCCCTTCCCTCACACAGAAGATCCTTTTTATGGCTAAAAAGTGGGGGTGCTTCAAGAGGTGTGTTTCATGTGGAAGTAAACTTTCCCCGTGAGATGAGCACACTCTCTGTATTATTTGCTTGGGCGAAGGTCATTGGCCGGAGGCGCGGGCTTTGTGTGCAAAATTCTTGAACCAAACGAGAAAAAATAGAGCCGCGAAATTAAAGGTAGCTCTCTGGGAATTGGCTCTTGCCCCTCCTATATATACGGAGCCTCCTCCTAAATCTTCTGCATCAACTTCATCTTGAACATCTATGTCGATACCGATGCAGAAGGTCGCGCCACTGACGCTGAAGCCACCTCGATCGGACAAATCAACTTCAGATACAGGGCCAGCCCCTTCTAAGAAGCGCCCTTGGAAATCAGTTTCCTCCATTTTGACACTGATGAAGAAACCTAAGAAGGACAAGTCGCAGAGGCATATCACTCATAAGTCGACTACTGGGGACCCACAGAAGTCTCAAGAGTTGAGCAGCGTGGTACTCCCCAAGGGCTCTGCACTGCCAGTTGATACGCAGTTGCATTCCCTGTTGAGATGCCAGGCCACTCCGGAGCTGCCTAGAATCCAATTGGAACCCCCAATAGAAATACTGGATTCTCCAACCAGGCAGCTGAACCCTCCGGTGTCAGAGATGAAGCTGGCTCACCATCCTCCATCTGTATTGGCTTCTGAAGTTGAGGATGATTTGATATCATAGACTCAGGCTGTAGGTCCTTGCTCTCCGTCAACTGCCTCCTGGGTGAGTGGTAGTTCTGATAATGATGGATGATACCAACCGTGGGATAGATCTCACTCTCCCTTCCCTGATGACTGAGGGACAAATACCAGTTTCATCGTGACCGATACTATCTATCCCTCTCGCCTAGGAGAAAGCATGTCTCCAGATCGACCACTAGTCGGAATTCACCTTCCCGGTATCGATACGGGCCTCTGGTGTACCGTCTATATGATCATCAAGAGCATATGCCTTGCTGGTTCTCCTCAATGCCATGGCTGCAGCCTAAGGGACATAATGACTGGGACAATTGTTTTTCCCAATCCTGTTCTCCATGTTGTCCACCACTGTGTGCGACGTTTTCAAAACTGCCACCTTTTTCACTGCCGAGAGAAGCCCCTCTACCAACACTATCACCAAAGAACCCCTCTGTACTGATACCGACCCAGGGCCCTGGGTCACATTCGGAGTCTTCTCAGGGCATGTCTGAAGGCGACCAGTCTGAAGATGAGACCTCCCCAGGGGATGTCTCCCTTAAGCAAAAGGTGTCCCAGAACCTCCTGATGTCTCTGTCAGAGGACATGCTGTCTAATTAAGAGGAACTAATTAAGAGGATGGCTCATTCCTTGGGCCTTTCTATCATTCAACCGCAGCCATTGGTATTGGATAACAACAACAACAACAAAACAACAACAACAACAACACAACAACACAACAACAATGATAATAATGATAATGATAATGATAATGATAATGATAATAATAATAATAATAATAATAATAATAATAATAATAATAATAATACTTTTGATTTATTGATCGCTTTTTCCCACACACCTGTGGGCTCAGAGCGATTTACAGTTACTCATGACAGTTGGACTAACAATATTCACAGGGGATAGGGGAAACAACATACAATATTTTTAATTACACACATTGTAGCTAGTCGGAGGATTCCACTGCGGGCTGAATCAGTCATATCCCGATGGCATGTATTCTTTGTCGGCTGGCTGATGACGTCCGGGCTTCTTGATGTCGTACTGTCACCGCCTGGCCGATTTGCTTCACTGCAGGAATGCTGAAACAGATCTTTTCATCTTTTGATCTCGCTGCGCCACAGAAATCACACTCGGCAGCTAACACCTCCCAGAGGGAGTAGTGTGCCCACCCCCTTACAGGTGGTCCCCAATTTATCTACTTGCCGGAGCTTTCCAATCACTGGGTAGACGATGAGCTAGGGACAAGGCTAGGTTGCTCACACCAGCGCGGGGCTAGAACTGGCAAAGCTTGGCAGTTCAGGTGTTATAGTTAAGCAGGGGGATTACCCACTGCACCACCACTCCCCATGAGGTCCACGATGTGGTCCATATGGACACATCAACACCAATCGCCTTGCCAATATCGAAGGTCCTCCTCCAAGCTGTGAAAACCTCTTGGGAGAAGCCATTGTCTGCACCGGTCTCGACCAGAAGGCTGGATCATGTGTACCAAGAGCAAGAGGAAGGGGCAAGCTTCCTCTATGTGCATTTGAAGCCAAATTCTATGGTGGTCTCGTCTTCCTCCAAAAATAGGTGCACCAACATCACTCCATCGGACAAGGAAGGCGAGAAACTTGATTCCTTTGGGAAGCGTTTTTATTCTGCTGGTGTCCTCGGGATAAAGGCATTGAACTATGTAGTGTGCATGGGTTAGATACCAATATGCACTGTGGCAACAAATGGCAAATCTTCTACCCTTCCTTCCCGAGGATAAAACCCAGGAAGTGCGGGCTTTGCAAAAGGAGGGAATGATCATGGCAAAGCAGCTTCTTAATAGTGCCAAGCACACATTTGACACCTTTTCCACCACAATGTCCTCTGCGGTGGCACTTCGCCAGCACTCCTGGCTGCAAACGACCTCGTTGCCCCCTGATACCAGGGCTCATATAGAGGATCTTCCATTTGATGGGGAGGGCCTCTTCCACTCTTCTACTGACTCAGCCTTACAAGAGATGGACAAGAGCATAAAAGCCTCCAGATCTTTGGGTGTCTTTGCTCCATCTAAGCCATACCACCAGCGTTCCTGGTCCCACTACGGCTCCAAACGCCTTTATTCTACTAAACCACCCCCAGAGGGTACTTGGAGATCTTGTCAATCACCTATGGGGCAGCACCAGAAGTACCAGTACCTGGCAAAGTCAAGATATGGCTCCCAGCAACAACATCCTAGGGCCAAGTCCCAAAAGACTACCAGACAGGGCCTTTGACTTTCCCTGTATTTTTACAAGGGAATCTGCCCACCTTTCCCCTTTCCTCCCTGTGTGGCGGGTCATTACCACAGACAGCTGGGTTCTATCCATTCTGACCCATGGATATTCAATAGAATTTGTGGACTTGCTGACACTGCCTGTCTTTCAAAGCACCCCTTCGTCTTCCATTCTTCTCCAAGAGGTCAGTTCCCTCTTGGAGAAGGATGCGATAGAGCACGTGCCGAAGGCATACGAGGGGGCAGGCTTTTATTCCCATTATTTTGCTGTTCCCAAGTGGGATGGGGGTTTACGTCCAATTTTAGATCTGCGGGACCTCCACATCTTCGTGCAGTACTGCAGATTCAAGATGATGTTGTTGAAAGTAATTCTCCCTCTTCTGTCTCGGGGGTCCTGGATGGCAACCATCAACCTCCAGGATGCCTACTTTCATCTCAACATCCATCCATCCCACCGAAGGTACCTCCGTTTCACCATACAGGACTGCCACTTCCAGTACAAGTGTCTCCCATTCGGTCTATGCACGGCACCAAGGGTCTTCACCAAGACGATGGTGGTGGTGGCGGCCTATCTTCGCCTACAGGGGTTTGCCATCTATCCCTACATAGACAATTGGCTTTTAGTGGTGGATTCTTCGAGGCTCCTGGAGAACCATATTTCTCAGACGCTCAGTCTTCTGTCCTCCCTGGGCCTTCAGGTCAACCATCGGAAATCCCATCTGCAGCCTTCACAGAAGGTACAATTTATTGGTGCAGTGCTGGACTCTGTGGCTTGCAGGGCGTACCTTCCTGCGGACAAAGCAACAACCCTGTCTTCTCTAGCCACAGACACGGGTTTCATCTATGACCTTTCAGATCCAATGCCTGCTAGGTCACATGTCGGCCACCACGGCTGTGCTACCATTAGCAAAGCTACACATGAGACCACTGCAAACATGGTTCCTACGTCGTTTTTTTTAAAAAAACATTTTATTATAGGATATGTTTCACATAGTTAAAATTCCATCTTATAGATATCACATATCTTTTTTCTTTTCTCCCCACTCCCCCCAGTACAAGGCTTCCCGCAATGCTCTTACCCCCTTATAAACTCTATTATCTAATTACCATTCACAAAATATGTCATTTCCATTATCAAATTAGGTAACATTTTAGCAATCTTATCGTTCTTTTTCTTATTTTTTCCTTAATAACTGTCAAAGCAAATCAATTTTTAACATCCCAATTTTTCTCAAGATAGTCTTTAAAATCTTTCCATTCTTCAAAAAATGCTTCATCTTCTTCGTTATTAAGCTTTCTTGTCATTTTGTCCATTTCAGCCATAAAAAGCATCTTCTTAATCCATTCCCATGTTTCAGGAATCTTTTCTTGTTTCCAGAATTGTGCATAAGTCATTCTAGCTGTTGTGACCAAGTATCATAACAATGTTCTCTTGGTTACATTTAATTCTTCCAGTTTAAGACCTAACCACAAGATTTGTGGATCTTTCTTAAAAGTACATTTCAGAATCTTCTGTATTTCATTATGAATCTCTGACCAGTAACTCATGGCTTTATCACAAGTCCGCCACATATGGTAAAATGAGCCCTCTTTCTTTCTACATTTCCAACATTTGCTAGACATACTCTCATTTATATTAGCAATTTTCTTTGGAGTCATATACCATCTATACATCATTTTATAACAATTCTCTTTGACATTAACACAAGTTGAAATTTTCATTGACTTTTTCCACAAACATTCCCATGATGCCATAGTTATTTCACTATTTACATTTACCGCCCATTTTATCATTTGTTCTTTTACAATTTCATCTTCTGTATACCACTTCAGTAAAACCTTATATATTTTTGAGATCATTTTTTCCCCTTTTCCACTCATATAGTCTCAATTTCATTATTCTTTGCCCAAAAGCCATATTTTCTCTTATCAGTTTTAAACAAATCATAGATCTGTCTATAATTCAACCAATCATAATCAGATTCCACATCATCTCTGTCTCTCATAACAAAACTTTTCCCATCAGATTTTTAAAGATTTCTATACGGTAACCAATCTAATCCTTCATGTCTCGAATATGGTTTAATCACTTCTGCCGGCACTATCCAAAGTGGTTGTTCTTCATAAAAGATTTTTTTGTATCTCATCCAAGTCTCGAACAGTGATCGCCTAATAAAGTGGTGTTTAAAAAATTTGTCGATTTTTGATTTTTCGTACCATAAATACGCAGGCCATCCAAACTTGTTATCATGACCTTCTAACGCCAACAACTTCATATTTTCAAGGTTAATCCATTGTTCTATCCACGTTAAGCAGATAGCATCGTAGTAAAGTCTAAGATTTGGTAGTTGAAGTCCTCCTCTTTCCTTAGCGTCACATAAAATTTTCATTTTAATTCTTGGTTTCCTTCCTGCCCACACAAATTTTGATATTTCTTTCTGCCATCCATCCAGTATCTTACTTTGTCATAGTATTGGGATAGTCTGAAACAAAAACATTAACCAAGGCAAAATATTCATTTTGACTGTTGCAATCCTTCCCATTAGTGATAAATTCAAAGTGTCCCATTTTTTCATGTCTTGTTGAATCTTATATCATTTTTTTTCATAATTATTTTTGAATAGATCTATATTTTTCATAGTCAATTCAATCCCTAAATACTTTGTCTTTGTAACCAATTCACACTGGATTTTCTCCTGAAGTTCCATTTGTTTCTGTTTCGTCATATTTTTACACATCACCTTTGTTTTACTTTTGTTAACATAAAAAGCCAAGTCTCCAAAATCTTTAATTTTTTGCATCAGTCGTGGTATATTCTCTATTGGGTCTTGAATCATAAACATTACATCATCCGCAAAAGCTCTATATTTATATGTAAAGCCTCTCATTGTCAGTCCTTTAATATTCTTGTCTTCTTTTATTTTTCCCAATAATACTTCCAATATCCAAATAAACAATAGTGGAGATAAGGGGCAGCCTTGTCTCATCCCTTTTCGCACTTTAAAGTATTCCGTTTTTTCTTTATTTATGTTCAATGCCACTTTTTGGTCCGAATAAATTGCAGTAATCATGTTTAAAAAAGATTGACCTATTTCCATTTTCTCTATCACTTGCAGCATAAAGTCCCAGTTCAAATTATCAAAAGCTTTTTCTGCGTCCAAAAAGAGGAATCCAACTTCTTTTTCAGGGTGTTTATCACAATATTCAATTGCATCTATCACCACTCTTAAATTGTCTCTGATTTGCCTGTTCAGTAGAAAACCAGCTTGTTTTTCTGTTATAACATCTTTCAAGTAATTTTTCAACCTTTCAGAAATTACTTTAGCAAACAATTTGTAATCATTATTCAGGAGGGATATTGGTCTGTAGTTCTTCACATTAGTTAGGTCTAAACTTCTTTGGGTATAAGCGAAATATTTGCTTCTTTCCATGACTCTGGAATCCGTTTTGTCTCTCTTATTTCATTTGACAAAAGTACAAAAATTGGGGTTAGCTCATCCTTTAATTTTTTGTAAAATTTTGCAGTAAATCCATCTGGACCTGGAGCTTTCCCCAATTTTGCTTCTTCTATCACACTAACAATTTCTTCATTTTTAATTGGACCATTAAGCACTTCTTTCATTTGTTGTCCCAATGTTGGTACCTCAATATTCTCCAAATATTGCTTAAGTTTCTGTGAATCAATACATTTCTTTTGAAACAGTTTGGCGTAGAAATTGAAAAAGACTCTCTTTAGGCCATTCAAGTCCACAATATCCTTTCCGTCTTCTATTATTTTATTTATAAAATTTCTTTCACGTCTATTTTTCAGTTGCCATGCTAAGAACTTTCCAGGTTTATTAGCACCCTCAAACGATTTCTGTTGTAACTTCTTTAAATTCCAATACAATTCTCAATTTGACAATACATTTAACTGGTCTTGCAACATGTGAATTTCCCTTATAATCTTTTTCTTCCCTGGCTTTTTCTTTAACTCTTTTTCTTTCTTTCGGATCTTTTCCTGTAAATCATTTTGTTGTTGCAGTCTTTGCTTTTTATCTTTAGTGTTTAATGAAATAAGCAGTCCCCTTATGACCGCTTTGTATGCATCCCACACGATTTGTAATTCCGTACCTTTGTTCAAATTTGTTTCAAAAAAGTTCTGTGTTTCCCTACGCAATATCTCATTAACTGTTTTTCTGTCTAATAAGTCCTCATTAATTTTCCAGTATAATTGTTTGGGTTTTTCTCTCGACATCCAAAGAAAGGGGCTGTGATCAGAATTATTTTTTGTTAAAATTTCAATCATTCCTGCGTCGTTTCAAACCACTCAGGATGGTACAATCCAAGCACCTCGAGCCTCCTCTACCTGTAAGGGACTCTCTACTGTGGTGGTCGATGATGCTCAACCTTACCCACGGTGCTCCCTTTCATCCACCAAGCCCGGGTTTCACACTGACCACCGATGCCTCCCTGTGGGGATGGGGAGCCCATCTCAATGGCATAAGCGTCGGGTACCAGTGAAATGCTCTCAATGCAACCAAGCATATCAACTATCTGGAACTGCTTGCAATAAAGTTAGCATTGAGATTCTTCCAGCCCATTCTCCGGGGACATTGTGTAGTGGTTCTGATGGACAATACTACGGCACTCAGCTACGTCAACTGTCAAGGAGGGACAGTGTCCCGGAGCCTCTGCCATCTGGCAATTGACCTGTGGGACTGGTGCGTAGCCAGTCACATTCCAGGAACTTGCAGCATGAAGGCCGACCTCCTCAGCAGGGGGACTTCTTCCCACATCCTGACGGGGAAGAACAACGTTTACTTCATTCTCTGAATGTTAAGAGGATGCTTCTTTTCTACCTGAATAGGACTCAGCCCACTAGAAGGGACAACAATCTGTTCCTTTCTTATGCCATCGCTTCCTTAGGGGCACGGATCTCAAGCCGATACCTGTCCAAGTGGATTGTGGGGACAATTAGGTTGTGCTACTCCTCAGCAAAGCACCCCTTCCCTTCTCACTTGAGGGTGCACTCCACCAGGTTCATGGTGACCTCCACTGCTTTTCTGAAGGGCGCATCACTGTCTTCCACCTGCAGAGCTGCCACGTGGTCCACGCCTACCATGTTCATCAGGCACTATGCTCTAGATGTTTGGGTGCAGCATAAGGGCAATCTGGGCCGTTTGGTCCTGTCCTCGGCAGCGCACTCAGTCTGACTGCTTCCCTGCTTTTCAACCACGAAGTAGATAAACAGATTGTTTACCTGTAACTGGTGATCTTCGAGTGGTCATCTGTGCAGTCACACCGCCCGCCCATCCTTTCCCACTGCTGTCATCCGCAATTGTTGATCTCACATAGCTTTGGTTGATAGCGGTCAGAAGGAACTGGCGGGATGTCCGTGCCCCGCCCCCTTGGACATGCGCAGCAGGGGTTCCCACGCATGCTCAGGGCAGAGGCACGAAAATCCCTTTGTGAGCTTTGTACAACACCGATCAGATCAGCGCAGGTGACTGCAAAGATGAACACTCGAAGATCACCAGTTACAGGTAAGCAACCTGTTTTTCTTGTATTGTGGAGTGCCCACAAGTTCTTGTATTGTGAGAAAGGGAGAAAACTACTTCTTTCTCTACCTGCTCTATCCCATACATAATCTTATAAACCTTGATCATGTCACCCCTCAGCTGTCGTTTCTCCAAGCTAAAGAGCCCCAAGCATTTTAACCATTCTTCATAGGGAAAGTGTTCCAACCCTTTTATCATTCTAGTTGCCCTTCTCTGCACTTTTTCCAATGCTATAATATCCTTTTTGAGGTGTGGCGACCAGAACTGTACACTGTACTCCAAATGAGGTTGCACCATCAATTTATAAAGGGGCATTATGATATTGATTGATTTGTTTTCAATTCCCTTCCTAGTAATCCCCAGCATAGCATTTGCCTTTTTTATTGCAGTCACACACTACTATGACTCCAAGATCTCTCTCTTGGTCAGTCTCTGCCAGTTCGTACCCCCATCAACGTGTATTTATATTTAGGATTTTTGGCTCCAATGTGTATCACTTTGCACTTGGCCACATTGAATCCCATTTGACATGTTGATGCCCATGCGCCCATCCTTGACAGATCCCTTTGGAGTGCCTCACAATCCTCCCTGGTTCTCACCACCCTGAACAACTTCGTGTCATCTAAAAATTTAGCCACTTCACTGCTTACTCCCAACTCCAAATCATTAATGAACAAGTTAAAAAGCATTGGACTAAGTACTGATCCCTGTGGTACTCCACTGCTTACCACCCTCCACTGAGAAAATTGCCCATTTATACTCACTCTCTGTTTCCTATTAATTAGCCAGTTTTTTATCCACAAGAGGACTTGTCCTTTTTTCCCATGACTATTGAGCTTACTTAAGAGCCTTTGATGTGCCCCGTAAGTCCTCCCTGAAAGGCTGAAATAGCCATGAGAAAAGCTTTGCCCCACCCCTGCCTTTTATTGAAAGAAACCAAGGTTTGAAGGCTGGCAATATTGTTGTGCCTTGTTAGCAACCTCCATAGCAGTTATTGCAGAGGGATTTTTTCCTCAAAGGTAGAGATGCTGTTTCTGTTATTGGGGGCATTAACCCCCCAGTGTTCTTTGTTCATTTGCTTGTCTTTTAGATTTTTTCTGCCATCATGGGACTTTTCTCAGGCTGTGGAAAGATATGTCTTGTCCATTCATGGCTCCAGCCTCTGGACTGAAGTATCCATAGATAGGGTTATGTTGAGAATTAGGCATACTGATAATTCCTATGTATACTGTAGATATACATATGTTTATTATATTTGACATATTTTTTCCTGTCTCTCAGATGGCAAAAATGTAAAGATACATATGATGTGGTGAGATAAAGTGAAGTAGTTTGGAATTCTTTCTCACATATTTGGTATGCTTGCTATGTTTCGTATGCATGCATACGTACTTTATTTTGGAACTGTCCAAAAATCCCATTGGTTGTTGGACTTTACCATGCAGGTGATATCTCTCTGTAATACTAAAATAAGAAAAAGTTAAGGAAATAAAATCAGTGCAAGTAAAATATACAAAACAAAGAAGAATAAGATCCGTTACTTTTAATATTTATAATTAAAATTCAGAATACAAAACTAACTAAAAAGAGCCAAATCTTTAGCATGAATTTTCAAACCTGCTGAAATATATTTTATAGAAAACAGATTTATGTTTTTAAGTTTCCATAAATATGCTATATAGTACCATTTTATATACTAACAAATTTATAAATTGTGAATTCTATGTTGTTAAATTAACAAAAGAAGTTTAGAATTGCTGGGAAGCATTATATATGTTTGGGTGCTCATGGATATTTAGATGCAAGTGCAAATCCTGTTTGGTGAAATATGTAGGTTACTGGTTGTGAAACTTTTAGGTCCACTATATAGCCTTTTACAAATCCAATTCTCTCAGAAAACCTTCCTCACAGTATGCTGGATTCAGCTTCCTGGCAGAATTGAAGCATGCATATGTTATGGAATGCTCTGTGTGCATATCCATTTTGTTCTAAGATGCCACAGCCCAGATAAAACTTAAATAAGGTTCAAGTTATCATTTTTGTGCTGCCAAGATGTGCATGTACCCTTCTAAATTGGTCTCTCCATCTACTGAATCATAAACCTTGTTTTTAGCTGAGCATAACAGGGTCACAGAGGAACCATAACTTTTATTAGCCTCTCTGCTTCATAAAACAAATGGCATTTTGAGTATGAAAGCTAACTTTAAGAAAAAAGCAGTTAAATAATTTATTTGAAAATGCATAGTTAAGTATTGTTACTGAAGGGATTGGGGAAGAAAAACATTCATGATCAGTTTTAATGCCAAAGAGTTTGAATCATTGCCCGCATTTCTCCATGTAATGTGGAAGAAGTATAAATGTTTTTTTTTTTTAAAGGACAAACATTTGAAGCTGAGCATTTGGACTGTTTTTGGGAACATTACTTTTTTCCACTAGTAGTGTATTACCTTTTGTTATACAATTATTTCTTTCTCTACATTTACAGAAATACAGCTGAAGTGTTTTTTTCCCATGTGGTTGTTGAGTTCAAGAAAAGTAGATTTTTAAAAAGTGCTTTCTAAAAGCATCAAAAATAGCTGAAACAGGGTTCTAGGCCACTGATTGTTGATGGGTATGCTATCTCTAGGAAACTCTAAATTTTTACTACCTCAGAATACAACATGGTGCTTATGGGCCCATCAACATGTTTTCTGGTCCAGTTGCTTCTTTAATCTTAGGAGAGGGGGATCCAAAGAAAGAATGGCAGAAACAAAAAAAGGAAGCTTTGAGTCACCCTCTGTCAGCTGACTGTTGCCAAAGTGCCAAGCTTGGCTTTTCTTATATCTCTGGACTTGGCAAACTTTACCTGTGGCTACATAGGGATAAAATGAACCCCTTTCTTTGGAAACTAACTAATCAGCTGTCTTCTCCAGCAGCAATTTTGTGATGGTGCCATCTACCCTTTCTTCAAATTTCAAAAGCAGCCACACACTTAAAGTTGATTTGTTTCTTTTCTTTCTGTAGGAAACCAAAGCAATTTATTAAAAGTCACATGAAATAAAGAAAACAGTTCAGTCACTAATCCAGACATATAAAAGGAGAGGGATTTTACGAGCTTCAAAATAGTTCCAGATTCCTTGCCCACAGTGAAATAATCAGGTCCTGTGCAACTGGTATAAAAATAGAATATAATTTCCCTGGAGGAATTATACTTCCTGCATTTTATCAAATCCTGTATTAATTAGGAACCAGGTAAGAAGCTGCTCTTACACCTTGAAAATCCTTGAAATCCTGTATTTCAAAAGAAATACTGTTTGTGGGTAAAATGTCCCACCCATACCAAGTACCAAGTTATCCGTTGCTTCATGCTCCCTCTAAACTGTGGAGTCTTCTGAGCAAAAATTCTACTTTGTGAGCTACTGGCATTAAAGGTGTGAGTGAGCGATTCGGCTACTGCATAAATTAGTTTGCTCTGGAGCCATCCTTCCTGAGCTAAGACAAAAATGTGTGAGCCCCCAGCTAAAAAACTGTGAGCTAGCTCACACAACTCAGCTTAGAGGGAACACTGCTTGCTTCCATTTCATGCTGGGTGGGAGGAAATATTGTACAAGGGTAACCTACCAAGCACTGTTGAGTAATGGGATACCTACACTGAAAGTACTTTACTGAGTTCATTTGGCAACATCCTTAGGGAAATCCATTAATACAGTACATGAAATCTTTCTTGATAAACATGATGGAACATAGGCTTCAGGCTTGTCTATATAATTGGAATGAGATTAGCCATACAGTAAACTACCCTTAAAGAATTTAGACTATTTTTAACCATTCTGTTATTCTAGAGCTCCATATTTATTTATGGTTTGTTTACACAATATATTATCCCACAATACCGTATCTCTTTAAATTGCTTCAAGCCATGGCTGTGTTTCTGCAATATACAGTTGTCACACACTTCTGTGACTTTACGATTTCTATGATGTTGCAAGATGTTATGGATTCTCACTTTTTCTTTAGGTGAGAGCCAGTTTGGTATAGTGATTAAGAGAGGCGGACTCTAATGTGGAGAACCAGGTTTGATTCCCCACTTCTCCACATGCAGCCAGCTGGGTGACCTTGGGTCAGTCACAATTCTCTCAGAGCTGTTCTCTCAAGAGCAGTTCTCTCAGAACTCTCTCAGCCCCACCTGCCTCACAAGGTGTTTGTTCTGGGGAGAGGAAGAGAAGGAGATTGTAAGCCACTCTGAGACTCCGAGTGAAGGGTGGGGTATAAATCCAATCTCCTCCTCCTCCTCCTAGGTTTGTTGTTATGTATTATGCTTACAGACAATGCCTGAGCTTCAAACATCTAGGCTGGTATCATAAAATGCACGTTCTGATTGGCTACTCTGCACAGTAGACCAATCAGAGCATAAGAAAGGTTCTGGAGGGAATTGAAATCATTGGTCCTTCTGTAAGCATTTTAATTGGTTCTTAACACAAGAAGGGGCATGGTTATACTCACCCAGAAAGTTTAAACGAGAGCCTCTCCTGTTTTGTGTTGGTTTTTCTGTCATGTTCTAATAAAGCTGAATCACTTGTTAAGAGCTGCCTGAAGTCTCATACTTAACATTGGCGACCCAGATGGGACTATAGCGGGTAGGCAGCCCCACTGAACCAACGCCACCATGGCAGATGAACCTGAACTGTCTGGGGCACTAGCAGATGAAAATCAACACCCTGCCAATCCACTGCCAGCGCCAGCTCAAAGGATGGCAGCCAGCACCAAGTTTGAGGCATTCAAACCACAGCTGGAAGACTGGGATTCATACATCACCAGGTTTGAGCTCCATCTGTGTGCCAACCAGATCGAGGAGGAAGCCACAAAGATGGCCACGCTCCTCAGTTCATGTGGAAGTACCGTCTTCAATGTGGCCCAGTCCCTGGTGGCACCTGCAGATATCCTGACTGTCACCTTGACGGAAATAAAGAGCAAATTGCGAAATCACTTCTCTCCTAAGCCCTCACAGATCACCTGCCGACACACTTTCTACAAGTGCAACCACGGGGCCATTGAATCGATAGCCGACTACGTCACGGTGCTATGGAAGGCAGTAAGGATCTGCAACTCTCCAGACTTCAAGGCAGCATTGCTCGATTGGCTGATGTGCAGCCTGCAGAATGAGAAACTGCAACAGCGGTTGTTCACGAAGCCGGAGCTGGCATATGCCACGGCCTATGTGGAAGCCATTGCAGCTGAAGCCACAGAGAGGTCAACCAAAGAAGTTCAGCAGTCGAATAAACCACCGATTTTCTACAAGCATGACCAAGGGGCCAGTGAATTGATATCCAACTACATCATGATGCTATGGAAGGCAGCAAGGACCTGCAACTTTCCAGACTTCGAGGTGGCATTGCTTGACCGGCTGGTGTGCAGCCTGCAGAACGAGAAACTGCAACAGCGGTTGTTCACGAAGTCAGAGCTGGTATATGCCATGGCCTATGCGGAGGCCATTGCAGCTGAAGCTGCAGAGAGGTCAACCAGTTGAACAGACCACCCATTTTGATGACGTTCTGGTCACAGGTGCCAACAAAACAGAGCTAGCAAAATGCATCAGAGCAGTGCTGGGTCATTTCCAGGAGGCGGGCCTCAAGATCAGACAAAAGAAATGTCAGTTCGGGGTTCCAAGGGTCAAATTCCTGGGGTTCCTAATTGACGAAAATGGTGTGCACTCAACTGATAGTAAGGTTGCAGAGATCCAGCAAGCACCACGGCTGAGAAATAAAAAAGAACTGCAATCATTTTTAGGCATATTGAACTTCTACCACATCTTCTTGCCCCATAAGGCATCTATCACAGAGCCACTGCACAGGCTGTTGGTTAAGGGGGTAAGTGGGAGTGGGGGTCGGACATGACCATGTGTTCAAGGCTATTAAAGAACTCTTGGTTTCCAACAATGTACTCACTCATTTTGATGAGTGCAAACCGCTGGTTCTCACGGCAGACGCCTCCCCTACTCTGCGCAGTAGACCAATCAGAGCATAAGAAAGGTTCTGGAGGGAATTGAAATCATTGGTCCTTATGTAAGCATTTTAATTGGTTCTTAACACATGAAGGGGCATGGTTATACTCGCCTGGAAAGTTTAAAAGAAAGCCTGTTGCTCTCCTGTTTTGTGTTGGCTTTTCTGTCATGTTCTAATAAAACTGAATCACTTGTTAAGAACTGCCTGAAGTCTCATACTTAACATTTGTATTACCAGGAAATGCTGAATAAATTGTTCTGAGATTGGGGGTTAAAGAAAAAAGGGGAAAGGATGTATACATAAGCAGTGATCCAGAAACTGTTTCTGTTCTGATGCATGATCACAGTATGCATAGTATTCTTGCAGTACTGAACTAGAATGGTGCTTTTGCATTTTGAGCAAGATGATAACTTTATGCAGAATTAACATTGCAGTTAATTAATCAATTAAAGCAGTCGTTTGCCTGACACTGTCTAATGCAGTGTTTCTCTGACCTAATAGCTGAACCTTTTTTCTAAATTAAGATTGAAAGCGCACATCATTTATACAGCTGTTAATGTTTATTGGTCCCAGGTACATTTAAAAATTAGAAGAATAACAAATTAAGTGATTTCTCCTGATCATGGTATTGCTCTTGTAAGTTTATATATTCAAAAACAGAATGTGTTGCGTAAGCATCTCATCAATTTGCTTATGTTAGCATACATGGAGAAAGTGCAGCAGTGAAGAGACCTCAAGGCAGTGATCTCCCACAACATCACCAGTGAACATAAAGACACACACAAGTAGCTGTGCTTAACCGGAAAAAGATTAATGCTACTTGTAAATTTGGAGGCAGCGGTGTCCCACAATGAAGTTTTTCCTTCTCATAAGTGGTGTTTGGCCATTCAACTAAGAGGATTGTCACCTCTTGATAAAGAGAGTTCTTGAAATGGTCACTGTCAAATGTCCATCAGGATTTCTTCCAGCTGATAATACATTATTATAAGACACTCCTTGCCAGGGCTACAACAGGAGGATTCATCTGGAGGGGGTTGAGATTTATTACTTTACAGCCCAGCATGAGGACTCTTATTTAAGTTTTCTTTATTCGAGGTGAACCTAGAGACATTTAATATAGATGCCAACTTTGGATATTGTTCATACTCTGGATGGGCTTGTATACTACATGTATGTAATAATTTTTTATGTAATAGAGACATTTAATATTGATGCCAGCTTTGGATATTATTCATATTTTGGATGGAACTGTGTATTACATGTATGTAATAAATTTGTATGTAATTGGATAATGATAGACTCACAAATTTCTGTATTTCAATTTATTTATAGTTTATTTTAAAGTTCATTATTTATTATATTTATTTGTTCAGTTTTCACCACTTTCTCTTGTACTGATATCTGCTGTGATCCCAGCTGTTGTTCTAAATTACTTTTAAGCCATTTCATAGTAGATGTCTGCATGCAAATAAATTAATACTAGTATTTCAACAGATCAATAGTCAATTGAATATTTTTCTTTTCTCTTTGTAGTTTGCTGCTTTGTGGTTCACAAGAGGTGCCATGAATTTGTTACCTTTTCATGTCCTGGGGCAGACAAGGGGCCTGACACAGATGTAAGTACATTGGATTTTGCCAACTCCTTAGTTTTGATGCATTGCTGCATTTAGAAATGATGGGGAATGTTGGCAACGGAGGAATCGCTTCACATGTGTTTTAATATGCTAAAATTATTTTTTTTCCTTTTATCACAATTCATATTCTGTGTAGCAGTGGAGAATCATAATATGTGAGCAAAAAAGGAAATAAGAGGAAGCAGACAGAATAGACACAAAACAAAAAGGTGAGGGATGCGTATGTGAAAATTATGCTCCTAAAGTTGTGTTTATTAATAATAAAAGCAAATGATAGTTTGTTATCAAAGGAGTACTTGGGATATTTAAGCAGTGGGTTTCCGATAATGTGAAAGACCCTGCTTTTCATGCTCCCTGATTCAATATTATATTCATACTAGATACATATTGGCAATAAGGTCTCCACTGATCCACAGTTTCATTTACAGTGAAAAATGGAAGGTTGCTTTGTGTCTGAATCTATATGTCTGAATCTAGAGGGTACTTTAACTTTTCAATAGGACATGTCCCTGTTCTTAAAGCATTCACACCTTTTCATTTTCAATGCATGCTTTCAGTTATGACTATAGAGCCAGTTTTGTAGAGCCAGCTTATGCAGTCAGCAAATTCATCTGAGTATAGTTTGTGAATTCAGGGTCAGAAAGCTCTTCCTGGACAATATTATTGTAGGCTATATGTGATTAATTAAATACTATTTTATTAAATACTATTTTAAGTATTATATACTATTTTAGGCTGTATGTGTGCAGGGCTGGCTCTTCCACTAAGCCAACCTTGGTGACGGCCTAGGGCACAGATTTCCGAGGGGTGCAGTGAGGCCCCTGCCGCTGCCCACCTGCCGGCTCACTTTGCGTTGCGCCCCCACCTCCTCCCTCCTGCTCCACAGCGCACCCCTTTTCGCCAGCTCACTTCACCTCACACCCCCACCTCCTCCCTTCTGCTCCTGCTCCATAGCGCACCCCTTCCTGCTGGCTCGTTTTGCCTCGCGCCCCTGCCTCCTCGCATCCCCGAGCACTTTTGAAGTCATTCGCCAGTGTTCATTGGGTGGAGAAGCCAGACCCTCCCCCCAAAGCTGGCAAGTACAGTCTGGGCCTGGTGGTGAGGCCATGAGCCACAGAGCTGGCAGTAGCAACAAGAGCATCAGGACAGATGAAGCCTGTGAGGACGGAGGTCTTTTGCTTGCCCAGCCACCATGGCTATGCAGTAGAGAGTTCATTCGTTTGCCCGGCCACCTCGCAGTACTGTGGGATTGCAGGTGAAGCAGCAGCAGGGGGCACATGTGCAGCATCGTGCTCATTTGGTGCTTCTCTTCTCCTTCCTTGGTTCTCTGTCCCTTTAGATGGCTGCTTGGAGAAATATACATCTGCGGTGAGGGGGGGCACCACAAGGCAGCCTCACCTAGTGTGCAAAAAAACCTGTGGCCAGCCCTGTATGTGTGGTCATGTGCCTTTTCTAGTTGTAAGGAAATATTTTGTGGGAGAAGTTATAGTGTCTTGGAAAAGTTTTACAGCTTGTTTCTGCAGCACGCATGCATGTGTGTGTCAATACTGACTAGGAAGTCAGTATAGTGAGACCTGTGGTAGGGACCATTTTGTTTTGGCCCACTCAATAAAACTGTCTGACTAGATTATCTCTATGGAGATAAATCTGCAGGAGTTACAGATAGTATACACAGCAGTGTACACAGCACATAGTATACACTGCTGTAGCCTTTTGAGATATCTGGTGGGTCACTATAGCAAACAACATGGAAGATCATTGGTCTGATCTAGGATCATGGGTCTGATCACTAGTCTGATCTAGAAGGCTAGTCTTATGTTCAGTTATTTATTTGGTTAGAAATATGTGGAAGGGTAGGGCCTTGTCCACCAGCACTCTGACTCTGTGTCCAACCATTTTCATGGAGCCCATGCACATGCAATAGAATGTTTGTAGGTTCCCAAATGTCTGGTCCATACAGTGTATTTTTTTATGGAATGGGTTGTATATATGGAAGTTTGCAGACATTTGAGGATCTGTGTGAAACCTGATTTAATGGGACCACTGAAGACACTGGAGTGACAGGCTCGCTGGTATGGCTCTATCTGGGCCCTCTATATGTTCATTCCTGCTTGAATTAAAACATGAACAGGGCTTCAGAATCAGTATAGAAGTAAATTTCTTTATTTAGAGTTTACAGAGCAGTACAGAAGTCCTTGGTATAATGTACTAGGGCTTTTCAATGTTGTTCATCAAGTATATTCATGAGAAGTGGATGTTTAAATTGAAATACTGACCACTAAAAATCATTGTGGATCAGATTACAAAATTGAGACTCAGGGTTTGGTGACACATCTCTCTCCCTGGCACTTTATCCTTCTTTTATTTTAAATGATCTATTTATTTGTCTTCCTGTTATTTATTATATTTGACTTCAATTAATTCATAAAGCTTTCCTAGTTTTACTTTCATAGTAATAGGCAAGAGGGAAGGAGTGGACATAGAGAGAGATAAGAAGTCAGATTTACACCATTGAATTTATTCAGTTTACAAAAATGTTACATTCTGTTTGTATAATGATTTTATTGTTAAATTGATAAACAATTCACATCAAAACAAAGAAGAATGAGCAGAGACTCCTGGACAGTAATGTGTAAGAGTCAGTAATGAAACAAAGATGTTATTTTGAATCTGTTTCAGGGTATCTTCCACATCACAAAGACAAAAACGCGTTTGGTGGTTCAGAGGTCATCCCCTCCATAAAAACTAATCAAAATCTTGCCCACAGTTAATGTGTATATGAGGTTGAGATACAACTATAAGAAAGTAAAACCGTTTCTCTTCCTTGTACTGTTATATTGTACTGAAATATAGATTTCAGGAGGGAAGGGTAGGCTGTGTTTTGTTGCATCAAACTTAAGAGTGTTGTGTCACCTTAAAGACTGATGAACTTGTGGATGAATGAAAGGAGGAGGAGGAGGAGGAGGAGGAGGAGGAGGCGAATTGTTACAGTCAGATATTTGACTGATAGATGGTATTCTGCAATTAGAGATCTAGCCAAGTTGGCTGATGGTAAGTCATACTTCTTGCAAAGATTCCAGTGCAACATAGCTGCAAATCTATCATGACATTCTTTATAGTCACATTGAACAATTTTACTGCAGGCACTGACCATGTGGTTGACTGTTTCATCCTCTGTCCTGTGAAGTTGACATTTGCTGTATCACTGGTCTTCTGAATCTTGGATTTCATTCTGTTTGTTTTGAGTGCCTGCTCTTGTGCAGGTAGGATGAGTCCTTCCATTTCTTTCTTCAACTTCCCATTTTGGAGCCACTTCCAGGTGCTTTTGTTATGAACTTTAATCTCTATGTCTTTCAAATATTGCCCATGCAAGTACTTCTCCTTCCAGTTGTCAAAGTGAGTTTTGATTTCAATCTTTTTGTTATCTTCTTTGGTTTCTGTAACTTTAAATTGTTATCCAATCTTCTACTGCTTTGGAGCACATCATTAAGTTGTTGCACCAATTGTGGATGAAACTTGCCTTACTGCTGGACCTCCTGATGGCACCTGGTATTTTTGTGTGACAGAGTGTTGGACTAGATGGGCCATTGGCCTGATTCAACATTGGCTTCTCTTATGTTCTTATGTTCTTAACTTATAAATAGGAATGTGCAGTATTTTTCAGTCTGAGTATATTCAGTATTTTTCAGTTTGAGTCTATTGGACTTGGAAAATTTTTGGTATTTCCAAAAAATCCCAAATTTTGGGGAGTCTAATAGTCCTGAGAAGAAAAATATCGGGTTTTTTTTAAAAAGCCAGCCCGATTTTGGAGATGGTTTGGCTTCCCCTGGTTTAAACCAGGCTGCAGGAGGAGCTAACTCCTGGATCTGTGTGCCACTGGGAGATCTCTCCCCCAGGCACACAGTTCCTGGCTTGGACGTCTTCTCCTGCAGCTTGGTTTAAACCACACTGCAGAAGGAGCCAGACCCAGGATCTTCATGCCTCAGGGAGATCACTCCTCGAGGCACACAGGTCCTGGCTTGGGATGGCTACTGCTCCAGCCCAGTTTAAACCAGGTTGCACAAGAAGCCATCCCCAAGCCGAGTCAGTGGGAACAGTCTGCTCCCCCCGGCACAGGCTGATCCTGATCCTCAGGCTGTCTTCTGCAGTCCTTTTAAACTTTAAAGGGATTGCAGCAGAAGCCCAACAATGAATTGAGAGCCAGGAGCAATCTGCTCCTGCCTCTCCTCTGTTTTTGGATCTACCAGTAATTCCTAAAAATCTGGGATTTTTTCTGGGTATTTTTCCAGCTTTCCCAAGAAAAACCAGATACATTTGGGATGCCAAAATATACTCAAAAAATACAGATGTATTTTTCAGGTATATTTTCAGTTTGGGTAGACCCAAATGCACACCCCTACCTATAAACCTGTTAAGCCAATAGCCATGGACTTGATCTCTTCCAGGCACTATCCAGTTTTTCACTTTCTTCAGTAGTTTTTCCAGGCTTTCCAGGGTTATTGTAGGATATTCTATTTCCCTTCCTTTCAATTTGTTTTCCACATCTGTGATCCAGGTGGCTTTTTATTGTATTCTTTTTTGTCTTCACTGAGTTCTTTACAGAAGGTTGTTGTCTGTTCTTTGTCTGGTTTTACTTCTACTTGTTCATCTTCCATTAGCAATTTGTAGGACTGTCCTTGTCTAGTCTGGAATTGGACATTTTTTCTGTATTGCTGGATCCTACCGTTGTATCTCTTGATATTGCAACAGTTCTTTTATTTCTTCTGCAACTTGGGGTATTGTTTTTATAGCTAATTGTTATTGCTTCCTGAGGTTTGCTTTTCTTCTTTCATTCTTGAGCTTGCTTTCTTTTAATTTTTTTAAGGCACTTGAATCTGAATGGCATTTGTTGATTTTTTTTCCCTCCAATCTCATTTGCCAGTTTGGTTTCACCTTAAAATTCTTAGCTGCCTTTTTCTTACTGTCCATTTCCAATTCTCTTGTTACTGTAACCACTGCACTATATATCAACTGGGTGGTTTCGGTAATGCCTGCTGTATTAATTGTTTCAATCACTGTATTGATATTTTCAATGAGCCTTGCAAGTTCTTTGTTGCTATTCTGAGCACAGGTAAACTTTGTCTGTCTTCTTTGCTGTTAATATGCTATAAGATTTTTGCCTTCAGTTCTACCTGTAAGGAGGTAAGCAGATGATGTATTGTCAATACCTTACTCTTAATTAGTGGACTTTCAAGAGCAACTTCATTGCTAAGGCCTATTTCTTGGTTGGTTTCATTTATTTCTTGTTCTTCATGTTCTTCCTTTGGGTGGTTGTTGTTCCTTATTTCATCAAGCTGTATTGCTGTGAAAAAGTTGTTTCACATGATAAAACAGTGCAGATCTGCTAATTGCTGTTCAGTGATGGTAGAATCGGGACACTTTTCTTTCTTCAAACATTCATTTCAAATATCCACAACATTCAGGCTTTGATTCAAAATAATACTGCATGATTTTGTTCTCAAGACCACTTTTTTCGATGTTGCTGGTTTTCCAGTAGCTGACCAGGTCCCTGCTCTAGTTGTTTTATAGAAGATTCTTCTTCTTCTTCTTCTTCTTCTTCTTCTTCTTCTTCTTCTTCTTCTTCTTCTTCTTCTTCTTCTTCTTCTTCTTCTTCTTCTTCTTCTTCTTCTTCTTCTTCTTCTTCTTCTTCTTCTTCTTCTTCTTCTTCTTCTTCTTCTTCTTCTTCTTCTTCTTCTTCTATTATTAGTATTAGTATTTTAAACAGGATATATTTGTCAGTTGGCCCAGATAATATATTGTTATTTTTAAGGTCTTCATAGATTTTTTTTAAAAAAACATCCAATCTGGAAGACTGTGGATTGGCTGTTATATAGTGGGGGGGGGGTTATACCCTGGGCAAGGAGTATTGGCTTAGCAGACTTTTTTCTGGTTCAGGAAACGACTTCTTTTTCTTCAGACCTATCAGAGGCCCAGCAGGGTCAATATTTATATTGCAGTAACCACTGAAATACAACTGAATGAAGTCTGGTTTATATGACAGGGCATTTGTTTAAGGTGTCTCCCCCCAAATTTTAGCAATTACAATAATTATTTATGGAAAGAATTCCACAGAATCACTATACTTATGTAGAATTCTGTCTTCTGCAAATGCTTCCCTCCATGTGGTTTGATTTCAAATGGCAATCACATGGCTACTTTTGTATAGAAACATGTTCTAGGGAGATTTCTGGACATAAGCACACTGTACATTGACAACATCTCTTTGTATCTTCACTTGTCCCTGTGACTTTTAAATTTGTTCCATATATAAGTTGTTTCTGATATTTTAAAGCAGTGGAGATTATTCATTCATTCATTCATTCATTCATTCATTCATTCATTCATTCATTCAATTTATACCTCACCCTATCCCACACGTGGGCTCAGGATGGCTTACAACACATAGTAAAACAATTAAAAAGTAAAAGCAATAAAACAATGTATAAATGTCTAATGGTCTATAAAGACCTAATGTGCCTTAGTTCCATTTCAGATGGCATTCAAAAGAAAATGGATGGACAAAATGTGTATGGAGGACATAAAATATATATTTTTAGTTGCTTAAGGTAATAGCTGAGGAATAAATAAATTTAGTGAAAGTGGGAGTGTTTGCAATGAAAAGGGAAGCTGGTAGCTGCAGCTGTTTCAGATTGATTGCTTTTTCCTCGAGCTACTTTCTTGGTTTTTGCCTGAAGTTCAGTGCTAGGAAACTGCACGTGCCTGCCCCCAAGTCGAAAACACCAATGTTAATTTAATATCTATGATACAGCAGGATATATGTTCCTATGTGGGATGTGAAGTGGTACTTTATCAGCTCAGAATATAAACAGGGTCAGTACTTGAATTGGAGACCACCAAGGAAGACTTTGCAGAGGCAATGGGAAACCACTTCTGCGTCATCACTTGCCTTGAAATCCCTCTGGGATCAACATAAGTCAGCTGCGACTTGATGGCATTATCAGCACACACATGTTTCTATGTGAGCCTGAGCATGTAGCTATAAAAACTATAAAAACAAAAACAAAAAGACAGTAGGCATCAATGTCTGTTTGTTTCCCTCTACTTGCTCTCAGCATTGGTTCCTGTTTCCTTTTGGGTCCACTCATGTGACCTCTTTTTGTTTTATTTTTATATTATGTAAGTGAAATATCCAATATGTTGAATTCAAAATTGTTGTTAGTTGTCATCAGCCTTTGGATTAGTTGGGATGTAATGACCTGGTTATCTGGAAATAGGATTTTATTTTATATTTTAAAATATGAATTTGTAATTTACACACACAAATCAAATAAAGAATTATTATTCTATGCTTCTTTTTACCAGGAGAGAAGAATGACAGCATACTTAGCAAGTTATATTTCTGTATACAAGAGAATCTGCATTAATTCAGAAATAGCTTTGCTTACCAGTTTCTATTGAGAGAAAGCTTATTAAAATAATGCTGCACAAGTGAGATTTGCTCATTAAGACTGCTGTCTCTAAGAACTCATTTTTAACTGGAAGCATTCCAAAGTCTGTTGAAATTCAGCTGTAACAGTAAGCCTGTGGGAACTGAAGTATAAAAGGTTACAAGGATCAACAGACAGTAAGAATTTGTACTCTGCATGCATTCTCCTAGGAATCTTTATGAAAGGAATACTAATCTTGCCCTGGACACCAGGAATATGTGTGATATTAAAGTCTGAAACCTTTCCTGAGCCATCCTTAATATTAGTGAAACAATCTGGTAGCAGTGTTGTAATCCTCCCCATCTGTCTTCAGAAATGCACTGAAACCATTAAAATACCTTTATGCTTTAGCAGCAACCATCTTTGTATTGCAGTGAGCAGATTACTTCCATGTTGCACATGAAAATTATGTGATATTTCAGTTAGCTTTAAAAAGCTTTTAAAGCTACAAATGCTGACTAGCAAAAAGCTCTGGAGCAGTTACTTTCCCTCTCCTCTATTTCCTCCAGGTCAGATGTCCATATGTATTCTTTGGAAGGTTCCCTCTTGTCTGAGGGACTGATTAAAAAATAAATAAATAAATCTTGAAATATCAGTTCAAACCTTGGTTGGAAAGTTTCAGAAAGTAATTAATAGGTTGGAGGAATCTGATTTGAACCGGCTGATGTTTCTGTGACATATTTGCAGGTGTATTGTGGAATTTATATCCATTTTAATTTAACCTAAATACTGTTTTAATCATTTTGTTACCTGTGCAGTCCCACATGAGTACTGCACATGTGTAGGCCTACTATGGAGTGGTTTTCTTTAGCTCAAAATGTCTGATGGCGCTCCATCCCCCTCTCCCATCCTTCTTTCCCACCTTTTTGTACAGTATTAAAGAAGGGGAGGAGCACCCTTCAATCAGTTCACTCTCTGCTGCTGCTGAGAGAGGTTTCCTTCTGCAAAGCTCTTCACAGAAACATCTTTCTGCTGAGAAAAAAGGAATTGAAAAGAACTAAAACATACAAAGAAGACCAGAATTGGTCAATATCTGAAGAAAATCCTTGGAAGATTTTTATTACAGATCCAGGCCTCTAAAAATATGGCCCCGAATGGGGCCGGATTGGGCTTGCAGGGAGGCAGCTCAGAGCATCAGCATGGCCCATTGCTTTATCGAGGCGGTGGTCAAGCGCATACTGGTAACCAGCCAAGAAAATGGACCACTGCAGAACCCGGGGTGACAGCATCTGCGAGGTCTCGCATTCCAGGGTGAGCAGGCCCAATAGGGGCTTGTGGTCCATGATTATCATAAAGGCCCGGCCATAGAGATAATCATGAAACTTTTACACCGGCCACAATAGCCAGGGCCTCCTTGTCAATTTGCGCATAGTTGTGCTCAGCCAACAAAAAGGTCCGGGAATAGTAAGCAATTGAGACCTCATGGCCATCGGCCAGCCTGTGCCCCAGGACTGCCCCCACCCCATACAGGGAAGCATCACAAGCCAGTACCACTGGTAGGGTCTTGTCAAAGTGGGCGAGCACCGCATTGGAGGGCAACAGTTCTTTCACAGCCTGGAAGGCAGCAGCGTGCTTGGGACCCTGGACCCAGGGGACATGTTTGTCGAGTAGGCGGTGAAGTGGCTCTGCAACAGCGGCCTTGTGGGGCAAGAATGAATGATAAAAATTTAAGAGGCCTAAGAAAGCCTGCAGTTCTGCCTTGGAGGAAGGAGTGGGCGCATGAATGATGGCACTTTTTTTTCCGGTGTCAGGTGGATTCCCTGGGCATCAACCACAAAACCCAGGAATTCCACTTGCGGCACTCACAGCAGGCACTTTTCTCGCTTCACCTTCAAGCTGGCATCAGAGAAATGCTGGTACACTGTCCTGAGTTGCACAGCAAAGGTCTCAAAGTCGGGGGCCACGATCAAAACATCGTCAAAAAATGGTTGGACCCCAGGGATTCCTTTGAGGAGACAATCCATCAGATTTTGGAATATTCCTGGTGCCACGCTCACCCCATATTGTAGGCTGCAAACCCTGAAAGCCCCCCTGTGGGTCACTATTGTTTGGGCCTTGGCGATGGCCTTGTCCACAGGTAGCTGCTGGTACGCTTGTGCCAAGTCCAGTTTACCGAAAACTCTTGCCCCTGCCAGGGAGGCCAGGACATGGCTGACCACGGGTACCGGATATATGTAATCCTAGAGTGCCTTATTGATTGTGCACTTATAGTTGGCACAAATTCTGATATCCCCGTTGAGTTTCACTGGGGTGACTATGAGGGTCTCCCACCAGGCATGCGGCAAGGGCTCTAGCACTCCCTGTTCCACCAGGTGACCCAGCTTGGCCTCTATTTTGAGCTGCAATGCAAACGGGGGTCACCTGGCCTTCATTCTGATGGGCCGTACTGTGGGGTCTAAGTCCAGGACCACCAGGGGACCAGTGTAGCAGCCGAGCATACCATCGAACACCCCTGGAAATTCATCACACATTGAATTAAAGTCCTGCTGCCGCACCTGGTTCATCCCCGTCACCCCAAACCCCAGGGGTTCAAACCATGAAAGTCCTAGCAGGCTTGTGAGCCTCCCTTCCACCACCAGCAAGTCCAATAGTCCAACAAAGTCTTTGTATTGTACCCTGGACTTGCCCCACCCCTTGATGGCTACTGGGTTTTTTTTTAAGTCCCTTAGGGCCAGGCTGAGCGGCTTGTCTAGAAGGGGTCCCCCTTGCGGGAATAGCCTCTGCAGGGTTTCTACAGAAATTATAGAGAATGAAGACCCAGTATCGATTTCCATCTTACATGGGGACCCCTCTACCAACACAGTCACATATATTTTGTTAAGGGCATCAGAGGGCAAATATCTGGTGCTGCTGGTGGTTGACCGCAGTGGTGTGCAGATCTGTAGCTTCTTGGTGTGCGCTCATACGCCATTGCGTCCCTCTGGAGTGGCAGACTCTTGTGAGATGGCCAGCCTTTCCCCAGGTCCAGCAGATTGCATTCTGGAACCAACATGAGCAACGTTTGTGATCTTCTCCACAGCTGGTGCAGGTCGCTTGTCTGATGGGTTTGTGGAGCGTTGGAGTGGATGTCTCATGGAAGGTGATGCGGTGGAGGCTGTACACAGAGTGTTGCGGGATGGTCGCTGTACATTGTATACCTCATCCTTGTCAGAGATGTCAGAGCCTTGGGTTGTGGTGGCCTGATGGGTTGAACTAGTTGGCCAGTCTTGTTGGGCTTTTTCAAATCCTGCGGCCGTCCGAAGCACTGATTCCAAGTTGAGTTTGTTGTGGCCAACCAGCTTCCCCCGGAGCTTGGGCTCCCGGATGCCCCACACGAACTGGTCTAAGATGGCATCCTCAATAGCTGGAAACTCACAGTTGATGGCGAGTCTCCGAACTTTGGCCATGAAGGCAACAGCCGATTCCCTGGACTGTTGGTTGCGCGCAAATAAATCCATGTGCATAGCCATCTTGGATGGCTTCAGGTTGAAGTGGTTGGTGAGGGCCTTGACCGGTTCATCGTAGCTTGCCATGTCCAGGGTCTTGGGTGTAATGAGGCCCTGGACCAAGCGAATCATGGTGACTCCGCACGTGCTCAGCAACCACAGTTTCTTCGTTGCGTCGTCGTTGGTGCCTTGTATGATGAAGAAGTGTTTGAGCTGTTCCACTCAAGCTTCCCATAGCTCAGGGTGAGTGGGGTCGAAAGCAGTGATGGTTCCCGAAGCGGTAGCCATGAGTTGGGGTGCTGAATCGGTTTGTGGTGCGGTGCTAGCTTTGGAGTCTGAGGCAGAGTCGCTCATCGGGATCCCATCCTCGTCGCCAGTGAAAAGTACTGAGACTGATGCATAGCATTGTGATTTCAGCTCATACTTTATTCAAGAGAGGATAATTGGAAATGATCATGCAGGGCCAGAGGCCCGTTTAAATGCCAGTCCAAACTACACCCAACCCACTCAGACACACACACACCCATGATAGGTCTATTTACCCCAACCAAAGGTTCCCTCTTGGATCCAGACCAGCCAATTGGCTAGGTTTAGGATCCTTTCCATCCATTGTCTTGGGATGTGAAGCTCTGGTCATTTGCCTGACCACATGGAACCCCAACCCCATGCACGGTCCCTGTAAGTACACAACAGCTTCCCATTCTGCTTGCCCGGGAAGACAACCTGATGTGCCTCTGGAATGGTATTCTGACATTCATCTCTATTTGGATCCAAGCCGTGCTCATGAGCAATTTTATGAACCTGAGACAAATCTTGACTATACCCTGGAACCATCACCAGGTGATTCAGTTCTGGAACCGTCAATGCCTTCCCCAATTGAATAACTTATATGTACTTATTATAATTAATAATCATTGACTTATATGTATGTCTTGATCCCTAGGGATCATTGTTTCCTGTACAACTCCACAAGCTTCCTACCCAGTCATGCACCCAGGAGCAACAGGTCCAGTCACTTTCCCTGTAATGAATGGATTGCTAGAGGTGAACAGAGGGCCATGGCTCCAATTAGCCTTGGTTCCAGCCTCAATTTGATGTACTGAAAATCAGTATAAAGCAAAAGAGGAAGGATGCCCCTTCTTGTTCTATCCTGTGGGCAACTGCTTGGTAGTGTATTCAATCCAGGCCAAGAACCAAGGGTATTCAGTGTCCTGCCACAATGGACAAAGGTTACAAACTGGATGGCATAGGCAGAATTATTTATATCTTTTCCACCTTGGGCTTTAAAATAACCAACTACCAATGCATAATGGCTTGCTATCAACTCTTCCTGTGGGGAAAGCACAGTCTCCTAACCTAAAGATGCTGCCTGACAAGAAATGCAAGTTGACAAGCTCCTTGTAATAGAAGCCTCTAAATTCTCCAGGCTCCAGATCCTTTGTCAGCCAAACATTTAGCTGATTGTTTTGCTCGCAGTCTGGCCACAGCGATCTTCCTCTGCTGACATTCCTGGCTGAGATCCATCACTCTGCCACATGAGACCTAAAAGATCTCCTCTTTGAGGGATGTGACCTATTCAGTGCCAGGACTGATGACATCCTTACTAAATGAGGAAAAACAAACTTAACAGCAAACTTGGGGTGTGATTCCTTCCACTCTGCCTGCTCTGAGATCTTGGCCCTATTACAGGCCTTACTATACTACCTACAGGGGCAAAAGTGATCAGGTACCCACTCAGCCTCCTCTCCAACAAACATGGATGTTTCCAACTCCCAGGAGGAAAGCTAGCCCACAGTCCCCTAAGCCGATCAACCCACCAAACAGAACTTTTGACAATTACAAGCCATGCCCAGCACTCCTATATGCAGAGGAAGAAAATGCGTTCTGGATATTTTGCCAGCACCTCCCCCAAGACCAATGAAATCTCAATATAGTATTATAAAAAATGTACCTTAGAGTTTTTCACACTACCAGGCACCTCATCCCCAGGTCCCCACCCTCCAATCCCATCCCCTCAGCTACTAGCAGAGGTTGAGGTCCCCCCTCCAACAAAAAGTGGTAAGCAGGTTGCCTGTGAAGGCACAGAACAGAGGATTTTATTCCAGATGCTTTCTGTTAAAAAAACAGAGAGAGGTATACCCAATCCCAGATCTGAGAAACTTCAGTGGGGTTCTATCAATAAAAAAGTTTAGAATACCATCCATCTCTGATGTGCTTTCTCATCTACACCTCCATAGTGAAGCCTTTCTGCCACCAGAAGGAATCTTGGCAGTCAGACTAACAGTGCTTCAGTGTTGCAGGCTGAGGTTACAGCCAGCCATCCTAATCCAGCAACTCCTAGGTCTAATGGCCTCCACTATGGTGGTTGTGCCCCATGCAAGGTTATGCATGCACATGCTACAACTGTGGTTCCTAAAAACATTTGTCCCACATCATTATCATCAGTCCAAAAGACTAAATATCCTGACACAGGTAATTTGTTCTCTCCATTGGCAGAGTGAAATCCAACCTCTTCTCAGGAGTTCCTTTCTGTCCTTCTCTTCTGGCGGTCACCCTTACCACACATGCATCACTGTCAGGATGGAACACTCGGGTGGCCCAGAATTTAGTCAGCAGGGTGTGGTCTGCCCAGGACCAACTAGCTCACATAAATACTCTAGAACTTAAAGCTGTTTACTCAGCACCACTATCCAAGAGGTCCACATAACTGGTTTGCGCACTCCCCTAGCCCCATGTGACTGGTAATTCAACTGGACTGATCTCTCCCCAGTGTTCCAGCAATGGGGAGTTGCAATCAAGGAACTTTTGGCCACCAGCGTGAAAAAAAAGTACAAATCCATATACTCACAAACAGCCTAGGACCCTAACTCCCTGGGTGAGGTATTCCAACTGCCATGGAACTTGATCCACTACTCTTTTCCTCCATCTTCCATTCCAGTATGCACAATCTTCATTTGACAGCATGGCCAGTCCACACCTTCTCAGAACAAGTGAAACAAATTTTCCTCAATACCAGGAAACCAGAGACTTCATGTTCTTCTTCTGCTGAATGGAAACACTTCTTCATTTAGGCAAAGCAGCAAAACATTGACCCAGTCTCATGCCCCATAGGCAATTTTTTAGTACCCCCTGGGCTTAGTTCAAGGGGGTCTTTCCTCTACATCTCCTAAGGTACACTTGGCACCCATAGCCTACTTCCACACCCATATAATAAGAAAAGCTATGTCTGCCAAAAGGGAATCTAACTCGTTCCTAAGGGAGTCAATTAAACTACTCCCCTCCCCACTCATCCTCTGGTACCAATAAAATATATACTTTATAACTTACTTAGCACATGCAATTGTAATATTTGACATTATTTATGGAATTTATAAATGCCTTAGTTTTGTACAAGCAAAATCACAAATATACCCAATAACTGAGAGAAAACTGCAAGCTGATGCAGCCTATACTATTTTAGTATATGTTCCTTAAATTTTACTATCTGGTTAGAGATGGCTAAGTTCTCAATGAAACTTTGTTTTCTTCTGAGGCTTTGCTACAGTTTCTGCCCCAGCTCCTAATCTTTTTTCTTACTCTTGCAAGATAGGGCAATAAGCTACTTTTTACCCAGACTGTCCATATATGTGTCACAGTGGTCTGAAGGAGAGAGGAAAAGGTCAACTATGGAACAGCTGAAAAGCAATGAGAGCTCTTCATGCTCCTCTCATGAAGATCAGGTATCCTTCTAGGTGCAGAAAAACATCTTGGATTCTATATATGTCTGCAGCATGCCCATCTTGTCTTTAAAAGCATTTCACTCATTTGAATAGAGAAATTATTTCATAGTTCTTTGTTCCCTCAGTACTCCCCAAATTTTTCAGGTGTTTTTTTTAAATTGGGGTAAAATAATTCTTTGCTGAAAGGTGGGGAACAGTCCCCCCCAATTTTTTCTGTTTTTTTCCCAGGCCTTCACATCTCTAGTTGTATGGAGAGCTCTTCTCTTTTACCTATGAACAAAGACTTTTGGAAAGGACACAAACCTATTCATCCTCATGTCAGGTTTAAAGTTATACTACAAACTCTCACCTCAATCCATTACAAGATGGTTAGTTTCCTGTATTTAACTATTCTATTTGCAGTTGCCTGCTCATCCTCCCCAAGGACAATCCACCTCTGCAATAATCGTTGTAGTCTTTCATAGAGACATTCTGCAAGACTCCTTTTTATGCAGCTTCACAAAACATTACTCCATGGATAATGATACCATGAAAGATCCAGAAGATGGAAAAGTGATACTACAGTATTTAAGAGCTCTCACACACCTTCCAAGACATGATAAATCAGCTTACTGCTCTCCCATGTAGGAATGCACAGGTACCATGACAATAAAAACACTGGGTTGTGCTTACCCTGTGACTATTGTTCATCAGGTAGTCAAACATCCCTCCGTCCTACCCTGCTGTGAGCTCTCTGTGAGATACTGGGAAAGTCTTACCTCTATCTAGCAGTAGCAGTGAGGAACTGAGAGAAAGATGTTCCTCCCATTCCTTATCATACTACAAAAAGGTTGGAGAGCAGCATGGGTAGGACTGCCAGCCTTCAGTAGATCTCTTGAGATTACAACTGATCCACAGGTAACAGAGATCAGTTCACCTGGAGAAAATGGCTGCTTTGGAAGGGGGACTCTATGACTTTATACCCTACTGAAGTCCCTCCCTCAACCTTGCCCTCCTCAGTCTCCACCTCCAAAATTTCCATGTATTTCCCAACCCAGGCATGGCAACCCTAAGCAATGGAGGAGGGGGATGGAGCATTCTCTGGCATTTTGAGCTTCCAAATACATCTCTGTGGTAAGCCTGTGCATGCACAGTACCCACATATGATTGCACAGGTGACCACTCCAAGAATAACAGTTACAGGTAAGTACAACTTTGTTTTCCCAAAATATTCCTTGAAATCACAGAAAATTCCAAATTGGATATTGCAGCCTTATTATAGCACTAAAACAAGTATTCCAAAGTAATAGCTCAATCTTGGTCTGCAGAGCTGCTGATTTCTACAAGGCTTCTTTTAACCCATGGATTTTTTTTTCTTTGAACACAGAGCAGTATCAGAATCTCCTTCTGATATTCTCTTTTGAAAGCAGGAGGCTGTTATTGTAGAACATGAAAGGAGCCAGAACTCACAGTCTGTGTGTTCTGGCCCTCTTCTCAATAGGATGGTGGGTTCGTGGAAGATGATAGTATTACATGTACTCAAACTGAAAGGAAGGAAACTTCATAACCAAGGAGCAGTTAGTATCCAAATAGGATCTGGGAAACTCACGTTCAAATCCCCATCCTGCTATGGGAGCTCACAAGCTGACTGTTGGCCAATCAGCCTAACCAACCTCACAGAGTTATTGTGAGGATTAATAGAGGAGGGCAGAATGATGCTGTAAACCCCTTTGGGTCTAGGGATGCCAACCTCCAAGTGACACCTGGCAATCTGCCATTATTACAATTGATTTCCAGATGACCAAGATCAGTTTCCCTGGAGAAAATGGCTACTTTGGAGGGTAGACTCCTATGGCATTATACCCTGCTGAGATCCCTCCCCTCACCAAACCCCACCCTTTCCAGGCTCCACCCCCCCAAATCTCCAGGTATTTCCCAACCCAGAACCCTATTTGGGTCCCTACTGTGGAGAAAAATGGGGTATAAATAGCTAAATAAAATAATAGCTAAATATTTTCAACTGGTAGTACTGCTTTCTGGATTCATCTTTTTTAAAAATTGCTGAATAACTTAGCTATAGGGAATCATTAGGTGACATTTCAAATCACTGCTAGTATTAATCTGTCTTTCTTGCCTGTATGGTTTTCAAAAATCAGAACTGTTCTGATTTTATTAGGTACTAGTATTTTTCATTGCAGCTGTGAATTACAATCTCGCAGCAATACTGTAATTGACTTAGCAAAGGTGTTGAAAGAAGAGGACTTGTACAAAGGCATGTTTAAATCTCACTGGAATTAGTGGGCCTTAAGAATACTTAATTGTATGCTAGATTGTGTCCAAGTGTCAAGAGGGGTATTCACTGGTTTGAAAAAAGAAAACCCCTCCTGACACTTGGAACATGTTCTAGTGTACAATTAATCATTCTTAAGGCCCACTAATTTCAGTGAGACTTAAGCACACCTAATTGTCTGCTGGATTTGTCCCTATAATCAGTGAAAAATAAGATTGCATCACTCTAGAATATGAAGCCATTAATGATGTTACTGAATAAGCCTAATCACTCCAGCAGAAAACTAGTTGGTTTCTTTTATATTTTATATACTTTTATATTGCTAATAATAAAGAACTGGCATGAGCATTCTGTACTGCATTTGCTAACACTACATGAACCTTCCTCAATACCTAAATTAGCTAATATAGCCCTTAAAAATAAGTGAGGTATGTCCCTGTGAGCTGGCCTCAATAATCTGGCTGCCACATTGTGAACTGAAGTTCAGATCCAATTTCAAGTTGTCTTCAAGGGCAACCCATTGTAGAGTTCATTACAGTAACCCTGTTATGTAGTTAACAAACACGCGGATGAACATGACCAGGTTGACTGACTCCAAGAAAAGATGCAGCTGATAGAAGGCAGTCTTGGCTGCTTCTCAAGCCCGTTTTTCAAACAACGAAGCTGGGTCCAGACCCCCTCCTCAGCTCTTAACCTCTGTACAAATTCCAGCTCCACTCTGTTTACCATAAGCAGATCTGATCCCTCCAAAGTATTAGCGCTCCTGACCAACATGGCCTACATATTGTCTGGATTCAGCTTCAGCTTCAGCTTGTCACAAACACAGCCCTTCCTTCTATTTTCCTTCCTTGTCCCTGAGATTCACAATAATTTGTGGTATCTTCCTAACCATCAGAAAAAGACATTTACTATTGAAACAGTGTTCGTTCCAGGTTTCCTAGTTTATAATTGGGGTGGGGTGGGGAATCATCTATTTGTTTTTGTTTTCTGCTAAAATCTTCAAAAGATCCAATGCATTCAGATTCCTCAGGCTAGGAACAGATTACAAAATGTTTTTAAAAATCAGCCCCTTAATTAAAAGCCTTTGTAAACAGAAATGCTTTGGGCATGGTGCCTAAAAGAGAGTAGCATTGGCACAGGCAAGCCTCAAGGGAAGGGCATTCCAGAGTGAGGTTCCACTGCTGAAAAAGCCTGTCATTTGTCACCACCCACATCACCTCTGTAAGCAGGGGTGCACAGAGCATGGTTTGTGAGAAGGATCTTGGCTGGCAGGCTGGACAGTACAGAAGGAGGAGGTTCTCCAAATACCCTGGCTCTAAGCCATTTTGGACTTTAAAGAGAAGAACCAACATTTTGAATTGAGTCCAGAAACAGATGGGCAGCTGTTTGACTCTTCCTAGAAAGCAGCAGCCTTCCAGGGTGGCAACCTACCTGAAATATTCCTGATAAATTAAAGGCCCAGTCTACCCTTGGAGATAATAGAACATTCACATGGTTGGTTGGTTGGTTGGTTGTTCTCTCTCACTCTCTCTGATACACTCTTGTTAGATTTGCTAACTTTTAAACTGGTCCCTCCGGCTGTCCCTTTAATGTCAATTTGATCTTCAGCAAATACCAAGTAATGTTGTAATCTTTTAAATAGCAAAAAAAACTTCAACTGTTTTTCAGAGTGTCCAGATGTTCTAAAATGCTTCACAATGGTGCTTGGCAGTCTTCCCAACATGATGCAAGATTTATGTTTGCCTGTGCTGTTCTTAATGACTCTAGAGGCCATTCCCACATACATAAGAGTACAAGGACATTTCACAACATATATCATTCCTGTGGAATTATAGTTAATCTATATATCTAATTACCAGACTTTTTCCTCTGTGTGGATACTTATTTCTACCAACAGAGGGCATACTCTTCCCAACAGTTTTTCCTACATACTCAAGGGCCTTCCTGGGTCTGCAGAAAAATCCAAAAAGTTAAAAAAAACAACCCTTCAGGTATGGTTGAATCCCCATCCCCCATACCTTTTGAAATGTCCTCCGCAGGGATCTAACACCGGGCAGATTAGAATGTTCGGTGGGGGGAGGGCTTCCAACTGGCTCTGTCAGTAAATTGCAGGGGGAATGGGAAGGGCCTTGGGGCCAGGCCTGGCAAGGGTTGCCAGTGCCAGGCTGGGGAATTCCTAGAGGTTTTGAGGAGGACTCTAAGGAGGCCTGGATTTGGGGAAGAAAGAGGCCTCAGCTGGGTATAATGCCACAGAACCCATGCGCCAAAGCAGCCATTTTCTTCAGGGAGACAGATCTCTGCTGTCTTGAGTTCAGTTGTAACTCTGAGGGGTCCAGACCCTACTTGGAGGTTGGCAAAACTAGGGCTGCAGCACCCTCTGGGTGACTTGATACCACCTGATTTGCATGACTCAACTAAGCCCAGCTGCTCGCTACTTTTCATCAGCAGCTACCCTATGAAAGCCAGTGTGGTTCAGCAGTTAGAGCTTCACAGTGGGGTCTGCGGGACCCAAGTTCAGATCCCCATCTTGCAGTGGAAGCTGACTGGGTGATTTTGGACTAGTCACATACTTTCAGCCTAATCAACCTCACAAGGTTGTTGTGCAGATAAAAAGGAGGAGAGAATAATGTAAGCTGCTTTAGTCTCCACTGTGGAGAAAGACTGTAATTTTCCTAGGTAGAGGCTTTGGGGGAGGGAGGGTGGAGATGTAAAGCTGAAGACAGAGGGGCAGATAAGGGTAGGTTGGCTGTTAGGTGGGAAGGAAATTGTGTTGTCAACTCCAGGTTGGGAAATTCCTGGACATTTGAGGGGTTGATCCTGGGGAGGGTGGGATTTGAGGAGGGGAGGAACCACAGACTAGTATTTCCTCCACATTTCCTCCACAAGAACTACCATTGACAGCCTCCAGGTTAAGGCTGGAGATCACCCAGAATTACAATTGTTGTCCAGGTGACAGAGATCAATTCCCCTGGATAAAATGGCTGCTTTGTTTTATGGCATTATACCCTGCTGAGGCTGCTTGCCTCCCCAGTCTTCACTGTCCTAAAGCTCCACCCCCAAATCTCCAGGAATTCTGCAAACTGGAGCTGACAGCCCTAAGGTGAATTGATCTCTATAGCTGGGAGATCCATTGTGATTACCAGAGCACTGCCACTGTTGCTGTGGGGAGAGAGGAAGCATGCAGGAGGCTGGGAGAGTGATGGGGGCTGAAAAAGAGAGTGATAGAGTCAGGGGGCAGAAAAAGAAAGAGTGATAAGGTGGGGAGGAAGAAAAACAAAGAATGATGACGTGTCAGAAAGAGAGAGGAAGTAACATACATGGAGGAGAGAGAGAGAATAAGAAAGGGGGGTGTTATATATCATGAGGGAACCATACTTGTGAAAGGGCTCACAAGTGAACATGCAAAATAGCGTAGCTTGGAGAGCATAACTATAGAAGTCTTGGATTCTAGAATGAACCAACAGATAGATCTGGATCCTAGTAATAGCCAATTGGTAAACAATACTGTATAAATAGCCTACTGTGGGATGTGGGGTGTGTGTTGGGTGTGGTGTGTTTCATGAATATAAGCAGGGCTCTGACCCTGCAAGTTTGTCTTCGTTTGGAACTGAAACCCTTTAATAAACATGAGCTAATCACTCTATGTGTCTGAACCCAGTATATTTCAGGGGGACAGAAGGGGGAAAGAGTGTGAGAGAGGTAGGGGGAGAGGGGAGGGAGCAAAGTTGTGAGGGATGAGATAACCATCCTGCAAGTTTCCTGTGGGTCTCCACTTATAAATGTTTTAATACAGTAAATCCTGAAATGTATCAGTCCTAATGCTATTATAGACATTGGTGAAACATTTTAGAACATCTGGATACCCCGGACAACAGCTGAAGGTTTTTTTGCTATTTAAAAGATTACTGACTCCACATCAAAATTACATCAAGTATTATCAAAAAGGGAAGCATACTGGATATTCACACTAAGAACAGTAATGCATATGTTCTGAATGAGGATTTAAACTTAACTCCTTTTTTGTAAGCTTTTTATTTATTTTTATTTATTTCTTCGATTTCTATCCCACTCTTCCCTACTATAGTAGGACTCAGGGAAAGTAACAATGTAAATATAAACAAGAATATAAGTTGGTTAAAATAATTCCATTAAAAATATAACAAGATTTACAATTAATCAGATGTCATAATAATAATTATGTCTAATCCAGGGGAGACTTGAATTATATTGCACTGACCCAGGGAAAGGAGAGAGGAAGGAGGAGTAGAATCTGATAGGTGAGAGTTCTTGCTGGCTTTAGCCATAGCTTGGTGGTACAGTTCTGTTTTGCAGGCCTTCCAGAACTGTACTAAGTCATCGTGGGCCTGGATCTCATTTGGAAGAGTATTCCACCAAGCTGCCACTAGAACTAAGATGGTTCTGGATCTAGTTAATCTAGTTGAAGCCAGTCAAATGCTCCTTGGGCCTGGGATCGTCAGTGTGTTGTTATTCAGAGAGTGTAGAGCTCTTTGGGGGAAATGCTAGGAGAGACAGTCCCAAAGATATGTTGGTCCCAGACTGTGAAGGGCAGGGGTGTCAAACTCATTTGTTACAAGAGCCGGATCTGATATAAATTTCACTTGGTCAGGCCAGGCCATGTGTGTCATAAAATGTAACATGAGGTACTGGAGATATAGACTTCATAAAGATGATTTCAGATATCAAATGGCAATGGCAGGCTTGATTGGATTAAGTGTGATAAGCAGAATGGTAGTAGGTGTGGAGATATCAGCATTGGTAATAAGGCAGGAAACCTAGGACTCACTTTGGTACAGGAGGATTCAGTCCAGGAGGAAGCAAAGAATAAATGGAAATAAGTCTGAAGAGGTGAGCAGTGACTCACCACAGCTCGTACCCTACCACAAATGTTGTTAGTTTTTAAGGTGATATTGGACTCTTACTCTTTCGACTGCTATTAGAAACTACAACATTCAAAAGCAAGTGGGGGAACATTTTAACCTTCCAGGACATAGGGTTGGTGACCTAAGAACAGCAGTTCTTTTACAAAGGAATTTCAAAGGGAAAATAGAAAAAGACACTGCTCAATTTCAACTGATAACAAAGCTCAAGACACTGCATCCTCCTGGACTGAATTGAGACCTAGGTTTCTTTTCTTATTACCAATGCCTGCTATTGTCATTCAACGTCTGAAATCATTTCACTCTCCAAGATATAAAGACAGATGGACTCACATTCTAGCTGTATCTGAAGAAGTGATTAGTGACTCACTAAAGCATCTACCCTGCCGCTAATTTTTGTTAGTTATTAAGGTGCTACTGTATTCTTGCTCCCTTTCACTAATAAAGAATGCAAGCTGTGCTATTAGGTTTCTTCCCCCCCATCTGTTAGAACTGGAAAGGGGGATCCCTGCAAGTGCCAGGGGGATCCCTCCAAGTGCCATGGGACTCCCTCCCTCCCTCCCTCCTACTCTCTCTCTCTCCCCCTCCCTCTCTCTGAAGAAGTGTACACCCTCACAAAAGCTTATACCTGGAATAAAACGTTGTTGGTCTTAAAGGTGCCATGGAACTCTCTCTGTCTGGCTCTTTCCCTCCCCTTCCCTTCCTCCCCAAAGAAGCTCTCAGTCAATCGAGGGAAAGGAGGCTTGGCTTTCTTTCTCTCCCCTGGAAGCAGGAAGCTGGAGAGAGCTGGGCAAAATGTGATGCAGGAAGCAGGAGGTAGCCAGATCAGAGCCCTGCAGTGGGTGGTTCTGGCTCATGGGCCATATCCTTGACACCCCTGGTGTAGGGCTTTAAACATTAAAACCAGCACTTTGAACTTGATCTGGTATTCAATCTGGAGCCAGTGCAGCTGATGGAGCACTGGTTGGATGTGGGCTCTGATAGAAGTTCCAGTTAGAACTTAGAAGTTTGCATCTTGAAACTGTGGATCTACTTCCCCTTTAAGAGATTTTCCTTTGGAGAGCACAGGAGCCTCCACACAGCTTTAAAGGTAAAGGTAAAGGTTCCCTTGCTCGAAAGCCAGTCAAATCTGACTCTAGGGTTGCGGTGCTCATCTCTGTTTCAAAGCCGAAGAGCCAGCACTGTCTGAAGACGTTTCCATGGTCATGTGGCCGGCATGACCAAGGTGCACAGAACGCTGTTACCTTCCCACCGAAGTGGTACCTATTTATCTACTTGCAATTTCTTGATTTCAAACTGCTAGGTTGGCAGGAGCTGGAACTGGAGACAGGAGCTCACCCTGTCATGCGGCACTCTCGGGTCTTGAACTGCTGAACTACTGACGTTCCACAGCCTGCAGTTCAGTGTCTTAGCCACTTGAACCACCACAGCTCCACACAGCTTAGGTGTTTGTAATTGCCTTGAAGCAGTGAATCTTCCCATTAATTTTGGGTGAGCTTTCCTTATTTCTGAGCAGAATTTTTTCTAGTTGGTCTTGAATATTGTTTGATCATTATGCAAATATTATCCTATACATTTTTGATCTATTAATATATTTGGTGGGAGTACACATATATGCATTAATATTTCATTTTCTGTCTGGTTCCTCATTTTAATTTACTTTTATGATGTTTGGAAGTATATCTTTTAGGTTATGTGCCTACATCTCATATATAGTTATAAGACTTCAAAGAAGCCATGTTATAAATGTAGACTCAAATTCTCTTCACTTCCAACTCAATTACAAGTCTACAATATCCACTAAAAATGAGGAAACTTTCTGATATATGAGTAGGTTTGTTTACATGTGTATTTATTGTATTCTGAATGGAGATTTGTTTTTTATAATGTATTTTTTTCCTTTCCTTCTTTTCCCATTTATTGTTTCACGGGATATTTGTATATAGTGATTATCTGATGGCTGTTATATTCTTCAGAAGCTTTTAGCTTGACAATACTTACTGTACCACTGAGAAAAGGCAGTAGGCAAAAAGGCAAAAAAGGGGAAATTATCTTTAAAAGTATTCCAGAAAGGAATAACAACGGGACTTTGGCCTATGTATACCAGGGAGTCTTGGCTGGAGGAGGGGGTGAGGTTGTTACAGCATTTGGCATTTTGTCGTCTTAATCATATTCTTGACCAACTAAATATATGTCACTTGGTGATGACCATGAATTAATTAGTTCATTGTCCGTATTGGTAAAGGGATTTATGTATGGCAGAGCAATTTCTTATGGTTTGTGTGGTTTACTGGTCATTATTTTATTGAAATTAATGGATGATTAAAATTCATTTTTAGTTTTGTTTTTTAATTGGATATATTTTGGTATGATTATTTAACCCTTTTGGTGATTTGATTTGTTTTCTGGGTTGTCCCCCCCCACCACCTTTTGTTCTTGTTTCTATAGAAGTTTTCTATAGTTCCTGCAGAGATTCTCTGGGACATTTCGCTATTTTCCCCCAATGGAAACAATGGAGGATGGGGGCACCCTCTTTGGGTGCCTATAGAATTGGACCCCGTAGTCCAATCTTTTTGAAACTTGGAGGTGCTTTTGCAGAGAGGCTCTAGCAACTATTCTGCAAATTTGGTGCCTCTACCTCAAACCCTTCCCCCACACACACCACTGAATATACCCTAAGACATTTGCCATTGAGCATAATGGCCCCTAGGGTATAATGGAACTGAATAATCCTATATATATATATATATATATAAGTGCCAGCGTATTGGCACTTTCTGGCTCTCCCATTGGCTGTGTTGAGCGCTCCCTCAGTCATTAGCCCATCAACTGCCACTCAAGAGTACTTGTGTCATGTGCCATTGGCTGGGTGCTGGGTCCACTCCTCTCCCCTGCCCACTGCCATTCCCTGTCTGAATAAACTGCCAAAACTGCTGTGTGGCTTATTTCCTCCTCAGTGGTTGTTGCTAGGCAACCCAGTTTGGTTCTGTCAGTAAAAAGGCAAAGGCAGGAGGCCCTTTCCAGGCCTACTTTGGCCTTTGTGGGGAACTCATTGGGGCCACTCCTGACTAGGGTTGCCAGCTCCAGGTTGGGAAATTCCTGGGAAATTTTGTGGTGGAGTCTACGGAAGCCAGAGTTTGATGAGGGTAGAGGCCTCAGATGACTAGAATGCCATAGAGTCCACACTCCAAAGCAGTTATTTTCTCCAGGCAATACCACAGCCAGTGTGGCATAGCAGTTAACGCTTCAGAGCAGGGTCTGCCAGACCCAGGTTCTTGCTGTGGAAGCTGAGTGGGTGATTTCGGACCAGCCACAGACTTTCAGCCTAACCTACCTCACAGGGTTGTTGTGCAGATCAAAAGGGGGAGAAGAGAATGGTATAAACTGCTTTGGTCCTCACTGTGGAGAAAGACTGTACTTTTCCTAGGTAGAGGCTGTAGTGAGGGTGGAGGAGATGGAAGCCTGAAATCAGAGGGGCAGATAATGGTACATTGATGGTTGGCTGGAAAGGACATAGGATTGCCACCTCCAGGTTGGGAAATTCCTGGAGATTTGAGGGGTGGAGTCTGGAGAGGGTGGAGTTTGAGGAGAGGTGGGGCCTCAGACAGTTTAGGGTTAGGGTTAGACTCCACCCTCCAAACCAGCCATTTCATCTGGGGGAACCATTGTTGCCAATCTTCAGGTGAGGGCTGGAGATCAGTTAAAATTACAACTGCTCTTCAGATGGCAGAGATAAGTTCCCTTGGAGAAAATGGTGGACTCTCTGTCATTATACCCTGCTGAAGTCGCCACAGCAAATCGACACTGAGTTTCCAAGGACAGGGCACCTGCCCAGAGCCTCTGCTAGAGCTTGTTGTATTTACTTCCACAACGAGCCTTATTCCTAGTAGACGAATAAAGCCAAATAGTATTTGGGAATCTGTATTCGGTCACCAAATAGATTCTCTGATATGGTTTTCAGCTTAATAAATACCCTGAAAATGCTGAAAAAGCATTATTTGGGTATTTATTCGGCTTGATAAATACTGAATACACACTTCTATTTTCAAACTAATGAGGATATTCACTTCAATGACCCATTAGCTTTGGCTGCATTCCTCAGTCTTCTATTTTAGCTTTCAGTTATTTTTCCACTTAGAATCTGAAATGTATCCCATAATAAGCATTTAGTAAGCCAAGCCTAGTGATAGGACATTCAGTTATTCCTTTGAAACTTATAATATGGTAAATGAAACACCAAGAATGATTAGTTTTACCAAAGTTAGTAAAAAGCCTCTTATGTATTTATTTTGTAATTCTTAAAATAGGCTGTTTTTTTCTTAGAAAAATGGGAACAAAGGCAGTTTTTCAAAAATAGGTTTTGGCTGAACATGAATATCACCTTTCAAGAAAGATCGCTAAAAGTGCCAGAACTATAATTAACTCCAGATGTAGCTCCAATTGTGCAGGACCTTGAGTGGCTGTGACCTACTACAGATGCTGCAGCTGCAGTCAGTGAGCTTGAACCTATCACAGCACAAAGTCCTATTCAAACAAAATAGGACGGTCATACTTTAAAAGTAGTGCACCATACATTAAATTCTATCCTTGTATCCATGGTAAAGTAAAGTTATATTTGATCACGGCAGTTATGAAGAGAATGAAAGTCTGACCTATACTAGTGTTTAGAAAACATGAACCATTCTGAAAGTTGGCTTTTGCAGTATGCATTTAAGAACATGAACACAGTTTAATAATAATAATAAAAAGAAGAAGAAGAGTTTGGATTTATATCCCGCCCTTCACTGCCCAAAGATGTCTCAGAGCGGCTTACAAATTCCTTTCCCTTCCTCTCCCCACAACAGACACCCTGTGAGGTAGGTGGGGCTGAGAGAACTTCTGACAGAAACTGTCCTTGAGAGAACAGCTGTGCCAGAGCTTGTGACTGACCCAAGGTCACATCAGCAGGTGCAAGTGGAGGAGTGGGGAATCAAACCTGGTTCTCCCAGATAAGAGTCTGCGCACTTAACCACTACCCCAAACTGGCGCACTTAACCACTACAGCAAACATTTAACCACTACACCAAACTGGTGCACTTAACCACTACACCAAACAAAGAACATAAACACAGTACTGCTAGATAAGTCCAAGGTCTAGCCAGCCTGATTCCTCAGGGTGCTCTTTCCATGACCTGCTTGTGCTGCATATTTTTCTGCCCTCCACCTCTTGCCTGTGGTATCTTTTCCCTTATTCTATTCCTTCTTCCCTGTGATCTGTTTACTTTCCTACTGTTCGTTCATTTTCTGTTGTCACTGGTACAAATATTTCACGGTAGTGGGTAATACTAGCATTAAATATTCTGTTTTATAGCTGTTGCTGAAGAAAAGGATGTTTGTAGACCAAAGCAATATATTATTTTCTGTTCGGAAGTAAATTGTTCTTATGACTTCCAGTACACAGATACATAACAGCCTTCAGGCAATATTTGTATACTTTTTTGGATTGAAAAAATCTGGCATTGTTGATCTACATGGAATGTTTTTTCACACTTAAGCACAGAATTTAGTCCATTACTGCTGACCCCCAAATGTGAGAAATTTAGCAAAAATGTGTACAAGTCTAAATCCCTAGCTTAAGTTTGAAAACCATGGCATGTTTAAATTAAAAGAAAAAAAAATGATTCAAAAGCTTAAGGTTGGAAAAGCATGGAGGGCGTGTGTATGTGTATTCTCTTTTGCTAACTGTGAAGAGCTCTTTATCTCTCTCTTGAATCTTTGCCTATATCATGCTGCTGTTGCCATAGAAACTGATCTGTGACTAGCTTTGTTATACACTCTAACAGACTTCCTGAGGAGAAGCCTTTTAAATTGTAGTACCACCAACAACCTTCCTCTAGACAACCTTTCTCCTTACACACACACACACACCATCTTTCCCCTAACAAATCTAGTATCTTTACATTTACAGGTTTTAATAATCCACTGGCAAATTTAACATTTTGACAATTAATAGGTTAGTTTATGTATTTGCATAGTTGTTGCAAAAGACTCATGGCTGGTTCAGTGAGGTGGCAGTGTGCAGTTGCAGGGCCACTGCCATATTGATATATTGTTTGGCATATTTTAGCTACAATCTAGAGATAGCAATGACTAAGATCCATTTCATATATACAGATACCTACACTGAAGGCCACTTGCAGTGCCACAACGTGCAATACCACATGCAATGTCACAGCTTTACATAGTAGTGCGGTAATATGAGAAGGGGAAGGAAGGCAGCATGGTATAGCCCAGTCTCATCAAGTCTTGGAAGCTAAGCAGGGTCAGTACTTGAAAGGGAGACCATCAAAGACTTTGCAGAGGAAGGCAATGGCAGACTGCCTCTGCTTCATAACTTGTCTTGAAAAATCCTAGGGGGTCAACATAAGTTGGTTGCATCTTGATGGCACTTTACACACACACTGTGTGAGAAGCTCTTCACACATATAATCAGTCACAATATCACTCCATAGGAATGCATCAATAAAGCTGATTTGTATTCATTTTCACAGCTCCCAGAATATAAAATGATACCTACAGTTCTCATTTAATTAAGCCTTAATTTGGAATGTTTATGATTTTTCCTTTAGAGCTTTATATACTTTTGTCTTCCTCTTTTTGTCATCTTCCTCCCCCGAAAGACTAGTCCCCCAATTTGTTAATTAATAATTTATAACCATTTTTAATGTTCCTTTGAAAATACAAGCATCAAGTCTTCCATTAACTTCTTACAGTAGGAGCAGCCACTATAAATTTTGAATGTGATGGAGAACTACATAGCAGGCTTGGCTTGACATGTAAAGAACAACCCCAGAGGAGGATGGTCAGTCTGTCATTCTGGCTTAATTCAGACAGCACACCCAACTTTAGTTTGCACTAACGGTGGGTTAGAATCCTAAGCAACATTCAGTTTCTAAATAATGAGTCAAACCAGGGTTTAGAAAACTTGTCTGCTTTAATTTGAGCAGGTTCTTCTGCAGGTGCCACCCCACAAATGGGCAAAATCAACAACTGCTTGTACATGTGTATTCTGTGTTGTGGTCCCTACCGTATAGACTGGTCTGCTTGATGAGGCTTGGAACACTTCCACTCTCTTGGTTTTACACAACAATCCAAAACTAAATTATTTAGGAGAGCTTTTTTACACAGGTAATAGGACTATACTGTAATGAAATGCTTTAGTAAGATGCTTTGGTAAAGGTATAAGGACTGTGAAGTATACTACTGTGTAGTGTATGTATTGTCTGGTGCTGTAGGTATGCTCCTGATACCTAATTTCTGCATCATTTAATGTGTCATGTTAATGCTTATGCTTTGTTTCAGCTTTGCTTCAATTCTGCATCAGATCTCCAGCTTTTGCTTCTATTAGAGCAGTAACACTGTAGAAGGTAGTAGTATAATGAACTGGTAACTCATGGGCATTAGGATATGGAAATTCTCACACTGAATTCTCAATAAAGAAAGCAAATGATTGAAGCTAAACTAGGGAGCTTGCACATTGATTTCATTCTGGGGAAATCATACAAAAATTAGGAACTTGGCTGTGTTGCTGTTAAGAATCTGTCCAGTTTCAGAGAAATGGATAAACATTCCTAAATACTGGTTTTTACATTGGGGAAAAAAACCCCTCAATCTCCCAATTCTGCAGCATGGTGTTTGTTTTACAGAACTGATTTATGCTTATGGCATGAGAATCAAAGAAGGGGAGGGCATCCTACAGGCAGTAGCAGAGACCGAATCCACTTGACTCTATGTAAACATGCTCAGGCAAAAATTATAAGAAGGGAGGTTAGAAAGATTTTTGAAAGGCTCACGGGATAAATGTGTAAACCAGCTTTGAATTTATGTTTGGGGAGGTTCAGTTATTTTTAGTACTCTGCTCCTCAATTTATAGAGTTGTGTTATTTGTGGGTAGTGGAAAGAACTTTTATTTCCTCTTTGGAGCTTCTGAAATACTAGCATTTCATGAATTCCCCTGAAAAGTACTGAGACTTACTAGTGATTTCAGCTCTCACATACTTTATTAGATGAAGAACAAGACAACTGAGCCGGCTCGCAGGCCGGCTTTTATTCCCAAGTGACCCACACCCCAAACACACACACACCCGGTGATTCGCTATTTACATTGATTGGATTAACTCCTGCTCCTCCATTGGAGGGAGTCAGGATCCCCTAGTCCATTGTCCTTCGGGGCGAAGCTCAGGCCCTTCGCCTGGCCACATGGGGGACCGGTTAGAACCAGTCCAAGCACATGGCTGTCCAGAGCCCATGTTCTCCAGTGGATACATTACACCCCTCCCCCTTGGTCCGATAAACACCCGCACACATAGTCTTTCAAATAGCTGGGGGGCCGCCGCTCTCGCGTGGAGCGACGGGGCTCTGGCATGGGGGAACTGACAGCCTCCCAGGCGGCTGTGGGGACTGGTGGCCGCTCTGGTGTTGGCGGGGCTGGGCTCACCATCTCGGCCGGTGTGTCATTTGCGGTGGCTGTCAGTCCGGAGTTGAAGTCCCCCGGGATTTCTTCTGGTGCGTCCGCCCCTCCGTCTGGTTGAGCTGGCTCGTCCCACTCCTCCCCCTCATCCGGCTCCAGGGGTAGCACCCGGCGACGTAGCTGATCGATGTGGCGATGCAGGATCTGGCCGTCTTCCACCGAGACTTCGTAGGACTGGGGGCCACGGACCCGGACTACTCGGGCGGGAATCCACGGGGGCCCTCTCACGTAGTTCCGTGCGTACACTGGGTCCTCTGGGAAGAACCCTCGCGCCGCCGCTGGCGTTTCCGTGCAGGGCTCCCGCTCGGGCACTCGATCGGGATGTAAACGGTCCAGCCTGGTGGTGAGGCGTCGGCCCATCAATAGTTCCGCCGGGCTCCGGCCAGTTGTCGCATGGGGCGTCGTTCTCTGGCCGAACAGGAAGTGCGCCAGCCTGAAGTCCCAGTCCGTTCCTTCGGTCCGACGGAGCGCCTCTTTGGCCGTCCGCACCATGCGTTCGGCTTGGCCATTGGTGGCGGGGTGGAACGGGGCCGACCTGATGTGGCGAATCCCGTGCTGGCGGGTGAACTCCTGGAACTCCCCGGACGTGAAGGCCGTCCCGTTGTCGGTGACCAGGGTGTCGGGGAGTCCGTGCGAGCTGAAAATCCGCCACATCGCTCGGATGGCCGCCCGGGAGGAGGTGGATGGTACCGGCTCTACTTCTAGCCACTTACTGTAGGCGTCTACAAGTATAAAAAACAGCTGCCCCTGGAACGGGCCCGCAAAGTCGAGGTGCAGGCGCGACCAGGGGCGGTGAGAGGATTCCCAGGCCCTGTCTGGGGCCGTCGGGGGTGCGGGTCGGGAGGCCTGGCAGGGTTGACACCTTTTTACAATGTCCTCAATATCCCGGTCTAACCCTGGCCACCAGACATACCCCCGCGCCAGAGCCTTCATCCTGACTACCCCAGGGTGGTGCTCATGAAGGTCCCTCAGTACCCGTTCCTGTAGTGGTTTCGGAATGACCACCCTGCCTCCCCACATTAGGCACCCCTTATAGGTCGACAGCTCATCGCGCCTTGTGACAAAAGGCGCAAACTCCGGGTCTTGTCTAGCTGTCGGCCATCCCCTCCCCACCCAGTTCAAAACCCGACAGAGAACCCTGTCGCGGCCCGTGAGGCGGGCCACCTCCTTGACATGTACTGGGCGATCGGGCAGCGATTCTAGGAGTGCGATGACGTGGGCGGGGGCCAGGTCTGGGTCCATTGCGGGCAGTGGGAGGCGGCTGAGCGCGTCCACGTGACCCATGGCCTTTCCCGGGCGGTGGGTGAGGGTGTAAGAGTACCCCGCCAGGAATATGGACCAGCGGAGAACCCTGGGCGAGACCATCTGCGGCGTCTGTCGATCGGGCGCGAGGAGGCCCAGGAGAGGCTTGTGGTCTGTAAGGATCTCGAACGGGTGGCCATAGAGATAATGGTGGAATTTTTTAACCCCCGCCACTATCGCTAGTGCCTCCTTGTCTATCTGCGCGTAATTACGCTCCGCAGAAGACAGGGTCCGAGAATAGTAGGCGACCGGAACCTCCCGGCCATCCGGCAACCGATGCCCCAACACCGCCCCCACCCCGTAGGGCGACGCATCACACGCCAGAACCACAGGTAAAGCCTCGCAGAAGTGGTGTAGCACCCCGTTGGAGACCAACAAGTCTTTTACCGCCTGGAAAGCTGCCGCATGCTCCGGCTTCCAGGCCCACGGCGCCTCCTTGTCCAGCAGCCGGTGGAGGGGTTCAGCCACCGTTGCCTTTTGGGGCAGAAACGCGTGGTAAAAATTCAAGAGGCCCAGGAAGGCCTGGAGTTCCGGCTTGGACGTGGGGACCGGGGCTTGTGTGATCGCTCTAATTTTCTCGTCTGTGGGGTGGATGCCTTGTGCATCGACTGCGAACCCCAGGAATTCGATGCGGGGCACACCCAAGAGGCATTTCTCCTTCTTCACCTTGAGGCCAGCCTCATTGAACCTCTGCAGGACCTGATGCAGCCGTTCGGTGAAGGCGGTGGAGTCCGGTGCCGCGATGATGACATCATCTAAAAAGGGCTGGACCCCTGGAATTCCTTTCAGGAGGGAATCCATGAAAGATTGAAAAATCCCTGGCGCCACTGAAACCCCAAACTGCAGTCTATTGACCCGGAAAGCCCCCTTGTGGGTGGTGATGGTTTGCGCTTCCGCAGCGGCCATGTCCACTGGCAGCTGCTGGTAAGCCTGCGCCAGGTCCAATTTGCCGAAAACTTTGGCCCCAGTCAGGGAGGCCAGGACATGGCTCACTACCGGGACCGGATAGGCGTGGTCCTGCAGAGCCTTATTTATGGTGCATTTGTAATCTGCACAAATGCGTATAGCCCCATTCGGTTTAATTGGCGTTACAATGGGGGTTTCCCAGCGCGCTGACGCGACCGGTTCCAGCACGCCTTGGGCGACCAGGCGGTCGAGCTCGGCCTCTATTTTTTTCCCGCATGGCTAGGGGAGGGGGCCGTGCCTTTATGCGGATGGGTCGTACGTTAGGGTCCAGATCTAGCGAAATCGGGGTCCCATTGTACCTCCCCAGGGTCCCATCGAATACTTTGGGGAACTCCCGGCAAACTGCCTCCCAGTCAGCGGTCCCGAGGTGGTTTACTCCTGCTATTTGGAGTCCCAAAGGCCCAAACCACGACAGTCCCAGGAGGCTTGAGAGGCGCCCCTCCACAACCAGCAGGTCCAGCAAGCCCGAGAACCCTTTAAATCGGACTTGAAACTTGCCCCAGCCACGGACTGCCACTGGGTTTTTGTTAAAGTCCGTCAGTTTCAACCCCCGTGGCTTGTGCAGTCGGGGTCCCCCTTGGGGCATAGTGTTTTAAGGGTCTCCGCGGAAATTATAGAGAACGAGGACCCTGAGTCTATTTCCATTTGGCAGGGGGACCCCTCTATTTGGACAGTCACATGCACCTTGTCCGGGCTTTCAGGGGCAAGTTACATACCGTCTGCCGGCGCTGTGTCGTCACGGTGTGCAGGCTTGTGGCGTCCAGCTGGGCAGTGGATCCCAGGCACTTGCCCTTGGAGCGGCAGACTCGGGCGAGGTGTCCGGCCTTGTTGCAGGTCCTGCAGACGGCGTCCCGGAAACGGCAGGTCCGGCGCTCGTGAGCGTCGCCACAGCTGGCACAGGCAGATGCGTTGGGCTGGTTTGGTGGTGCGGGGGATCCCCTGTTGCGTTGGGTGCGTGGCTGTGATCGGCGGTTCACCTGTAGGACCTCCTCATCGTTCGAGTCATCCGAGGGGCCGGAGTCCTGGAGGCGATGGACCGTCTTAGGCCGGCGATCTGCGTGGGACTTCTCGTAGGCGGCCGCTTCTTGGATGGCGGCCTCCTGAGTGAGGTCGTCCCGGCTGATGAGCCTGCGGCGCAGCTTCGCCTCCTTCAGCCCCACCAAGAACTGGTTTAGGAGGGTATCTGCGAGGTTGGGGAAGGCACACCTTGTGGCTGCGCGGCGTAGTCCGGCCAGGAATTCCGGAGATGTTTCGTCGGGGCCCTGCGTTCTCGCGAAGAACTCCATTCGTTCCGCGAACTTGGTGGGCTTTGGTGCCAAGTGGTCAGTAAACGCCTTGACCAGCATGTCGTAGGTGGCGGCCGCGTCTTTCGGCAGGAGGGGGTTCACCAGGTCCTTCAGGAGGAGGTGTGCCTCGATGCCGCAGTAGCGCAGGAGATAGGCCTTCTTCGTACCCGCATCCGTGATGCCATGGATCTCAAAGTGACGCTCCAGCGTCTCGATCCAGGTCTCCCAGTGTGCGGGACGAGAGATATCGAAGGCGGGGAAGCTCTCGTTGCTAGCGGCCATGGTGCTCACCCGTGGAGGTCGCGGTTCAGGCGTAGAGTTGGCGGCGTTGGAGAGCGAGGCTGCTCTCGGGGTCAGCGGTGCTAGGGAGCGGTGCGGTGCCCAGGAACCGAAGAGGCGGACACGAAGCTCGGCGGCGGCGTTCGGTGCTTTCGGCGTTGGGGCGGTCAGCGGTGCTCGTCTCGTGGTCATTGTTCATGGAGGGAGTTGGTATCCCACCTTCGTCGCCAGTGAAAAGTACTGAGACTTACTAGTGATTTCAGCTCTCACATACTTTATTAGATGAAGAACAAGACAACTGAGCCGGCTCGCAGGCCGGCTTTTATTCCCAAGTGACCCACACCCCAAACACACACACACCCGGTGATTCGCTATTTACATTGATTGGATTAACTCCTGCTCCTCCATTGGAGGGGAGTCAGGATCCCCTAGTCCATTGTCCTTCGGGGCGAAGCTCAGGCCCTTCGCCTGGCCACATGGGGGACCGGTTAGAACCAGTCCAAGCACATGGCTGTCCAGAGCCCATGTTCTCCAGTGGATACATTACACCCCCGAATTTCAAAAGTTGTTTGTGCACTAGTGTAAAGTGGGGCCTGGGTCTTCAGTTGAAGAAGCACAGGTCTAGGATTCTACTGTGATTAGTCTTCAGATGCTTGCTGATACTTTCCCATTAATTAATTATATAAATTTATACAAAATATTTGTATCTTAAAACTCTGTCCCAACCCTTTTAAAAATAATACTGGTGGGAGAGGGCAGGGTTTCTGTGCAACAGTGTGGTTGAGATTTTCAGGGCTCCTTGAATCTCACCAACTTTGGAGCTTTTTTAGTGGAGAAGAGTTGTAAAGTTGTTTCTAATTCACGAAAATAGGATATGGATAGTGGTGCTTAGTATAACAGGCATGCAAGATACTCTGAAAATGTTTTATTGAGAGATCTGTTGGGGGGGATATAAGAATAACAGCAGGGATTTATACAATCTAAAGAGAACCCAGAGTGGTTTCTAGTCTTTCTGGGAGTCTGCTATTATTGTTACTGAGACCTGAGAATTCTAAGAACTTGTTGCCAAGTGGTTGGTATTGCTGTGAAAGCAGAGAAGCTTATCAACCAGACACCATTAACTGGACAGCCTTCATTTGTAAGTTTATTAATTTTATCTTGTGTTTTGCATTCCTCCATAAGTTTTTCCTGAAAACTTTGAACTTTTTAAGAGTTGCCTGGAGTAGTGGGGGAAGCAAAACTGTCATTAGCTGAAAGCCATCATCTAGACAGAGCTTGGCCTCTGGAAGCCTCTATACATCAGCTTTATACATTGTTTTGCAGGCACAGACCTACAGCTGATGCTTGCCTGCAATTTTTTGAGAGTTGTTGCTACCTTACAGCAGCTTAAGAGTTTTAGAAGCCTACTTGCTGTTCCACCTGGCACCGTCTGGAGCCACCCTTGTGTGTGGAAAGAGTAGCCCCTATCCTGCTGGCCTGACACCATTAGCCGAATTGCCTTTATTTGTAGGCTACATTTGTGTGCCTGTGCCACATGTGGCAGATAGCTCTGGCAAAACAAGACCTGTCAGCCCTTTTTACAAGATATTCAGACACCCTGCCATGAAAGCAAGCATTTGATAGATCTACACCAACAGCACACCCTCTGGACTGGACTGAATGGGTCCCTGAGAGTGCAGCAAGGCACTGACATTCCCTTGTCACCAGTGTGTTTCTTCTCCATCTGCTCTTAGTGACTGCATCTTTTCTCTGTTTCCTTAGAAAACCGTTATTTTGCAGAGTGTAACCCATTGCCTTATGATATGACCTATAACCTTTTTGGGGTGTCTTTTCTAACTGGGTTTATAGATGGGTTTCAAAGCTATGGGGACCCCTGTTGCCCAAAAGTGCCCATAAGGGCCAGCTGATCCACTACCATCTCAGCCCTCTAAGCAGAGCAAAATTAACTCTTTTTTTGCTCCTGTTAACTTCCCAGGGCACAGAGTTCCATGTTGGATGGTTCCCTGAACTTTGCATCTGCTATAGCTCCCCTAGATAAGTCTCTTGCCACTGATCGCCCTGATACTAGTAGGGGTACTGACCCATTGGGTACAATTAAAGAGGAGAAGGTTGGTTATGATGTTGAACAGGTCACAGAAGTCTCGCTTTTCTGTGCTAGAATGTTGGAGCATATTTTTGAACAGTTAAACTCAGTGTTGTTCTAACTCAACTGTCTTATTGCTGTTGTTGTTGTTAACTAACCTTTCTTGTTGTTGTTCAGTCTCCTGTCTTCCGCTGTCCGCTGAAGTTTCCTCAATTTCATGTTCGTTGCATCGATGACACTGTCTAACCATCTCATCCTTTGCCATCCCCTTCTTCTTTGACCTTCAATCTTTCCCAGCAGCAGGGTCTTCTCCAGTGAATGCTCCCTTCTCATTTGGTGGCCAAAGTATTTGAGCTTCAGCTTCAGGATCTGGCCTTCCAGGGAGCAATCAGGGTTGATTTCTTTTAGGATTGACTGATTTGATCTCCTGGCAGTCCAAGGGACTCTCAAGAGTCTTCTCCAGCACCATAGTTCAAAAGAATCTATTCTTCGGCGCTCGGCCTTCCTTATAGTCCAACTCTTGCAGCCATACATTACTACGGGGAATACCATCGCTTTGACTATGCGGACTTTTGTTGGCAAGGTGATGTCTCTGCTTTTTATCATGCTGTTTAGGTTTGCCATCGCTTTCCTCCCAAGGAGCAGGCGTCTTTTAATTTCATGGCTGCAGTCACCATCTGCAGTGATCTGGGATCCTAGGAACATGAAGTCTGTCACTACTTCTACGACTTCCCCTTCTATTTGCCAAGGAGTGATGGGGCCAGATGCCATGATCTTAGTTTTTTTGATGTTGAGCTTCAAGCCCACTTTTGCGCTCTCCTCTTTCACACTGAGCAAGAGGCTCTTTAGGTCCTCTTCACTTTCTGCCATCAAAGTGGTGTTGTCTGCATATCTGAGGTTATTGATCTTTTCCCCAGCAATCTTAACTCCGGCTTGTGATCCATCCAGGCCAGCATTTCGCATGATGTACTCTGCATATAAGTTAAATAAGCAAGGTGACAATATACATCCTTGTTGTACTCCTTTCCCTATGCTAAACCAATCAGTTGTTCCATATCCGGTTCTAACTGTTGCTTCTTGACCCTTATACAGGTTTCTCAGGAGACATGTGAGGTGGTCCAGTACTCCCATCTCTTTAAGAACCTGCCATAATTTATTGTGATCCACACAATCAAAGGCTTTAGCATAGTCAATGAAGCAGAAGTAGATGTTTTTCTGGTACTCTCTTGCTTTCTCCATAATCCAGCGAATGTTGGCAATTAGATCTCTAGTTCCTCTACCTCTTCGAAACCCAGCTTGTACTTCTGGCAGTTCTCTATCCACATACTGTTGGAGCCTAGCTTGTAGGATTTTGAGCATGACCTTGCTAGCGTGTGAAATGAGTGCAATTGTGCGATAGTTTGAACTCTTCTTGACATTGTCCTTTGGGATTGGAATGTATACTGACATTTTCCAATCCTGTGGCCACTGTTGTGTTTTCCAAATTTGTTGGCAAATTGAGTGCAGCACTTTAACAGCATCTTCTTTTAAGACTTTGAATAACTCAGCTGGGATACCATCACCTCCACTAGCTTTGTTATTAGTAATGCTTTCTAAGGCCCATTTAACTTCGCTTTCCAGGATGTCTGGCTCGAGGTCACTGATTATACCATCGTGGTTGTCAAGGATATCGAGGTCCTTCTTGTATAGTTCTTCTGTGTATTCTTGCCATCTTTTCCTAATCTCTTCTGCTTCTGTTAGGTCCCTACCGTTTTTGTCCTTTATCATGGCCAGCTTTGCATGGAACGTTCCCTTGATTTCTCCAATTTTCTTGAAGAGATCTCTAGTCCTTCCCAATCTATTGTTTTCCTCTATTACTTTGCATTGTTCATTCAGGAAAGCCTCCTTATCTCTCCTTGCTGTTCTCTGGAAATCTGCATTCAGTTGGGCAAATCTTTCCTTTTCACCGTTGCCTTTAGCTTTCCTTCTTTCCTCTGCTATGTGTAAAGCCTCATCAGACAGCCACTTTGCTTTTTTGCATTTCTTTTTCTTTGGGATGACAGTGATTGCTGCCTCCTTTACAATGTCACAGACCTCTGTCCATAGTTCTTCAGGCACTCTGTCTATCAAATCTAGTCCCTTAAACCTATTCTTCACCTCTACTGTATATTCATCGGGGATGCAATCTAGGTCAAATCTGAATGGCCTTGTGTTTTTCCCAACTTTCTTCAATTTAAGTCTGAATTTTGCAATGAGTAGCTCATGATCTGAGCCACAGTCAGCTCCAGGTCTTGTTTTTACTGACTGGATAGAGCTTCTCCATCTTTGACTGCAAATTATATAATCAATCTGATTTCGGTGTTGCCCATCTGGTGATGTCCATGTGTAGAGACGCCTCTTAGGTTGTTGGAAAAGGGTGTTCGCTATGACCAGTGTGTTCTCTTGACAAAACTCTGTTAGCCTTTGCCCTGCTTCATTTTGTTCTCCAAGGCCAAACTTGTCTGTTATTCCGGTTACCTTTTGATTTCCTACTTTAGCCTTCCAGTCCCCTATGATGATGAGGACATCATTTTTTGGTGTTAGTTCTATGAGCTGTTGTAGGTCTTTATAGAACTGGTCCACTTCAGCCTCTTCTGCAGCAGTGGTTGGGGCATAGACTTGGATTACTGTGATATTGAATGATTTGCCTTGGATTCGGACTGAGATCATTCTGTCATTTTTGAGATTGTATCCCAATACTGCCTTTCTCACTCTCTTGTTGACTATAAAGGCCACACCATTTTTTCTACGGGATTCCTGGCCACAGTAGTAGATATAATGGTCTTCTGAGCCCATTCCTGTCCACTTTAGTTCACTGATTCCCAAGATGTCGATGTTCATTCTTGCCATCTCATTTTTGACCACGTCAAGCTTACCTTGATTCATAGATCTTACATTCCAGGTTCCTATGCAGTATTGTTCTTTGCAGCATCGGACTTTCCTTTCACCGTCAGACACATCCACAACTGAGCGTCCTTTCGGCTTTGGCCCAGCCGCTTCACTCTTTCTGGGGTTACTCGTACTTGCCCTCTGCTCTTCCCCAGTAGCATATTGGACACCTTCTGACCTGAGGGGCTCATCTTCCGGCATCATATCTTTTAGCCTTTTGTTACTGTCCATGGGGTTTTCTTGGCAAAGATACTGGAGTGGGTTGCCATTTCCTTCTCCAGGGGATCACGCTTGGTCTGAGTTCTCTGCTGTGGCCTGTCTGTCCTGGGTGGTCCTCCACGGCATAGCCCACAGCCTTATCGAACCACGCAAGCCCCCTCGCCACGACAAGGCAGTGATCCATGAAGGAGGTCTTATTGCTACCATCAAGGAATTGAGATCTGTTTTAAATTCTCATTCTCAGGATTTGTATTCCAAGGATATCAATGACCTCCATGGGATGCCTACTAATTGCCCGAATCCTAACTTCAGAGAGAGTCCTTCACAGCTTGTCCTCCAACCTCATCAGGCCCAACTCACTGTGGCATTCTAAATTTTGAGCAGTGAAGCACTTGAGAAATTTAAGAATAAGACCTTTGACCAAAAAGAAATTGCATCCCTTTATAACACTCCGGGAGCAAGTAGGTTTCTTCTAGCCTTTGAACATCCAGCTATTCCTTCCTTTATATATTTTGAATGAAAAAAATCCTGACTTCCAAAGGCATCTATTCAGTGTGTGTTTTTTAATGTCATATGTACTCCTCTTATTAACAAAAGAGTCCCCTGTGGAAATAACCTTATACCTTTAATTTTGAACACTAAGGGAGAGCCTGGTCAGGCTCTAATTAGTTGGGAAGGATTCAAATTGGGACCCCTACATCTGTACATCCCACTGAGGTGGATTTAATCCACTCCTTTAAAGGCTTTCCAGACCCTGAGCAACTATCACTGATAAATTAGCGCAGCTAAGGGCAATATTCTTGGAGCTGAAATACAAAAAAATTCTTCCTCCTTTGCTCCCATTCTTTCCAATGTTAATAGTGCTGATCAGGCTCCGTTCAAATCTTTAACAGCTCAAAATTACCCTGGTGACTCTAAATTACCTGTAATATATCCTATCAGGGAAGGACTGGGCCACCTTGTAGAGACAGTTCCTTCCTATCTTCGAAAAATACTCAAGCCCTCAGATGTAGAGGTGTTTGTTACCTAGATGCCTGACTCGCCTATGGAAGACACTAACCATAACTTTACCCTCTTACTTCCTACAACTATATCCAATAATGGTTGCAGTTTTTTGGATACTAACAAGATTCTGGATTCCACTGAGAAGGCGAACGGAGAAATCAAAATCCTTTCTTGGAACATTATGGGTTGGGGCAATAAATTTCATGACCCAGTGTTCCCCAGATTTTTGCAGAAGTTTGACATCCTATATTTCCAAGAAACTTGGATTTTGAAGCCCAATTCTGTATCCCTTCATGGGTTGCATTCTTTTCTTGTTTCTGCAGTTAAATCTTGTAACAAGGTCCATGGCAGTGGGGATCTAGTAATTCTGGTTTCAGTAGATCTATTAGTCAATAGCCAGATTCTGAATAGTGAGTCCCAGGATTTTATCCAGGCACTGCTGATACATGGTCACCAGATAGGTTCTCTTCTTTGTGTTAGTGTGTACATCCCCTCTGAAACTTTCTGAATCACGGAGCCCAGATAATACCTGGAATAAACTCTCAGTCACCATGAAAGTTCTGGATTTCCCGTCCCCCAGTCCCCACATTGTCCTTTGTGGACAATGCAAGAATTGGTGCTGGTTTATGTTGTCCCTTAGACTATCCCATCAACCAGGCCATGCTACAAGCCAGTTATATGGACAATGCAAGAATAATACTCATAGGCTATGGTCACACTGGCAGCTTGGCGCAATATGGTGCAGCTTCTAATTGTACTGGTTTAAAGTGTTGCGAGGCATATCATCCAGATAGCACACCCTGCTGCAGGTTACCCACACAGACATCCTGTGGTCAAGCATCCACATTACTGCAGCACCTCAGCCATGTAGTGCGCTGCCTGGAAATTTTTCAAAATGCATGTGTGTGCATGCTCATGAGCTTATAGGCAAAATTTTAAAAAACCCTCCCTACTGGAGGGAACGGATCGGCAGGTTGAGACAGCCAAACCATTCTGCATGCACTCCCCTGTGTTCAGACATCCAGCCATGTGCAGTGAATGTGTGGGGAACCAAAAACACCACTTGTGAAGTGGTGCCTTTTTAAGCCGGCTCCAAGTCATCCTATGACAGAATGAGTGTGCCAGGGGAACGTCTGACAGATGTGGCTGTGTGACTGCACCCATATGATCCAGAGGGAAGGGGTGGCTGCGTTGAGCCAAACTGTTTGTGTGATCACAGCCATAGTCTCCATGGCACTGAATTCAACTCTTCCCATGGGACTTACACATGTTTATCTTTTTGGGGAGCTAGATCAATTTATTATGTTTCAGTCTCTTATTCTTTTACTCCCCATGTATAATGTTTTGAAGTAGATGATCGGTCTGAGAGTGATCAGTGTGTCCTCTTGGCTTTCTCTGAAACCTTTTTCCCCAGCAGTCCATACAACACCATTGACGGAGTGCTGTTTGTGAGAGGAGCATTAGATGGTCATCGCAGTTCTAATACAGCTCAGCTCCTGGAGAGTGGAGCTCTTAGGGCCCTGAAGCAAGAAATTTTGCTGGATAACTAAGATTTTTTAAAACAATACGAAAATATAGGCAAACATCATAAGCCCCACCTGGTCCATAACAAGCCTCCAGCCTTCAAAGTTTTATTTCTAGGGGCTGGTTTGACTAAGAATACGGACAATAAAGGAACAGGTTAACAAGATATTCATGGCAAGTACAATCCACCAACAGTGGGGCTTCTATAGATTCATTATTTTTTTTTTAGATCTGCTTACAAAGAGCTGTTAAAGCCAAAGAAGCTTGCTTTCCCTAGAACTCAATAGCAAGAGCTACATCTAGTAGTTCATGAAAGAAATGAGTCAGGGTTTTGGTATTTGGTATCCTGTGGCATGGGCAACCCATTCCCATTGTTGGACACCCAGATATCCACCAAAGATAGGCATTGCCATTATAGCCAGGTTTTGGGGGCTCCCACCTGTGTGACCAGCGATGCAGATTGACATATTCATCCATTTAGTCTTTTTGATGTGTTTCAGTGGCCCCCAGTCACAACATCTGAGGTAAAAGGACTCACTGCTTTTATTTCATCTGGTAAGGTCCCCAGAGAAGATGTGCTTTCCTTTGAGCTTTTCAAGCAATTTCCTGACTGGTGGGCATGTTGGCCAAGGTGTGTATATTAATGACATCATTAAGGGGCACTCAGGCCCTGATCTTTTTCCTCCCTGCCTTGGTCACTGGAAAATTTCAGTCCTCCTGTACACAAATGACATGGTTCTGCTGACTCTAACTCACACTGGTTTGAGAAGGTCATCCAGGCTCAGCAATTATTGTACAGAAGAAATATTAAACATCAGCTATTCAAAGACCAAGGCAATGCAACCTCTGTTGGTCAATAGACAACTTCCCAGTTGACCAGGGCAGAAACTTCAAATACCTGGGAATCCTCTTTAGTGACACACTTCCTTGGAATGCTTATTTAGGAATTACTAAACAACAGCTCTCCTGGGGATAAGGGCCATTCTAAAATTCTACCACAATAAAGCGGGCTTCCTGAGAGATCCTGCCATAAAACTCTTCAAGAGCAAGGTAATCACCCAACTCCTGCATGATTGTAGAGGTATGGAATCGGTTCCTGAAAAAGACATTAGTATTACCCACAAATACTCCAGTTGCCTTGCTGAGAGCTGAAGTGGGCCTTCCATCTATTTGGACATATGTGCACATAGCCCTAATTAACTACTGGTACAAATTGAGGAGTGCTCCAGCTAATCATCTTTCTAGCATTTATTTCATTCTATTTCAAAAAGATTCTATATGGCACACCAATTACCATAAAAGTCTCCATCTGTTTAAATTGCCAGATGTTGTTTGTGGTGCCCCCCCAGCTAATTTCAATTGCTGGGCCTAGGTACTTGTGCATGATGTCATGCATGATAGGCAAGTTACTTCAGATACTAAATTTTCTTCCTGATTTAAATTAATTAAAAAGGGTCATTCTAGGGCACACTGTCCAAGATTACCTTTTACAAACTTTACTCATCTGTCACATCTGTTTGTTTCCAAACAGTGCTAACTGCTATAACTGCAGAGTGCTATATGCAAAAGCCAGTTGATCAGTGTCTGTGCATTTACAGGGCCTTAGAACTAGAAGATTTATGTCATCACTTGTTGGCCTGTCCACTTTATTCAGTTCTCAGGCAAAAATTCTCAGATGCTATTCTGGCTGGCTTTGGCCCAAGCACCACGATGGAGAAAGTTTTATTTCTCTTCACTGATGAAAAAACAGTAGTCTTTCTCAAAGTTGCCCTTTTTTCCTTAGCTGCCAAGAAAATTTGATTCAAGTTAATGTCCAAAGATTAGGCTAGCAAAATGTTATCCTTTTCTATAGCCAGCAGAACGAATGTCCAAAGGACTACGTTTATTAAATGAATGTTAATTATTATGGAAATGTAACTTTTAACTGTGTATGGTAGCAATCCAGTTTTATTGTTTTTTTTACTCGTTATTTCAGGTTTGTTCTTGTTTGTATTGGATTTTGGATCTACATAATAAAATCAAACTGAACTGAATTAATAGCAGGGAAAATTTAGTGTGTTCTGAGTTCTCTTTCCCCAAACACTAATTTTTAATTAGAAGATTATACTGTTTTTGCAACAACAAAAAAATCAGATATTTTGGGATGCGAAGTTTATACAAACATATGTTTACATCAACATAGGTATTTAGCAGTTTCTTTACAGGGCAAATCCAAGGAACAGTCCAAGAAACAATTGCTGTATGACTTCTATACCTGTGAATGTTCCTAACCAGGATGCTGGAAAAGGAAGCAAATGCATTCGTTTTCTGAATGCATTACTGGATGTGGGTAGTTTTCTTCTGTACAGCCTCTACGAAAATAGGTTGCATAGAATGCTAATTCATTTCTAGACACTTGTATCGCTAGATCTCCATCTAATTCTGTTGTCTAACAATCTTCAGTTAGTCCCAAATGTAGCAGAAATGTTGCTAGCTGGTTGGCTGCAGGGCTGGCTAAATTTATGCTGCCTACTTGTAATAGATTCAGTCCTCTAACAGAAGAAGACTTTGTCCCCAGCTTCAGACCTTACTCAACCACCACCTGTCTCGTCAATTTTGGAAGAAGAGGATATCTCCAGAGAGGACACAGCTGGCCATCCTTCCCACTTCCAGCCTGCCATTTCTGAGCCCCACCCAGCCTCCCCTTCTACAGGGGGGCTTACCAGAGCTGAGATTCTTAAACTGATTGGCAATCACTGCTTGCTCACAGCTGAAACAGTGGTGGACATTTTTAAGAAATTAAATAAGATCATGTATAAGTTGAATGAGTTAGTTGCATTGCTAACACCTACAGCCTAAGACTTTCCCCCAGCTATGGATACCAGCTCAGTGATTACTGAGCTTTTCTCAAAGAATACTTCCTCTTCTCTGCTACCTAAAAGGAGGACATACTTTCAGACAGTGATTATGCCTGCTAATTCAGGGCCAGAGAATACTCTGCTATCTAAAAACCAGCTAGCACTAGTGATAGCTAAGATCCCAATCAATTTTGAAAGATGGTCCAACAGAAGTTATCTGTTCTCTGGGTCAATTGCTGGGGTTCCCTTCACATTAAATTGACTGGAAACAGATAGATAGACTGCCCAATATTAAAGAGGGTAGGAGGCTAATGCTTTCGTTCTCTGGTTCCACCATTCTTATTTTGCTGCTCAAGCTGAAATCTCACCTTGCTACTTTCCAGATTCGGCCAGTAAGAATGTTCTGTATGGCAGATAAGAGGCCTTTGCTGGTTCACCAAAAGGTTACACCATCATCTTTCAGCAAAGGACCCAAATTGTCTAATCCACCTCTGGAGGGGTCTTCTTCAAAGCTTGATTACCTCAAACCAGCAGATAAGCATGCTTAATCTCAAAGGATTAAAACCTTGATTCAGACCTCAGAAAACTGTGAGGAAAACTTGATTGGCTTTGTTGAGCCCTCAAATGGGCAAAAAAATTCAGCACAAATGGATAGTCAAGATTGTGAGGGAGTGGCATCTTTTTTGTTGTCTGGCCCTAGCCAGGATTTCTCCCAAATAAGTTGGAACATCAGTGCTCCCACCCCTGTGAACCCAAGTAGAAAGCTCCCTAATGCAGGATCGCCTTCATATTTGGAGTTGCTTACTCAGAGTCTATCCAGTCTATAGATCCTTCCACCAGTGAGCCTTCCCAACTGTTTACAGATGACACAGTCTGACTAGATCGGAATTCATCAGATTCATCAGATTCTTCTCTCCATTTGAAGATCCTTTCTTTGAATATTGCTGGATGGTTTCATTGCCTTTCTGGTTTAGTTTGGTGTAGTGGTTAAGTATGCAGACTCTAATCTAGGAGAACCGGGTTTGATTCCCCATTTCTCCACTTGCAGCTGCTGGATTACCTTGGGCAAGCCATAGTTCTGGAAAGAGCTCTCTCAGCCCCACCTCCCTCACAGGGTGTCTGTTGTGGGGAGGGGAAGGGAAAGGAGTTTGTAAGCCACTCTGAGACTTGAAGTGAAGGGCGGGGTATAAATCCTATCTCCTCTTCCTCCTCTTCTTCTTCACATGCTGAAATTCCTCCCATACAATGGAACTTTGACATCATAGCGGTGCAGGAAACTTGGACTGCAGCGGATTTGGCTATTAATGGCTACTCTGCCTTCAAGGTTGCTGCTACTCCACCCAAAGAGTGAGGGAGACTAAAAGGAGGGTTGGCTATATAATTGCTTAGAAAAACCTCCTCTCTTCCAACTGTCCATGGCAGTTCTTCTGTCCTGGATTGATGGTTGTATGATCATTATAAATGCTTATCTGTCATCCCATAGTAAAAAACCGGACACTGAAGAAATTTGAGAGTCTTTTGAACAATATGTAGCATCTCTAATTTTGGACCACACAGAAGCTATGATTTTATTGTTGGGGGATTTGAATGCCAGGTTGGGTCCTGATGATTTACATCCAGAGTCCAAATATAAATCCCTTCTAGGTAAGGTGAAGGGGGTTTATAAGAGTCCCCCCTTCCACAGCTGTTTAATGACCAACACTCAAATTACGCTGGTTTTTGTTTAGCGAAAGCTTCATACAGGTTAAGTCTTCTTATGTTAAATGGCTCTGCATCTGGAGACTATGCTGGTGAATATACCTTTATGTCAGGTATAAAATCTAGCACTATAGATTACATGCTTGTTTGTCCTTTTCTTATTGATAAGGTTGTGAATTTCTGTGTCCTCTCATACCTGGAAGCAAATCACTTTCCTATCTCCCTTACAGTAGAGATGCCCTCCCTAAAAGGTCACTTTCCAGAAAGCCTGACTAATGAATCTCGATCTTCTGATCAGCCTGTCTATCACCCCAAATGGCCCATTCAATTTAACTCCAAGCTGAAAGAATAGTTAACATCTGAGTCACTTCTTTACTCTTGTGCCGTTTTTACCAATCCTGCTCCCCCTCAAGATCCTTTATTGAATTATGATACTGTGATTCAAAAGTTAGGTTCTATTCTTTTTAGTTCTTTCAGAAAACAGTAACCTAAGTAATTCAAGCCATCTAAACCTTGGTTTGATAAACCGTGTGTTGTGGCTAAACTTGTGCTTTCCTCAAAAACATCTAATTTTATTGTTGCTCCTCATAAACGCTTCCTTCCCATTCCAGCCTCCTATCTTTATAACCTTGAAAATGTTAATCAAAGAAGAGCTTTCACCCTTGCAATATTTTCAGCTTTGCCATCTTCAGTTATTGAGGGCTGATATAACAAAATTGCCTGGACGGTGAGGTTTTGCCCTTGTAACAGTGGTGAGATAGAGTCAATGGTGCATGTCTTTGGTTTTCTTTCTACAATGAAACTTGTACTGCCCTTATCTCCCCATTACTTGAGCTCTGTCCTGACACCTCTGACTCTGGGATCATTAACATAGTTCTCTCTAATGTGAGTATAGAGATTACCCAGAAAGTTGCTAAGTTCTGCTCCCAAGTGATTAAATTGCGTTCTATATATATTTCCCGACTTAATGTGGAAGATAGTATCTGATTGTATTTTATATCTGTATTTTTATGTAGTTAGGTTGGAAATTGCTGTATTTGTATTAGTATTAGTTTTAATTACTTTTATACACCTTTATATTTATATGCCTTAATTTTTATATTTTACCAGGCTATGGTCATTCCTTTTCTTACTTATTTGTAATCTGGTCATGGACTGTAAATAAAGTAAAGGTTGGCTGCAGGCAAATTTTCACTGGCTGTCTTGTCCCAGTTCAGACTGGTGTACATATGAAGTTGCTTTATGCTGAGTCATACCATCAGTCTCTTAAGGTCAGTATTTTCTAATTTGACTAAAAGTGGCTCTCCAGGGTGTCAAGTAAAGATCTTTCATATCACTTGCAACCTGATCTTTTTAATTGGAGGTGCTGGAGATTTTAATTGGGACCTTCTGCAATATGCCAAGCAGACACTCTATCACTGAATGATATCCTCTCCCTATGAAGCCTTCTGCAGCCTGGGACCAAGGTACTTGAATGACTGCTGGCTCCCATTTACTCCTGCTTAGGGTATACTTTCCACAAGTTCAGGCCCCTTTCCATTTTCCTCCTGTCTTTAGAAGTAAGGCAGGTAGTAAGTAAGGCAGGTCTTTTTGATTGGTCACTCTTGGCTTTTGAATGTTATCACACAGCCCGTGCACCTGGCATCAAGCTAATACTGATTTTTTTTCCCTAGCTGGCTTTTAGATAATGGGCTGAAAGTTGTTCTTCACTGGCTATTTTTTCTGTCTCCCTGTAGTTTTAGTAGTAGCGTTTGCTTTGAGATGCTCCTGTTGACTTATTGGATTTGGTTTTTTATTGCTGGTTTTATTATGAGATTATTTTATGCACGTGGTTTTATTGTATTGTGAATCACATTGTTCACATTTCTACGGAGTGTAGAGGTGGTGTATAGATATCTATAAATAATATAATAGTTCAGTCGATATAGGCTTTTCTAAAGTAGCCTTTATATTTAAATATGGATCCAGAGGAGTTAGCCGTGTTAGTCTGTTGCTGCAAAGTAGTGAAAAGCCCAGTAACTAACAAACTTTATTGTAGCATAAGCTTTCAAGAAACACATCTCTCTTTGTCAGATGTTAAATATGTAAACTGAACAGTGCTCTAAGTTTCTGGGCAAAACAGCAAATGCTTTTAGCCCATAGTCTTGTGCCAGTATCCCAGTGCAAGTGCAAATTTTGAAGTGCGCAAGATTTTTTCCACCTTTATTTTTCAAAAACCTGTGTATGGCATTTGTTTTGGAATGTTTTGGAAGCTTGTGTTAATTATATTATGTCTGCTGTAGTTGAGAGGGTGTTATAAAATGCAGTTTTTGTTGAATGCTGTAAAAGTTTCACTTTCAAAACGGCCTTGCTATTGTAGGCAAGAAAATCTGATGGCAAACTAATGAAAAACCTTGATTTTGCTCAGTCCCCTCAGGGTTTAGAGATTGAAGATTTCTGTATTCCAAACAAGCCATAATTTGTCACTTTGTCAAAATCACATTAACAACAAACTCTGGTTTCTTCTGTTTCCTCCGTATCAAGATTAAATGGAATTTTGGAATTTTCAGCTTCCAAGCCATACAAGGAAGGGGAGTAAATAAATCTGAGAGCATGTTTATATATCTTAATACAGCCAACATGGTTTTGATGGGACATGAATGAGCTTAATGATTTAAACTAATTTATGGTTCTTATTCTTGTTGAATGCTTAAAAAATCCAACCTGTACTAAGCCCTTGCTAATATTCATGTCAACTAAATTTTGAAGTACTTGATGACACAGAGAGTTTGGTAAAATATTACACTAAAATGTTGAGTGTCAAATCTTGGTTGCTGGTTGGCTGCTGAAATCAGTGGCTGGTTGCTGATAGTTGGCTGCTGAAATCAATAGTAGTTGGTTGCTGAAATCAGTAGCATCAGCTACAGATGGAAGTTCTAAAAGTATACATTACAGTTGATTGTATTCATTTAACTGTTTCCAGTAAAACCTAAAATGCTAGTTTTCAGTGTCACTTGTGATAATTGACAGTCCTGATTTGTTATCCTTGCTTTGACCACTATCTTACCGACATAAGTTTTGTCTTATCAATGACATTAATGTCCCAGTATTTCTATTTGGGTTTTTCTTCCCTTCTGTGGTAGCTAAGAATTGTTAAGTATTTGTAACTGCCAGTGCCATTTTCTGCAGACACAGTTAGAAATTTGAATGCAGTCATGTGAAACAGTGGAGGAAACTTAGACGTGAAGAAATAAAACAGCTTCAGAAGGATTTTTTTTTTGCAATCCTTGTTTTGCAGGTGCTACTTCAGCACTATTAAGCCTTTTTATTGAACCTTTCTTTCTTCTTTCTTTCTCTACTTCTCTGACTTACAGGTCTTGAGTGGGATCAGTCTATCCCAGCTAAGAGTAAAAGGAAGAATTCAAGCCAGAGAGGACAGGCTATACTATGTTAGAGAAGGTGTCTTGTCACGACCTGCCTAAACTCTCATGGCTTGATCAATGAATTTACCTTTAAAAAGTGTATTTACTGACCTAGGATCCATTAAAATTTTAATAACTAAAATGTCTGTGGGGAGGCTCATTTCACTGGGGCATAAGTGGCCTGATCCAATTCTCTGTAGCCTCCTTATACCATGGACATTCAAATGAAACATGCTTCACAGTTTCTATGATCCCTAAGCCACAACCACAATATCTATCTGAAAATGGTATACCTTATATACGGCCTTCAGAAATCATAGAATCTTGCAAGCATAATTGCTTACCTGTATTTTGGAACTGTAAGGCAAAACAAGTATTTTGGGATTGTAAAGAGTGGTGGGATTCAATGCTCCCTCTAAGCTGTGGAGTTTTGTGAGCAGAAATTCTTCTTTGTAAGCTGCTAGCATTAAAGTTGTGAGCAAGTGATTTGGCTGCTGCATAAATTAGTTTGCTCTGGAGCCATCCTTCTTGAGCTAAGACAAAAATTTGTGAGCCGGAGGGTAAAAAATTGAGCTAGCTCACACTTACTCAGCTTAGAGGGAACACTGGTGGGATTCCCATATGGAGAGAAGAGTAGACATACCTAGCCCAGGAGATAGTACTATTGATATCAATTTTCATAATCAACTGCTTGGTAGTCTTATGGACTAGGGGCCACCCTAACACAAAAACAACTTTCTCTGGGCATTGTATTATATTCAGTTTTGCTTTATAGCCTGATTCCACGGACTGAAGAAATTATATTATTTCATATAATAAGCCATTATCCCCAGAGAACATTGTTTTGAGTTTCAAATTTAATGCCAGGATCCAAGCCCTAGATTCAACTGAATACTGGCCAAGTTCCAGTCTAAGGGCAGTACCATCCACATATTTCAGGATCCCACAGTTCTGACACAAGAATTATATTAGTGACTGATCTCTAATCTCATTTATCTTGTAGACCAAGATTGTTCCTCCATATAATAGTTGAGACAGTACCTTAGCGCTTAAGGTGTAATTGCCACCAGAAGGTGTCCATCTTTCCTGTAGAAAAAGACTTTATTGCTGAGCTAGAGCAGACCGCTGATGCCATCACAGCCTTACATTGGGGTTTTCAAATTAAATGAACCTTTGACCTAATCACCATAATCTAGCATACTAATTAATAATTATTATCATATGGCATTTTGTGTAGTATAGCCAGGAGATCTGAAAATTGTCTGGCAACCTTAAGTTCTTGCTCATTAGCATCATGCACCACTACATGGCAAGCTAGATTTATTTTTTGGGCTGAGAGAGCTCGAAAATAGCTGTGACTGACCCAAAGTAACTCAGCTGGTTTCATGAGGAAGAGTGTAGAATTGAACCTGGTTCTCCACTTTAAAGTCCTTCACTCCTAACTACTACACCACACTGACTCTCATACATTTCTACCACACATTGCAATTGCTGGTATTTAACTTTTGCTTATATGCCGGATCCTCTCTGAGACTTTTCTTTTTCACTATTGAACTTTTGTACATTTCTGGTCTATCAGCCCTTAACCCCATCCTCTTTCATGCTAGAGTGTTAGTTTAGGATACCTCTTATGTCTATGTGGCTGTACTTTGCAACAGCTGCCAGTGCAAGGCTTTGGAATGGAATAACTTTGAGAGATTTTAGTCATCATTAGAAGAAAAATGATTTGTAAAAGTTTAAGAAAACTGGTGGAAGAGCTGACCTGAGATTCTTTTCTCATCCTGAATCCTTTTTCTTAACAAGCTCTTCCTACTTCTACTCTTCCTAGTTCTGTTGAAATTATTTCTTTTAGCTAGCAATGCTATCTTGTGGCTCTAAAAATCACTGCCTTTGTTACAGGATTGACTGTTGGCTTTGGTAAAGTGTTTGCTGATCAGTAGCCAGCCAAACAGAACTATTCTTGGCAATTTAATAATTCAGGCAATCTGGCTTTACCAAAGAGAGAGAGAGAAATATTATCTTCCTGCTTATATTACTTTCTATATACACATTTTCTATGTTTTAATTGTTATAGCAACTAGCAAATCATGATACAGCACCCTTGTTTAGAAATATATATGAACTTTTAGACGGGAAACTTGATTTATCTGGTGGTGTTAAATAATCATTAGAACCTATGTATCCTGTACAGGGTGGAATGATTTTAAATCAAGGCTATTTAAAATAATTTGTTTACATTATAATCTGGAGTCACTATGAGAAAACACCAATTAAGATCAAATTTAAATCAACTTTCTCATCTTAAAATTTACATTTTTTTCTTAACAAGCAAGCATGCCACCTGGTAGTTACAACAATTCTAACATATTGGCTTGCAACTAAATACAGCTTTTATGCATTCTTGAAGCATCATCCAAAACCTTTGTCATGCAGCCCAAATGCATTGCTGAATTGTATCAGTTTATAGATGGAGCCAGATTTCTGTTTGGGTCCCTCAGGTTTCTAAGAGAGATAATTTACTTGAGAGTGGAGGCACAATTATTTAGAAATCTTTGGGTCTCTTCCATGTGAACAGGCATCAGGCTATTAAGTGTACAGAAGTTTCCAGAAGAATAGGATGATAGTTACTTAACAAAATAATGTTTCTTAATTAAATGGGCAGCGAGTACCCATGCCAATTGATTAGTAGCTTAATAAACATTTGTAATATGAGAACACAATACTTTGTGGAACTCAGGTTTTTGTAGGGCATAATTAGAAAAATCTGATCACCTCTGTGGGCTTGGTAGATGATTCTGCAGAGATAAAGGATGGCATAACTGGGTTCCTAGCACCTGTGATAACTTGCTAATTCCTGGGTTCAGTAGGAAGCCCACAATAATAAATCTAATACTTGACTTCTTTTGTCACTTATAATGCTTCACCTTAGAAAACTTTTTAAAAAACACATCTGACTTTTATTCACAAATCAAGTGCAAATTTGTCACAAACCAGGTGCAGAATACAAGATGGTGTCATTATGGTATGTTTTACAGCACATATTTAGCCCACTGTACCTCAGAATACTATTTTTTTCTCTACTGAAGCAGGGAGCAGCTGAGCACTGAAGAGGTAGACAGGGAGAGAGGATGTAGGTCTGATGCCCAGCAATTGCCAGAGAACTGTGAGCCCTTCTGCTATTTGCTACATTGTCAGTATCAGTGTGTCACAGTCAGTCACTGCCTGCATCAGTTCTGTTGACTGTCCATGTTCTATTGACCATCCATGTGTTGGTTAACCATCCATGTTATAAGTAATATGTAGCAGTGATAACCAGAAGTTTAATAAAACTTTAAATAACCAAGGCTGTAAAATGAAGTAATCAAAATTAGACAGGTTGGTGGCAGTATGGCATGATGTCTCACTTCTGTGAACTCAGAAGGGTGCAACTCTGCTTGGGATTTCACTGTAGATCTGATTCTGTGCTTTGGGGGGAGGGTTTCTGCTAAGATCCTTTACAGGGCACTGTATTAGTACACCATACATTATGATGATTTGATGAATGTGTGGAATGCCCTTTCAGAGTCTTTCACTACACCTGCCCATGACAGACACAGAAGACCATAAATGATTTCTTGACAGTAACCAAAAATTTTAAATTTTAAAAAGCTGGAGAGCTGTTCAGTGTGTGGAAAAGCAAGAAGAAGCAAGAAGGAGGCATACACATATATGGCTTCATCTCAATGCTGTTTCTTCAACGGCCAGACTTCCCCCTCCCCCCAAACACACACAGTGCCTCACTGCCCACTACTTGCTGTGGAGGATATACCATACTGAGCCCTTCACTGTTAACCCCTTTGACACTATCTGCAACCCCCTCCCCGCACCTCCTAAAACTCCACTCTGGTTCAGTTGGCAAAGGAGAAGCAGATAACAGAGAGAAGTCCCTGCTCTCAGGTGGCTGTCCCCAGGGGAAACCTTATCAGCTCTCCACTTGGTTATGAAGACACTTTGTTCTAACACCTTTTCTATGACAAGTGACATGTTTATGGGTGGACTTGGTTGCTGTAAAGGAGACCTCTTAATTTCCTTACTTATACAATCAGTAATGTGTGGGTTGAATCTTTCCTCTTATCTCATTCTAGCCACTGATGAAAGTCTACACTTCAGCCATTCCAAAAGCGGCTAAAGATGGTCAGTGTTAAGCAGTTTTGAGCAAACAGAAGTTGAGTAGCATTTATCCTCCCATGCATGGTGGTTCACTCCCAATGCCTTCTAAATTTCCATGGAAATTATAGGTGCTCTCACACTAAGCACCTTGCACTATACTAAGCCATTTTTATGTGATTTAATTATATTGATATTTCAGCTTTGTAGATAAAAGAACATGTGCTGTCATCACGGCCGGCTCGCCCACTAGGTGAGCTAGGCACTCGCCTAGAGCATGCCAGCCGCAGGGGTGCCAAATTGCGCCCCCCCACGAAAAGCCCCTCTCCCTGACACTGCCAGTGAAGAGCGCCCCAGCGAGGCGCAGGAGGTGGCAGCAGAGCTTGCCCACCCTCCTCCCTCGGGAAGCCGGCGCTGGGAGGGAAGGGAAGGGGGTTAGAGCCCCTGCCTCTTCCCTGGCTTCCCTGAGTGCCCCGCAGCTGCGGAGCGCCCGGGAAAGCCGGCGCTGGGAGGGAAGGGGTGGGGGTTAGAGCCTCCACCTCTTCCCTGGCTTTCCTGGGCACCCTGCAGCTGCGGAGCACCCAGGAAAGCTGGCGCTCCAAGCCTTGAAGGAAGGGGCAGGGGTTAGAACTGGTCACCGCTGCTGCCAGGCCCCACCAGGAGGTTGGCACCCTCAATGGGGTGGGCACCACAGGCTGGCCTGCCTAGGGCACCCAGACACCCGGGGTGTGATGAATGCAACCAATTGTGCAATTTTAGTAAGCAAAATGTGACATTTGACTTCCAGTTATAGGTTTATATATTTGCTGTGTGGAATAATATCTTTGTAGGAAAATCATAATGTGTGACGAGCAGGCCCGTAGCCAGGAATTTCTAACAGGGAGCATTTTAATTCCTTGGGGGGCACTGGGGCACTGGCTAATTTGATTTAAAGTAATTTAATTAATGGCTTCTCAGCCCTCCATCCGGCCATCAACTTTGCCTACCTTGAACTTGGAAATCTTGTGCCTGCATGGTTGCCTTCCCTCAATGTAGAAAAGATGCTCCAGAGGTTGCTGCCGGAATGAGGGGGTGGGGGCGGGGAGAGAAAGAACCGACTTCTCCTGGCTTGGGAAGGGAGGAGTTAGCTGGCAGCTGTGGTGGGGACTAGGCTGGGAGGGGGCTCAGTCAGACTTTTAAGTTTCATTTTAAAAAGAATCTTCCTTTACTCCTGAACTCAATTCTCTTCGCGGCTTTTACATTAGCTCTCCCTGTAATGTGCCCATGACCAGTGTGCAGTTCTGAGCCCACAGGCTGCACTTTCGCTTTGAACCCCCCCCAACCAACTCCAAGCCTGAGTTTGGAAGAAGCCCACTTCTTCAAGAATGCGCATCTCCTCTGAAAAGAAGAGTTTGGTACCAACTAAACACTGCCTCCCCCCCCCCCCAAGTTTTCTTTTGAGCTCCGGGAATGCTTCGGAGTTCAGGGTCTGCTGGCTTACTCCTGCGGAAGAAGTGTGCATGGGCTTTTGCATGGCAGCTGGGGGGGGAAGCCCTGCAGAACTGGGGCTGACCTTCCATGCCTGGAGAGAGAGAGGCCTTGATTCAGCACATGCAAAGTGGCAGGAGAGCCGAAGTGGCACCCAGGCACTGCACTTTTCCTTTTCCTCTTGTGGGGAGGGGCAGTGGATGGTGGGGGCGCATGGGGCTTTGGGTAGGAGGGTGTTTGTTGTGCTTGGGGAAGCTTCACCATGAAGCCCCCAGAGAGAAAGAGAGAGAAGCCTGTGCCACGCAGTCGCCAGCATGGAATTGCCAGGTGTGGGGATTGCGAGACTCGGGAGAAAGAAAGGCAGAGCCAGGAGCACTTTGGGGGACTTGAAGAAAGGGAAAGCTGGGGGAGGAGGGCAATGCGAGGCTTGCTGGGACCCCCGGCGACAGCAGCAAAAAATAAGTTGGGGGCCTGGCCAGGGTGGTAAGTTGGGGGGCCTGGGAGAAAGTCGGGGGGCTAGGCCCCCAAATGCCCCACTGTAGCTACAGGCCTGGTGAAGAGGCTCCTAGAAGAGCCAACTTCACTGCCCAATTTGAGTCAAGGCTTTGACTTGTATTTTGGGGACCAAGACCTCTCCCTGGAAACAGTAGCTTCCATGCCATAGTGTAGTTGATATTTTTTTCTTCAGCTTATGCATATTGATAAAGGATAAAAGTAAAATGTGTTCTGATGGATATTAGAACAAGTTTCTTAGAATCTTAAAGGGGATTAGAAGGAGTGATGAAGAAGAGGATAGCCAGAGGCTGGAATGTAATCTCCGTATGCAAAGATTGTGCACTTCATAATGCCATTTGCTTGGGGTTTACAGTGGGCACAGCTGCACCCTTTGTGCAGTGTTGGTTGCTCATAAATATCTGGATGGCTGCTCTAGAAAATGGAACGATGGATTAGATGGGACGCAAGGTCATAGTTTTCCTAGGGTTCCAAAAACACTTGAGCCAGCCCTGAATGGGTCACTATACAAAGTAACTTTGGACTTGTGGGTTCCCATACCAAAAAGGCTGTGAACCACTGTCTCATAGCACATGGTATATATAAAAATGCTTTCAGGAGTGCTTGAATCTTTGTTCTAACTTCAGTGCTCAGCAGTCATTTTGTAAAATACAAGTCTGGTGGTTTCTCTGGAGGAAGTTTGTCTTCTAATTTTTGTTTTTGATTGATGGAGAAAGTAGCCAGGATGAAACCAATTCCTTCTGAGAACACCAGAAGCAATTAATTTTGGGCTAGTAATTTAATAAATATTTACTTTGTGGTGGTTTTTTGGGTATCCACTAAGTTGCTTCGATGAAAAAATTCTGTTCCCTCCTTTCCTTTCCAGCCAAAGAAGAAAATGTATGCTTAGAATTCCTCTTACCTTGATATAAAGATGTCACAAATTGAATTTTTTTTCTGGCTCTGTAATGGCATAATCCATTAATAATAGAAACGTGTTTGTAGTTTTTGGCTTGAAAGCTTCCTTAGATTTTTTCCCCTTCATCTTAAATATAGTTTATTATACACTGCTCTTAAAACCTGCCCCATGTTGGCATAGCAGGGTATTATTTTTATCTTTTACAATAGGTCGTTGTCAGAGACCCAAGGCAGGAGGGTCCCCCTAGGTCACCACTCTTTCTTGCCTGATCAGTACCCAGCCCTGTAGGTCCTCTAGGTTAAACGCACACAAATAAGGCAGACCTTTGTAAAAATATATAAATGCTTACTCAAAGGTTTTAAAATAGGATATCACTATGCGGTACAGTCTCTATAGCTTAGCAACAGAGAAATAAAAAAGGCTAACTTTATTATCTAATACATTTAGTACCTGGTATTAGATAGCAAACCTTGTTGCTGCATAAGAGTCCAAGCTGTAGTTTAAAGCGCACTTTATGTTGGAGTCCATCATGATGTAGCATAGCATATCAAAGCATGTTAGCATGGCTTCTTGCTGGCCTATAGACTTATTATAGTTTTTTGCCCTCTGGCACCAGATCATTTCTTGGTTCCAATCAGGAATCTCCCTTGGTGGAACTTGCCAGAAGATGTTAACGTCCACTCCTAATCCCCCTCTCAGCTGGTTACACAAGTCAGCACAGGTTCTCATGATTAACCAGTTACCACGTTCTTGAATCTAGTCTTGAAAGAGATAAAGAGGGTACCTGCAGGAAGGTTCAAACTGTGGACATCTGTGAGCCGGAGCAGGCCTGCTAATAATCACATTAACCCTTGAGGGAAATTACAATGCTTTGCCTCACAGTTATTCTACTTTTTCAAAATACCAGTCAGGCAAGCACTACAAAATCTTCTTGATTGTAATTAATGCTTTTATATGCAGCCTTTCATAACATTTAACAGACTTCACAGGAGTCTGTTGACCTCCATGTCACAATTTTAGATACAGAATATTTTTACCAGCATTGACTAGTTTTGAATATAAGAAAGCACATTTCAAAGACAAGCTTGGCTTTTGTTATCTATGGCAGTCAGTACATAATTAATTAATAATAATTTTGCATGGCTCCCCCCAAAAAACAACCCTAAGCTAATGTTGGATGGGTCTCGGGTGAGATTCTACTTCTGCTAAGGTGCCAGTTCATACATTGGTAATAAGTAATAAATGTCAGTTTTCAGCTGCTTTTGCTCTTGCACAGTTCACAAATTAAATCTTATTGATTACTACAGAAGAGGCACATATTTCCTGTGGTCATGGACCTACTTGGACCACAGTTTGACCTCTGTGGAATCACTTGCACTTCTCTCCTTTTTTTCTCCCTGTCCACTGGGAGGTATCCTTTAAATTACCAACACTGGAAACGTTCTTGCTTTTTGCACCTACATAATGAGCCACATCTGTCTGTGAAATGATTGCAAACACTGATTGCAAGATGAGCTAAGTTTGTGGGCAGACACTGAAGGCACACTGAGAATCTAAGTAGAAAGCTGCAACTTGAAAATCTCAAATAGGCTTCCCCCCCCCTTTTGACACTGTGCCACTTGACAGTTAGAGAGGACAGTATGGGGTATGGGTGTGGGAGGGGCAACAGCATAATCATGCAAATGAACAGAAATTTGTTTAGAGACATCAAAATAGCTCAGTGAACAATTAGCTCCCTGATTGCATCCCATAAGCCGGACATGAGATAAACCAGTAGATGATCAAGCATCCTAACATGAAAGTGGCTGGAGATCATTTAGTGAGTTTTACCCTAGGTCTTCCTGGTCCAAGTAAAGCCACTACATGCTCTCAGTTGTAAAGCCCAAAGCAAATATATTTCTTAATCATGGTCTTGTGTGCTTCCTTTTGTTGCTATTATCTTGAGTGAACTTCCCATTTTCTTCTCTTTTGAGGGTTAACCATACTACCATACATCTGCACTGAGGTTAACATTACCTGTGATTTCTTTTAAACCAAGATCTGAAGCTCACCAGGATATTATACATGGTATAACTCTGTAAAACAAACATCAAGTAATATATAATGAATCTATGCAATGTATTCAGAATTTACACATACTAATGTGTGGTGTTACTTGATAGTATTACGTTAAATGGGTCTGTTGCTGCTGAAATTCTTTGTATAAATCAGTTATAAGAATTGTTTGTACAATATGATAGATTTACCGATAAGGAGTTTCTGTGCCTGAGGAAGAGCACAACTGTTCTGCTAGTAAATCCAGTAGCTGATAGTTTCTTTGTTGGTTTTTCTCCATTTTGTTCAGAACATAAAGAAGTACTGGATTCCTCTGTTGAGAAACCAGCCCCTCTCCTCCTGTGTAGGGATGGGGCTTACATCAGAAGCTGTTGGAGCCTTCAGTGTTAGAAGCACAGGACCAAATTATCTGCAATGAGAATGGATGTAATTTTTATTATTAACTTGATTCACAACCACTCTTTAGGCAGGGAATCAACATTAGATTTCTAGAAATTTCCAGTATTAGAAGACAAGTCTAGGTGAAAAAAATGCTGCCTCATGTTTTCATTCTCTTCCTGCATGCATGGTTTCTGTCTCTGGTAAATGGTAATTTATTTCTAGCTTTAACTTGCAGACAGTCAAGAGCAGATGTTGAACTGATAGGTCACTGGTTTCACAGTAAATCCAGGGGATTTAAAATTAGGTAGCACTATTAATACTTATTTGAACAGTGTTTCAAAAAAAGTGATAGGAGAAGGTAGGAGAGCTGTTGCAATCACACTGTGGGGGGGAATATAAGAAAGCAGTTGTATATTCTAAAATAGCCCTACACAATTTCATATTAGGTGCATAAGCTGACCATCTTAAAAACATCACTATTCAAGCATGAAAGTTGTGTGTGAAGTGTCTGATGAATCTCTGAAGCCTGGCAAGGGGATTGGAGCTAAGCAAGAACACAATAATCCCAGGGTGTGGATACGGGTTTGGATAAGATCTTGCTCCTAACAAGCCGATGAAATTTGTTGAAAATCAGTGAATATTTGCTTAAATTAATTAATTTTTTTCTGCATTGGCTTGACACAGAATTTGGGTTACCTTGTGTAGTGAAATGACCCTTCACATCCAGGCATCTGTAGAAAAAAAATTACAACTTGCAAGATGAAGGCTTAACCTAAAACCACATTTACAAGGTAGGCAAGCACAAGGTATTTCTACCAGGCTAGTAAGATGTTAGGTATATGTGAAGAATGTTTTAATATGATAACCAACAAAACAAAATATTTTTTCCTGTGATACTAGGACATGGCCATAGCCAGTGAATTCTTAGAGAACCACATATAAGTTAGAAATTTTCCAGCAGGTAAAGTGGGAGGGGTCTGCTGGGCTTTGAAGAAAGAACATTTCTGTTTATTAAAGGGAACTGAGATTTTGAGGTGACTTTGAGTTTGAGGGAGTTTTTTTTCAGGTTGAAATAGAAAATAACTTCAAATTGATTATGGGAAGAAGTCTTCAATGAAAGAGTCCTGGAATGGTGTGTGAGGAGGCAAGCATGGCCTGAAACAGATATTTGGTAACTAAACATCATTTTTCCTACCTCTTCACCTACTTTCTTCACCTACTTATTCATCTTCCATCTTACTGTGCAGCCACACATCGTGACTGCTCTTGCACAGGCTAGCCATGGAGATAGTCTTTCCTAGCTTAAAAACTCCTGAGAGGGGGCGCCCCACCTATCTGGAGCTGACGCATGCACAGAATTTCCCACTGCATGCATCATGTGCTCAGAGGCCCCCTTCCCTCAGTTCCATTTTTGCTGCTGCAAGAAGAGGACTTTTTTACCATGTTCTGCATTACTCCATGTGTTTGCTGAACAATAAGTCCGCTTTCCTCCGCAAATTATCTATTTTGTGGGATTGGCCTTCAGGGTGTCTTTCTTACTCCAACTAGGAAAAAACTCATTATTTGGTGTGTGATAACAGGAAGATGGTTTCTAAAGCTCTCTTCAAAAAATGTTCCGATTGTGGCACCAAGATGATACATTCAGATGACTATGACCTCTGCCTTCTATGTCTTGGCAAGACCCACAACATCGGGTCTTGTCTGATTTGTCAGAAATTTATGTCCAAAGCTCACTCAGATAGAGATTCCAGGCTAAAGGCAGCCTTTTGGGAAAAGGCACTGTCCTCCCCAGCCTTGACCAAAGCAACACTGGTGCTGGACCTGATTACCTCAGTTTGATTGGTTCCCATGGTTCTAATCTCCAAACCGGTTCAGGTTCCCCTGAAGAGGGCTGCCTCAGAAGCTCCTGATGAAGGTGCCAGATGTTCGCGTTCACCATCTTCTGATCTGATGGTCAGGGGATCACTCAGAACCACCTCTAAAGAAACAAAAAAACCCTAAATATAAAGAGAGACCAGAATTGACCTCTAAACTGATGCCCCCTACACTAAAGGGTCCAGAGCAACAAATGGAGTCTGCTCTGGCACCTCCTCAAACCCCATCACCTCATTTGGCGTTCTTCACAGGTTCATTCTCTGAAGACGAGCAGCCTGACATCCCAGCTGGCCAATTGGTTCTGTCCAAGACCATGCCCACTTTAACTTGGCAGTCAGTGGAACCCCCACAATATTGCATGACACTTGCCTACTTAGATAGATGGGGCAGTCACCGTTCTCGCACTCTGGATGATCAGTTCCACAGGCTGAGGGGCTACAGGGAAGCCCATTCCTCTTTTGTTCCTTTCTGGCCTGAGGACACAGTTTCAGTGGTATCCAATGTGAGTTCTGAAAGTGCCTCAGACCCATCACTGGACAAGACTGTAGGCACTCGGGTGATGCCTAACAAAGATTTCCACTTATATGGCGAGCAAATGATCACAATGGTGAAAGCCTTAGACATTGATGTCTCTACCACTGACACCTGTCCTAAAAACAAGATCCTAAGTAGATTGTACTCTGACATCCCTGGAATAGTGGCCTTCCCAGTTCTGTGGGGCTTGTCAGAACTTACTTTACCAATCTGGCAAAAACTGGACTTGGTCCAAGCAACCCCACCACAAGATCGAGAACTTGTATAGAATTAAACAAGATTCTTGTGGTTTCCTGTCCACCCACCCACCACCATCTTCCCTGGTGACAGAAGACGTGCAGAAACATAATAGACCTGGACAACATTCCTCCCCCACAGGCAATTGTCACCTTGATATACTGGGAAGAAAAATTTATTTGTCTGCAGCTCTCAACTTTTGAGTGGCAAATTACCAAACTATAATGAGGGGGATACCAACTTTTCCTTTGGGATAGCCTCTCCCAATAACTGGACAAGCTACCAGATGATGTGAAATCCTTGGCCAAGATGATCCAAAATCAAGCCACCAAGCTCTTCAAATTTTGTTACACCTTTTTAGAAGGGGCGAAGACAGCACCAACAGCCCCAGTACCCATATCCCCATCGCAATTGATTTCCTGGTGGGTTGTGGCAGCCATTCACTCTTGCTATGCAGTGGCTGGGACATTGACAACACATTCCACACGAGCACTGGGATAATCTGCTGCTTTTTATTGAAGGGTTCCCCTCTAGGATATCTGCAAGGCTGCTACCTGGATGTCTGAAGAAACATTCTAAGACATTATGCATTGGATCGACAGGCAAGAAAAGAAGCCGATGAAGGCAAAGCAGTTCTAGAAGCATTATTCCAGTGAGACCCTCACCTCTCCTCCTCGATGAGCAGCTTGCTAGTTATCCCAATGTGGGGCTGCACAGCAAGATGGAAGATGAAAACATGGTTGCACTTACCTGTAACTGTTGTTCATTGGCATCTTCTGTGCAAACACACATTCTGTCCCTCCTGCCACACCATGAGCTCTCACAGGAACAATAATGATTAATAAGATAAAAGTAAGTGGCCAGGTAGAGTCCTGGGTTCTGAGGGTTAGTGGCAGCTTGACAGGAACTGAGGGAAGGGGGTGCCCGGCCCTAGAGCACTTGATGCATGCCGCAGGAAATCCCATGCACGTGCTGGCTCTGGATGGGCGATGCTCCCCCTCTCAGGAGTTTTTAAGCTAGGAAAGACTGGTAAGTGCAACCATGTTTTCCTGCCTTTTCCCTTGCCTAAGCTCCGCTGAAGGGGGGAGAGATATTTTGCCTCCCTCCTTTCTGTGGCATTTAACTATTACACCATGTGGGTTCCAGGACTCCAGAAATTAACTTTCCTCGTGTTAGACATGACTACTGGGGGAGTGGAAGGTTGGAAATATCCATGTGCAAGGATCACAAATGACTGGATGCACCTCATTGTTTACTAGTCTTTTTCATTGTGAATGTTGTTTGTGGTCTGTGATTCAATTTAATATGAGTAATTTGATGATATTCAAGTTTATGGCACTTAAGCTAAATATATTTACTCCCTTTATCATTGTCAGTAATGCACTTCTCATTCCCATGAAGTAACAGGAAACTTGGCCTAGTATTTATTTATCTTCAGTTATCTAGATTACTTTCATTACCATGAATTAGCAGAATTTTTTAAAATGTGTTTAGCTTTTGACCAACTAGAATGTACAATACTGAAATCTGTATATGATGAGCATCTTACTGTAGTTTTCCGGTAACACCTAGGTGTTGCTTTTTAAATACATTAATTATACTGCTATTGCCTATATTATCTTCCTTTGTGCTAATCTGTACTTCTGAACAACTGTGGTAGGAGCCATATGTCAGACTGTAGAGGCTTTGTGGGGGGGGGGCAGCATCTGGCATCTTGGCACAATCCACAGACTTTTCAGGCAGCTCTGGAAGTGCTGGTAGGTCTGTTACGCTTTTGCTTGCTGATGGATTGTCCCAGCATTTTAGATGTTTCTTTTACCTTCTAGCAAAACGTCGATGTGTTACAGTTAAGATCCTGCATTTAAGTTAGTTCTTTTGTTAATTGCTATATGTAGCAGTCTTCAAAACACTTCTTTTCCATGTTTTTACTGTGGTTTAGGAAATAATAACTGGAGAATAATGCTGGCATGGATTTGACCACCTTTCCCACTTTACTGCAGTTTCCATCTTATCCTTATGTACCCCATCTAGAGTTGCCTGGAATTCTCCTGGAATTGTAACTGGTCTCCAGAATACAGAGAACAATTGCCATGAAGAAAATGACAGCTTCAGAGGATGACCTCTGTGGTATCACATTCCTGCTGAGCTCCCCCCTCTCCCCAAACTCCACCTCGTCAGCTCCATCCCCAAATCTCCAGAAATGTCCCAACACAGAGTTGGCAACCTTAACCCTATTATCTCCATTATAGCCTCTTTCTCCCTCTTGCATCTTGCAGTCCTTTTGGTAGTACTGTTGAATAGGCAATCTTCTTGTTCACCTTTTCCAACCAGGCCTTTCTACAGACTGCTATGTTGAGGAGGCTAATTCAGCAATAAACAAGCAGGAGAAGTGTGTTGTTCCATAGCTACTAGTGCTGATATGGTGATCTCACTCTCTTCCCTCACTCACACACAGGATTTCTTTCTTGCTGAGCAGCCCCAATATCTGTTTTCTTCTTATCTATTTTCTTCTTATTCAGTCAGTGGCTGTTCCACCCAGTCACTTTAATAGATATATTTTTTGATGCTGGCCCAGCCTGGGAGCTGACACAAAAGACAAAATCACCTTCTTATATTCAGCTTCTGAAATGGGGCACACAAGAGGCTTTTGAAAGTTCAAAATAAACATATTATTTTATTTAACTTAGAGTAGAAAATTCAGGTGAAATCAGGGGTAGGATATATTAGGTGAACTGATAATAAAACTGAGGTAACTTTATATTCACATGAAGTCCAGATAATTTGTTGCCAACAAGTAAGTGTTTCTGCTATTCAGAAAGGTCTTTTCCAACTTTGAGAAGAGAGGCTTTCTTTTCAGTTTCCACTTGAACAATCAAGCATAGGTTTCTGAATTTCACTGACTGTTAAAGTCTGGAAGGCAGGAACATACAACCAAGTTCCCCAAATACTTCTATATACACAGATCAGGGATCACTCCTCTTTTAAGAGCTATTTTCCTTTTCACTGGGCAGGGATTATTTCTCTTAACTAGAAGCATTATTTCTCTTTCTTTTTGGTTTGAATGGAGATCCTCTCTGATCCCCTCACTCCTTTTGCCTCCTTCTCAGTCCACAATCAGTGCTTAACTGTTTCTTCTTCAACTGTCAGTTCCCAACTGCCATTCCTTAAGTGACTCTCTAGACAGAATTCTGTTCGAACCGCCTGTCACTCAAGTTTTGGCCTGTCTCTCTTTTATTGGTGCAAGGCTCTCCCACTGTAGATATTCCATCCATAGAAATAATCATGTGGGAACAGGAATAAAACTGTGCAGCACTGTGTCTTGTTACTCTTTTGAGATTAGTACAAACTAAAATAGCAAAAATTATTGTTTGGGTAGTTGAATGTCCATGATAGGGTAACTCTGAGGTTTAAGGGGAAAGTCTGATATGGACATAGCCAACATATAAGCAGTCTGCAGTCTTTTGTTCTGCTTCTATGTGGACTGTATTTACCATCACCCCTGCAAATACCTAGTAGAGTAATTTTTCAAGACAATGAGGGACCATAGATGGCTGAGCACAAAGGTGTCTTTTTTGGGGAGTCAATAACTTGCAGTACTTCAGTGTAATTTAAAATTATTTTAAGAGGCCTTGGGCCTTACTGCAGACAGTAGATGATCATGTGTAACTTTTATCCAGAAGAGTTTTTATGGAGTGTTGCTGTGGACTGTCATTAAGTAGGAAGCAACCCTGCAGAGAGGGCGGGATATAAATTAAATAAATAAATAAAAGGTTGCATATGTTTTTTGGGTGGGATATCTCCTATATATCCTTAAAAAAAACTAACTGGATTTTTAATGGGGGTGGGGTTGGAGGAACAACCAGTGATGCAATTCTCCATGGGAAATGTAGGCATTTGCTTGGCTAGGTGTGAAGTCCCCCCCCCTGCAACAAGGTTGGAAAAAGAGCTGTCAGTATTGGAAAAGGATGCTGTAGTCTGATCGTTGATAGAAATTCTGTGACATCTTTAAATGTGACACCGTCTTCCTTGCTCCCTGTGAGAGCTTTGCAGGAGCTCTTTTGACCAGACCATTTGAAAACTTACATTTAAGCAACCACAGAAATATGTGAACTAGAACAAGTAGTGTAGGATAGGTTTATTCCATCTAAATGTTGACATATATACTGCCTAGGCTTTTTATGTTCTAAGAAATATCTCTTGCACACAATTTTAAAAAGTTTAGGTATTTTTGTGGTCCAATTGTGTGAAAGGTGTAAATAAATGTTAATAAAATGTTTACAAAATATGAAGTAAATAGATTGTTAAGACTTTCTTATACATTGTTCTGCTCCTGACCTGGATAGCCCAGGCTGGCCTAATCTTGTCATTTCTTAGAAGCTAAGCAGGGTTGACGCTGGTCAGTATTTGGGTGCTCCTCAGAGGCAGGCAGTGGCAAGCTATCTTTGAATGTCTCTTTCCTTGAAAACTATATCTGGGGTCACAATAATGTTGTTCTGCCTCCCTCTAGAGGGCCATGTAGGTATTTTAAACAGTCCCCCAATCTGGATAGCCATTATTTTGGAGATTTAAGAAGTCATTTATCCAAAGGATTATATTACTAATAGCATGAAAAATATATCAAATATGGCCCCTATCCAGAAGACATCTTTACATTACATGGGTCTAAAGGATGTTAAAATATAAATTGGGCTGGAAGGTAGAGTTGTCGTGGTTTGGAGAATAAATGTAAAGAGCCATATTGTATATCCATAGAAGTCTGAGGTGATGTGGGGTTTTTTCTTCGGGGAAGCAGAGGTGGCCTGCCAACTAAATTCTTTAATTGGCCCTTAATTAACCAATTATTAGGAATTTAGAAAATCATGCCCTTATTATCTTTTATGTGATGTGGATTTGATGTAGATTTTTGGCTTTGAGACCTTGAGAGATAATAAATTACAGACATCAGTTCTTTTCATGCTATGAATTAACAGAGATGACTTCCTGGGACCTCATTTATTTGCAATTTTTTAAAAAGTCCTCAGATTCCTTTTAAAGTAAGTCATAAGTAGTGGACCTCTCTGTCTAATATGCTGATACAAAGTATGCCGGTACAACTATCAAACATTATGCTTTGTACTTTTAGCACAAGAAAATAAATTTACACAAATCAGATACTATCCTGGCTATCAATGGGGTGACATGTTGCAGCCAGATAGCCTTCCCTTTTAGTGTGTGATGGCTCACTGTTTATGACTTTAGTTGTGGAAATAGTAATTGAGAAGAAATCAGATAATAAAAATAGAAAGCCTCTAACAAGTCTATAGGGGGGCATTTCAGTAAATTATTTGAGGAGGAGAAGTAATGTCTCAGCAAGAAAGTTTCAAACAGTAGCATGTTTGTAGGTGTCCAGGAGAAAGACCCAACACGCACCTATTTCTTGCACTCTTCTAAAGGTAAAAGATAAAATTATGCTAGTCTTTGTCTTATAAAAATTGTTTGTTTATTGGATTTGTATGCCACCCTCCACACATAGCAGGCTCAGGGTGGGTTCCATCAGATACAGTAAATAATATAGAATATGCAAAAAATTAAAAACAATTAAAAACCTTAATAAATACAACAACAGTCCTATGATAAAGATTCTGGTCAAAGCCTCACAGATGCAATCTATTTTGAGTTTGGGTCCCTAGATGGTGATACAGATCTGACCCACTCAGGGGGATGCCCAATAGAAAATGGGAGGATGCCCACTGCCCTAACAAAAAGCCTGGTGGAAGAGCTCTGTCTTGCAGGCCCTGCAGAACTGTAAAAGGTCTCGCAGGGCCCTGATCTCATATGTGAGCGCATTCCATCAGGTAGGGGCCAGGCTGAAAAAGCCCTGGCCCTAGTCAAGGCAAGATGGATGCCCCTGGGGCCAAGGGCCACTAGAAGATGTTGTTTGGCAGATCATAAAGCCCTTAGGAGCTCATAGACAAATAGGCTAAGCCCTCATCGACTAAGCTTTCATATTTTAATAGGCTAAGCCTTCATATTTTGAATGGCTCCACTATTGGAGACTATCCTGGTGAGTTCACATTTATGGCAGGTTCAAGTTCTAACAGTATAGACTATATGTTAGTCAGTGGGAACTTAGTACCTTTTGTGGAAAATCTCCAAGTATTTACCCTACTTGGAAGGTGATCTTCTCCCTCTTCTGCTACAAATGATTCCACTGTCTCATCAGACCTACCTCAAGATCTGCCTTATTATTCATGTTTCACCAACAGAACAAGTGGGTTGTCGAGCTAAATGGTCCTCCCAGGTAGGTCAAAGGTTGAAGAAGGCCTTGGCTGAAGAGAATCTACAGATGTGCCAATTGGTCCTTATGGTAATCAACCCAAGTTGGGATCCCTTGTTCAGAGACTGAAACCTTTTTTGATATGTGATGCTGGCTTATGTGCTAAGAGAGTAGTAAGATTTTCAAAGCCATCATTTGACAAGGACTGTATTGAAGCCAAAAAAGCTCTAATCTCTGCATTCCATATATATATATATGAAATGCATCTGGAAATGGCAGCTCACCTATATCTTCTTGCTCAAAAGAAATCCTACAAGCAACTGGTTGCTTGCAAAAAGCAAGATGAAATAAGAGCTACATGGAAGCATCTTATACAGGCAGCTAGAGAAGTCTGCACTTTTTTGGTAGATGGTTTCAAGCCATACATTTAAGGACTTATCCCTCTTGGACTGCCTCATCTTGTCAGACACCTGGGAAACATATTTCTGGAAGATGTACAAAGACTCTTCTTATGAGCCCCCTCAAAAAAAAAAAAAAAGACAGAGGACTTGCCTAAATGGCCCCTGGTATCCACAGGAGTGGTTAAATCACTTATTGACCAATTCAGAAGAGGAAAAGCTCCTTGGTGCAGATTGTATCCTCCATAGCTCCTGAGAAACAACATAGAGTGGTGGGCTTGTCGCGGGTTTGAACAGCAGAAGTGGTAGGCACGGAGTGGGGCAGAAGAGAGTGTGAGTATCCAAATAAATACTGGAGGCTTCAGCTAGGTGCAACGTATATACATTTATTTACACACCACAGCCACCATCAAACAGAGTGTCAAAGTGCTCTGCTGCAATCATACAAATGAGGAGAAACTGTACATCACTCACTGAACACTTATACAAACACCAGCCAATCAGGCTTCAGTGCTGAGTCACTGTGATAGCAGTGGCAAGACTGCCCTGAACCGGTTATAGCCAGCTCTAACAGAGATTCCTGGCTGACAGCTACCTGTCACTAGATCAAATACATCTAGCCAGACTTACAAGACATGTGGATCTCAACAGGGCTCCACTTTTGGCATCACTTTTTACTTACATTGACCCTTCTGGCCATATCCCTGAGGGCTGGGGCCTGGCAATTATAGTTCTGTTTTTTAAGAGGGAGAGTAGGAATGATCCCACTAATTATAGGCCAATAAGTCTGTTCAGCATTATTAGCAAATTAGCAAAAATGTACCAGATATTTACTGGATAAATTTAAGAGCTGGCTAGAGCAGGAAGATCTAATTGTAGAAGAGCAAGCTGGCTTTAGGGGAGGAAGAGCCACTATAGACCATTGCCTGATCTTATAGCATCTAATTGAAAAATATTCATCTAAAAGCTCAGTTTCACTCTATGCTGCCTTCATAGATTTGAAAGCAGTCTTTGACTCCATTTCTAGGACTAAATTATGGGAAAAATTAGAAGTAACATCAATAGATCGCAGGCTTCTTTACTTAATTCATGCCTTACATATTATCACCCTCAAAGTTAGGTGCAATAGGCAATGACATCTCACAAATCCAATTAAAACCTTAAAGCGAGTCAAACAAGGTTGTATTTTGGCTCCAATGCTCTTCATTTTCTGGATCAATAACATGGTCAGATGTTTAAGTGACTTAGATTTCTACCCTCCTAAGCTAATGGATCATAGGATCTCTGTGTTATTGTAGACAGATGACACTTTAATCCTATCAAGGTCTTCAGTAGGACTTAAAAGAGTACTATTGGTGCTTGCCCAATATTGTAGCAAGGACCACTTAGTAATATATTGCCCCAAACCCCCAAAATTATGGCATTTGGTAGGGGACCTAAAACCTGGGTATGGAGCATAAATGGCCATAAGATAGAGCAAGTGGCCAGCTTTAAATATTTAGAGGTTATATTGCATATCTCTGGTTCAAGGAAAGCCCATTGTGACTATGTAGCCAATTCTGGACAAAAATCTGCTCATAATATAATTTAATTTTTACAAACTAAAGGTGGTCAATATATTCCAGCTGCTCTTAAACTATTTCAGGCTAAAACATTGGCTCAGCTTTTATATGGGACCATGATTGGGTCACCATCATCTTGTTTTACACCTCCAGACTGGGTATTCCGATTTCTATTTATATTATATACCTCATAGATAATAGGGCTGTGATAAATTAGCAATTTACCAAACCACAAATAGTATTAATCTTATGGTGATTTTAAAATATTGAATGCTTGATTTAGATTATTTAGATTATTTACTCTCCTTTGTGGATTTGGTTTTCATCTGAACTCCTCTAACTTCTCCTGGAACTTCTTGCATCTGAGGACATTGCTCTAGCTCTAGAACTTGGGTAAATTTGTTGGTTTTTAATGGACTGTGAGAAGCTTTGCCTTTTTAGTTCTGGTATGTTTATGATGGGGGTCCAAATGCTGGGCAAAAAGAGAGGCTTGCATCTCCCCATCCCCCCAAAAAGTGAAAACTGGATTCAAATAGAAAATCATATCATCGTCACATGGAAAAAATAGAATCTAAAGCTCCCACTAAAGCAGAACATTCACTTTCATCTTGAAAACCATAAACCATAATTTAGGCATGTGGCCAAACATTCTGGTGACAAGTTGAAATGGAGTCACATAGCAACAAGCTGTAGTAAGTTTTTTGAGTGTATTAAAAAGCAATCCACTGGAGTATGCAAACCTCCAGAAAGAGGTTTTGTTATCCCAAGTTAGTACTTCAGGAGCCATTTTGTGCAAGGTATTTGTAATGTGGGAACTGAAACTTGTGGTTCCATATTAACTGTGCACCCAAGCGGGTAGCCACATGTGTATGATACTAGGTTTAAACAGTATAGTGTAATCAGAAAATCCCAATCAAATCAGCATTAATGTTATGTTTTTATTCTGTGTTTTGAGTCTGTTAGGAAAGGTGAGAGTTAGCAACTATTTTCCTTGGAAAAACATCTTATGCAATGAAATGGCAGCTTGCTTCTTCATAAATTGGTGATTTTTTTCCCAACAGTATATGAGGAATTCTATGTCATACACTCTATTCCCATTCCTCCTTTTTTCAGGACCCCAGAAGCAAGCACAAGTTCAAAATCCACACATATGGAAGCCCAACATTTTGTGACCATTGTGGGTCATTACTTTATGGACTTATACATCAAGGAATGAAATGTGACAGTAAGTAAGTTTTTCAAATGTTCTTAAAACAAACTCATAAAATCAATAAAAACTATTCGTCAATGGCCTTCCCCATGGCAGTAAAATATTTTCACTTACTATTAATTACAGGCATGATTTTTCATTTCAAATTGATCTAATTTCATAGTGTAAATTAATGGTGCCCTTTCTAGCACAGCATTTACTATAGAAGTATGTCAGTGGAAACTTACTGGAAGACAGAACTACCATATCAAATCAGCAGTTGAGCTTGCAACATTGTGGTAACAACCCATACCATTTTTTAAAAATGCACTAAATATAATTTTTGGGCTCCCTACAGTCTCCTGTATTTCCTGATTAGACATTGTTCCATTTTTATTACTTCTCAGCTTTATTTTGATCACATCCAGACATGTTACCATGGGCATTAGGACTCTGTATCATGTTATCATGTGACATGGTATAACATGAAGGTAATATGGCATAGCAACCATAGAGGATTATATTTGGCAGTCCACAAAAGCATGAAGTGTTATACATTGAGCACCCCAAGAAGGCAAGCAGTGTTACAGAATCTGTAAATGTAGAGTCTCTCGTGTCCTCAGCTATTGGGGGGGGGGGGGGAGATCAGCCCGGCCTGTATTTCCCACACCAGCATCGAATAAAACAGTCATACACAAGTTTTGGCTAAGTGTGGAATAAAATGGCCACAACTATATTGGTTACAGCTGTAGGAAGCATTGGCATAGCATGGGTCCCCCAGATCCACAGCATTGGATGACCTGGTGCCAGTCGATGCACCCATCTCCCCCAGCTAGATGGCTTGGGTGGGAGAACCATAGGATGACAAGTTGCCGGGAGTCCACACAGACAATCGTACCTAAGTGGTCTCCCCTGCCATCTGAGCATGAGAGTGAACGCTAGTAGTCCCAGAGCTGGCCTGCTCACATAAAGCCCTTATGCCAAGACCCATTAAGGTGATCCCCATATTCAGGAAAGTGGCACACAGGCTGATTTCCTAAAATGGATCCAGCCCCATGCTGATACCACCACAAAAGCCAGGTAGCCTCCCCCTGCCTGGCTTCCAGCAACGCTCTTACAGTTGTAGCCAAGCTAGATGTCCATGCCCCATGGAGACAGATGCACGCCATCAGGCCTGAAGAGGGCCTCCAACCGATAATGGCCAGATGCCATATCCAGAGGCCCCTATGTTCCCCACAGTCCTACCCAGCCTGTCAGTCACTGTTTGCCCTGCAATGTCCACCTTTTCTGGCAGATGGCCCTTGCCAAGAATGCCGCTCCATCCAGCCCAACCAAATGAAATTGCTCAGCCTATGGTCCATGCCAAGAGTGCTTCACCAGCCAATCTGACCAAACCATGGCCATAGTCCAAGTGATCCAACCAAAGCATGGGCATAGCGCAGCCGATTTAACCAAAGCATGGCTGCAGTCAGGTGCTGTACCCTTAGTGAACTCAGCTGACCAAAGCATTGTCAACCCATACTATCCTCAACTGCACCTCCACCTGATGAGGCAAGTCGATGCCCAACACCTGATCAAAGCATGGCCACAGTCGGGTGCTCTACACACATACCAAACAATTATCAAGCTGTAGTGTTCTCAACTGCACCACTGCCTGATGCTCCAAGTCAATCCCTGTGTGTTTCCCCATGCCCGGTGACCAGCGACACTGCTGCGCTGCTACCCTAGAACTGAACCAGGCATAGTTAATAATCAGCAGCCATGTCATGCATGGGCTGATGCAAGACCTGCCTGCCTCGGAGTGCCATCTCCAGTGGTCCTAATGCATGGATGAGAGTCCCCAGAGCACACAATGCTAAGCTCACAGGTCTTTTCCAACTTGAGCTGCATCCCTGAAATGGAATAAGACATTGTTAACAATCAACAGCACCCCAAACCACTCAGGAGGCTAGACAAAGAAAGGAGGCCTGGGAGAGCAGCAGGCCCCCTCCCTCTGGGAGACCCCTCCCTTGGACCCAACTCAGACCTTGCTATAGGTCCTTTGGGGAGGGGGGACCAATTTTTCCCACCGCTTCTTTAGCCCAGCCCCTTCCAGCTGCCTCTGTGGCTTGCCCCCACCTTCTCGGATATGCAAAAGTATATAGCACTGTGTATAAAAGATGAATGTTCAAGATAAATCAATTTTTTGATAATATTTGTACTTTTCCTAAGTGGAGGCTGGGGGAGGGGAATGGAGAGCTTAAGTCAGAGGGACAGATAACAGTAGGTTGATGGTTGGCTGGGAAGGAGATAGGATTGCCAACTCCAGGTTGGGAAATTTCTGGAGATTTGAGGGGCCTAGAGAGGGTGGGGTTTGAGGAGGAGTGGGACCTCAGACAGGTACAATGCCATAGACTCCACCCTCCAAACCAGCCATTTCCTCCTGGGGGATCATTGCTGCCAATTTCCAGGTGAGGGCTGGATATCACTCAGAATTAAAACTGCTCTCCAGATGGTAGAGATCAGTTCCCCTGGAGAAAACAGCTGCTTTGCAGGGTGGACTCTGTGTCATTTTACCCTACTGAGGTCACTTCCCCTCCTGCTTGTCCCCACTGAGGAAGAGAAAGACTGTACTTTTCCTAGGTAGAGGCTCCAGGTGTGTGTCTGGGGAGATGAAAAGCTGAAGTCAGAGGGGCAGATAAAGGTAGATGGATAACTGGCTGGGAAGGAGATAGGGTTGCCACCTCCAAGATGGAAAATTCCTGGAGTTTTGAGGGGTGGAGCCTGGAGAGGGTGGAGTTTGTGGCGGGGTGGGACCTCAGACAGTTACAATGCAATAGACCTCACCCTCCAAACCAGCCATTTTCTCCTGGGGAACCATTGTTGACAGTCTTCAGGTGAGGGCTGGAGATCACTCAGAATTACAACTGTTCTCCAGATGGCAGAGATCAGTTCCCCTGGAGAAAATGGTGGGCTCTTTGTCATTATACCTTGCTGAGGCAGCCCTCCCATGACATCCAGTGTGATATAGCAATTACCGCTTCAAGCAGGGTCTGTCAGACCCGGATTCTTCCCGTGAAAGCTGATTGGGTGATTTCAGACGACTCACAGACATTCAGCCTAATGCATCTCACAGGGTTGTTATGCAAATCAAAAAAGGGAGAGGAGAATGATGTGAGCTGCTTTGGTCCCCACTGTGGATAAAGACTGTACTTTTTCTAGGTAAATGCTGCAGGCGGGAAGGGGGGAGATGGAAAACTGAAGTCAGAGGGGCAGATAACAGTAGGGTGACAGATGGCTGCGAAGGGCATAGGGTTGCCACTCCCGGGTTAGGAAATTCCTGGAGATTTGAGGGGTGGGTCCTCAGAAAGGTACAATGCCATAGACTCTATGCTGCAAACCATCCATTTCCTCCTGGGGAACCATTGTTGCCAATCTCCAGGGGTGGGCTGGAGATCACTCAGAATTACAATTGCTCTTCAGATGGCAGAGATCAGTTCCCCTGGAGAAAATGGTAAGCTCTGTGTCACTATACCCTGCTGAGGTCACTACAGTAAATTGACCCTGAGTGCTCAAGGCCAGGGCACACTCCTAGAGCCTCTTTCTAGAGCTCATTGTATTTATTTCCACAACGGGCTTTATTCCTAGTATATAAAATAATAATATTGAATAACAGGGCTGTTTAGTTTGGTTTGATTAGTTAACATTTGTATGCACATCACTGCATTATAATTCTTAAGTGATTATTTTTTCACATACATGTAAGCTACTATCTAATGTGCTTTCTGTGCACTGTACAATTTTAGTCTCATCATCTTTGACCTCCATGCCTTTTGTTACTGTTGGCATTGTCAATTGGATTGTTTGATTTCCTGTTTCTCTTCTCCTCTCTGAGAATCTCCTGTTCCATGATTTATTTGTTTAAATTTTATCATAATTTACACTTACATGTCAGCTGCTATCTAATGATCTTTCTATACGCTGGAGAATTTTAAACTCTTCTATGTCACAAGGGTTGACATTGTCAGTTGTGCTCCTCTTGCTATTATGTCATTTTTTCTTGTCTTGTTTTTCTTTTTCTTTCTGAGACTCTCCTACACAATTTAAGTTTTATACTAATTTGCATGGAATTATGGTCTTCAATCCATTAATTCCATTTCACCTTCTGTTGCCACTAGAGTCTTTCCTATTGGCTTTGTTGTGGGTTTTTTCTTTGGCCCTGAGTCAGACTCATACCAATTTCGCACAAGAGCTGCACCACCATTACACCTCCCTTTGCCCCGTTTCCATTGGTCAGTTTCCCACTCGAAGCCACGCAGACGCATTTTGATCTGCGGCTTCATCTGATTTTCCCCGTGGTTTCGTGATCCTCAAAAAACAGGATCAGGAAACTGCGGGGGAAATTGTGTGAAGCCGCAGGTCAAAATGTGGCTGCATGGCTTCGAGTGGGAAGTTGACCAATGGAAACGGGGCAAAGGGAGGCGTAATGGTGGTGCAAGCTCCTTGTGCAAAATCAGTATCAGACTACATCTTGCACGGGGGTATAAATGAAGTAAATAATAAATTTGAATTTCTTCTCTGATGTCTTCTTTTTTAACAGAAAGCACCAGAAATTTAAAGTTTCAACAGAAGTGTGGGTAGAAAGGGCTGCTTAATGCTTTCATTTGGGCAGACTTTTTTTTTTTGCACAAAATAATTTCCTACCAGTTTGGTTTTTGGCATGCAAGTGCAAATAGTCAGGTGTAGAAAGTTTTTTGTATATCTAGTGAATAAAAACTATTTTTATATAGATCTTGTGGACTGTGAGCTTACAGGTTTTTCACAGTCACCTAAAGAGATGTGAGATGGATGGACCTGCTCCTTGCCATAAGTAGCAATGGGATCTTACTGCATTCCTTGAGATCTCAGCCATTGCCAATAAAAAGGATTCTTATTTGTTTCTTTTCTGATCTGCAGCCTGTGATATGAATGTTCACAAACAATGTGTGATAAATGTCCCAAGTCTTTGTGGCATGGATCACACAGAAAAAAGAGGGAGGATCTATTTGAAGGCTGAAGTTACTGCTGACAAGCTAGAAGTCACAGGTAAGAAAGCTGCCTAGAAGCAGCAAGCCTTGTTTAGGACATCTTCTTGGCTTTGTAATACAGTTGTTTCAGTTTCATTTGTATTAAATAACTTATATCAATTCAGATGGTATATTTGGCAAAGGCAAGCCTAAAAATAGCACATGTATGTTATTACTAGGTAAACACAGTACAGTGATATAATATCAACAGCATTGTACTTTGATACTTTAATATCTTTTCATGTGTTTCAGTCTTACTGGTTAAAAGCATATGAAGATCAGACATAGAATAATCCTGCACCCCCACCTGTCTGTATACCACCTGTCAGGCAACCCTTTCATCCTTCAACTGTATCTAATATTCACTGTTTATTTGGATAGGGGGATTTGTAGAACACCTTTCAGGATGATTGTTCACAATGAAAAGCAAGTTTAGGAAAGAGCAGCAATGTACCCCTACCCCTGATTTATTGGGTTTTCATTGTACCTTAGTTTCCTTAGTATTCATTGATTTTACCCATCCTTTTTTTTGCTTTGTGAAGACTATTCTGGTGATTCTTCTGAAGTTTATAAGTCATCTGCTATTGTCTTTTTTTTAAAAAAACAGAACTAGAAAAATCAAAGCTAGATTAAGCCCAGGACTGTTTTTTTGCCCTCAGAGTATCATTCATGTATTGTATGTGTGATATGTAATACTGCATTACTTGTAATATATGAAAATGTGAAGTAATACTTGGCCTCAGAATGTATGAGAGCTGATATGTGTTGCAACCCTATTTGAAAACAACCATGTTTCAGATTCTGTTATGCAAAAGAAAGCTGCAGGTTAACTAGGAAAAAATAGGTATGAGCAGGTTCACTGAGGTCTGCAAAGCACTAATAATGTTGCAGAATATCATTTCTACTTTCCTTGTGCAATGTAGAGATAAGTATTCAGACCTCATTCTGTTGCATAATGTTGGGGGGGAAATCAATCCCAATTAAATGGGAATGGATAGAAAGATTTAAAGGTTAATATAGTCAAACTGACTGTGTTGTTACAGTCAACAAATATTTTGTATTTAAATATGTGGAGGATTCAGGGTATAGAATCTAGGAACAATGTTTAATAGCACTGGCTTGCATACTGCAAACTACAGCAGAAAAGCACTAGTGGTCTGGGATCTTCTCCCTTACCCCTCCCCACAAACCCTTTTCTGAGCCTGGAAAAGTTTATTTCTGGAGTCAAGGAAACTTATGTATACTAATCATCAAATTGGTTTAGTGGCTAAGTAGGGAGGGAGAAGGGAATGAGATTGCCCCTTTCCTTCTTGCATGAGCAGAGCTCTGTTTATGGAAGAGAAAGAAAGGAGTAATTTGGCCCCCTTCCCTTTCCACAGTACTACTGCCTAGCCATTAGCAAATACATCTCCCTCAGTTCTGGGAATAAATTTTCCCAGGATTAAAACCAGTTCCAGGATGGGAGATCCCATAATCTTTACATGCATGGATTGTGGAATACAACCTACTATCTAGAAATTGATAATATATTTGTGAGGCTCCTCCCTCACTGGTACTGTCCCCTGGCCCTCAGCTGTCATGACACATTAACTCCCTGGGGTCTCCCCAGGAGGGAAAGAGGGGGAAGAGTTGCATCACCCAAATCCATCATCCCATTCCTAGAGCATTGTCCTTGTCTAGGCAGTGCAGTGCTCTGTCTCTCTCATCTCTGGACTGGTTTTAGAGCTCCTATTTATGCTTCCTCCCTCCTCCTGTCAATCAGCCACAGCCCCACCCCCCTGACCATGCACCTGTGGCTTGAGCCATTAGTTGGACCAGTGATTGGAGCATTACTCCCCCCAGTCTCCTGCCCCATCTTTGTGGCTGTCCCTCTTTGTCTCACTCACCAGTTCTTGGGAGGCATTCAGCCAGGCTCTCCCAGCCTGGCTCCTTCCAGGTTCTTGCACTGCTGGGCCCCGTCTGTGTTCCACCCAGGCCATCACAGCTGGGCTTCTGCTGTCCACCTCCATGCTTGTTGGCTGGTTTGGTGGCCTCTGAGGCTTGCTCTTCCGCAGCATCACCTTTCTTGTCCCAGGACCAGGAGATGATGTCATCAGTTGGCACCTGAAGCTCTGGAGCCCAGGAGGGGGGTGGCAAGGCCCATGTACAATCACTGCAGATACCTGATGCCCAGGGTCCTTTCCTGAGTATCCTGGCTGAGTTGACAGTGGCTGCCTGAGGTATGAGAGGGATAGGTGGGTCCTGCCCAGTCCTTGCAACATTGTGGAACTCCCTGAGTTAGCTGCAGGTGCCTTGGCCAAGGATGGGTCAGGAACTGGCCTCAGATAGTATTGTTCAGGGGAAAATATTAAGTTAATTTTTTCTTGTATCTGTGTAGTCCCACAAGGGTTACTGAGCATGCATAGGCCTACCACAGAGATTTTGAAACTCAGAAACTCTAGAGGACACTTTTTTCTGTTCCTCCATGTTGCTTTCCTGCCTTTTCCAGCATAAAAGGAGGGGGCAGAGTGCTGTTCCCTAAGTTATCTCTCTGCCACTGTGGAGAGAGGTTCCTCCTTACTGAAGCTCTGTGTGGAAGAACTGCAACCTTTGGGCCTTTTCCTTGCTCTGGCAAGCTCAACTACAATCTTTACAAGGAAGATATTATAGTGAACAGCCTTGCATAAAATATGCCCCCAACAATGCTCTTCAAGAAATACATGGCTTGCGTGTAAAAATCTCCCATACGGACAACCATACTTATATCTATGTGAAGAGCACAATGCCTTGAGGAGTGCAGTATGTAGACAATTAACTTCCAAGGCTAGACATGACAAAGCATTGAGCCTATAAGACTCTCTGTGGGGGAAAAATCCTTGTCTGGCGGTGCTCCCAATAGGCAGGTTTTTACTCGAAGTATTTCTTCTTGGAAAAGGAGGAGGAGGGATAAGACTGATGCTTGAACTGATGATTCTAAGCAAAGTTCTTGATAATAAAAATTTCAGAACGTTATCCACCCCAGATGTCCTTTCTCTACTTCATCTGGGCATATGGTTTGCAAGCTTAGACCTATTAGATACCTACTTCCACATAAGAATCAGGCCATACTGTCAAAAGTACCTCCTGCATTACGTAGTCCTGCCATTCGGTTTAGCTACAGTGCCCGAGTGTTCACCAAGGTGATACCCATAGAGCAAATTAGGGTGCAAAATCTACTCCTACCTAGACAACTGGGTAACAGTGGCAGACCCCAAGCCAAAAGTACAATCAAATGACCTTTTAATCCTGAAAGCTTTAGAGGATCTCAAATTACAAATCACTTTCCAAAAATCCAGGCTAGAATCCACTCAAATGTTGGCCTTCATACGAGCAATACTAGACTCCTTTCTAGCCAAGGATTTTCCACCCCTGGACAGAACCCTAATCATTCATCTATGGGCACTCCATTGCAGACACCTACAGCTCCATATTGTCATCTTCTGGGGTTGATGGCATCCACCACAGCCATACTCCTATACACTCAGCTGCACATGAGCCCTCTGCAACTGGTTTCTCTATGTTTTCAGTGCCCATTGACACCTACAGTACAGAAAATTAAACACACCAGGACACAACATCTGTTCCCTGTCTTGGTCAGCTGTCATTCAAATCCTCTCAGAGTCTCATTATCAGATGTCACCCTCACAACATATGCTTCACTGTCAGATTGAGGCACTCATGTAGGCTCCTTTTCAGTCACTGGCATGCAGTACACTGGTGAGAGATCATGTCATATAAACACCCTAAAAAATCAAGGTAGTTTACTTAGGGCTAGCTGTCCTACGATCATGCCTGATGGGAAAGCATATCCAGTTAGCATCAGACAACCTGACAGTAGTGTTTTATATAAAGAAACAGGGAAGCACAGCCTCACCATCCTCGTGTAATCTAGCTCCTCAAATAAGGGGATGGTGTATTCATCACTTTCCCAAAATCTAGGTGGTATGGATAGCTGGAAGTAGCAGCTAGATAGCAGACTTCCTCAGCTAATCTCCCTTATCCCCTAAAGAATGAGAATTGAGCAATCGTTTCCTCCTCCCTATATTCCAACAATGGGGCACTGTCAGGTTCAACTACAAGTAAGTCCAGGCACTCTTCATAAAAGATATGCTTTATTGAAATACCAGTAAGTTGCCCTTTATTAGCAGAGTCATTATCAGGAATACTCCACCAGGCACAATGGCCTCCAGATATAGTATGATGCATAAGCTCTATTAGCGAATGAACTCTGAGCGTGTGCGTGGGAATACTCCCGGCAGGAGAATACATAATGACCGGGAGAAGGGGCCCCCTCCCTACCCACTATCTAAGGCACGAATATTTCCACCGGCTGGGATAGATGCCTGTGTCTTGAGCTCAAGGACATGAGATAGCAGGCGGCGGCAGATTCCTTCTCCCATGAGTTACAGCCAAGCAACCTATGCAGATGCAAGCCAACTAATTAAACAAAACAATGAACACAGTGTCAGAGGCAAGACAGGGAAAAACAGGGAAGAAATACACATACAGGGAAGATCTCATCATACACATTCAAGGGGAACTGCTGGGCTTATGGGGAAAAACGTTGATGGAAGTCAGAGAGTAAACGGTTAGCATTAATATCAGCCCTTTTTACCCATTCCCTGTGTTGAGGACCAAAATGTACCCATTCAATTAAATAATACAATTGACCACATTTCAGTTTTGAGTCTAGAATCTTGGAAATTTCATAATGTTCTTCTCCATCCACCAAGAGGGTGGGGGTGTTGGGACTTCAGGGCGCCATTTGTTCGGTGGGTGACTCCTCTTGAGTAAACTGAAATGAAAAATTGGATGAATATATCTGAGACTCTTGGGTAACTCTAATTCCACAGTCACGGGATTAATCAGTCTATTGACGTTAAAGGGGCCAATATATTTCCAGGCGAGTTTCCGAGACTTCTGGGGTAGTTTCAAATTCTTAGTGGATACATATACACAGTCTCCAGGCTGCAGATCCCAAACCTCCACCCTCTTTCTGTCAGCCTGAGCTTTGTAGGCTGCCTTTGCGGCTTCTAATGCCTCACAAATGTCCAGCCAAGAGTCTTTGAGTTTATTACACCAGTCAGCAGCTTCCCCTTCCGTCCCTGGATTTGAACTGAGGAAGGGCAAGGGGGGACTGTCATATCCTAGCGCTGCCTTGAAAGGAGAGACTCCTGTTGAGGAGTGCCACATATTATTGTATGCAAACTCAGCTAGCGGCAAGAGATCAGCCCAGTCATTTTGTTGAAAATTAGTAAAACAGCGGAGGTATTGTTCCAAGGTCTGATTCACCTGTTCCATCTGACCATCCATCTCTGGGTGGTAGGCGCTACTCAAAGCTCTTTCTATGCCCATCAGGGTCATCAGTTCCCCCCAGAACTTTGAAACGAATTGCGTGCCGCGGTCGGATATTATTTTGACCGGCAATAAGTGCAGTCTTACAACATGGTGTGGAAACACTTTCGCCAGTGCTCGAGCTGTAGGCAAACCAGGAAACGGGATGAAATGCGCTTGCTTGGTGAATAGATCCACCCCCCCCCCCAAATGACAGTCATTTGTTTACTGGGAGGCAAATCTGTGATGAAGTCCATGGAAATTACTTCCCAGGGTCTCCGGGGTGTCAGTAAGGGCTGTAGGAGACCTGGGGGCTTGCCCACCCTCGATTTGCACATATTACATGTTTGACAGGACTGAACAAAGACAGATAAATCTTTCCTCACGTGTGGCCACCAAAACCGTCTTTGCAACAGATGTAGTGACTTAACAAAGCCAAAGTGGCCAGCTAGCTTAGTGCCATGGACTGCATGTAATACTTCGTTTCTCAAAATTTCGGGGACAAAAAGTTTCTCGCCTTTATACCAACACCCGTCTTCCCGGCGCTCAAGAGTCCTGTGTGACTGCAGGGTCTTGCCCTCTACATCAGTTACGGCTTTTGCAAATTTCTCCTCCCACAGAGGTTCCCCGGGTGGCTGGGGGAATTGGCGGGACTCTTGGCTGCGGGTTACTACTGCTCCGCTCAACTGGGTTGATGTGAAAAAGGATTCACAGATTTCCACCCTCTTGCTGTCGTGCTGGGATAGATGGGAGAGCGCATCCGCCCAGGAAATGGTGCAGGGTGAATTGGAATTTGGAAAAGAATTCAGCCCACCGGAATTGTTTAGCATTGAGATTCTGGGGTTTTCGGAGGACCTCCAGGTTCTTGTGATCCGTCCAGACCTCAAAGGGGACCCGGGACCCTTCCAGCCAATGTCACCAGGTGTCTAGGGCCAATCAGATCACCCCTGCTTCTTTATCCCACATGTGCCAATTTCTTTCAGTATCATTAAATTTGTGGGACACATATGCCAGGGGATGGAGTTGCCCATCGTCCCCTTCCTGAAGGATCATCCCCCTCCCCATAGCCGTATCAGAGGCGTCTATGTGGACTATGAACTTTGTCTCATTGGGGTGCGCTAGCATTGGCTCCATAGTGAACAAAGCTTTTAGTCTCTCAAACGCCTCTTGGCACTTAGGGCCCCAATCCAAGCGTGCCCCCGGTTTAGTGGCTCCTACCCCTTTCCCCTTTGTTTTTAGGAGATCAGTTAAGGGTAGGCTGATCTGGGCAAAGTGAGGCAAAAAATGGTGGTAGAAGTTGGAGAAACCGAGAAAACTCTGGAGTTGCCTCCGAGTCTTTGGGGGCTCCCAGTTAAGTACGTCTTGTTAGGGTCCATCTCAAGCCCCTTTGGTGAGATCCGGTACCCCAGAAAGTCAATACAGGTGCGATGGAACTCACACTTGGAGAGTTTAACAGTTTATGCTTGAGTAACATTTGGAGCACCTCTCTCACCAGCTGAATGTGGGATTCCAAATCGGGGGAGTACAGTAAGATATCATCCAAATAAACAACCACTCCCATAAAGAGGTGTTTATGCAGCACCTCGTTGATCAAGTTCATGAATACCCCTGGAGCACCCTGGAGCCTGAATGGCATCACCCTATCCTCAAACTGTCCCAAGGGGGTATTAAACACCATTTTGTATTCATCCCCTTGCCAGATGAGTACACGGAAGTAGGCATCCCTCAAGTCCAGTTTAGAAAACACTTTGCCTTTGGCCACCTCCGCTAACAAACCTTTAATTGTGGCATGGGGTATGCGTTGGTTGCTGAGACTGCATTCAGCCCGCGGTAATCTGTGCACAATCAGAGCCCCCTGTCTTTCTTTTTGCAGAAGAGGACCTGGGCTGCAAACGGGGAAGATGCCGGTCTAATGAAACCCCTCAACAAATTCTTGTCGATAAACTTCCATAACACCTCCTTTTCCATGGGACTCATAGTGTAAATCTTTCCTTTGAGCATTTTTTGGCCCAGGAGCAACTCGATTGCACAGTCTGAGTTGCGGTGTGGGGGGGAGCTCATCCGCTTCCTCCTCCTTGAACACTTGGGACAAATCACTGTACTCCATGGGGATCTGGGCCATGTCCAATTCCTCAGCCGCCAAGCAAGCCCTTGGGGGTTCGCTGTCAGGGGGTATTCCCCACGCGGGGTCCCAGGCGTGGGCAGTGCACTTGGGGGAAATGAAGATATTTGACTCCAGAGTAATGTTACTGCTGTCCCATGAGTTTTAGTCCAAGATAATTTCAGAATTCCACTTAAATCAGGACATTACTTTGCCGGTATTTGTTCTGCAACCAAAAGATAAAACTGAATGTACCCTCCACACTCTAGATGTCTGAACAGAACCAAAGATTTTAGAAAGGGCAACAGCCTATTTGTCTCTTACTCAGGCCCCAAGTCAGGCTACAGACTTTCAGCCTGATTCATTTCCAATTGGATTGTCTCCAGCATCCATCTATGCTACCAAATTGCATGAGTTGACTGTCTGGTATGCTGTTCTACCAAGACACAATTGACCACTGCAGCAATCTGGCAAGGCATTCATGTCAAAAAGTTTTGCAAAGTGGCAACCTTGTCCTCCCTGTGCACATTCAGCAAGCACGACTCCATGGATATTGAAACCTTGAAAGATCTAGCAGTTAGAAAGCAGTACAATCACTGTTCAACTAGAGGCTCACACCTGCTTGACTGTTAAGTCAGCTTACTCCTTTCCCATGCAGGACTACACAGGTACCATGATGATGAAAACAGGGTTGCACTGACCTGTAAGTGTTTTTCATTAATTGGTCACCTGTGCAGTCACACATCTTCCTGCCCCACTGTGAGCTTTAATCTCTCCTTATAATAATTATCTTTTGGTTTCGTAAGATTCCATGCGCTCCCATTGGCTGTAAAATGCCCTCCCTCAGCCATTGGCCCATCAGCCGCCACTCAAGTGTACTCGCGTGCCATTGGCCGGGTGCTGGGTCTGCTCCTCTTCCCACCCACTCCCCCTTTTGCATGTCAGATTTACTGGCAGACCGGCTCTCTCTCCTGAGGAAGACAGTTCTCTTGACTCCTGTGAGGGACTGTCCCCTCAGTGGCTGTTGGTAGGCAACCAAGCTTGGCTCTGTGAGTAAAAAAAACAAAGGACTTTCAGCATAACCCCCTCCCCAGTGGCCACTTTCCTGTCAGAATAAATGGAAAAAAGCTCTGCTTAGCTTCAGCATGGCTGGCTGGCTGGCTAACGAGGTGGGCCAGCGACCATCAAACCATTTTCTTCAACTCCCTGCTGTATGGCTGCCTTTCCCCTAAGGTTGCTAATCTCCAGGTGGGACCTGGAGATCTCCCACTATTACAATTGACCTCCAGATGACAGAGATCAGTTCCCCGGGCGAAAATGGTTGCTGTGGAGGGTAGAGTCTATGGCATTATACCCTGTTGAGTCCTTCCACACACACCCCAAATGCTGCCCTCCACAGGATCCACCCCCCTCAAATCTCCAGGTACTTCCCTAATCAGATTTGGCACCTGTACTTTCTCCTCTGTCAGTAAAAGGCCTTTGGGAGAAAACTCATTGGACCCAGTCCTGATCAGGTTGCCAACTCCAGGTGGGCAATTCCTGGAGATTTGAGGGATGGAGCCTGGAGAGGGTGAGGTTTGAGGAGGGGTGGCACCTCAGACAGGTACGATGCCATAGACGCCACCCTCCGATCCAGCCATTCCCTGATGGGGAACCATTGTTGCCAATCTCGAGGTGGGGGCTGGAGATCACTCAAAATTACAACTGCTCTCTAGGAGGGAGGGGGGAGGAGATGGATAACTAAAGGTAGGTTGATGGTTGGCTGGGAGGCAGATAGGGTTGTCAACTTCAGCTTGGGAAATTCCTGGAGATTTGAGGGGTCGAACCTGGAGAGAGTGAGTGTTGAGGAGGGGTGGGACCTCAGACAGGTACAATGCCATAGACTCCACCCTCCAAACCAGCCGCTCCCTCCTGGGGAACCACTGTTACCAATCTTGGGGGTGGGCTGGAGATCATTATACCCTGCTGAGATTGCCACAGCAAATTGTCCCTGAGTGCCCAAAGCCAGGGCAGTCTCCCAGAGCCTCTTTCTAGAGCCCCTTGTATTTATTTCCACAATGGGCCTTATTCCTAGTGTATACAATAAATAAGACTGGCTCTTTCATACAATGTCAGAGAGGAACTGATGGAAGAGTGCTCCTTTTATGCTAGGAAAGGTGGGAAAGCTGCTTGGAGGAGAGGGGAAGGAGAGGCCTTTAGAGTTTGTGAGCTTCAAAATCTTTCTACAGCAGGCCTGGGTGTGCGCAGTAACCATGTGTGACAACACAGGTGATCACTCAATGAGAAACAGTTACAGGTAAGAGCAATCCTAGTTTTTGTTTTTTCAGGTCTAAACTATAGATGCATAATTTTCTGTTTCTGTCCTGACTATGTTTCAGCTTTTATATATAAATGTATATACTATTAAAATAAAACACCTCCTTCTGTTCAAAAGAATGTAGATTACAGTGCTTATAATTTATTTATAAATTAAACTTTTAGACCTTCCTCCCCTATGCATACAAGGCTCAGAGCAGTGAACAACACTTAAACACATTTATAAATTCAGTAGGAGAAGCAGAAAAAGGGGTGTTGTTGGGTACATGAGAAAGAGAATGTTTGGGGTTAAGAGGAAAATAAGAGGCAGAGAGGAGAAAAGTTGCAAAATTAGATTTTGAAACTTAGCCAACTGGAGCTAGGAAGAGGAAAGAAGCAATTATGAAAACGAGGCACAAAATGAGAAGTAGATTGCTAGAAGAGGTGGATGAAATCACTGATGAGAGGCTCCAAGCACGTGGAGAAGAATGATTGTGAGATGGGGCAAGGGTGGCTGAGAAAGACGGCAAAAGAGAAGGGCAAATCGTGGCAGGAAGATGGATACATTTCTTCAAGCCCAGCAGGAACTCATTAGCATAATAGGCCACACCCTGACAGCACAACTCATTAACATATTAGGCCACACCCCCACATTACCAGAAGTGTGGTCATCCAGCCACACCCACCTTTTGCTTCTTATTCTGTTTACCTTGTTTGTTGTTAAAACCCAGGCCTTTTTTTGTAGCAGTAACTCCTTCGTATGTTAGGCCACACACCCCTAATGTAGCCAATCCTAATGGGTTTCTTCTGTTCGGTGTGTCCTATTTTGCTAATATGTTCCTGTTGGGCGTGGCCAACACGGGAGCCAGCCAGAACTCCATTCCTGTGCGTTCCTGCTCAAAAATCGCTCTGCATTTCTTCATCCATAAAATGAGTGTTGTCAAAAGTCATAAGAGCAAGAAAGCTAAATCCAAAGCCTCAGTAGCAGAGTAGCAGTCTTGCGGTGAAACAATCCCATCAGTGGTGAAGCAACAATCCAGAGAAAACTGAAACTTAAATGCTTGATTTAACAGGAATCGCAACAGGCAGTCCTTGTGATTTTCAGGGTACTTGAGTTACATAGTAAAATCACATCTTAAAAGCTATTAAACCAACAAAAACACATTGTTAAAACAATTATAACCAGAATAAAAATTCAAACAAAAACAGCAATTTTTATCAAATGAAATGTTTAACAGCATACAAAATAAACTAGGACAGATTACAGAATTGTCAAAATAAGAGTAATAAAAAGAAAGACACAGTTAAAATTTAAATATAACATTGAATCATCACTGTGGCTTATCTTGACGGATCTTAATGGCACATTGAAGAAATGACACAACTTTCTCAGTTACGCCAGGGAAAACATCATTCAGAATATATTGAACCTTAATATGATCAGACAATTAGACAATCCCCAACAGCATAGAGCCTTCTCTTTGGCCAGATTCAACATAATGTCATCAGCAGTTCTATATGGGAGATTTCAAAAGGTAGCCTACTCTGCTATACTTTGCCTGTGTAAATTAAAATGTATTGAAACAATCTCACATGTCCTCTTTTATTGCCCTTTTTATGCATGTCACAAACACCCACCCCTCCGGTCAAATGTTTGGGTTCATAGAACAGGTTACACAGCACAGTTACAAACTACTCAAGGGAATCTAAGATGCCCTTAAGCATACAGTAGCCACCACCATGTCTTTTTAGGGGTTCCTCACAGTCCTGGAATAAAAGACCAAACTTCCAGACTGGCTATGGAACTTAAACACAAAGTCAGCCCTGCAAAATGAACTACAGACTGAGCTCATAGACAAAATAGTGACTTTGGGCAGTGGTCAAGAGTCTAGACAATGGATTTAGCCTTTGAGGTTCAAGGAGCACGATGCCACAACAGAGTAAGAATATGGTTTGTTTATTAATGTGCAAAAGTATTATAAAACAAGACTTAGTGGAGGAATGAAAATAAGAAACTCTAAGCATCACCAGCTTAACTAAAATTTACAAGGCAGTTACAGAGTTACCTTTCTCAGGTTACAACAAGAGGTGCTGTAATCCAACAAGCGACATAGTCCAGATACAGCCCATCCAGGCAGAGTCAGTATGAAATGCCCAAAGCTAGGGTTGCTCAGGAACTATTGACCACACCAGGTCCTCATAGTTCCTAGGCCCCAACATTCCACAGAATGAAAACTTATTTTATAGAAAAAAAGAGTCTTTGACCAGCCTAGGCCTTTGACCAGTCAAAGACTTGAAAAGTGATGTCAGCTTTTCACTGTTGTCAGGGTTTCATGGCATCCCATAATATCTTAGTCAGAGGAGAAACGAAAGCTATCTGCAGCTAAGGGTCTGTTACTTCAACACACAGATGGTGATAATTCCATCACTCTGGAGTGTGCTTAATTGGGCTAGTTGCTTTCCAGGCAGTAACAAGCTTGGTACCAGCTGAAAACAATGTACCAAGGTCACAGTGCCTCTGCTTATCTTTGTCTCTAGGGAAAATTATTGAAGTAGGCCTCTTGCAGCCTGAACCAGGATTTTTCTTAAAGCCACAAAGGGCCCCTGTTCTTGAAAATAAGATGGGATTATCTGATCATAATAAGGTCCAATATATTTTGAATGATGTTTTTCCTGGGATAACTGAGAAGGTTGTTTCATTTCTTCAATGTGCCATTAAGATCCATCAATATAAGAAACAGTGATGAATAATTTTTATGAAGATTAAGTTTTACTGTTGATTAAGGACCTAATTAGGTTACCAGGCTGGACTGTATTATATTACATTCCTCCTGAGGGGAATGGAATGTAAAATTATTCTCCCACAAGCACTGGTCATCCATTTTGATCTTCGTTTAGGGAGATCTCATGGAGTCACAAGATGAACCCTTGATTAAGGAGTGTGCAGTTTCTCATGGAGACCTGTCTGTTTTGTTATGAAATGACATTTCATTGCACATAATTCATAACATGATTCTCTGGTTTAGTTCATGCTTGAGTCCATCAGAAACTTTAACTGCATATGCCCTTAGAAGTATCAGGAGCTGTGAGGGATAACACTACATTATATTTCATTCAGTTTTTAATAAGCACTATTCTTGTGACGGCACTTGATAAACCTGGTTATTGTGTATATAGGGATGGATTTCCCTCTTTTTCTTTGTATTCAGCAAAGCTGGTATTTGTAGTCTGACAGAGTTTCTTTCTCTTTTTGTAGTCAGCAGGCTGGTTTCTTGAGTAGCACAGCAATTGTTTTTAGAGAGAATTTTGCCCTGTTTCCTTTGCTTCCTAAATGTAATGTTTGGTATTTTCTCAGATACAGACACAGGAAAAAGAGAAAATGGCATTTTATGATTATATGTAGCTTTACTGAGTTGGAATCTTTCTCTTGTATTTTAATTTCTTAAAAATTCTGTTTTTTAGTCGTTATATTCTTTAATCATCAAATAGGAAAGCAAGTGTGAATTTGGAATCTAATTGATGAAAATAAATTAATTTGGCTTAATCTGCATCTTAAAGTGTTTTACTAATATTGCTTCTTTTGTTGTACTTCTGACTTTAATAATTTTTACTCACACTTTTTAGTTCTGATATATACTTCTTTATTTGGTTTGTAAAGAGGTGCTCCTATTTCTAAGAAATAGGTGGTCTAGCTTTGGTTACTCAATTTGGGCTGTTCTTTTTATACTAAAAAAATATTGATATCTAATGACTTCTGATCATCTCATGCCTTGAGAACCCTATGATGAGAGCTAGAAAAGATCCTTAAAGGTGAGGATGTGCCACTAGCAACCAAGATCAAGATAATTTGTACAATAGTATTCCCCATTACTATGTAGAGGTTTGGAAGTTGGATAATGAAGAAAGCCGATACGAAGAAAGTTGATTCATTTGAAATGTAGAGTTGGAGGAGAGTACAGATAATGTGGGTAGCCAAAAAGACAAATAAGTTGGTTCTAGATCAAAACAAGCCTGAACTCTCCCTAGAAGCTAAAATGACCAAACTGAGGCTATTGTGCTTTGGTCACATTATGAGAAGACAAGAGTCACTGGAAAAGACAACAATGCTAGGAAAAGTTGAAGGCAGCAAAAAAAGAGGAAGACAAACATGAAATGGATTGACTTAATCAAGGAAGCCATGGCCCTCAGTTTGCAAGGCCTGAGCAAGTCTGTTGCCAATAGGACATTTTGGAGGGCATTAATTCATAGGGTTGCCATAAATCAGAAGTGACTTGGCAGCATTTAACACGCACAGGCATTGTTCATGTGGCTTTTCTTGAATCTGTTTTTCTTTGTGAGGCACTTAAAGTAAAATGTTCTGTGTATAGTTTACTCAGATTCTAACCCTTAAACTATTAGATACACTGGGATGAATGATGTATGCAGAGATTAACTCTGTAGGTAATTAACTCAATAACAGTGTTTTTTCTGCTTCTGTGTGACTTGTGTGCCACAATAAAGACTGACTGGCTGACATAAAGTAAAACCTAGTGATTTGTTGGTCTTCTGCAAGTTCCTTTATTTGGTCATCATTTACCTTTATTTAGTTCTCTTGTTCAGAGTCAATATTGGCATATTTTATATTGTATTTTATTTTCAGATTCTGTCTTAATTTTGAAATGCAGTTTCCATTTTAATCTGCATTTGACTGACTTCCACTTGGAGCTAAAAGTGAGGGTTGGTGAATGTGAAAGTAATGCTGCTTTTCTTCTAGTTATTTTTGTGGCATTTTTTGCTGACCCTAGCACTTCATGCTACATAATGAGGAATTCAGTAGGAGGCTGAATCAGACTTCTGCTTGCTTTTAAAAACGTTCTGCCATGCAAATCATCATAATCTGTCAGATGTCCTAAGGCAAGAGGAGGTAGTTATGTTGGGATTTTAATATTCTTGTTGATAGGAATGCAACAGAAATTGGCCATAGTGTCACACAACCTTGACTTTTGAGTAGATGATTGCCTCCCCCCTTCTGCTTGCCTCTGCTGCTTGTATTTCATCCTCCCCCATCTGCTACCGTAGCTGTGCAACATGCTTGTTCTCTCCTGTTCCTAATGACGTACCATCTCTTCAGAACTGGGAGGGGGGAAAGAAAGTCTAAAGAGAGGAGCAGGGTCTTCTACAATCATACTACATGTTTAACAAGGTACAGATTATAGAAGCACTTCAGCTGAGATCTGTGGAGAGACATCTGGACAAAAAAAAAGACTGTGATGAATTTGTTGAATATCAAAATAGATGCTTCCCCCCCATTTTTTTACAGTATGTATACCATCCAAGTCTGATGGACTAAATCTACAGATAATAATAATAATAATTATCATCATCATCATCATCATCATCATCATCATATGGCAGTGTGTGCATGCTGTATAGCCAGGAAATTGTAAGGTTGTCTGGCATCCAGAAGTTCTAGCTCTTTTAGCACTATGTAACACTAGGTGGTGAGCTAGACTTGTTTTTAAGTCAAAAGACATTTCAGGGGTGGTTTGCCATTGCCTTCCTCTACATCACACTCCTGGTGTTCCTTGGAGGTTGTCTATCCAAACACTAGACAGGGTTAGCCTGGCTTAGCTTCCAAGATGTGACGAGATCGGGCTATCCAGGTCAGGGCTAATATACAGATATAACCTACCAATCAAACAAAAAATGTTTTAACTGTCAGTCAAGCCCAAAGATAGGAGATCAACTTTGCCATTTTCTTACAGTTTTATCTGGAATCACTATTTGTAATTTAATTGTTGGCAGCTAGCAGTAGCTGATGTTCATCTGGTTTGACTTTTGTTCTCCTCTTCCTGTAAGTATTTAGCCTGAGCAGTGCCAGAAATGCATGTCTTTGCATGGAAGCTAAAGGGCAAGAACAAAAGGGCTCTTGACCCTTGGCTGTTAACCTGGGGTTTGCAGTCTAATTCCTGAGATATATCAGCGTAGCCAACATGGACAAACCCAGATTTATGTGTGTTTTCTTTGGTTTTTTCTTTGGTTTTTTCTTTGGTTTTGTTGTTGTTTTGTAATTTTCTAGTTTTTCCTTTTTTGTATGACATTTTGGGTCTCTTTGGGCAGAAAAGTGGCCTGAAATGCTTAAGGCAAAGAAGACTTTCTTTTTTAAATTAAGCTTAATGATGGGCTGACTTCACCTAGCTTTATTTGGATTGCCTCTGCATTTACAGACTTTCTTGAAGAATTCTTGGACAAGAAAGTTTACTTTTTTCCTGCAGAGTTTACTTCTCAGATATTCTGAACCAGATAATTACAAACTTTGGTTCCGTCAATACAGCTGGGGACACATAATATTCTTTCCTGACTGTTTCACTGTCTTTCACTGCAACAGCTGATACATATCACCCCGTAGGGAAGCACACCTAGGCAGTGAGTGAAAGAATTAGTGTAATCTGTGCAACTGAACAACAAAAACTGAGAAGCAAGAATAATAACTTGTAGTGATCAGATTGTATGTTTGTGTGTGTATGAAGGCTGGTTATACAGGTAGGCAATTGTTAAAAGGCATTCATATTCTGCTGATAAAGCATCTTAGGCATGGAGGTTGTATAATAAGTGCTTTTCACACCTTGAATGGTATCAATCACTGAGTATGGGATACCATACGACTGAAATCTTTTTGCTGTAAGTTTGGTTTCCGTAGTTTTAAGACTTCACCAACTCATGCCGTTTTTATAGCTGCAGATGTAATCTAAGAAAGCACAAGAACACTATTACACTAGAATATTAAGGTTATTCTCATCTTGTACTAAAAAGACAAATGAATCACTCTTCTGGTCCTTGCTGCTTAGAGCACAGATAGGAACTTGTTAATGCCCTGTGGTTATTATAGAATTACGCTGCAGGAGTCAAGACTTGGGAATGTAATGAAGACACATTGCCCCCATGAGACACATTAAAATAGAGTTTTGCTCAACAGAGAATAGTAATGTATAACAGAGCCTCAGCCTCATGGTTTACAAGATGGCTGCAAGGAATACATAATCTTTATCATTGTTTTTGGTGCTGGTCAGACAAATAAATACAGAAGACATACTTTTCATGTAATGTGTCTTTCAAGACCTTGTAGAGTGGTATTGAAATGTTAATGTTGCATATGAATGGCATGCATTAAATTAAAAGAACACTAGAACCCTCACTAATATAATTTGATTTAGGTGCATCTTTGGTGTCTGTAATAAGTATTGCTTAGAAGATTATCCTGTTCCAACCCACCAAGCAGATACGTTTGAGGGTCACGATTTTCAGTTTTGTATGAATCAATATGAGGGAGTAAAATATGCAGTGGTGTAGGCAGAGGTTGAGTAAGGGGCTAAGTATTTGCAAGGCTGCAGTTTCTTTCTTATTGCAGGATTTTGTGTTGCAAAGTTGACAGCCTTGCTGGCTTATAAACAAACATAGGTGAAAACATCAAAAGCTATTGTGATCAATTCTTTATAACACCATCAAGGTGGTACCTCCCATTGCAAAACTTACACCATATGCATTCAAACTACTCTTCACTTTGTTGGAAGGGTTGTGGAGCTGTAGGTATATACAAACATTGCTGGTAGTGTTGGGTACAAGTACAAAAACAAATTTATCATATTACTGGTTATACAATTCCATTAAGAATAGATTTGTTGCTAATCAATTTATGAAATAAAGATTTGAAAACAGTTCCTCTGGAACAAAAGGAATTAATAGTGAAACTATGTGCTGCAGCAAGAATGGTAATAGCTAAATTTTGGAAATGTTCAGACCCATCGACAATCACCAGTTGGTTTGACAAAGTGTTTGACTTCTGCTTGCTGGATAAATTGTTACCTCAACTGGTGCAGGGTGATTCTGGTCCTTATTCATCAGATTTTGAATTGATCTGGTTCCTGGTTTTAGAATTTGCATCTGATAATGTTGAGTTATGTCGACTTCCTGCTTTATTTAAGAATATATGAGATTTTAAATGTTTGATTTCTTGTACTATGTTGTTGTTAACCTTGTTTTTTGATAGTTGTGTTGTTGGTACTTCAGAATATGTAAATTTTGCTTTTGGTTTTTTAATGCTGTTTTGTTGTAAGCCCAAAAGTAAAACAAACAAACAATGGAAGTGCACAGTTTAGTGACTTGAGTAAGATAGATTAGTAGGATAAATAAGGCAAGTTTATTAGGGTAAGGTAAGATCGGTTAATGGCTATGGGGACAAGTGGCACAACTGGATCTTACATCTCCTGGACAACAAGGACAAATAAGCCTATTAAAGACAGCCACAATGAGTTTAGCTTAAATTAACTTAAAAGATCTGAAAATTCTCATACAGGAAAGTGTGGCACAAACGGTAAAGGGAATGGTGGAAAAAACCTTGCCAGAACTAGTTAAGCAAGAAATAGAACCTATCCAAACTAAAATGGATGCTTTAACACAACGAATAACTACAGAGACTGAAGAAATCAAAAAACAAATCTCAGAAAATAAATTAGAAATATTAAAAATTGTTGCATCAAACAGCAAGATAGAGGATAAAGTTCAAGACTTAGATTATGAACTACAAGAATTAAAAATTAGAAATGAAAAGATTGAAGACTCTTTAATAAGTTTGGAGAGGGATAAGGCAGCTCTTTTTTTGAGACTTCAAAATGTGCTAGAAAATATAGATAAAAATTTGAAGGAAGATCTTGTACAAGCATTGGCAGAACAGTTGAAGGTAGGAACAGTTGAAGAGATAGACCAAGAGATTGAAGCTATTTAGAGGAGGAATTCAGCCTACACAAGGAGAAATAAGATCCCAAGAGAAATACATATAAAGTTTAACAGAAGAACTATGCAAGATAAGTTCCTGAAGGCTGTAACTGAAACAAATTTGGTAATTAGAAATGCAGAAATTAAAATACTGAAAGATGTACCATGGAGAGTCAGAGAAAGAAGACAGCATTATTCCACCTTCATGAAATTACTAAGAAATAACAGGATAACATATAAATGGTTGATCCCAGAAGGAATAATTTTTATGATGGTAGAAGACAAAAAATTGACTCAATATCTAAAGTAGAGGATTTTTTTGGAAAGAATTGGGATTACAAGAAGAAGAATACTTTGAGAATGAGAATGAAGACCAAGGACATGAACAAGAAGGAGCAAAAAAGAAAACCGATAGAAGAAGAAAAAGAACAGAAACTACAGCTTTACGGATGCTAACCAGATTTCAACAAAGAAATAAGACAAGAGACAGCAACAAAGAAGATGGTGCGCAAAAGAATTAAAATACTTTCTGTTAATGTGAATGGATTAAATGGCCCACAAAAAAGAAAAAGAATCTTTCACCAAATACAGAAATTACAGACCGATCTAATATGCCTTCAAGAAACTCATATTAGAAAAGAAGATATTAGATATTTAACATGTAGGAGATTAGGAAAGCTGTATGCAACATCCAACACCAAGAAGAAAAGAGGAGTAGCCATATATGCTAAAGACTGTTTGCACCCCAAATTAAAGTATGAAGCTGAAGATGGTAGAATATGGGTGATAAAGGTTCAGAAACAAGCAAAAGAAATATTAATAGTTAAAATAGATGCGCCAAATCAAAATCTGGAAAGCTTTTTTACCTCTCTACATGAGATTATGTAAAACTCATATTTGATTAACTATGTATCATAGGGGATTTCAACGCAGTTTTCAACTCAAAAATAGATAGGAAAAGCCAACTTAATAAACAGAAAATAGGAAATACTCTTCCAAGAGCCTTTTCCAAATAGCCGAGGAATTTAACGTGATTGAATCCTGGAGAACCAGGAATATGGATACAAAGACTATACATATTTTTTCCCAAGACACCACTCTTGGTCTAGTATAGACATGGCATGGATCTCTACAACTATGCTTAATGACTTATTAGAAGCAGAAATACTACCCAACACCTTTGCAGATCACAACCCACTTCTTTTGACTTTTCAAGATACACAAAGAAGAAATAGATGGACTTTGAATACCCACTTATTAAAGGATAAGAAATTCGTTGATCAAACTAAGATTGAAATCCAGGATTTTTTTTACACGAAATATTCAACCAGAGGTACAAATTGATGTAGTGTGGGATACATTTAAAGCATTTACCCATGGACAGGTCATTAATCATGAAGCATGGAAAAGGAAACAAAAGAGAACAAAAGATTAAGAAAGAGGAGGAAATAATGAAGAGAAATTTAGATATAGAAAAAGCAAGAATAAGAATAAAAAAATTGCAACATCAACTGAACATTTTATTGACTCAAGAGATAGCTAAGAAACTGGAATATATTAAGCAATATCAATTCGAAAATGCTAATAAACCAACAAGGTGGTTGGCTTACAGATTAAGAAAAGAAAGAGAAAAACAACATATAAAATCATTAAGGGTGAAAAGGGAGAAGAAAAATTTGCTCTAAGGGACCTGAAAAACATCATAGAAACTTTTTACAAAAAATTATATTCCCAAGAGAACCTAACTAAATAATCTCTAGAAGAATATTTTCAAAAGTGGAATACAAAGAAATTTAATGAAAAACAGAAATATATTGAATGCGCCAATCTCAGTTTATGAGATAACTGAATCTATCAAGAAATTGAAAAAAGAAGAAAGCTCCCGGTCCAGATGGTCTTCCAGTGGAAATTTATCAAATCTTTGAAGAGCAAATTATCTTTCCATTAAAATCAGTACTAATTTTTTCTTATAGAGGTAAAAGATATAGAATCACATCTATATTCAAGGCAGAAGATTTTTTAAAGAAGAGTGGAGCGGAACTTCAAACTGAAGAAATGGGCTCAGGGAGAGAAGAGAAGAAGGAAGAAGAAGACTGCCTTCAGGGAGCTGCATGGACCTCAGTGACAACTAAAGAAAGCTTCAAGAAATCTAAATATCCGACGACCACGCCAGCTGTTACAAGGAGACAAGCAAGAGAAAATTTGGGTGCTCAACCACAGAATCAAGATGAATAAAAATAAAAGTAAAATGAGGCTAATTTCTATAAATGTCAACGGGTTAAATTCACCACAAAAAAGAAAACAGACATTCCAACAATTAAAAATATATTATTTGCCTCCAAGAGACTCACACTGTAGAAGCTCACCAAAAATATATCCAAAATCCAAAGCTGGGCAAAACTTTTATTGCATCAGATAAGGGAAAAAAGAAAAAAGGCATAGTGACTTATGTAAAGGAACAGCTTCAACCAGAAATGGTATATGCCTCTCAAGATAAACATATTCTAATGGTTCAAAGCAAACTAAAAAGATTCTTCTTGTCAATATTTATGCACCTAACCACCACCAAGAAATTTTTTACAAAGTCTTACAAGAACTGATGGTGAAGCAGGATTATCAAGAAACTTATATAATTGGTGATTTTAATGTCGTTTTTGATGGAGGACCAGACAGAAAGAGTTCCAAGAAAAAATAATGGAAAAGAAGTCATGAACTCCCACCAGTTTTCTACCAACTAATGGAAGAGAATAAGTGCATTGATGCTTGGGAGGCTAGAAACCCACAAAAACAAGATTATACCTTCTATTCAGCAAGACACAAATCAAGGATAGATATGTGTTGGATCTCAGCTACAATGACCAATGATATCCTTGAAGCAGAAATACAACCCCAGACAATTTGGACCACAACCCAATTACACTGGAACTTCAAGATACTTTTAAAAGGAATAGATGGAAGTTGGACACAACAATCTTAAGAAATGAAAGATTCCTAAAGGAATCTTAAGACAAAATTCCAATTTTTCTTTGAAAGAAACATACAGCCTGGGATATCTATAAACATTGTTTGGGGTGCCTTTAAAGCTTTTGCGAGAGGATGGATGATAAAAGAAACAACTTATAAGAAAAAACAAAGATTAGGAAAATACTCCCAGTAGCAAAAACAAATAAAGGAACAAGAAGAAAAAACAAAACAAGATTTGATGAGTGAATAGGTGACGATTAAACTTAAACAACTACAATGTCAAATGAACTGCCTTTTAACTCAAGAAATAGCAAGGAAAATAAAGTATGCCAAACAAAATTACTTTGAAAATGCTAACAAACCGACTCAATGGCTAGCCTATAAAATACATAAAGAAAGGGAAAGATGATATATAAGAATACTAAAAAATGAAAAAGGGGAAGACAAAAATAATTTAGAAGATTTAAAAATAATTGTGGAACAGTTTTACCAAAATCTTTACAGAAAAACAGAAACACCCCAAGAAGAAATCAGAGAATACCTACAGAAATATAAGCCTGAAATATTTACAGAAGATCAAAAAGAATTATTAAATCAACCAATTTCCCTGGCAGAACTTACAGAAGACTTCAAAAAGCAAAAAAAAGGTAAAACCCCAGACCCTGATGGAATTTTACCATGTTTTTGAAGATATATTAATACTCCCTTTAAAAGAGGTTTGCCAGAATGTAACACGGGAGTACAAATTACCAGACTCTTTGAATGAGGCTATAATATCACTTAATCACAAACAAGGCCTAGATGAAAAAGATATTAAAAATTATAGACCTATTTCTCTGTTAAATGTGGATTATAAAATGTATGCCTCCATCTTAGCAACAAGAATGAAAAAAGTTTTAGCACAAATGATACATAAAGACCAAACTGGTTTCCTTCCAAGAAGACAACTTAGAAATAATGTTAGGACAATCTTGGATGTTTTAGAATACCATGAAGCTCATCCAAAAAAACAAATGGCATTAATTTTTCTAGGTGCAGAAAAGGCCTTTGACAATGTTAACCGGAAATTTATGTTGGAACTATTAATCTACACACAGGCTGGTGCAGAGTTCTCAAAAATGATAGAAGCAATTTATACTAAACAATATGCTAAGATTTCAGTTAATGGAGACTTAACACAAAATTGTCCATTGTCACCATTATTATTTATCTTCATTTTGGAAGAGCAGATGAACAAATTAGAGGTCTTAAAATAAGAGGTGAAGAATTTAAATAGTTAGCTTTTGCTGATGTTTTAGCTTTTATTTTGGAAAACTCATTAGACTTAGGAATATGGAACAGCGGCAGGTTTAAAAATTAATAAAAATAAAACAAAATCCTGGTAAAAAATACGATAAGGACTCAAGCATTACTCTTGCAGGAAAAAACAGGATTTGAAATCCAGAAGAAAATTAAGTACCTTGGAATAAATTGAACGAATAAATGTAGTTCTTTGGTGGAAAATATATAGAATTGTTGAAAGCAATTAAAAAAGACTTAGAAAACTGTAAAAACCTTCAAAGTTCTTTTTTGGATAGAATAGCTACCATCAAAACGAACATCTTACCAAGATTGATGTTTTTATTTCAAACAATACCAGTCCTCCAAAATCAAACTTACTTTAAAGAAATGGACAAATTGATGACTCATTTCATCTGGCAAGGAAAGAGATCAAGAATAAAGCTTAAAGCTTTGCAGGACTCAAAAGAGAGAGCTGGCTTCATGCTGCTGATTGGACTCTTTACTACAAATCAGCAGCATTGACCTGGATTAAAGACTGGATTACTTTGGATAACCAAAGGTTACTGAAACTAGAAGGCCATGATATACTATTAGGATGCCATGCTTTTTTATGGTATGAGAAAACTGATTCCCATAAATATTCTAAACACCACTGGGTGAGAGCTTTCTTAATGAAAGTTTGGGAGCCAATTAGAAAACAGTTTTATTCTAAAATCTGTAGACTGGTGGCCCCCTTAGAAGCATTCACAAACCCGAAGGCATATCAAGAAGAACCAGTCAAAAGATATTATGATTTATTAGACTCTAAACTTAATTTAAAAATACCTACTGAGTTAAATTGGTGGCAAAAGCTCAGATTGAATCAAGATATGTTAAAGATAAAGTGATAGGATTTTATGAAATGTATTTTTTGTTGTTGGATTATAAGATGTATGATGAAATTGTTAAAAATGTTATGATACAGTGGGCTCAAAACTTGGGCCACAATATTGAGTTGGACCAGTGGTCTCAAGTGTGGGAAAAAATATTAAAATTACGAAAGCAATTTCCTATAAGGAAAATATTTATAAAATGTTTTATAGAAGGTATATAACTCCAGTGAAATTGGCCAAATTTGATTCAAAATGTTCAAATAAATGTTGGAAATGTCAAAATAAAGTGGGATTCTTTTATCACATATGGTGGTTGTGACAGAGCAAAGAAATATTGGGCATGGATTCATGAAGTATTGCAAAAAATGTTGAAATGTCATATACCCTTCACTCCTGAAATATTTCTTTTGAATAGATTGCCAGAAACTTGTAAAAGAGATTATTCCTGTCTTATAGTGTATCTGACTGCATCTGCTAGAAGTTTGTACACTAAATATTGGAAGACCCTGGAAATGTCGAGCAAAGAAGAATTTATTAACAAAGTACTTGAAGCAGCAGAAATGGATAAACTTACTTTATTTTTGAAAGACCTTACAGAAAATACATTTGAAAATACATGGGCAAGATTTTATACATGGTATGAGAACTATTACTCAAGCAAGACAACATTATAGAGAAGAGGCTACAGACTACAATCCATGTTTATTGTTATACAACTTCTGCAAAACAGTTTATATTAATTTTAAAGGACTTGATTTGAAACCTGTAAGGAAAAGGTGCTAAAAATGAAAACTATCTACAATTTACCCCCAAATATATGTTTTATGTATGTTTGTTACTATGTTTGCTAATGAAAATAATCAAAAATATTTTTTTTAAAAAAAGAATATTGCCCAAAAAGACAAATCTTAGGACTTATGGAATCACACATTGATTACATTGATATATAAAAAAGAAACAGGTGAAAGAGAGATCAAGAATTATGGACCAATTCCCTTACTAAATGCTGGTTATAAGATATACGCTAATATCTTAGCATCCAGATTTAAAAGTATATTGTGTGAAATTATTCACTAAGACCAAGCTGGCTTTTTCCCCAAATGCCAAATTAAAACTAATATGAGAACTGTGATTAACGTATTAGAATACTATGAGAAACATTATGAGAAACAAATGGCTATTATTTTTCTTGATGTGGAAAAAGCATTTGACAATGTTATTTGGGACTTCCTATTGCAAAAACTGTTGATATGGGATCGTGGCACTCAATTCCTAAAGATGGTTAGAGCTATCTATAATTATCAGATTGCCAGGATAATGGTTAATGGTGATCTTACCCAGGTTATTGAAATACAGAAGGGGACCAGAAAAGGATGTCCCCTCTCACCACTACTTTTTATTTTTGCTTTGGAAACACTAAATGATGTTATAAGAGAGAACAATAAGATAAGGGCTCCTAAAATGAAAGGCGAAGAATATAAGATGCAGGCTTTTGCAGACAATTTAGTATTTGTTTTGGATGATCCCTTAGTGTAAATTAATAATCTTCTATGTACCATACAGGATTATGGAAAGGTGGCGGGATTAAAAGTAAATTTTAAAAAGACAAGTATGCTGGTTAAAAACTGCACTCAAATCTATATGCAACAGCTTCAACAAATCTTGACCATAGAAATTAAGAAAAAAGTTAAATAACTGGGTATTGTTTTTACTAATAATTGTAGCTCACTGTTTGAAGATAACTATCGTACATTATTGACAGACATAAAAAAGACGTGATAAAGTGGAAAGATCTACAACTTTCATTAATGGGTAGAATTGCTACAATAAAAATGAATGTTCTCCCTAGAGTTCTTTCCCTTATACAAAATATACTGATTCTTAAGCAAATGAAATATTTTAAAGAGATAAGATTGTAAGTCAGTTTGTTTGGCAATCCAAAAGACCGAGAATAAAATGGAAGTTATTACAAGACAAGAAAGATAGGGGTGGGTTTGCCTTACCTACTTGGGTCTTATATTATAAAGCTACATCCTTAGGTTGGATAAAGGATTGGTTAACATTAGACAAACCAAGATGTTTAAAATTAGAAGGATCTGATTTAATGATGGGCTGGCATGCATATTTTTGGTATGGGAAAGACAAGATACATGCAAACTTTCACCACCATATGATAAGAGGGGCTCTAAAAAAATCTGGAATGAGACAAAAGATAAATACTATACTAAAGTCCCAAAATGAGTATCTCCCCTGGAAGCTTTTATAAAACTGACTTTACCAAACATAATGTGGGGAGATATGAAGAACTTTTGGATAATAATAACAAACTAAAATCCAAAGAGTCATTGTGGGCCCAAGATATTAAATTGTCATGGTGGGAAAGATTGCAATTGAACTCTAGATTTTATAAAGATAAAACTATCGGTTTCTATGAGAACCCAACAGATATTGATAAGATTTGGCTGTCTTCCAATGAAAGATTGATAAAACAGTGGATGTTAAACTTCCTTTAGAACCTGAGTATTTTTTATTAAACGTACTACCAGATGGTATAAAGAAATGTGATCTGTATTTGATAACATATATTTTGACATCTGCAAGAATTATGGTCGCAAAGCTTTGGAAAACCAAAAGGATACCTTCAAAGGATGAGCTAATCCAGAGAATATTGGAGATTGCTGAGATGGACAGACTAAATACTTTGTTTCAAGGCAAAGATGAAGAAATCTATACTTTCAACAATGGCAAAGAGTCTATAACTGGATGTATATGTATACCAATATGTAGGCCCCCAATACATTTTCATTTGTCATTCAGCGCATGTTCTTTGTAATGATTAAAAAATTATAAATAAAGCATTAAAAAAAAGATTCCGCTGTAAAAAAAGCTAACAGCAATAAGCTTTTTAAAATAGGTTTTAGTAAAAGGTTAGTGCTGCATTAGAATGCCATTCTACATTGCAAAAAACATGATTACAGAAGTAGTTGGAACATGCCTCTGGAATGTTTCACCTCCATGGAGCCATACAGAGAAGATGTATGGAATTTGTTGGCATTGCTCACTGGAGTATGAATTATTTGGTGTCCTGTTTTGTCTTCTCGGACACTTTATTAATACCTTTTAAAATGGAATGCTTGCTGCCGTGTGTGTGTGTGTGTGTGGTGTGTGTGTGTGTCTTAGTGTTCAACACTTTAAGAGTCTCAAATGAAGAAGTGTTCTTCTGTGGGAAGAATGAGGGAGAAAGCCAGCAGGACGGGGAGAAGAAGAGCTGTTTGAAACAAGCATTTCTAGTTTGCTTTTTGGGATTGTTTTTAGTTTAAGATACCTGTTTTAACTGCAAGTTTCTAATTTTAGGAGAAGAATACTCACTGCTTCCAAATATGCCTGTTTCATTAAAAAAAATAGGATGCTGTCAAAGAGGTTGACAACCAAGCATAGTTCTTTATAGCGTGTATTCTCTCCAAATACTATCATCATCCTGCTTGTTTGAGGAAAGAACCACTAGATTAGCTGGGAGGATATCAAAGTGCTAATTATGCAGACAAAAATATAAATAGAACAAATCTCATGAAACAAAGCAAGCAAACAATGACTTTTTTGTTCCAGCAACCTGTGTTTAACATGAGTTTCACTAACTATTCATCTTAGAACTCCTCCCTTTCCCCTATCTTTTGCAATTCATTGTTTCCTGCCACAAGAAGCAGAGCCTTGTATTCAGTCAGTCCCATAGCTTCTAGATGCCAGTGCTGATTCCAAAACTTGCAGCTGTAGCAAGTCTGCTCAGTTATACTTTCTCCAAGGAACTGACTTCATTGAGTCCCACAGGAAAAGGATTCTGCACCACTGTAATAAAAATCTACAAACTGTGCTGTGTTTCATGCCAGAGGACCCTATGTGGAAAGGAAACAGAGAGGATATGGCATGTATAAAATCGTCAGGTGGGCCCATGGATCCTGCAGCCTGCTGGGGCCTGACACAGGTTGGGGAAGGGCTCTAGAGTTCCACCATATGCCTCAGATGTAGAGTGTCCCTTTTGGTTTACCGCACTCTCTCCAGGGAAATACTCTAACTGGAAGTTCAGGCTTGCCAGACCTTTGCTCTCTCTTTTCTGCTCAGTCTGCCTTCTGGCCATAACGCACCTTAGCTCACTCCTCCCTGGCTCTGGTGTTCTCTCCTCTTTTATTCCCTTCTCCAGCTTGTGTCACACCCCAGACCCCACCCCTGTGTTTCTGTGTGGGTCTTTGCCACGTCTCTCAGGATCTTCTGTCCCGGGTTGGCTCAGCCTGGGATCGGAGCCTCCTCTGAGTCCCACCCCCCGGGCCATCCCACTGGCTTCTCACACCCTCAGGGTATGGTTCGGCATCTCAGCACGCTGGCTCCAGTGCGCAGCTTCCCCCTGATGGGTTGTTGATGCGGCCTTTGTTGTAGTGGTTAAGTGTGCAGACTCTAATCTGGGTGAACCAGATTTGATTCCCCACTCCTCCACTTGCACCTGCTGATGTGACCTTGGGTCAGTCACAAGCTCTGGCACGGCTGTTCCTGAAAGAGCAGTTTGTGTTAGAGTTCTCTCAGCCCCACCTACCTCACAGGGGAGGGGAAGGGAAAGGAGTTTGTAAACCGCTCTGAGACTCCAAGTAAAGGGCGGGGTATAAATCCAATCTCCTCCTCCTCCTCCTCCCTCCTTGCTCCTCCGGTTCCCAGGGGCAGCTTGGCACCAGGGTCCCCGTGGGCAGGATCGGGCACGACTGGGCAGCGCCTGCCTCATCCTCCCTTCTGGCGATGACCACGGGCCAGATTCTGGCCACCCCACTGATGGCGGGTCAGGTCCGTGTTGTGCCGTCGTTCACCTGGCTCCAGTCACGTTTGGGCGGCCCCTTTGATCTGTCGCCTCCTTCCCCTTCCTTGGGGTCTCCCTGCTGGTTGCCACATTCCCCCGGTTGTGGTGTCAGCATCAGAGGACCAGGGGTGGTGGTGGGCTGTTGCTCCTTCAGGCACTCCACATCTCAGGCATTCCGTGCTCGGGTCGGACCCTTGGGGAAGGGGTCTCTTAGTCCTGTGCCGGGACAAAAATAATTGGTCAATGTCCCTATATTAATGGAAGGTGTACTTGTTAGCTAATCCAAAGAAATGGAGAAAGAAGTGCAGAAGTTTAAAGTGAAAAGATGCTGTACCATTGACTTTCAGATACCATGTCATTTAGTGGTACAAGTGTAGAATTTGGAAAGTTACATTTTTTTCTAATGCTATGCTTTTTTGGAAGGGGAGGATCTATAGCCATACACCTGCTTATATGTACTTACTATTGGACCCCACCTGCTTAGTATGTTCCAACCACAGCTTGGTACATTTGCAGTTTTATAGGGGCTCTGACCCTGCAATCTCTGCAGGCTAAACCCATAAGTGATGTTTGTCCATTATTTTTATCCTATAATGATAAGTATTGTTGATTTTGCCCATGTGCTAGGCGGCACATATGGAAGGCCTAGCTCAGATGAGCAAAGCTATCATGGCAGAGTATGGGGGTGTAGGTGGTCCTGAAGATATGCATCTTGGTTTTATGTGAATTTTACTGTTGTACTGAATTTTACTGTTGTATTGAATTTTTTACTGTATGTAATATTGTTTATTGTTTTAGTTCTGAAACTCGGCTTGGCCGCTTGTTAGCCGCCCTGAGCTACCGGATAGGGCGGGGTATAAATCTCAAAATAAATAAATAATATGCATACTCCACCTAACTTCTGATAATAAGTAAGCTGTGGCATTTTGTGCCAACTGGAGTCTGAATTTACTCTGAGGGGGAGACTTATAGTAGTCTAGTCTTGATGTTACGGTGTGGATCCAGGTGGCCAGATTGGTAGGGGTAGGTATGGGACCATTTTCTGGGCTAAACCAAATTAGAAGAAAGCATTTTTTGAAGCTGCATTAACTTGCTTCTCCAGCAATAATGTTGGATCCAGTATAACCTCAAGGCTGATAACAGAGTCAGCAAGGGTCAGCTGAACCCCATCAGAAGTGGAAAGCCCAATGTCTTCCACCTTCCCAATCAGAAGAAGAAGAAGAAATTGGATTTATACCTAAGGACTTTACATAGAGATTGAATATCATGGCGGATAGGACTGTATCCTGTGGAATCCCACAGGACTGGCCCCACACTGATGACAACTACTAGTCTCCAATGGTAACACTTTGAAACTAGTCCATGAGGAATGATTGGTGGCCAGTTTTCAAATGCCTAGCTTTAAATTCTGATTAATTATGCCTTTCCCCCTCTGAGGTGGAGGACATCTCTGTGGGTTATTCCCCTGGTTCCTTTATGGAGGCAGGATATACTTTCCCCCCCTTTCTCTTGGTGCCTTCAGAATAGCCGATCCCCTCAGTTCTGTTCCTGCCTCTTAGGGAGTAGCATATCAAACAAACACTGTGATAAAAATGACAATAACATTTAATAAATCTTACGAACATCAAATTAGATTACAATTGTATAAATTTCTATTGCAATCCATTTTGATGTCCATAAGATTTATTAAATGTTATTTTCATTTTTATCACAATGATGATGATTCAGAAGCCTTTTAATGGCATAAAATGGAGAATAGTTTTACATAAATAAATAGGAATAGTACAATTCAGATGAGGCAATAAAACAGTGTCAGGAATAAGAACACAGAACAGCAAAATTAATCAAGCATTCTCTGCCTTGACCTTAGAAACATAGTTACCCTTATTCAACACAATAGCCAAATGTTCAGCCACAAGTTCTGTCAGTTTGATGGATTTATCGGCAAGTAAATATTGAGTAATTCTCTCTGGAGGGCCAGGATTAAGGAGTTGCTGATGAACCTTACTATGCATGGGACAGCGAAGTAAAATACGGGAAATAGAGACAGGTTCCAGTAAACAGTATTTACATAGTCTATTCTTAAAAGGTATGTTATGATATCTGCCTGAAAGAACAGCTGAAGGGAAAATATTCAGTCTAGCGAGCATAAAGGCCCGACGCTGGTGAGGATTGGTAAGATTTTGCATGTAAGCAGCTCCTAGTGTTTGTTTGTTTGATATATGTCCTATAACTGTGATTCCTTCTTTGGTTTACTCTTAGGGAGTAGCAGCAGTAGATAGACTAGGCTTAGCCTTTTCTGCCTATATTTTTCTTTTTTCTGATTCTAATAACTTCTTATCTTTTCCTTTTCTGATCCTTTCATTTTCTTTTCTTTTCAAGCTTCCCTGCTTCCTCCTTTTTACTTTCATTGGGGGGGCAGAAGAAAAAAGCCGGCATGGCTTGGCTTTTCACCCAGTGCTCCGGACCCTAAGCACCCAGATGATGGCAGTGGAGCACTCAGATAGCTTCTAATCAGGGGAGGAGGAAGCAGTGCTCATCACAGCAGCAGCCGCAATGCAGATCAGCAGTGGGGCTGACTTCCTTTCATGGCTTGGTCGTGCCACACCAATGGCCCAGGCAGAGGCGGCGGCACAATGTGTCCAGCTACAGGAAAAGCCTGCTAATTCCTTCAGGTGGACGAAGACTGGTGGTGGCCATCTTGGAAGTGCGGAGTTTGGCTCCAGCACTCTCCAACAGCCCCTTCAGTCCACCAAGGGGACGGAGGGAGCAGATCAAGCCTCCTATCCAGAACACCCTGGACCAGGCTTGAGCCAGAGAACCATTCTTCAGCCAAGTAATGTACATGAGGCAGGGGCCCTTCTTGCTTCTACAGGCTTTATGCAGATCTTTAGACAAGCTATGCATCAGGAAATTTCCCCCTTCTGTGCCAGGGTGGGTTTGAATGTCCAAGGAGCTTCTCCATATCAAACCTCTCCATTTCAGCCCACTAACCCATGGCCCACCAAAGCAGCCTAAAAGACTCCCCTCCCCCCCCACAAGAGGCCTAGGGGAGAGCACTGGGAGAAGGAGGACCACCTCGAGTCTATAATAAAGGCCTGAGAGGAGGGTGAATTCCTCTCAGATTAGGAACAGGAGGAGGTTTAAAGTAGCTGAACAGTCCTCTAGGTTTTTCAAAGCCAAGGAATACCACTATCTCCTGACCAAGGCAATCAAAGCATTAGATCTCCAGGACAATCCCCCTCCTGATGATCAAAGACTTTCAGGGTCCAAGCTCAAGTCCAAGTCTAGTGGAACTCTGAGTTCTTTCCATCTGAAGAGAGGGTGGAAAATGTCTTTCTTTTCACTGCAAACTTAGAACATCAATTGAGGGTTGAATGAGACAGACCCACTGCAAACAAACAGTTCCCTGCCTTTGTGAGGAAACTTTATGTCCTACCTAATTATGCCAGTGAGTTATTGCAGGTATCTCTGGTCGATGTGCCAGTCGCTGTGCTCCAATCTGCTGGTCTGCTGTCAGAGGACGGCCAGGGTTCCATACTCAACCCTGCAGATAAGAAGGTGGATGATGCCCTTAACAAGATTCATGAAGCAGTTGTCGTGGTGGTGAGAGGATCCACCATGGCATCCATCACCTCCATGGCTTCCATTGTATGGATATGTAAGTTGATTCCTCCCGGAAAATAACTGAGGGTTGTTGGAGGGGGCTAGTTGCATACTCAAGGCTACCTCTTTTACAGCCAATGCCACTCTGGACATTCTGACCTTTGCATCCCGTGCCCCTCAACTGCAATGACTAGGAGGCTACTTTGGTTAAGAGCATGGCAAGCTGGTTTGCAATCCAAGTCAATAGTCATGTCTTATCCCTTCCAGGGTGACTGGCTCTTTGGAGACACTCTGGATAAGATCTTAGTGGAAACTCAGGACAAGAAGAAGGCCATGCCCAGAAGTCTATGTCAGTCCAAAAGATGTGGTAATCACTCTTTTTGCACTCCTCGATGTCAAGGAGCTCCTCATCAACACTGATGACCCTGGCCCAGCTTCTGGGCCTCATGATATCTTGCATAGATATGGTCCAGTGGGCGCCTCTTCATTCCAAACCCTTGCAATACTTCCTCAGGCCTATCAGCGACCAATCATGGACAGGAGGAAACTCAGTCTTTCGGTCCCTACCATAGTCAAGAACAGCTTACTGTGGTGGACCAATCTGGAGAATCTCTGCCAAGGCAAAGTGTACTACATCCAACCATCTCCATGGATGCCAGCCTTTCTGGTTGGGGAGCAGTACTGGATGGACTCCCCATCCAGACTCAGTAGTTTCAGGATGAACAGCTTCTCCCGGTCAGTTTACTGGAACTCAGAGCGATTCACCATGCACTTTTCCACTTCAGTTCCAGGATTCAAGCCCAGCATGTATTGGTTCGAATGGACAACATCTTGGCCAAGGCATATCTCAACAAGCAGGGCAGCTCCCTATCTGTTCAGCCTGATTACTACATATCTGGGTCAGCTTCTGGTGGACTTGTTTGTGTCACCAACAACCATCATCTTCCCCCATTCTTCACAAGGTACTATCACTGCATAGCAGAGACCAGAGATACCCTAAACTCACCATGGCCCAAGGGTCTCCTCTTTGCCTTTACACCATTTTCTCTCATTGCCAAGGCCATTCAGAGGATCAGGGAGCTGAGAGCAGAGGTGATTCTGGTTGCCCCCCTATGGGCATGTCCACCGTGGTTCTTGGTCCTGAGGGAAATGATAGTCGGTTCGCTGTTGACACTTCTGATAACTCTGGACATGCTTCTTCAGGGGGTAATTTGGCACCCCACCCAGATTGACTGTGTCTGACTGCCTGGAGGTTGAGCGGAGGAACCTTATCCAACTAGGGTATTCGACCCAAGTCAAGGACACCATACTGTCATCCAGAAGGCAGTGCAGCATTTGCATTTATAATATGACATGGAAAGCTTTCGTGAGGTAGTGCAAGAGGAAGAAGACAGATCCCTTGCTTCCCTCATTGCCGGATATTCTACCATTCCTGAAGTTTGGATTTCAGACTGAAGTCATCAATGCTGCATAGGCAAGCGGTGGCCCTTTCCACAGTATTACCCTGCATAGGTGGCTATAGGTTGACCAAGCACCCCCATGTTCCCATGTTCAGCTTTTCATACAGACCACAACTGTCAAGAACCATCTTAGATCCATTGTTTTCCCATGTGGAGGCTATGTATAAAGAATTTACAATCAACAGGAAGAGATTGATATACATATATGTCAACATTCAGAGAAAAATCAAAGTTATGATCAATCAAACTTACTACATCTGATATGACTAATAATTCATAATCTAATCTTAAATACATATTTTTTCAGTAATTGACAATATGATTAGAAAGATAAAGCATTGTTTGTCTGTTTGTTGTGATAAGATTGCCTTGCGATGGCTGAGTTTGTGTGGAGTGGTGTACTGAGTGGGGTATTGTGATTAAGATCACTAGACTCTACACCTGTGGACATGAAGAGTATAAAAGAAAAAATAGCAATAAAAATAGTAAGTAAATGAATTAAGATGAGAAAGAGAACCAGGTTAAAGTGAGAGCTTTTGTCAGTATATTGGATTAGAAGGTAGTAGATCTTGCACGAGTATGTATTCCAAAAAGGGGAACCATTTCTCTTCGAATGACGTTCTCCTGGGGTAAAGATCTGACTGAAGTAACTTATCGTTGATTTTCTCCATCATCAGATGATCCCAAATCTTTGAAAACCATATATCTATAGATGGTAGTGAAGGAGATTTCCAATATGTTGTTAACACTGTTTTGGCGGCTGTTAATAGGCTCTGGATGAGGTCCACTCAGGGAAGTCAGTCTGCAATGGCTATGGATGAAGACCTTGTTCTTAGTGGCCAACACTTTTGCGTGGTGGGTGTCAGAAATCAGCGTGCTTTCTGTCAAATCTAATCTTTGCCTCTTCCTCCTAGACAAGGTGGTACTTCGGACTAACCCCACTTTCCAGCCAAAGGTGTCTTCCTCTTTTCATCAGTCTCACGAAATCTACCAACCTTTTGTCCACATCCTAAACACCCAGAGGAATTTGTGTGGCACACCCTGGATGTACAAAGGGTATTCAAGATTTACATTGTGAGGACTGAGTCACTCAGGAAAACAGATTTCATGTTCATCAACATTTCTCCCCCCAGGAAGGGGGACTGGATGTCCAAAACATCAATTAGCACTGTGCTCAGGTCCTGCATAATGGAAGCCTAGAAAGCTACCAGATTGGAAATTCCCAAGGGCATTATGGCACATTCCCTGTGGAGTGCCTCTACTAATGTGGTCTTTACCAACCGGACATCAGTGGAAGAGGTCTGGAAAGCAGCAACATGGATATCTATATCTACCTTCGTGCGTCACTACAAGTTGAACAGTATTGCTTCCGCTGATGCTGCATTTGGAAAAAGAGTTCTTCAGCACATTGTGACATCTGCTGACAATGATGACCTACCTATCTAAAGGACATTGCTCTGGGAGGTCCCACAGAGGTGTCCTCCACCTCAGAGGGAGAATGGCCCATTGACACTTACCGTGAAGGGTCTTTCTCCTCTGAGGTCAGGAGGGCATTTCGTCCCTTCCATCACCTTCATTGTTGTTCTTCCTTCTTGTGATGTTCTCTTCTTCCTCTTTCTGTTGGTCTCATTCACTATTCTTGTTGTTACAGTTCTTGTTACACTTCTTGTTAATAATGTTATGTTCCTACAGTGTACGAGCAATAGTTTATGTTGAACTCACTGCTTTCAGAGTCCCAGAACTGAGGGGATGGGCTATTCTGAAGGCACCAAGAGGAAGGGGGGGAAAGTATTTCCTCGCTCCCTAAAGGCACCGTGGGAATATTCCACAGAGATGTTCCCCTGACCTCAGAGGAGAAAGACCCTTCATGGTGAGTGCCAATGGGCCATTCACAAACAGAAATCATAGCTTCCATTGCAAATAGCATGGGTGGGGGGTTCTGTGGATAACCGGGGCTGGAATGTTCCAGTTCACTTCATTTTGGCACTGCAGCAACAATCGTCCTGAAGGTGGTGGACAATTCTGAGGCACCTAGTTTTATTTTCTGATGAGTTATATGTACCACAGACAGACAATGCATCCTTTTATTATTATACATTATTTTAACATAACAACAGCTTAGTAAGGCTGAGGCACACAAAGGTTAAGGAAAACCAATTTTCTTCTGGTATCCTGCGTTTATTCCCAATTCAGCAGTAAGACCCAGTGTTCCATCCTATCTAATTAGGTATGTATTTTACAGAATCAGCTTAAGTTGCTACCTCCCTTTGTACCCAAATAACTGAACATTTGGATTCTACAAAAAATAAAGATTTTGGCTATCCAGTACCAGTTCAAGCTACCCCCCTTAATGTATAAAAGGGTTACAAGATTATCAAGCAACTACTATTGCCAACTGCTTGATTGTCCACCTTCTGTGGTCCCTGTATGGATTTTAAAAGATACAAAACTTTTATTCATTTTGAAGTTTACAGATTTTAAGAAACAGGATATTTATAACCTATGGTTGTTGTTCTGAGTGCTTGTTACATGGTGGGAAATTTTTTTATTACTAGATTTCAGTCTGTAGAATGCAAGCGTGCTCTACTGACCTTTATTAAACAATTGTGCATTTCACTGTTTTTGGTGACATGAGCGGAAATTTTCAGCCCTTTTACTGTTCATTGTTTGTTGTTTCTAATGGGACAAAAGTGGTAGTGTGCAGCCGTTTCTTCTGCCACAGTCATGCTTTTATTTTTGGTAAGCAAAATGGGTCATGTTCTCAAAGGCTTTTTTGGAAATTGAAACACTGGGTTGCTGTTGAGCTGTTTCTCCAATTTGTCTAACGCTGGGGAGTCTTTTTTGGTTTCTGGTATTTTAGTGTTCATAATTTTTAATTGGATTTTTGGCAGTTTTTCTAAATACCTACCTCTGATGTGTTGCATATTTTGTAAGCCACCTTGGTCCCCAATCTAGAGTGGAAGGTGGGGCAGAAATATTTTTTAATTTTGTTGTGGCTGCAGCTGGAATGGAGTCTCTATTATGTCATCCCAAGTGAAATTATGTCACATTTCTTTCTCTTTTTTCCCAGCAAAAAAACCCAAAATTGCCTTATCAGTAGGTTAAAAATGTTTACTAACTGTACGTTAATATTTGTTCCGACTATGGAATAAAATAAAATCTTAATTCCTCTCAGGTGGACAAAAGAAAAGAAAGGAAAAATGTTTACTATACAGAGATAATACAATTGTGCAAGTTTTCATAGCTCTCTGAAGATACTTTTTCATAGAGGGAGGTCTCTATTAAGACCAAACAAGTTAGATTTCAGGGGTGGGCAGAATTTGTATAGGAGTTCAATTCATTTTGAGGTCAGCCAAATATGTATTGTATCTAGAATTATTGGACTAAATAATGCTGTGTCTGGCCTTTCAGTCTAAAACTGCACCAAATTTCAGGTTGTCAGTATGAAATTAGCAGTGCTTTTGTGTTCTCTTTCAATTAAATGTAAGCAGAACAGTCTGTGCTGAAAACATATGGAATTAACTTCAAGAATACAAACCCAGTCTTAACAGTTAATACTTTTAAACCATACACATGCTTTTTTTTACACTGGTAAATGCATGAAGGGCTATGTGTGTATGAAATATATATATTACTAGTAGCAAAGCCTGTTGTAGAATCAATACAATGAGCTCTAGAAAGATGCTGGCCTTACCCTCCCTGCCAAATGGCAGCCTGTCTCTGCTTGCCATCGACTCAGCGGGCTCAGAGGGGGGCATGCGGGGGCCACAACTTGAGCCCCCAGGCCGCCCACTCCACCTTAAGAAGTTGCACTTACCAGGACGGGACGGGAGGAGATTGATAGTGGCCTGCTGAAGAGAAGCTTTGGTGGTCTCCGGTTCCTGTTCATTTCCCCCCTCTCTCTGTGGGAGGGGCACTATGCAAAGCGGTTGTCTGTCCGGTGGAGGAAAGGGAAGCAGAAGGCCGGGCAGGTTGGGGTGGGGGCAAGAGTTCTGTGTGACCGCTGCTGGGAGGGGGTCACTGTGAGACTCCACTCCAGTGACAGGGGAGGGAGATGTAAGCAGCCTGGCCAACGAAAGGGGCCCTCCCAACTTGGCTTCGGTTTCTGTTTCCCATGCAAGCAGCCCATTGAAAGTGGGAGGCCTCAGCCTTCTAAGCTTCCACCACTGGAGCGTCTGTCCCGTCCATTGCCTTGCACCCCACTGAGCCTGAGACACTGACCGCAGCTTCCGCAGCCACTGGATTGGCACACTGTGGGACTGACAGGTCAGGGACCAAAAGGCTGTGGGAGCATGTGGAACATTCAGAAAAGAGTCACACAAAAACAGGATTATATATAAGGAGAGATCAGAGGAACAACTAAACATCCCTGCTTATGCATTTTGCTTCCTGTTTGTTTTCTACTGAGGCAACAAAGCCATCTCTAAAGATAACATTCTCATATAGACAGACATATAGATAGATGCGTTGCCAGATTCCTGCTGGAAGTAGGGAATCCCCCACACCCAGGCTCCTCCCCCAACACTGATCAGCTGGCCAAGAGGGGAGCTTACCAGGAGAGGAGGGTGGCCCAGGCTATGTTGCTGACAGTGTCACTTCTAGTGAGTACCAGATGTGACATCATCATGTTATGCTGTTTCCAGAAGTGCTCTGGTTTTTGAGCAAAAACTGTATGGTAGGAGGCCATCGAATGTTTGTCCAAATACCAGAGTGTCTCCACAACGTCACATGATGATATCACTTCCAGTACACATTTGAAGTGGCATTGCCATGTCGCCAGCAACATAGCCAGGGCCTTCCCCTTGTTCCTGGTAAGTCCCTCCCCAACCCAGACCAGTTGCCAGGTGGGACCTGACAACTTTATATAGGACTTCATTATTACAAACCTGTCTAGTTTTCTTGTGATTCTTAAGTTCTGTAAACAACACAGAATAAAAACTAGTGTGTGGTTCCCTTTTAATCATATAGCAGATTAGGGTTGCCAGCCTCCAGGTGGTACCTGGAGATCTCCTGGGATTACAACTGATCTCCAGGTGAAAGAGATCAATTCAACTGGAGAAAATGGCCACCTTGGGAGGTGGAATCTATGGCATTATACCTCATTGAAGTCTCTCCCCTCCTCAGACCCTGCTCTCCTTAGGCTCCACCCCCCAAATTTCCAGGTATTTCCCAACCCGCTCTGGCAATTCTAAGCAGAGTGCTGCTAAATTATGGGGGTGTGGAAACGGGGAGAAGAGCATCTTAAAAGACATGGTCTTCCTCTCTTTTTTCTAGCCATGCTCTTAAGTCAAAAAGGGTCCAACCATATGTTGGAATATGATATCCTTGTTGCTCTAACTGTTCAAGTAAAGATTCTTGATATATCAGATAGTATAGGGTAGAGAGTGGTCTTTTTATTATTTAATAAATTTATTTAGAGAGTCGTCTTCATTTTTTTAAAGCTAGTATAGAATCAGTATGCTAGGCTACAGACAATATAGTTTGGCTATACTCTATTAATTGGGTTGCATTTATTATGCTAAAACTGGTAATACAGATTTACTGTTAATGAATACATTCTCTAGAAGCATGTTCATTATGCCCACTATAGTACACTGTAGAAAAAATTGTGAGTTTTACAAGTTAAGTAAAAATATGAATACAGGGGCTGTGGCTCAATGGAAGTCCCAATTTCAGTCCTCAGAATCTGCAGTTAAAAAAAACAAAGCAGTAGGTGATGTGACACCCGCTGGAATGTGGTGTGCCACAGGGAGCAATTCTTTCCCCTATGCTATTTAACATCTATATGCAACCCCTTGCCCAGATTATCTGGATTTATGGGCTGGGTTGTCACCAGTATGTGGATGACACCCAGCTCTATCTACTGATGGACGGCCATCCGGACACGGCTCCAAGAGATCTGGAAAGGGTGTTACAAGCTGTGGCTGGATGGTTACAACAGAGCCGACTGAAGTTAAATCCATCTTAAATGAAGGTTCTGCACCTGAGTCATGGGGGGTTGGGATAGGGAATCAGGTTCCCAGCCTTTGATGGGGCTCCACTAGAGCTGACATCAATAGTAAAGAGTCTGGGGCTGTTCCTAGATGCCTCCCTTTTTATAGCCCAGGTCACCACCACTGCCAGATCTGCCTTTTTCCATCTGAGGCAGTTCAGGCAATTGGCCCCATATCTCACCCCCTGAGACCTGGCTACAGTGACAATGGTCACTTCCAGACTGGATTATTGTAACTCTCTCTTGACTCTGCTCCTTGACTCTGCTCCAGAAGTTGCAGCTAGTGCAGAACATGGCAGCATGAGTACTGATGGTGACGTCTGTGTGGGCTCACATCCAACCAGTGCTGCACAAACTGCACTGGCTGCCTGTTGAATACCAGTTCTGTTTCAAGGTTCTGATGCTTACCTTTAAAGCCCTATACTGCCAGGGGCCAGCATACTTTTGGGACTGCCTTTCCCCGTATGAGTCTCATAGAGCACTGATGTCTACTAATCAACATCTTTTAGTAGTCCCTGGCCCCAGGGATGTCTGACTCACCTCGACTAGGGACAAGGCCTTTTTGGCCCTGGCCCCTACCTGGTAGAATGAGCTCCAGTATGAGTTAAGGGCCAGGCGGGATTTATTACAATTCCATAGGGCCTGTAAGATGGAGCTTTTCCACTGGGCTTTTGGTTGAGGTGGCAGATGTCCCCTCCTTCTAACTGGCCCCCTGTCAGTGGCCTGGATTCTTAATTCTATCTTAATCGCTAAGACATCTGATCAGAATTTACATGGAATTTTAGGATTGTGTGCTATTTTATATTGTTATTTTAAGTGGCTTTAATTGTATTATAGTATTTATACTGCTGGAACCCATCCTGAGCCTGCTTGCAGGGAGGGCAGGATATAAGTCCAAATAAATAAATAAATAACTCTACCTGAGACCCTGGAGAGCTGCTGCTAGTCTGAATAGACAATACTGACTTTGATGGACCGATGGTCTGATTCAGTATAAGACAGCTTAATGTGTGCGTTCAGGTATTAGAAAAAATATTTTAAAAATTGTCTCTGACATGACATAGCCATGGTATCTATGAGTTTGAGTGATCCTAGTATTTAGAATGGACTTGATCAGTTATATTTTATGTGGCTATAGTTGTGCATTCAGTAGTAATTCAGTAAGTAGTAAGATACTGGTAGTTCTGTTTCATTAGAACCTTTGCGCTCCAAGACATCGATTTTTGTCAACATCCCATTATTATTTGTTGCCTGATTTGATCTTGTGGTGCTGGTGGTGAGTGTGAAATTGAAGAAGAAGAAGAGGAGGAGGAGGAGGAGATTGAATTTATACCTGGCATTTCACTACCCAAGGGAGTCTCAGAGCAGCTTACAAATTCCTTTCCCTTCCCCTCCCCACAACAGACACCCTGTGAGGTAGGTGGGGCTGAGAGAGCTCTGACAGAAACTGCTTTTTTTCAAGAACAGCTCTGTCAGAACTATGGCTTGCCCAAGGTCATCCAGCAGCTGCAAGTGGAGGAATGGGGAATCAAACCCAGTTCTCCCAGATTAGAGTCCGTGCACTTAACCACTACACCAAACTGGCTTGTTTACTGTTACTGATTTAATATTTTTAAACAGAAATCAGAATTCAGAAGTGCAACATTGGAAACACAGAACTGTGAGCAAATACATCATTTCCTAAGGCTTAATGTACATATGTGTACACACAGACATACATGTTGAATCTCCATGTTTCAGACTGTAAATTTCAGTGAAGCTCTTCTATGTTGCTTTCTTCCATGTTCTGCCCAGAATCATACACACATAAATTATTATTGATCTATTATAATGGCTAATTTGGCCTTATCATTGGAATGACTATCAAATTCTTCAAGTGTCCAACAAATGAATAATTTCTAGAAATCTGGACATGTGACTTTATTTATTTAGTTATTGATTTGTTAGATTTTTATCCTGCCCTCCCCGCCATAGCAGGCTCAGAACGGCTTACAGATCATACATATAAATACGTACATTAAAACTCCAGAATATGCCAAAAACAGAATTAAGTTAAAATTACAGTATATAAAACCATACCTACTCAGAACATAGATGTAATAAAATATGGCAACATTCTCTCAGCATTTGAATAGTCACCTACCCCTTGGTCCAGAGTCCTGCCAGGCTGTTGGTCGTCAGGTTGGTGATGATGTTGGTGTTCAGGCCAGGGCCATGATGTTAAAGGTGGCATCCTATTTGAAAGCCTGGTGGAAGAGCTCCATTTTACAGGCCCTGCAGAATTGCAAAAGGTCCCGTAGAGCGCTAATGTCTTCCGGGAGCTCATAAGGGGCTGCCACAGAAAAGGCCCTGGCCTTCGTTGTAGCCAGCCTGGCTTCTTTAGGGCCTGGAAGAACCAGGTGATTTTGGGATCCCAAACTTAGTGCTCTCGGGGGGGCATATGGAGAAAGGTGGTCCCTTAGGTAAGTAGGTCCCTGGCCATATAGGACTTTTAAGGTAAGAACCAGCACCTTGAACTGAATCCAGTATGCTATAGGCATCCAGTGCAGTGCTTTTAGGGCAGGCTGGATGTGTTCCTGCACAGGATGATACAACAACAGCCTCACCACTGCATTCTGCACCTGCTGCAGCTTCTGGATCTGGGACAAGGGCAGCCCCATGTAGAGAACATTGCAGTAATCCAGTCTCGAGATGACCATTGTGTGGATCACTGTTGCCAAGTCATTGCATTTAAGGAAGGGAACCAACTGCCTAATCAGCTGTAGGTGGTAAAAGGCAGACTTTGCAGTGGCTGCTACCTGGGCCTCCAAACTCCTAACCTCTGCCACTGGCACCAACAAAACCCCATCGAAGATCGGGAGAGGGATCCCTAACTTTGGCCCATTCTGACTCAGGCACAGGACCTCCGTCTTTGTCGGATTCCATTTCAGTTGACTCAGTCTAAGCCAACCAGCCACAGCTTTCAACGCCAGGTCTAGATCTCCTTGACTAGAGTCTGACTGGCTGTCCAACAACAGATAGAGCTGGCTGTCATCCGGATATTGGTGACAACCCAGTCCATGCCTCCAGGCAATCTGGGCAAGGGAGCGCATATAGATGTTAAATAGCATTGGGGAGAGCACCACTCCTTGGGGCACTCCGCAGTTTAGCGGGTGCCTTCCAGAAAGCTGCTCCCCAACTGCCACTCTTTGTCCCCGACCCTGAAGGAATGAGGAAAGCCACTGCAAGGCAAACCCCTAAATCCTGGTATTGGTGAGGCGATGGATCAGTAGTTGATGGTCAACCATGTCAAACACTGCTGACAGGTCCAACAACAACAATACTGCTGTACCGCCTCGATCCAGATGCCTCCAGAGATCATCTGTGAGGGTGACCAGGACCATCTCTGTCTCATAGCCTGGTCGGAAGCCAGACTGGAAGGGATCTAATATGGAGGTGTCATCCAGAAAACCCTGAAGCTGATTAGTCACCACCTTCTCAGCCAGTTTGCCCAGATAGGGCAAATTGGATACTGGCTGGTAATTAGGCCGGATCCGAAGATGGTTTTTTAAAGAGATGGCAGACCACTGCCTTCTTTAGTACACTAGGGAACAGTCCCTCTATGAGGGACTTGTTGATGATCTCCCTTAGTGCACCTCGCAACCCATCATGGCCAGCTTTAATTAGCTTTCTGCACAGTGGTAGCAGAATATGGCATTTATGTGACATTCCTAGATCTGTCACAATGGTATTCTTTATTGTCAGTCTGGGAGTTCCTCTGCTGCAGTGTTCATCAAAGAACTGGACAGATGCTGTAAGAAGGATTCCTCGGGCACTAATATTTAATACTGCATCAGATAAATTTCCTTATATATAGGATGCTTCTATAGTTCTTGTTGCTGTTGCTTCTGTGTTGCTGTTATCTGAGATGAGACTGAGCTGCCAGGTTGTCAAGCTGTGATCTAAGAGCATAAGAGAACATAAGAGAAGCCAATGTTGGATTAGGCAAATGGCCCATTCAGTCCAACACACAGTGGCCAAAAATACCAGGTGCCATCAGGAAGTCCACCAGTGGGGCCAAGACACTAGAAGCCCTCCCACTGTTGCCCCCCCAAGCACCAAGAGTACAGAGCATTACTTGCCTCAGATCGAATGTTCCTATCTATACTTTGTGGCTAGTAGCCACTGATGGACTCCATATGTTTACCCAATTCCCTCTTGAAGCTGTCCATGCTTGTAGCTGCCACCACTTCCTATAGCAGTGAATTCCATGTGTTAATCATTCTTTGGGTGAAGAAGTATTTCCTTTTATCTGTTGTAACCTGACTGCTCAGAAATTTCACTGAGTGCCCACAAGTTCTTGTATTGTGAGAAAGGGAGAAAAGTACTTTTTTCTCTACCTGCTCTATCCCATGCATAATCTTGTAAACCTCTATCATGTCACCCCTCAGATAAAAGCTCACTACAGCAGGGCGCCTTTTTGCTGCAGCAAAAGGAGAAGCCCACCAGCCTCTCTCTGACCCTTTTCACCTGCACTCCTCCTTCTGCAACAAAGTCCCTGCAGTTGTCCAGGCCTTCTCCTCCTACTCCTCTCCTCCCACCCTCATCTCTCCCCCAAGAGCAAAGGAAGAGAAAAATGGGCTGTGGCTTCCCAGTTCCCCTCCTTGGGCCTGAAATTGATGTGTGGCTTGCTGGAGAGGGAACTTAGTAAGCAGCCAGCCAGCATGCTTTTGTTTAGGCAGTGGTGGAAGGGTCAGGGGAGAAGCTGGCAGGCTTCTCCTTTTGCTGCAGCGAGCTGCTCGGCTTGCCCCTTGCTCGGCTTGGGAAGGGGGCAGCTGCAGGCAGGAAGAGCCATGGAGGAACAGAGCTAGCTGGGCAGCCTGCTTCATCCACACCTTTAGTGGCTGCCTTTGCCTTTGCCAAGCACTCACTGGGGAGTCTGGTGGAGGGAAAGGCAACTTTGCATAGGGGTGCCTGGGAAGCCTGCTACGCCACCCCAGACAGGATGAGAGCTGCACTGGCATCTGCAAAGGGCCATGCACTCAGCTGCCAGTTGTGCAGGAGTGGAAAGCATTCAATTTCAAAAAAACAAAAACAAAACCCAAAACAAGACCCAGAGCTGAACCAGCCAATAAGGACATTAATGAGGAGGGGGGATTGGCCTAGGAGGGCCCGGAAATGGGCAGGGGGTGGAAAATCCAAGGTGATACTTCTGCTTTTACATTAGTTTTGACATGGAGGCAAACAGAGGATATAAATCACCACAAAACCACTCTTGAAAAGCCCAGGATAAATGCAGGCTGAAAGCGATCTGGGCACTGAAGGGGGAGGGGATCAGTTTAGAATGAAAAAGAGAATGCAAATTGAATGCTCGGTGAGAGTGTGGAGGAGTGCAGAACTGCGGGGGGGGGTGAGGGAGATGCAGGGTTAAAGCAAGGGAAATGACAGTGCAGAAAGGGCCTTCAACTGTGACCTCCATGCAGGTCTCTACGAACTCTCCCTTTTGTAAATGTACCCAACATTAAATACACAATGTTTTGGGAAGTTAGCGAAGAGACCAATCCAGAGAAGACCCATATGGGGGAGGGAGAGTAGGGAGTTTCTGTGAGCCTTAAATAATCCAGTGCAGGTGTTTTCAACAGGTAAGTAAGTTGCTATACCACTTAGCTGTTTTAACTACTACTCTTTCCTTTCCCTCCTCATCTGTTTTCCACAACTTGTACATTCCTGTGCCGGGGGAAGTGAGAAAATTAATGGGTTTGGTGCTTTATACACAGCAATAAAATATTTTTTTAGTATGTATATAATAAATTGCTGTTTTATGTACTTGCAGTGCGAGATGCAAAAAACCTAATTCCTATGGATCCAAATGGGCTTTCAGATCCTTATGTGAAGTTGAAACTTATTCCCGATCCTAAGAATGAAAGTAAACAAAAAACAAAAACCATTCGTTCCACTCTTAATCCAAATTGGAATGAGACATTTACATTGTAAGTTGAATTTTGTTACTTTTTCTAGCAATAGTTCTGTTTGCACTCATTGTATTGTGCTTCTGTAAACTTATTAAAATGGTAATAATTTTCTTCTTTTATTTGCAGTAAATTAAAACCTACAGACAAAGACAGAAGATTATCCGTTGAAGTCTGGGACTGGGATCGAACAACTAGGAATGATTTTATGGGCTCTCTTTCTTTTGGAGTGTCAGAACTCATGAAAATGCCAGCATGTGGATGGTAAGATGTTCCTTGATACAAGGGCAAAACTCACAATCAGTAGAAAAATGTTCTCTTTTCTTAAAAGACCTGGGCATAATTGATCCTATCCCCACATCATGAGAAAAGTGAGCTCTTCTTGTTCAAAGAAGAATTGAGAGCACTTGACACAAGTAAATCACTGCTTGTGTGAAATGGACTGACAGTTCACATATCAGTCATGTGTTTTCAGTGCAGTTTTCTGACAAGTCACTTATGTCAGCATAACACTGCAAGCCTATGTGTACTTACTAGGCAGAAAGTCCTCTTGAATTCAGTAGGCTATTCCTCTGAATTAAACCGGTGTACAAATACACTGAATGACCCCTAAACTATATAGATATTAAGAAATATATTGCAAATCAGACTTTTTGCCTCAATTCTGCATTTCTAGCATCATAAGCTTCTGGGTTTTCATAGACTGTTTTAATATTGATGATTTTATGTTGTTTTTAATGATATTATTGTATCACTAGTGAGCTGCCTTGTATAAATTTTCTGGAGAGGCAACATAAAGATTTTATAAATAAATCATTTTCATTACATAAAGTATTTTTCTTACATTCCACAGGTACAAACTGCTTAATCAGGAAGAAGGCGAATATTACAATGTTCCAATACCAGAAGCCGATGAAGGTGGAAATGTGGAACTGAGACAGAAGTTTGAGGTAAGAATGCATGCACATACTGTAGAGGTGAGCATAATCTGTAATCTGATCCTCTGGTGCCACACTGCCAAATGCTACAACAGACAGGAACAAACTTCTTATCCCTTGTTTGGCCATACAGCTCTTTTGCTATCCTCCTTAAATCTCCCATTATACCTCTTTCTGTTTTTCCCCCCTTTTTTCTTTTCATCTTTCCATTAGGAGTATGAAGCCATTAGGCAGGAGAACATAAGATCTAAATAAATATTAACTGGGACAGTTTTATCTGATGACTAGACCCATCACGGAGTAGCCCAGGCTATTGATTTTGTGTCTGAGGCTTCCATTTTTGCTGCTTATAAATGTTTTGTATGTTGCAATTAAATTTTTTAAAAAGTCATCCCTCTCTTTCCGTCATAAAAGTATGGTTAGTTTTTACAACAGGCAGGCTGCTAGATTTTTCCATGCTACCACACTTAATTTTACTTGAATCCTACTAATTTTGCTCTTTGTTGAAACACTCACTGTGACTATAAATTTCGGGGCCTAGGTTTTTTGTTTTCTTCTATCTGGTTTTATCGGTAATCATTTTTGGTCCCTTTTCAACATAAGAAGCAGTTAATAGAGAGAAGGGACCTGAGGAGAAGATCTGGGTGGAGAAAGGGAAATGTAGTAAAAATGGAAATATAAGATGAGATGTTGTGAGAGAAAAAATAGCAAGAAATATTGGGGAAAAGGTATCCTGAGCATGAGCCAAATGGTGGACTGTGGGTAAGGACAGATTTTAACAGAACTTGAAGGGAAGGGTTGGAGATAGAAGGGAAGAGAGGGAAATATGGATATATAGTCAATACAGTTAATTTTTCTTGAGCAGTGTATCATTTAACCACATTTAGTTAAGTTTATTAGCAGTTCTGAATTGTGATTTTAAATTTTGGATTTTATGTATTATATTTTATGCATTTTATCTGTGTTGTAAGCTGCATTGAGTTCCATAAGGAAAAAAGACAGCTAATAAATGTTGTAAATAAATAAAATAAAGATACCTTCTTCAGGGAGGTTAATGACAGTGTTGTCTCTAGGGATATATCACTCATTTAATGACACCATAGGAGCCTCATTGGGACTCTGCTTGCACAGAACAACCAAGAGTTTCTAGTTTGGCTCTAATATACCTTTACTTTTATAAGTTGTATTATATTTTTTTGAATTGTTCACTTATAAGGCTATTTTTCTGCTCCATAAAATGTTTGCTTTTTGGACTGTGTGAAATGATAAAATGGTACATGAGATTTTCTAGTGCTTATTTCTGTTAATACTTTGAATGTCTTGTGTATTGGGTAGTGTTTCAACGCCAAACAATTGTGCTGTAGAGTGGTAGGAAAATGCAAGCTACAAAAAGAAACCTTAAAAAAAACCTTACTAAAGTTTGCACAATTAGCTAACTGAAGGCAGTTGCTCCTGGTATATTTACAATGTGGACTGAGTTTGAAGTGAGTTGACATACAGCAATCTGAAGCCAGTTCTGGAGCTCTTGAATCCCTTTCTTCTCATAATTAAATACGTAATTGCAGATTGTTACAGCTGGTTGGTGGAGTTCACAGACAAAATGATCCAAACTCTCAGAAACGGTTTATTGCTGGAACATGCAGGAATTCTTTGTTCATGTGGGCAGATGGTTAACTTTAGAAGAATGACCTCTTGATTGGATGAACCAGCTTTATAAAATGTGCTACTTAGGATATTTACAGTACAGTTGGTTTGCAGTGACTATTTACAAAGTCAAGGAAGTGTATTTTTTCACAGTCCTTGTGTAGGTTCCTTGAAGGGGCAGCACAGCAATCGTCTAAGTAAATAAATAAATCCAGAGCCTTGCTACCCAGGTCAGCCACTTCTCCTGGCCTGGTCACATCTCATACCTATAGCTCCTTCTCAGAAGTTGCAAGATGAGTGTCAGATGCTCTCTTGTTCACCAGATTGGAGGCAAGTCTCAGGCCTCAACAGTTCAGCCAGCAAAGATTCCAGTCCAGTGTCTAAAAGAGCAATCCATAATAGCAGTCCAAGGTCAGGCAACTGGTGGGATGGTTTGTTTGTTTACTGGTTTTGTAACCCACCCTCCCTTGTACAAAAAGGCTCATCAGCCAGGTTGCAGATGAGTTGATCCCACACTGGCATCCTTATATAGGGAGTTTCCCTTTAGGTGTCATTGGTTCCCAGGTTAGGCTTCCCCTCACAAGCTGAGGAGCAGTAGGGCCCCAAACCTGTGATGACTTATCAGTATATCCTAGCATTTTCTTAGCAGAGGGAGGCCTGGGGCCACCAGGCATGCACTTCTGCAACTGGCCCATACCTCAGTCCTAGCCCTTCACCTTCTCTACTTCTGAGGTGCTTAAGGAGACCAGGGTGGGTCCATGCTGGGGCAGTGCTGGTGCTAGCTCATGGTCACTTCAGGGAGGCATTGGAGAGTCCAGCTCACTGGGAGGGTCTGCCCAAGGTAGGGCTTGGGAGGCAAGTTGTCATTCTTCTCCACGGACTCCTCTTCCCATGCTAAACTGTGGCAGTCCATGACAGTTCCCCGCTGAACATAGACTCATGGAGTTAGAAGCTATACAGGCCATTTAGTCCAGCCTCCTACTCAATGCAGGATCAGCCTAACGCATTCCTGACACATGTTCATCCAGCCACTGCTTGAAGACTGCCAGTGAGGGGGAGCTTACCACTTCCCTAGGCAGCCAATTCTACTGCTGAACTACTCTTGCTGAAAAATATTTTTCCTAATATCTGTGTGACAAAAGACAACTTAATGGATGTCTAGCAACACTTTTAGGAGAAGCAAAGGACTGAATCATAACTATGGGACTGGACGATGACCCTCTGTAAGCAGAAATGCACCTGTGGATCCAATCTTATAACTTTAATCCAACCCAGAATGTTCCAGCACAGAAAATCACCGGAGTTTCTGGATATCCAAACTAACTGCTTCTCTGTTGTGGGACTGACACTTCCATCTTCCATTTTTCTCTAGAATGTTGAAGGGATGGATGGAGTGTTTCTTAACCTACAAGTTATCAGGGATATCTCTTTTTCCATCACATCATTATTTTAAGAGGAGTGACAAATGGAGTACCTCAGGGATTTCTTCTGTGCCCTGTGCATCTTTAAACATGATTTGGATGAAGGAATAGAGGGGATGCTCATTAAATTTTCAGATCTCCCACCCACTGATAACTGGCCATACTTAGTTACCTCAATGGACTGGATTCTCCCTATGGCAAGCATGACTATTGATTTTATATTTTTTAATGTGTTTTAAAATTTATTGTATTTATTGAAATGCTGTGACCCGCCCTGAGCCCGTTTACGGGATGGGTGGGATATAAATGCGAAAAATAAAATAAAAATAAAATACTAAATTTGGAATGGTAGTAAATACAATAGAAGACAGCACTGAGATACAGGATGATCTTGACAGACTGGAAAACTGGGCTAAAACTAACAAAATAAATTTCAGCAGAGATTGATATAAAGTTCTGCACTTAGGTTGGAAAATCAAATGTGTAATTATAGGATGGGGAAAACTTGTCGTGGCAGTATTAGACCATGTACTGAACATGAGTCAGCCATGTGATGCAGTAGCTAAAAAGGCAAATGTGATTTTGGGCTACATCAACAGACATATAGTGTCCAGATCACACAAAGTGATGATATCACTTTACTTTGCTCTAGTTAGGCCTCACTTGGAGTATTGTATTCAGTTTTGGGCAGCCCTGGTCTGGATAGACCAGGCTAACCCTATCCCACCAGATCTCAGAAGCTAAGCAGGGTGGGCCTTGGCTAGCATTTGGAAGGGTGAGCTCCAAGGAATACCGGGATCGTGTTGCAGAGGCAGGCAATGGCAAACCATTTCTGAAACATCTCTTGCATTAAAAACAAGCCTAGCTCTCCACCTAGTGGAGAACTTCTGGCTGCCAGACAATCTTAGGATCGTCTGCAGGGGCATAGCCAGAAAATTTTGGTTGGTGGGGCATTGGGAAATCCAGGGGGGCAGGGGAGCAAATGTGTGAGAGAGATCTGTAGATACCTCTCCCTCTTCTGTCTTTACGGAAGGCAAAAAAATACAGCCCTGTATCACACATCTCTGTGTTCCCCTTCTCACAACAAGGCTACTATATACACAGTAACAAATCAACAGTATGGAAGAAGCAGGGGGGAAAGAAAAAAGATACAGAAGTACCGGGAAATGGGACTTAGGCATCTGGGAGTCTTGGCTGGGTGGGAGTCCTATGGCTTCATGATTCAACATACACAAGGCTACTTTTGTGTCCCCCTTTTAAAAACCTTTTAAGAATTTTGTGAGAGCGGCCACACCACCTCCCTATCCACCAGTTGCACAAGATCTGTATGTAGCCTAAAGTCACCTTAACAAGCCCATTCCTTTGGCGTATGCCCCCCCTCAATGCTTTTGAAGGCTCTCTGTATTTGTTTTCCTGTTTGGAGGATTCCGCAGCAGGGGGCTTTTCTAAGTTTTCTTACCTCCGTTGATGAATGGGGTTTTCTACTGAAGTACCTGATTTGACTGTAAATCCCCCACCACCACCAAAATTTGGGATTACAACCTTTAACTTAAATAACTTAAATGGCACTTGAGGCATTTTGAAATTCAAAAATAACGAAATATTTTATTTAACATAGAGGGGAAAGGTCAGGGGAAATCAGGGGTAAAATTCCTGAGGTGACTCAATATAGGTGACTCTGAGATAAAATCAGTACATGCACATACTTCTTATATTTCAGGCTAATGAGAGTTTCTTAAGCTATTCACAGTTATTTAAAATCTTTATGTTGAGAGGCTTTTGTTCCAGTGTTTCCCCAAACACTCTAGTATACTTTCTTTAAGTATTCTCTGACTCTTTTGGTTTACAGAAGGTTAATACACTCTTTCCAGTACCCAAACCCCTTCTCTTGAAAGACCAGTACTCATCTTGAGTCTTTAACTGACTCTTAAGATCTCCAAAGGCAGTTTCTAACCACACCACACCAGGGATCTCTTCATTCTTCAGAGCTAACTCTCTATTTGACTGGGTAGGGAGATTCTTCTCTCACTAGAAGAGGAGGAGGAGGAGATTGGATTTATACCCCGTCCTTCACTCGGAGTCTCAGAGCGGCTTACAAACTCCTTTCCCTTCCCCTCCCCACAACAGACACCCTGTGAGGTAGGTGGGGCTGAGAGAGCTCTTTCCCCTTTCTTTTGCCCATATGGGAGTCTTCGTCTAGTTTCCAAACTCCCTTGCTAATTTCCCCCCAATTCTCCTGTTTGTGTTAAACTGCTCTCAGTCACGGCTGAATTCTGAAACTGTCAGTACTCGGCTCTTCTCAGCTAGGGCTGAAATCAGACTGAATTTTCCTCAGCATCCAGTTCAGAAGTCTTTCTCTGCTCAGCTGATGCTAACTAATCAAATCTCTTGGAACAGCCTGTCACTCAAAGCTCTCTGTTTCTGTGAGGAATTAACCCTTCACAATCCTTTATCTGTTTACACATCACTTCTAAGCTTTTAAAAGTGTAGTCCATCACAGTTCCTAAGTAATCCAAATGCTGCTCCAGTCACTAAATTCTGTGACCTGCAAAAATTATGCAGAATAATTAAATGTACATATATCCCAATAGGAATGGCCAGGGGCAAAATGCTTTGCCATTTTCTAGCTGCTGGAAATCCCATTGAGTCTAATCCTCCTGGGTTCTGACTCTACCAGATTATATCATTTCTAGCCTATATTTTCAACTAAGATATTCACATAAATGGAAGCTGAGTTTTTTGGGATCTGGAACTGTGTGCCCAATTAGTTCTGTGCGGTCACAGAACGTGCACAGCTCTTACTGTTTTCTTTGTTCTAAATAATTAAATAATATCTGACCATTAAATACTATACATATACTTGTTTGTTCAACTAAAAGAATGAGCACAAATCATTGCTCAGTTGTTAGAAGAGCTGATATAATATCTCTTCCAGTTTCAAGAAGTTATATTGTGGTCTACCAGATGGCAGGCTTGAATGAGGCATATCCATGAAATTCCTGCTTCTATCCACTGTAGACCACTGTTTGATGCACAGCAGATGCACAGTTCAATCAATCAAATTATTGCAACCGTCAATGACCAGCAGTACAGTTTGATTAAAAATTTAATGCACAGTTCAGACTACTAGGATAGTTAGAAAAATGCTGTGTTTTTTAAAATGTTCCTACTGTTTAGATACTTACTTTTCCTAATGAGCTCAAAAATGCCAAGCAAAGAGGAGAGAAAGTTGCTCTGACAAGAAGAGATTTAATATTTTTTTTATCTTGCTTGAGGTGTAGTCCCAATTATATCTAAAGATGTAGCTTACCCAGTAGTTATTAATAAAGAATTTTCCCAGTTGTACAAGTGTGTATTTTCTCTAGGAACACATAATGGACAATCTACCTTTAAGACTGGCCACAGTCCTGTAATTAATTGTGTTCATATGGAACTCTCCAGCTAAAAGTTGGGAGGAAGATTTTTCAGACTGTAAAGGTAAAGGTAAAGGTTCCCTTGCTCAAAAGCCAGTCGAATCCGACTCTAGGGTTGCAGTGCTCATCTCCGTTTCAAAGCCGAAGAGCCAGCGCTGTCCAAAGACGTTTCCGTGGTCATGTGGCCGGCATGACTAAACACCAAGGTGCACGGAACGCTGTTACCTTCCCACCGAAATGGTACCTATTTATCTACTTGCAATTTCTTGCTTTCAAACTGCTATATGTACAAATCCTTTCTTCCTTCAGTCATATCCTGTCCTTATATATAATTGAGTTTTGGCCACCAATGTTCTATGCGTGCCAACAGGGGTTGGCAACCCACGATGTAACTCAGCATCTGCCTGCAAATCAGAACGCTAAGCCCGAATCCCGCCCACAGCATCACTGCCTGCAAAAAATCACCTCGCCACGGGCCTGTTTCTGCCTCTCCCCCTACACCTCTAGAGGCACTGGGGGGGAAGGGGAAGGCCAGCGGTTGCCTTGAGCCGGCTGCCACAGGCCCATTTATGCCGCTTCCCCCCACTCCTTGCCTCCAGAGGCATTGGGGAGACAGGTGAAGCCTGGTGGCAGCGCAGAGCCAACCGCCACGAGCCCATTTTCCACACACATACCACCCTTGCCTCCAGAGCCATTGAGGGGGCCCAAGAAGCCCGGCAGCACGAAGCTGGCTGCCATGGCCCCATTTTCGCCGCTCACCCCCCCTCTTCTCCAGAGGCATTCAAGGGAGAGGGGAAGGCCAGATAGCACTGAGCCACCCGCCCCAGGCCCGTTTACACCGCTCCCCCCCACCTCCAAAGGCATTCGGGGGGGGGCAGGTGAAGCCTGGCAGCCAGTTTTCACTGCTTCCCCCCTTGCCTCCAGAGGCATTGGGGGGCAGGAGAAGCCCGGTGGTGGCGCTGAGCCAGCTGTCATGTGCCCGTTTCCGCCGCTCCCCCCCAATCACCTTCAGAGACAGTGGGGGGGAGGGAAGGCCGCCCGCCCACAGGCCCGTTTATGACATTCCCCCCCCCTTTGCCTTCAGAGGCATTGGGGGGGGGATGTGAAGGCCAGCGGCGGCGTGGAGCCAGCCGCTGTGGGCCCATTTTTGCCACTCCCCCCCAAACTCTTTATCTCTCTCTCTCTTTCTGTCTCCCCCCTGACAATCTTTCTCTCACTCTCTCCCCTCTTCCTTCATTCCTTCCTTCCATTCTCTCTCCCCCCCGTCTTTCTTCCTTCCTCCCTCTCTCTCTCCCCCTTCCTTTCTTTCACTCCCCCCTCTTCCTTCCTTCATTTCTTCCTTTCTCTCTCTCTTTCTCTCTCTCCCCACTCTTTCTTTCTTTCTCTCTCTCCCCTCTCTTTCTTTCTTTCTTTCTTTCTTTCTTTCTTTCTTTCTTTCTTTCTTTCTTTCTTTCTTTCTTTCTTTAATCCTCCTTTCTGTCCTTTCTCCCTCCCTCCCTTCTATCCATCCAGCCAGCCTTCCGACCTATTTAGGGCCCGTTGTCTTCCTCCACAATGGGCTTTGCTCCCTAGTATATATATATATATATATGCAATTTTCCCAACTCCAAAAATACCATAACTAGATCATATTTTTTCCCATAAAATGTATTAAAACTGCAGAACTACTCCCTGAAAAAAAATATTGTTGCTTTGCCACACATAGTCAGTGGCTTTTTCAACAGCAATTTAGTCAAAACATCCCTTCTCCAGTACCAGGAATATGGTTTCCAACAAGTCCTTTTGTATTGCTTTATGATGGTATTTGCTATAACTGTGCTTTGAGGTTGCAAATTTACTCTAAAAGACAAGCTCGTTATGAAAATGTAAAAATCAGCCACTATGGTATTATTATATCACACTGCACTTAGAATACAGTTCCTTCTGCATGTTTCATTCATGCTTTAGTTACAGCATTCTAAAAGTAAAGTTGTCTTCCTACCAACATTTATACTACTTACAGTTTTCTATATCTTAGTAAGGCAGCGCTAGTCCAGTGACCTAGACTAGAATCCTAAACAGAGTTACACAATTCAGAACCCACTCTTGTGTTGACAGCTCACCTGCTGTTGTGGAGAGTGAGCATCTCAAGTTTGGAGGGCATCAGTCTGAGGAGGACTCAGTCCCTCAGAAGGGATTCCTTCCTTGGGTGACAGACCAATATCCTCTTGGACCAAGGATATCCCTTTGAGATTGGAGGGAGGTGGGCATTTGGTAGTGGGTGATTTAGATCATTAGAAATATAAAGTGGGATCTGTGGCAGGTATTTTGACTGTATGGTAACTTTCCTGCCTGGTGCGAAGGTTTTAGACATCATTTCTTGTCTAGATAGGTTGATAGATAGTGCTGGTTACTAGGCAGGTTAAAGGACAGGACTTCTATAAAGTACTGAGACTGAGGCACATAGCATAGTGATTTCAGCTCATACTTTATTAATGCATAGGAGAACTTAAGATAACTAGCGGTGCCCATGGCCCACTTATATTCCCGTTCTTAACCACACCCAACACACACACACGTGTGATAGGTTTATTTACGAACAACTTCCTCCATTGGTTCCTTTTAGGATCCAGGCTGACCGATTGGCGAGTTCTCAGATCCTCCGCTTCTATAGTCTTAGGATGTGAAGCTTAGCCTATTTGCATGGCCATGTGCGAGCCTGACCACATGCACGGTCTCACTTGGTACACAACAAATTCAAAGGTAGCATTCTCAGAATTGCTACTGGTTCCATGTGCAGGACAAGCTAGACAGGCACAGATCAGGGGTCTCAATGTGCAAATAATAAAATGGTGCCAGGAGGAAAGGTTTAAATTTCTAAATTAGAGAGGGTGTACATTTTCTGGGACAAGCCGAACCTGTACAAAAGAGATGGGCTTGACTTAAACTGAAAGAGAACCAGGCTGCTAGTGATTACTATAAAAAAAGTGGTGAAGCAACTTTTAAACTAATCCCAGGAGCTGGGTAGCCTCCAGTTCAAGACAACTGAGTCAAAAGGGATGATTGCATAAACATTCAGGGTAATACTGATGAGATCATAAAAAAAACTTGAAAGTGAGGGTAGGATGGTGAAGGAGGGACATGTGTGGAGACAAAGGGGCCAAGGGAGGTGAGGGTTTATGGAGACAGAAACATGTTATAGGTGTATATATGCCAGTGCTAGAAGTCTCCAAGCCAGTATGGGGGAGCTGGAGTGCTTGGTGCTCAATGACAATTTAGATATAGTAGGTATCTCAGAAATATGGGGGAAATCTATGGAATACTGTCATCCCTGGGTATAAGCTCTATAGGCAGAACAAGGAGGGATGGGTTGCACTGGGGGAGGTGTCGCATTGTTTATCAAAGAGGGCATAGAATCAAATTAGAAAACATCAGAGGAATTGACTCCCCAACAGAAGCACTATGGGTGGAAATACTGGGCCCTGTTCATAAAAGTGGGGGGATACTATCACTCACCTGAACAAATCCTTGAGGCTGATCTTGTGATGGAGAAGGAAATAAGAGAGATGACTAAAGCAGATAATGTTACGATTCTGGGAGACTTTAACTACCCTTACATTGGGAACAGTGACCAAAATGCTGTGAAGTTCAGCATTCACATCAATGAACCCCTAAAGTTCAGAACTGTAATATTTTATTTCAAAAGAGGGAACTTTACAAAAATGAGAGGAATCATTAAAAATAAGCTGAAGAAACACAAGATAGTCAAATCCGTACACTAACTGAAGCTCAGATAGAATGCATTCCCCAGGTTGGAAAGGCACTGCAAAAAGGCTTCTTTTAAAAAGTGAAAGGTCTGCCCCAATGAATTGAAGAGAAGGGACCACAGACTCGGGCGAAAGAAATGTAAGTCAATAATTGGGCATAAAAAAGGGGAATTTGAGGAGCTAAAAGCATCAAGACAAACAATAAACATTTCTTTAAATATATCTTTATATCTGGAGTAGGAAACCAGCCTTTGGATGACCAAGGAATAAAGGTGTTGCTAAAGGAAGATTGGGAGATGGCAGAAAAGCTCAATAAACTGTTTGCTTCTGTGCTCACTGCGGGAAGTGTGGGGCATGTACCCATGCCACAACCACTATTTTCAGGAAGGGAGTCTGAAGAACTGAGTCAAATTGAGGTGATGAGAAATGAAGTTCTAGACCTATTGGAGAAATCAAAAACCAGTGTCTCCAGGTCTTCATGGCATACACCCAAGAGTTCTGAGGGAGCTCAAATGTGAGATAGTTGATCTACTAAACTGTTTATGTAACCTATCACTAAATTCAGCCATTTTACCAGAAAACTAGAGAGTAGCAAATGTTACACTGATTTTTAAAAAGGAGTCCAGAGGGAAACCAGCCAATTACAGGCCAGTCAACTTAACATCTGTTTCAGGCAAATTGTAGAAACTGCAATCAAAGGTAGAATTATTAGGCACATAGAGTGAGAAAGGTTGCTGAAAGAAAGGAAGGGAAGGGAAGTCTTGCCTGACTAACATTGGAGTTCTTTGAGAAAGTGAACAAGCATGTAGATAATGGTTACCAGGTAGACATTATGTACTTGGGCTTTCAAAAGGTTTTTGACAAGGAACTAACCAAAGACTCCTGAATAAACTCAGGAGTCATGAGATTAAAGGATGGATTCTCTTATGGATTAAAAATTGGTTAAATCACAGAATCAGAGTTGGAAAGGGCCATACAGGCCATCTAATTCAAATCCCTGCTCCACACAGGATCAGCCTAAACCATCCCTGACAAGTGTTTGTCCAGCCACTACTTGAAGATTGCCAGTGAGTGGGAGCTCACCACTTTGACAGACAGCCGTTTCCACTGCTGAACTACTCTTACAGTAAAATGACAGGAAGCAAAGAGTAGTAATAAATAGACAATTCTCACAATTAAGGGAAATAAACAGTGGGTCCCACAAGATTCAGTGTTCAGGCAGATTCAGTATTTGGACTGGTACGATTTAATTTTTTCATAAATTATCTGGAACTAGGGATGAGTAGTATAGTGGCCAGGTTTGCAGATAACACAGAATTATTCAGGATGGTAAAAACCAAGGATGACTGTGAAGAGCTCCAGGAGGATCTCCACAAACTGAATGAATGGGCAGCAGTGTAGCAAATGAAGTTCAGTATTGTTAAGGTGATGCACACTGGGACAAAAAATTCCAACTTCAAGTAAAGGCTAATAGGGTCAAGTAAATATCCCGGTGTCATAGTAGATACCGCAATAAAAATGTCAACCCAGTGTGCCATAGCAGTGAAAAAAGGCAAACTCTATGTTAGGGATTATTATTGAACACAAAACAGCCAATATTATAATACCCCTATATAGATGTATGGTGCGTCCTCATTTGGAATACTGTGTAAAGGTCTGGTCACCGTATCTCAAAAAGGACATCACAAAACTGGAAAAAGTACAGAAGAGGACAACCAGGATGTTTAGGGGATTGGAGAACCTTCCCTATGAAGAAAGGCTGAAGACTCTGAGACTTTTCAGTTTAGAAAAGAGACAATGGGGGGGGCACAATAAGGGTTTATAAAATTATGCATGGGGTGGAGAGAGTCGACAAACAGAACTTTCTCTCCCACTCCCAGAATACTAGAACTTGAGGGCATCCAATGAAGCTGATGGGCAATAGATTCAGGACTGGCAAAAGGAAATACCTCTTTACACAGTAAGTGATTAAAATGTGGAATTCGCTGCCAGAAGTTGTAGTGACAGCCACAGGTATTGTTGTTGTTAGCCATTCAGTCATGTCAGTAGTGATGGCCACAGGCATAAAGGTTGCCTTGCTCGAAAGCCAGTTGAATCCAACTCTAGGGTTGTGGTGCTCATCTCCATTTCCAAGCCAAAGAGCAAACGCTGTTACCTTCCGACCAAAGTGGTACCTATTTATCTACTTGCAATGTCTTGCTTTTGAACTGCTAGGTTGGCAGGAGATGGAACCAGAGACGGGAGCTCACTCCGTCATGCGGCACTCAGGTCTTGAATTGCTGAACTACCGACCTTCCATCCTGCAGTTCAGCGTCTTAACCACTTGAGCCACCGCATAGACAGCTTTAAAAAGGGATTTAACAGATTCATGGAGGATAGATCTATCAGTGGCTACTAGCCATGGTGACTCCACAGTGAGAAGCAGTCAACCTCTGAATCCCAGTGCCAGGAGGCAACATGACTGGAAGCCCTCAGCCTATTTGCCCTGTTGTTAGACCTCCAGAGGAACTGGTTGGCCACTTCTTATGTTCATATGACTGTAGTGGATTTAGACTGGTGTAACTCTGCATAGGATTGCATTATGGAGTATGCCAGAAATGTTGTATGATTTTAACTCTTTTAGATCCCTATATTCCATATTATTGTATATATGCTAGCTGAATCTGTTATTTGCAATGCATTTTATCATTTGAGGTTATTTATTTTTTGTCTGTAGTTTTGCACACATTTTAAGACTGGCTTCAGAACAACAGAAAGCATTTCATGATATATTGTCTTTATTCAAGAAAATGAATTTTGTTTCTAAGCAATAATATTTTTCAAACTTTGGAAGCTTTTGTTTTCCAGCTTGAAAAAAAATAGTGCAAATCCACACCTAGTGTTCTCCTGATACCTGCTTCCTGAGTTTGTATGTGCTTAATGAATATTTATTTAAAGCTTATGAACAGTCTTGCCTGCATATGTTGGATATTTGCTGTAGAAAAATAAGTTGACTTTGTCAACAAAACTCATGCATTTTTTTAAAATACATAACACTGGGGACTCTGCATATAAATATGTTTTTTCTCCATTTACACTTGGGCATGCTGGGGGAAAATAATTGCAAAAAATCCCAGAATGTGTTATCTGTGAGCACATTTCAAAATGCAGACAAGTACAGGCTCATTTAAAGTGACCCAGTAAAATTCAGGCAAATGACAAAAATAAGGTGGATGGATTTTAATAACATTCTCCAAGTAGTGTTTCTCAGGTGAAGATATGCAATAAGCCATGGAGAGATGGCAGATTAAATACTGTGGTACTAAACTAACAGAGAAGAGAATGTAAACCATGTATCTTGGCAACAGTGACATTTTTGTATGTGAACTGGAAAAGTAGGTTTGTGACATAGATAATCAAAGGATCAGCAAAGTCTTGAACTAATTTGCTTGTGGATCAATATGGAACCATGCCTTAATGCACATGTGTCAAGAGCTTAATACCCAGGGCTTAAAAAAAAAAAAAAAAGTGCCAGAACTCTCAAGAGGGAAATGACGTTTTCAGTGTGTATACTGAAAAGTCATGAACTTTTAAACATTTTTAAAAGAATTTTCTCGAAGAGGTTCTGGAACTCCATTCCTGCATGTTCCCCCAGAAAAAAAGCCCTGTTAATACAAACACACAGGGGCTTGCAAAAGCTAGAGATCATTTTCCATGTACCATAATCACCAGAATAGCTGATAGCTGGCTTTATTTATGTCTTATTGTGTTACCCCTGATATTTCTTTTATCTCCCAAGAATGGCTTGTGACTACTTGTCTGTAAGCCAGGCAAAAATCTTAGTTCATTTTGTATCTTATACATAACATCTGGTGCTAACAGCATAAAGTGAGCATAGTAATAATGTGGGAACTGTTCCTGGGGAAAAGGTGAGAGTGAGAACTTGTTGACCTTATAATAGTTGACTTGAACAATAATGGTAGAGAAGGCGGTAACTGTTGTGGGCTGAGGAACCATTTATGTTTACATTGGTTACATTGTAACAGCGCATTGAATTTCCTAAATGTCATGGAGAGTCACTGATAGAGTTGTGGCCTCTGAGTCACATTATTAGCAAAAGAAAACAAGATTCACAGGACAGTCTTTGAAGTTTCTTCTGAAGATCTACACTGAAGTTCCTTTCAGAATTGGCTCCTCCTTCTCATGTTCTATGGTAAAAGAAAAATCAATTAGATCTGAAGCCCCATGAACAGAAGGGAAGAACTTGACTTGGATTGGGACTCAACCAAGATTGGGTCCGCCTCTTGGAAGCTTGCTCTTAGAGCTTTGTATCTGTGTTTGTTTTAGATAAGCCTAAGGCCTTTTAAGTGACTTATTACAGATCTTCTTCAATCTCTTGCTGATTGTTTGAGATAAACTCTCCGACAGCCTTATTATTATTTTTAATTTCACATGGAAGGATATGAAACCAAGCTGCAAAGAGGAGCCAGCCAAGGATCGGAGGGATGGCAGGAGCAGACAACTCCGCACTGCCTTAGCTGGGGTTGACTCCTTATTGCAACTCAGTTTAAACTGAGCTGCAAAGAGGAGCCAGCCCAGGTTGGAGGGGGTGGTGAGAGCTCTCAGTTCCTGCCCCCCACCTGATTCCCCCCCCAGCTGTTCGTTTATTCTTGGGTCCATAGGACCTGGAAAAAAATGGGAATCCTGAATATTTACCAAATCCAAATACCATGCCAGTATTGGGATTTGGGAATATCAGGAAATACTGATGTTTTTCAGGTTCAGTACACACAAACCAAAAAAAGGCTATGTTTTCTTTTTTTTGCACACTCCTAGCTGTGATGTATTGGTTCTGTGCTTAAGACTTTTGGTCATATGAGCTTAATAATAAAGGAAAGGAGAAGGAAAATAAGGGTTAGTGCTATATCAGAAATGCTTCCACAAAGGCTTGCAAAAACTTAATGCAAAGCTATGATGTATAGGTTCTCTAGTGGCTTTCTGCTTGCATGGGAACTTGAGCAAGCCTTTGTTTAGTTTCACACATTTACCTCTCCAGTGGCACTTGTAAACAGTTCTCCTATGGGCAAAATACACCTTCCACGTGCAGAAGGGTACCTTGGGATCTGACCTATTAACATTATTCAGGAACCTGTAGCGCAGGACAAGATTGGTTTCTCATTGAAGCACCAGAAAAAATGATAAGAGTTTATTGACAGTCCAGTGATGGCTGTCTGTTCTGTCATCTAATTTAAAATATTCCAGTTTGGAAGTCAAGATTATGGTGTACTAATACAACCATTAACTATACAAAAGCAAGACTTCTCAGTTTTCACCTCACAAATGTTATATGACTCAGAGTATCTATAAATAATTTTTCTCATGATGATTCTCTTGTCCTTTAGCAAGCAAGCAACGTAATGCATTGTGGTGTCAGATATAAGCTGATAGATGGCATAGAGTATTCCAGCTTGCAGGAATAGTACTAATATGCAGTTCAGAAAGGCATATTGCGGCAATATGAAGGGAAACCCAGACTTTCATACACACTAGACTCCTAGAACAATGAGGAACAGACCCAGGCCATACAGCCAGGCAAGGCCCAGCCAAACTAAACAGGAAATCTGGAGGGGGTGTAGCAAGTGATATTGCCATGCCATCTAAGAACAGCATCCCATACATACCTGTTAAAGACTAACTTCCAGAGGTACTGGAGAGGATCTGTTCAGAAATGTGAGCAAATAGTGGAGTTTACTCTGAGGAAGGAAGAGGTGTTCCATGTTGTTCCACAAATCCTTGCCTTTCCTTAATCAGAGGAAATGATGAGAAGCTCAGTTCTTACATTAAATTACCAGTAATACTGATCTCAGACAGATGGAATTGGGTGCTGCACAAGCACTGTAAGAGTATTGAACTAGTGCCTGAGGCCTTGAAATAAAAGTGTGATCATTTTGAGAGACAATGTTTGAACTGGAAAATCACCGAGTGCATAGTGTGTATGTAAAGTACCTTGTGGCATAGGAAATACAACGTTCCCGCTATAAAGTTATGTTAATTGTTACCATTCTACGATGGTATAATTGTTTTTGTTCAACATTGTATTTATAATGTTGAACAAGTTATTCTTCCATGCAAAGCTCATTGTGCTTATTGCTCTTCTCAGACGGGAAGTGTTGACATCCCAGTAATTGCCTAGGAATGCTGTCTTGGTCAATGATTTCTGCCTGTCAAAACAAGCTATGTTTTAAGGTTAATGGCAATTTATGCAGATTTGCTTCCTTTATTAATGCTGTTCTTTTTTTTTCCCCATGAGGGTACTGTACTGCATTGCGTCACCTGCTGATAGTGGTGAAATGGTCAATGCAACTTTGTCTTCTCTGTTTTTTTCTGGGTTTGAATAATTATTGCATTTGGGGCATTTGTGCTCTTTATATTGCTAATGCTGTTATTGTAATTCATTTTTTCCTATTTGCTTTTCCTACCCATTGTTGTTTTATTTTGCTCTCCTCTTACTAACAAAGCAGTTTTTCTCCCTCTTTCAGGGCTGCCAAATAAATGTTCGCTTCTTAAAGGTAGTTTTCTCCTTTGCATTCTTGTTCGCATTCATACATGCAGCATTTCCTTCCTGAGTTTTTTCCACATTCTGAAATTCAGGTTCTTGCGCATTCTTGTGACCTTCTAATGGATGTCCAGTATTTTAAAACAGTTGATTTGTTAATAAGGTTGGGAAAAACACAGTATTGTATGTACTTCAATAGTTCTCCATAATGTTTAAATTCTTTGGAATGTTCACTTATCAATGCTTGCTTCATTCATTAAGTACAGATTTTTCTTTTCTTTTTCTATCTCTTCTTCATTCTGATTATACAATACTGATGCATTCTTTTCCTTCCTAGTACTTGCAATACATTTCCTTTTGTTGACACACATTCACAAATCTAGATACTGAGTAGCATGCACATATTATGACAGCATATCACATAGTTATATTGTAGTGTGTTACATATATATTATGCCTTGCCAATAAATGTTGCACAGGTATTTCAGGGCTTGGATTATTATGTTTACTGTTGTAATTATTTTATAAATGTTCAAGTTTCCTGAACTGTCTCCATTAAAAAGAAATATGCTGGGATTTTCTATTTATATGTACTGTCCCTTTTCCAGAAGTATACAGTTATTGCATATATAAACATCAGAATCTTTACTTAAAAACAACTGTTGTAAGTTATATTGACTCAGTACACTATCAGAGGGCTACCTATAGCCTAAATACAATCAGGGTTGTTACTACCAATACAGAAAGTGATAAGTTACACTAGCACTATGATAAGGTGGCAGAAACTGTTGTTGAAGGAGGAGAGATTGCGCTTTTTGATGCTTATGGTGACCCCATATGGTTTTCAAGGCAAGAGACATTCAGAGGTGGCTTGCCATTGCCTGCCTCTGCCTCGGTGGCCTCCCATTCAAATACTCACCAGAGCCAACCTTGCTTAGCTTCTGAGTTCTGACAATATCAGGCTAGCCTGGGCTATCCAGGTCAGGCAAGTAGTGTTTAGGGTATCAAATTAAAGAAGCAACTTTCAAATTTTAAGGGGTGTATGTGTATAATACTTGCATGCTTTGTCTAAATGGGTGGGTCTTAATGGGATTTCAGAGAATGATATACAAATCTGTGGGGCATTCAGAACTTTTGGGGGCAAATAAGAACTCAGGATTTTAGCCAGCCCTTTCCTCCCACTTGTAATGGCTTCTGACATCCCATGGAAAAGAAGAGCTGATTTATACACACGAAGAATAAATTCTCGGATCCCAGATTTCTCCCCCCAGCCAGTAGAAACGTGACACCCAACAAATAGGAATCAGACCTAAAATGGTCATCCAGCCCAAGAGTTTCATTGAATGTATGCTTAAGATCTGTGTTTCATATGCATATATAATAAATATATCTATACCAGCTTGTCCTAATTTTAGAACTATGGCTTGGGAATCATTCAGAGAGCCAGCATGGTATAGTGGTTAAGAGCGGCAGACTCTAACCTGGAAAACCAGGTTTGATTCCCTACTTCTCCATAGGAATCCTGCTGAGTGGCCTTAGACCAGTCACAGTTCTCTCAGAACTCTCTCATCCCCACCCACTTCACAAGGTGTCTATTGTAGGAGAGGAAGGGAAAGGTGATTGTAAACTGCTTTGAGACTCCTTAAGGTAGAGGGAAGCAGGGTATAAAAGCCTACTCTTCTTCATCATCTTCTGATAGTGTTGTATACTTGTTGGGGGGTGGTGATGGACTAAGGTTTAAGAACCACTGTCCAAAATTGTTGGGCCTGAAATAGTCAATAAACATGAATATTTGTATAGACATATAGGGTTGGCTCCAAAGAACAGTAAGTAGAAGGGAAACACTTGATAGCATTGTTTTGTGAACACTTGTGCAACAGTTCACAGTAAGTTGGTTCTTGAGTAGTTTTTGTGCATAAAAGAGGTTATGTAGTCCTTACATAAGAACATAAGAGAAGTCAGTGTTGAATCAGGCCAATGGCCCATCTAGTCCAACACTCTGTCACACAGTGGCCAAAAATACCAGGTGCCATCAGGAGGTCCATCAGTGGGGCCAGGACACTAGAAGCCCTCCCACTGTTGCCCCCTCCAGCACCAAGAATAGAGTGCATCACCTGCCCCAGACTAAGAGTTCCCATCTATACCCTGTGGCTAATAGCCACTGATGGACTTCTGCTCCATATGTTTATCTAATTCCCTCTTGAAACTGTCCATGCTTGTAGCTGCCACCACCTCCTGTGGCAGTGAATTCCATATGTTAATCGCTCTTTGGGTGAAGACGTACTTCCTTTTATCTGTTCTAACCCGACTGCTCAGCAATTTCATGGAGTGCCCACGAGTTCTTGTATTGTGAGAAAGGGAGAAAAGTACTTCTTTCTCAACCTGCTCAATCCCATTCATAATCTTATAAACCTCGATCATGTCACCCTTAAACAGCTTCTTGCACAGGCAAAAATAAGCTCTTAAGATTCATGTTTTTAGACTCACTTTTTATAAAATAATGTTCTAGTGCAAGGTGTAAAATTGTTCTTCTGTGAACAAAAGACGCCTTCCAAAATCAGAATGGCATCTTGGATCCAATCCATAATTTATAGTAAGGTCAAGAATCTGGATAGCCTTGTTAGAATGTTTGTATTAGTAGAAAAGAGCAGGAGTCCAGTAGCACATTAAAGACTAACAAAATTTGTCGCAGTGTATGAGCTTCCCCGAGTATATGAAGACATGAGCAGTGACTCATGAGAGCTCATACCCTGCCACAAATTCTGTTAGTCTTTAAGGTGCTACTGGATTCTTGCTCTTTTCTACTGTTACAGTAATGTATTCAAGAATTATCTCAATCATTCAGTTTCATGAAAAACATTTTAAACTTGGGTTTTTGTTTTTAATTTTATGTCTTTGCTTTAGAAAAGCATCTTCAGAATATGGCTTAATTTTTACAGCTATCATTTCTTGTTTTCCGTTTCAGTGTTAGAATGCTACCACCTATTTATTAAGCTTAATACTTGGATGGGAGACACCAAGGAAGCACAAGGCTGCTATGCAGAGGCAGGCAATGGCAAACCACCTCTGAATGTCTCTTGCCTTGAAAAACCTACAGGTCACAAAAAGTTGGCTTTGACCTAGCGACACTGTTCTCTCTATCTTCCCAATACTTGTTGTTGTTTTTTCTGGTTGGAACTCCTGGACAGGTACAGGTGGTGGGGATCCCTCTCTCCTGAGAAAGTAGATGTTGCCAGAAGGGAAGTGAGCAAGGCAGCAGGTCATTTTCTCAAGGCAGCAGGTGGCATCATGATTCAACACCCAGATGTCTCCTTCTGACAGGAAGCCCTGTTTAGAGCCAGTGGGGATCATCTTTCAATCTGGGGTCAGGGGACACATGGCTTCCTAAGATTTGGTATGAGCTCCCGTCTTGGTTGCAGCCTTAGGAGAATTGGCGGGAACTGGGTGATTTTCTCATCTGTCTCTTGTGGTGTTTTGGGCATTGTGCTGGATCCTTGGGCAGGGAGGCAGTTCCTGTATTCTGTCTCCCCCACACACATTTTGGAGATCCCTTTAAGGGATCTTGCTGGTGGAGAAACTAGGTGGGCTAGCCCAACTTGGGGACTGTTGTCTGGCTTTGCTCCCTGGTGGCAGGGGGAACATGAAGGGGCTTGTACCCATGTATGATCCCCATATCTGCCATTCCTTGCAGTTTCATCCAGCAGGCAGGCTGAGAGAGTTGTCATCAGATAACAGGCAGGTTGCCTGATGCATGGATCCACACACCATTCCTCACCAATGCTCCAGTGGCTGTAAATCAATAAAGTTGTGGCTGATTTTTATTCCAGCTATGTGTTGCGTTTATTCCCCCTTGCTGCCTCTAGCATCCCTTCATGCCCCTAGGTCTGCAATATTGCTTTTATTCTTGTATGATCTTTTGTTGTTCAGATCAAGCTTTGCTTGCACAAGACTGTGAATGTTTTTAGCTAATTTCCCTTTCTTACTGCATCCCCACATTGCACATGGCATATTGTTCTGGACAGTCTGCTGACTCTCAGCAATGTATGTGGGGGCAGCTGGGGGAATGCTGTAAAAATCACTTCCATAAAATTCCTCCCTTCACTAAAGCTCTCATCCAGCACTTTTTTATGTGTGCATTTATGATCTCTCTCTCTCCCACTCTGTGTGTGTTACATCTGATTTAAAATGTATTGTTGTTTGATGCCCCCCTTCTGTCTGCATCAAAAAGACTAAGAAAGTTAAATTAATTCATAGTCAAGGTTTATTACATGTAATTCCACAGGGTAGCCATGTTAGTCTATAACAACAAAATAAAGCATAAATCCAATGGCACTTTAAAGACTTTAAAGTTTATTCCAGTATAAGACTTTAAGGTGGTGTTGCCCAGCTCCAGGTTGGGAAATACCTGGAGATTTGGGGGGGATGGACCCTGAGGAAGGTGGGGTTTGGAGAATGGAGGGACTTCAGTGGGATATAATGCCATAGAGAGTCCGCCTTCCGTAGTGGCCATTTTCCCCAAGTGAACTGATCTCTGTCACCTGGAGATCAGTTATAATCGCAGGAGATGTCCAGCCACCACCTGGAAGTTGGCAACCCTGCTTTAAAGTTTATTTCAGCATAAGCTTTCTTGAGTCAGAACTCATGTCATCAGGTGCATATGATGTGGAAAATAATTTTACAGAGATTTTTATAACCAAAATAACATACACTAAGATTCTCACCCAGATGATTAACAACATGAATTTGTCTGCTACAACTCCTCCTCATTCTCCCTTCCCTCTCTGTAATTTTAGTTATTAAAATGGTTGTAAAAAAGATTTTCCACACCATAGGCAACTAATAAAATGAGCTGTGTCTCACAAATGCTTCAGCTGGAATGAACTTTGTTACTGTTTGAGGTTCCACTGGGCTTCTGTCTTATTAGCTTTAGTGGAACATGTTTCAGATTATAAAAAATAGGAAAAAATGTGAGAGCTGTCATCTTAGCAGTCAGATCTTTTTCTCAGATTCTGCCCAAAATCTTCCAGAGTGCTTTGTTCTTAAATTTTGTTGACTGCAGGGTTTTCATTCCATCAGTATGATTCAGCACATAAGAAGTCCCATATTATGCATTCAATAGGGCCAAATTAAGCTGATCTTGGGAGTTCCATACACAAACCTTCCATGTGTTTTTCTTTGTAAAATAACAGACAAGGGAGGATGTTTCCTTCACACCACTTTCTCTAAAGTAAAATCACTTTGCTGAGCTGCTGTTTGCAACATAGAAAATGCCTTATTCTTTTTGCTGCAGTGGGGCAAATAGCAACTCTATGAGGCCATGCCTTGTTTTTTTAAAAACATAGAAACTCTGGACATGGGACATGTAGTTTGGCCCTTAGCTAAGTTTTTACTTATTGCTGTCAGTAAATGGACATTTGGAATCAACATGTCTTTTGTTCCATGAGCAAGGAGTGAATATTTAATTAAATCATGTTACACTATTAGGACTGGAATAAATCATATGAAGGATGCTCTGAATCTGATCTAGTGGCATTTGTTGTGATAAAGACTTGCTTGTCTGCATTAATATACGTAAGTTCTTAAGTAAATGGGCTTCTGTTGGATTTTCAGTCAATGTGGTGGCCTTTATGACCTCCAGTTTTTTGGAATCTCAGATGAATATTCTAAAAGCAAAATGGGAGGGGTGTCTTGTTAACAGGATTTCAGGGAACACATCAGGCTCTTGCATGGCGGGGGACAGAAAAATTGTGTTCTGCAGGCACTCATGGAAACACTAGTGTGGATCCAAGCCTCTGTGTGTATTTGTGTGTGAGAGAGGAATACTGAAAAATGTTTCAAATAAAACATCAGTTGTAAAAAAATGGATCATCATGCAGTTGTAAAAACCCAATATGTTAAGATTCCAGTCTGAACAACTTCAGTGAACAATTTCCAATGAACAACTTCAAAATAATGATGTTCTCTGCATTCAGAATACTAAATTGCTAATTATTTCTGTGCCTAAAGCAAAGCCCAAATTGTCTTGTTACTATAAAATGGAGCTATTAATTAGGAGGGTTTAGTGTTGCTTTTAAAACTAAAAGTAGTTGATTGTAGTAGGAAGCTTATGTTCATCATCACAGAACCTTTGTTAGGCATTTATTACAAACACTGAACACTCTAATTACGTAGTCAGTTAACACAAATATACACATCAGAAAGCATATTGATACATGCTCATAGTCTTAAATAAAAGAGAGATAAAATTACTCATGATCATTCACAACCAACCCACAGATCCTCATAGCAGCTGGGATAGACACCCAGGGTATGACAACTTGGACCTTCTCTACAGACTGATTAAAAGCACTAACCCAAATGGGAACACCATAAAATAGCTGGCTTACAGATTTAGCCTTAAATATACAAATGGACGGAGGGCATTGTTGACTATCATGAATGTAAAGGATGCTGGAATAACAAATGTCTGGTGTACAAAAAGAAGAGAAGAACCTGTCGGGAGCAGCAAGAGGAAAGGCCAGTTGAATAGGACAGTAAGATCAACACCTTCTTTCCTGATATCATTCCCTGTCTGTCTCTAGATTGGTACTCTTAGGGTACCAATCCTGCTTCTTCTTGGAAATTCCACAACTCATCTCTCTTTCTCAGCTAGTGATGCAGCTAGGAACTTATTTATATCTCTTCGCTTTACTATCAAGTATGTTAATTCTTGAATAAAGCTTTGTCTATACTTTGATCAGTTTGTGCACTTCTGTTGTGTCTCTCCTGAGAAATTCTCAGAAATCTACCATAAAGGATTGTTGAAGGCAGAATGTTGAACCTGGTGAGCATAAAAGGTCTGTGGACTTGTGGAGATTTAAGATGGCATAAATGGGGAACATGAGCCCCATAAACTGGCACTATACCATTTGTAATAGGAACATATTCTGTTTGCTAGAAAGTACAAAACTTGTCTCTCAATATTCAGCAGTCTCTGATGCAGCAGTCTGAAGGCCTGTTGTTTCTCTAACTTAAAGAGTGAGTCAAATGGAGTATCAATTGAATTAATTCTCTGCAGAACCATGGCACTTAAGTAAGTGGTCACATAGTGTGCACATAGTGTGCACATAGCTAGGATGTGCACATAGTGTGCACATAGCTAGGATGTGCACATAGTGTGCACATAGCTAGGATGATTAGATAAAAAATGAAGGTGTAGCTAGAACTTCAAAGTCTGTATCCAGGCTTTAGTTACCAGAAGACCCAGCTCTGTTTCCAAACACATGCCTGCACATCTAACAATGTTTGGAGCACCCAGGATAGCAGAAAGATAGCTTAGACCTTCTCTACAGACTAATTAAAATGCACTGACCCAAATTGGAACACCATACAATAGCTCAGTTACAGATTTAGTGTTAAATACACGAATGGCCACAGGGCATTGTTGACTACTGTGAATGTGAAATTTATTTATTTATTTGTTGAACTTCTATCCTGCCCTCCCAGCCAAAGCCAGCTCAGGGCAGCTTACATAAAAACAAATAATTATATTAAGACATAAGGTACGATTAAAACAATTCTAAAACCATAATAAAGTGCTAGTAGTCATTGTTGTCCATAAACGGTAGCAGCCATTATTCACAGTTCTCAGCTCACAGTCAGCTCAAAGTGTTCATTTTGATTGTCCTCGCAGTGCTTATTGTTCTTTAGGTTGTTGGTGACAGTTTCCAGAATCCAGGGCCCTCTCCCATTCAACCATCCAATGTTCTTCATTAATGGCGGTAGCTCCCAAAAGCCTGGTGGAAGAGCTCTGTTTTACAGGCCCTGCAGAACTGTAGAAGGTCCCGCAAGGCCCTGATCTCCTCCGGAAGCTCATTCCACCAGGTTGGGGCCACCACTGAGAAAGCCCTGGTCCTGGTTGTTGACAGTCTAGTTTCCTTAAGACCTGGGAGGGCCAGCCGGTTCTGAGCCCCTGACTGCAGTGCTCTCTGGGGGACATATGGGGAAAGGTGGTCCCTCAGGTATGTAGGTCCCTGACCATGTAGGGCTTTAAGGGTAAGAACCAGCACCAGAAATTAATCCGGTATGCTATCGGCAACCAGTGCAACGTCTTCAGCACAGGCTGTATGCGCTCCCATCTAGAGAGCCCCATCAATAGCCTGGCTGCGGCGTTTTGTACCAGCTGTAGCTTCCAGATTTGAGACAAGGGCAGCCCCATGTAGAGAGCATTATAGTAGTCTAATCTCAAGGTGACCATCGTATGGATCACTGTCACCACGTTCGAGGAAGGGAACCAACTGCCTGATCAGCTGAAGATGATAAAAGGCCGATTTGACAGCGGCTGCTACCTGGGCCTCCATAGTTAAGGAGGCATCCAGGAGCACTCCCAAACTCCTAACCTTCAGCGCTGGCACCAATGGTGCCCCATCAAAGGTCGGAAGTGGGATCCCTAACCCCGGCTCACTCCGACCCAGGCACAGGACCTCCATCTTCGTCAGATTCAGTTTCAGTCGGCTCAGCCTAAGCCATGGCTTGTAACGCCTGGTCCAGATCTTACTGCAGTTGGCCAAGTTAAGTGCATATTTTTGTTGGGTCGACATGCTGTTATTATATTGAAAATTTACTCACAGAAATTTGAACTGCTTTACTTGTTCCATGGTGTTACCCTTGTCTCTTCAACAAAAACACTTCCAGGCCTTAGAAAAAAAACCATACTTTTGGATTTTTCAAAATTAATAGACAACAAATTAGCATCAGAATAGGCCACAAAAGCAGACAGTTTTGGAAAGAGGCCACCAACCAACCTCAAAACAGGTGCCAGAATGTTCATAAATAAAATTTAAAAATAAGAAACTGGAGTACACTCCTGTTTAACCCCTTGATTTATGAGATCTCACTGGTTAATTCACTATGCAAATCATAGCATACTTGACAGTTTGTGAAATAAGTATAATTTGCCAATAAGAAAAGTAATTATTACACATCCAGATCTTATGCAATTTATTTTGCAGGAGGTTCCTGCAGATAAAATCAAAAGCCCCCTTCAAGTTTAAAAAAAAAAAAAAAACCTGAAAATTATTTCTTCCCACCTGAACCACTGTATTTCTCTGCCAAATGGGCAAGGATAACTCAGTGATCCAGTATAGTTCTGTCTGAGCAGAAGCCAATCTGTTCCAAGCCTAAGAAAGAAAAATTGGGCATTCATTCAAGAAGAAAGCTTATCCAATAAATGCCTAACATAAAGCTTACCTAACAATATGGGATATTGTTCATTAATTCTCCAGTATTTTAGAGTCTCCTTTTTAAAAAGTAGGAACAATTATAGCCTTACTCCAGATTTCAGCCAACCTCCCAGTTTTATCAAAAGAGAAAAGAGAGTAGCTGGCAGAGAAGCCCACTATTCTAAATGCTTTCTAAATGGTTCAGGAGGAGTCCATTAGAGCTTAGAGGAAGCTGTCTTACTCCCTTGGCAGTTCTCTTTACACAAGGATTCTTTAATGTTTTGAGCATCTCTTCATAACTTTTGACTTTAAAAGAAAGCAAATTGATCATATAAACGGTTTAACTCTTTTTATACCATACACACTTACTGGAGATACAGAGGTTTTGATTCCCCTCTTATTTGACATGGAAATTAAAAACAAACTATTAACTCTGGGTAACCAGTCAAACTAAGAAATAGTTCTTCCACTCATCAGCCACATGTTCAATGAAAGTTTCCTCCATTTTTCAGGAAGTGCTACATGAGGAACCACATTGTTCACAGGTTTCCCTTGCATGACAGACTCTGTTACTATATAATATGCTTTGTGGATGGAGGCCTCCCAACTTTTACACAACTGTAAGAAAGGGAATATTCATTATAAAAGGAAAACCCTCAGGATGATGAAAAATTGGATGATTCTTTGCATTGTAATAATTTCATAATAAATTTCCTCTAAAGTTAGAAACCACAGGAGGGCAGCAGTGTATTACCATATCACAGCAAATACATAGCTTTTCCTTCCCAATATATCCTTAAGAATTAAAAGCAAAATGCCAGTATATTAATATTAATGCCAGTATATCAATATAACATGGATCTAAATACAACAAAATATTTATAAAATTGGCAGATGCACAGGGTTTTTAGAAGTAGCGTTTCAACTGATTCCTTGCAGGTACTCTTACCTTGACTTCTATAATTTCCCCTTCTTTTTCGGTGTTATGGAAGCAGCAGTATTTTGGGCAGTAAAGCATTCTAAAAGACTGATTAAATCTGACTCTGAGCGATTTCTCTTATTAGTATTGTGGATACAGGATACAACCTAGAGAACGGCTGTTAAGTTCCATTGATGAAATGGTAGAGAGTTAAGGACAAACACCTCTTTCCCATTAACATCTCTGGTAGTTTAACTGGTTCATGCCACAGATCTGAATCCCCTCTCTGGCATGGAAACTTGCTGGGGTTGTTGTGAAGATAAAAGGGAGAGGAGAATGATGTAAGCCACGTTAGGTCACGGGGGGGAGGTGGAATATATATTAAGTAAATAAATACATATGGACCACAGCAAAATATGTATGTATATTTTTTTTTACAGAAGATGCAATTAAATCAAAAGGCAATGGGAATAATTAAGTGTTTATAGAACTAAACACAGTGTTCTGCACATTGGCTTAAGAGAAAAGAACAGTTATGAAAAAATGGGTTTGTTGCTTTTTATTTCAGATTTCTAAAGGCTACATCCCTTGAAAAGTTTTCAAAATAAACACCTTTTCTATACAACTTCTGTTTTGGTTTTCCTAGCCATTATATTGTTTTATACCACAGAGGTTAAATGTATAAAGTATATCTTACCTATAATTACAGGGTAAAAGAAAGGTCCAAGATAAGGTGCGTCCAAACCAAAGAAAGTAAGACTATGTGCATGTCTTGTTTTTCCCCCACCCCACTTTTGGTAGTGCAGACTAATTTTAATTAAAAATCTGCCTTTCCAGTTTACCAGCTAGATTTCAAGTGCAAGTTTTATTTAATTTTACTAAGAGGCATTAACACATTGTAAACAATGGAATTTTTAAAATGAAGCATAAACAAAGCAGCAATTCTTATAATTGTCTTACAGGCAGCTTGATGCATGGTTAATCTAATGTCACTTGCACGAAATAATGGCTTGCAGCACTATGTCTAAAGCAAGATCCAATGCACTATGTCTAAAGCAGGATCATCTCAAACAAAATAGCTGTCCTCCATATTTCTCACAGCCCTGACAGGGAGTCAAGAGCTTAGTTTGCCCCTTCTGTTATGTTTTCTAAAATGTGTAAACCCAACAGAATTATGCTGGGGAATGGGGAAAACAGCCATGTTAATGGATTTGGTTGAACTGGTGATGGGGCTCTGATCCCTACAACTGTCACAGTTGTCCAACAAGGTAGTATTGTATTTTTTTATCTTAAACAGTATTTTTCCTCCCTTTTTTGAATTTCTCCTTAAAATTCTAACTCTGGCTAAGGCAGTGTAAGTTTATTGCATGATATGCCTGAAGAACACTCAGCATTCATTGCTTACTGCATGATAAAATTTGTCTTGTGATACAGTGTGATGGAATATTTTGATCCAGAGGTTAAGAGACTGAGTTTTCACAAGCAATTTATGAAAGTAGCAACATTGCATTGTATTTATTTGAAAATCTGAAAAACCTCAGTGCTGCCATAAAGATAATTAAAATATTAGACTTAGCATCCGTTTTTGTTCTGGGCTTAAATTCTCCTTGGAACAGGGAGAATGATGTGGGAGAGCTCCAAGTAAAAAATACTGTTGCCCCAACAATTGATCATTGCAGCCTATCAAAAATGCTTTGGGGTCCCAACCATGTAATCAACTCTGTCACAGGCTGAGTTCAATTTGACCCGGGCCAGCGACAACTCAATCCCGGAGTAAATGGGATGTTCACACAGGCACATCTGCCTGGCGTTCCCCACCCGTAGCCAACCCGTGCTGTTGCGCTTCACCGCCGGATTAAAAAGATACCTGATAAAACCCGTAGCAAATCCGAAAGCCCGCATGTGTCACACATTTCTCCGCTTCCGGGGAGTCTGAACGTGCAGCCGAAAAGCCGGGAGCAACCCGCGTTGGGCAGAAGGCAGCAGCGGTGTGATTGGCTGTGCTCCGCTCCACTGCTCAATGCGCTGCCGGCGCTGCGGGGTCCTCCCCCAATCGGCAAAATGCACTTATGCACATGAGCGCGTGAGTGCATGGGTGCTTATGCGCATGAGCGCATGGGTGCTCATGCGCACATACACCCATACACCCACAGCTGAATTAATGGGGAAACGGCGAATATAGCACGCCTCTGGCGAGGCAGTCTGAATGCTCCTGCGCGCCTCCATCCCATATCTTCCGGCAGCGGCCCCCGCTGTGTGAACGGGAAAACCCGGTATAGTTTATTCCGGGGCTTTTTTGCTACGACTGGCTACCGGAGCAAACTGCCAGTCTGTACTCAGCCACAATATCTCTTGAAGAGTCAGTGGTAATGATGACTCCTTTGTAACCACAGTTAAGAGACATGGAGTCTGCCTCAGCACATGCACTCTTCCACCCCTTCCCTTCACTTAAGATTAATCTCTCTCTCTCTCTCTCTCTCTCTCTCTCTCTCTCTCTCTCTCTCTCTCTCTCTCTCTCTCTCTCTCTCTCTCTCTCTACACACACACACACACACACACACACACACACACATTAATTAATCTTGCCTCTGCATGCAACTCAACAACATGGTAGGCTTTTGAGGTGGTATAATGGACAATTCCACTTTGCAGTATTGATGGGAAGAACTGGAGGAGAGAGGAACAACTACTACTACCTCCCTGGCTGCTCGTGCAGAAGAAGAAACTGAAGGGGGAGGGGCGTAAACCAATCTCTTTCTGGAAGCATGCCACCAAACTACATTCAAGTCCCCAGACAGACCAGATAGGGAGACCCATTGCCAATGGTTTCCTCCATCTCAAAAATCTTAGATGCCAGAGTGAAGTAAGCTAATTTATGCAAACATACCATGGGAAAACAAGACATTACAGACTCTGAGGAAATCCAAGGAAATGGAGGGGAAAGAGGGGGTGAAGGAGGCACACATGACTGGGGGATGTAAAATGGTCAGTGAAATAAAACACTAATGAAAGCAGCTGAAACTTTTTTCCTAGCATTGCACTTGCATCAGTTCAAGATATCAGCCCCCTCAGTGAGTCTGCACCTGTCACCCTGGTGGGCACACTGTAGCAAGCAAAGGGATATGTATGAAGGGGATTCCATTTCTGGAATTTTAAAGGAAATAAATGTAACTCGCACCACTCACAGCAGTTGAGAAGAAGGAAAACTTGTGTTCCCAGGAAATGGAATGCAAGCACAGCAAGAAGCAAGCTGAATTATAACCTTTCTCTCTGCTATGTTAGGTTTTTCAGTTTTTTGTATTTGTTTTACTTTATATCAGGGCTATTTTTGGGCAGGAATGCACAGGAATGGAGTTCCGGCTGGCTCCCAAGTTGGCCACACCCAGAAGGAGCTCATTAGCATAATAGGCCACACCCAACAGCAGAAACTTATTAGGATTTGCTATATTAGGGCTGTGTGGCCTAACATGCAAAGGAGTTCTTGCTACAAAAAAAGTCCTGGGTTTTGACAACAAACAAGGTAAACAGAATAAGAAGCAAAAGGTGGGTGTGGCTGGTTGACCACACTTCTGATAACATGGGATGTGGCCTAATATGCTAATAAGCTGTGCTGTCAGGGGTGTGGCCTAATATGCTAATGAGTTCCTGCTGCTTTATATGCAGCCCTTTTCATTACGGAGCATTAAAGCCAGCTAGCCCTAGCTGCAGCCAGATATGGTACAGTCCATTCTGCCATTCTAAAATTCTAGGACCTCATTAATATACTAGGCCCAAGGGAAGCTGCCCCAACATTGGTGATGCTAACCACAGTTCCCATATAGCCAGGTTCTAAATTGTGATTTTAGATCCTGTTTAAATGGGAACCTAGGTTACTGTTAACCACAGTTAAGGTCAGCAAATTGTGACAAATAGGAAATGTATTTAACAAGTCAAGGCATCTTACATGTCTAGAGCCAATTGCAGAAAGTGCTTTTAAGAAATGTTTTGCCATCTCATTAGTGTTCATAAGGAGAGCCAGCATAAACTCAGACTAGGTTCTAGGAGACCCAATTTTGAATCTCTGCTATGCTATGGGAATTTGCTGGGGGCTTTGGTCCAGTCATACTCTCAGCCTAACCTATTAAAATGGGGAAGGGGAGAATGTTGTAAGTATGGTCTTTTGCTTAAATTGGATTTTTTTTTATTAACGTTGGTTGGGTGGGGCTGATAAGATTTCTACTAATAGAAGAGGTGTAATTTTATGAATTCCCCTTTACTATGGAAAGTAACAATGTGCACCTGGAAAAAAATGGTATTTGGGGAACACTTTCCATACAGTATTCTATATTATTTAGGCTCCCCAAACTTGGGTTGTTGCTTTTTAATTTTTTTTTTAAGTTCTGGGGGTCTATGGGGGACTCTTTCTGGAGATTGGAGTGGCTGTTTTTCAAATGACACCAAAATTGCAGGGAACCTAATCCTGCCTGTTCACAAAAGACACCACAATTTCAAGTGGACTGGATTATGAGTTTCAGTTCTACTACTCTCTGAACATGATGCCCCAGGGATTTTACTGGTATCCATTATTTCCTATGAGGGAAAATGCCATGCTTTTCCTAGGGCAAAGAAACCAATAGTCAAGCAATCAACAGCAACCACAGCCCAAAAGCCTCCAAATTAAAACAGAACCAACAAGCCCAACAGAAACAATATCAAACAAAAAAATCTCTGCAGAACTATGGTCCAATCTTATCAATTTAGCCTGGATCTAACCCACATGACCTTCCAGAGGCAATCAGCAGATAGACTGGAAATCTGGCATGAAGGTTTGATTGAGAGCACCTCCAAATAGTAAACTAGAGGAAGCTAAAGAAGAGAAACTGTAACTGGGCCCTTTGATAGATAGCAGTTTAGAGTGAAAATGGAGCCTGCAAATTGTGACAGATTTCACAATTATCATTTGTAGCAGTTGCATGTGGTCTCTTTCACCTGCATGTAATCACTACATTGTGCCAATCTCATGTATATGTGATATACAGTTTTTAAAAAATAAAGTTTAATAAATTATACAATATTACAACTATGAAGAATCTGGAAATATATACTTTGTAAGTTAAAAACTAAAAAAGTCAAATTATATTAACTAAGATCAGAAGTGAACCAATGCAAAGTTAGATCTTTGGGGTCACCAAGGTCAAGCCTAAAGCAAAAACATAAACAGATCATAATAGCAACAGATTGAGGGGTTTTAAAGCCCTAGGAACAAATTCTTTCTGGGCAACATAGTTAAATGCAGGGAACCACTTCTTTTTGAAGTCTTCATATAAGGAAATGTTGTCAGAGTAACAAACCTAGACAGTAATCTTTTCCATTATAAATTTTTCCCAGATTTTGCGGTGCCAAATTGAAAGGGTGGGACCTGAAGAAGACTTCCAAGCATGAGCTTTCACTAATTTGGCTGCAATTATGAGAGTAACTATGAGTTGTTTCTCTAGTTTCAAAAGTGTGGTGTCTTTCCAGTAATTTAAAAACAGAATTTCTGGGGTTATCAGGATTTTTTGACCAGTAATACAATGGATATGGGTTTGAATTTCCCTCCCAAAAAGTTGTAGCTGGGGACAAAGCAGCTAGCAATGAATATAAGACCCTATGGATCCACAATTTCTCCAGCATTGAGGAGAATGAGAGGAAGCAACATAGGAAAGCTGCAATGGCGTATACCAGTGGGCCAGAAGTTTTAACACATTGATGACAGATTAAGTAAACATGGAAGAGCTCCAAATAGTAAACCAAGCCTCTTCTGTAAGCTGAGTAGAGCATATTTTTGCCAATGGCCCTGGTACAATAACAGTTTCTCATAAGTCACATTTAGCAAGAGTTTATACAGTCGAGGTGTAAGGTGTCAGTTATTCTCCTCTGAGTCATGAAGAATTAATTCAAACCCTGTAAGGGGGCAGCAAATACTGTAGCAGTTCGCAATTGATCACAAAGACTAAGAAGTTAAAAATATTGAAGCCATGGAATGGGACAAAGTAAGAGTTCCTCAAGTTTGCCTTTTTCAAGGATACCCTGATAAGAAGCTATATCTTTTAACCGGGTAGTGTTTTTATGGCGCCAGGGTCAAAAAGGACACAATCCTGACGTGGCAGGAACCATTTTTGACAGAGAAAAAAGGAGAAACATGAAAGTGGTGGCACCAACTTGAACAACGTAAACCCCAAACTTGAAGTGTTGATTGAAGAAAAGCATTAGTGGAAATGGCAGCAGGTCTGGAGAGTGGTTTAGCCCAGATAACTTCCGGGATGGACTTAGGAAAGGTACAAACAGATTGTATCACAAGACAGTCCAAAACATTAGAGATTTGGAGCATCTTCACAATGTTGGAAATGTGAATAGAGTCATGATAAAGATGGAGATCTGGGAAATTCATACCTCCAATGACTCATCTGCTGACACAGAGTTCAAAAGTTAATATGGGATCTTTTGTTGGCCCACATGAATTTATTCAGAGTAGTCTGCCACAGCTGTAGCACTGGTATACATGTAGTAAAGTAGATATGTGTGGGAGGATTACACGTGAGCTATGTGCAATTTGTATACTCTTCTTTCCAAAAATACCTTTTTGTTTAGGAAATAAAGGAAAACCACAAACAAATGCACCACAGAAAAACAGAAATAGGGAGCAGGTAATTATAGAAGGGGGTTTCCTTTGTGAGAAAATGGGTATTGTGAGGAAACTGAGCTCCGTGTAAACTGTCCTTGTTTACGTATAAATTGGACTATCCTTTATTCATAGGAACAATTTGTAAACAATTCCTCTTTGGGAGTGGTAATAAATGGTTAAGACTGCAGTTTTATGCAACTGTGCAATTACAGGACATTCTGAATCCTTACTTAACTGGTCCATTATAAAGTGTGTCCACTCCTTCCTGAATGATACAAAAATTTTAATTACATTTTCCCAGTGTTGATGAATGTATGCATTGCTACTATCCATCCTATTTAAAGACTAAATAAGACTATATTTCCAGGTACCTGTATTTTCCAAGCCTTAATGTTTTGAATGCTGTAGAAGCCGAGTAATGAGCTGATTATTTATGCTCATTACACCATCATCCGAGATGAGCATATTTAAAACCAACATCAGAAAAACAAACACCACAAATAGTCATAATATAATTACCATGGAATCACATGGTGGTTTGTGCTAGTAATGTAAAATAATTACCAGAAATTTGCCTCCTGCTCTAAACAATAATCTAATTAAAATATGTAATCTTTTAAGACTGAAAGAAAATATCCTGAAGTTTAATGATTATAGAGTATTGTATCTTAAAAATCAGTGGCCATAATTGTATTTATGTATTACTACTAGGAGTTCGAAAGCAAGAAATTGCGAGTAGGTACCACTTAGGTGGGAAGGTAACAGCGTGGCCTTGTTTAGTCATGCTGGCCACATGACCACGGAAACGTCTTCGGACAGCTGCTCTTCGGCTTTGAAACGAATAGAGTCGGATTCGACTGGCTTTGAAGGGAACCTTTACTACGAGTAAGGCCCATTATGGGAAGAAACGTGACAATGAAGAAAGTCAGGTGAGTGCCCTGGCTGTGGCTGGTCGGGTGGAAGAGGGAAGGGGAAAATAGAGGAGGCAAGCCATATTTATTTCCTTCTGCTTAGCTATAAGGCAGGACTGTCTGAAGTCATTCTGCTGCCCCAAGTGGGTAGTATGGAAGGACAGCCTCATGGTAACAGGTGTGGTTCCCTCCACCCCTGACTTATGTTGATTTGGGGCTATGAAGTGGCAGCTAAGGTAGAAAACCACCTCCTCCTATACCATGTCTTCTGGTTTCCAAGAGTCTGGAAAACAGTTCCATAGCCAGTTACAGGGTTGCCAACTCTGGGTTGGGAAATACCTGTAGATGTGAGGGGTAGAGCCTGGGGAGGGCAGGGTTTGGGGTGGGGAGGGACCTCAGAAGGGTATAATGCCATAGAGTCCACTGCCCAAAGCAGCCATTGTCTCCAGGAGAACTGATCTCGGTCATCTGGACATCAGTTGTAATAGCTGGGAAATTTTCTGTAGGGGAAATGATGTCCTGTGGCTGGGGAACACGGTGATTTCTGGGAGATATCCAGGCCCCACTGGGAGACTGGGATATGTATTTTACTTCAGGACTCGCAACAGCAAACTGTTTAGAATGTTAGAGGCAAAGGCCAATCAGGCCACATATACAAATGACCTCTGTGTTCTGACTGGCTATTGGGCAGAGAGGAATAGCAAACTGTTTAGAATGTTGGAAGCAGGACTCAGGCAATGCAGCCAGTGGATAGGGAGACCTTCTGAGTGACAGTTCAGGGAGCCAAACGCTGTGGGAGCGTGTGGAATGTTGAGGCAAGAGTGACATGAAAACTCAATTATATATAAGGAGGGATTCTACTTTTAACAAATTGGCTTCAATATGGCAATAATGTAGTGATGTCATAATTTTTAAAGCAATCAGTACTTTTCACAATCTGTCCAGGTTTTAAAGGTTCCAGAGTATCACAGAATTACTTGAGTATGTTTCAGACAACAAGTCACCATTGGGAGGAAGTGAGAAATAAAGCATCCTGGCTGTTATGCTAGTCTTCTAATCATTTTATTCCACTGTTGGCCTCCACCTGGGAAAAATGGTAGGGGAGATACTAGTACTGATGCCAATATATGGTTAATATTTCTTGAATTGTCAGTGAGAGCCCAAGCCATAGTCAAAGCCTATGTGAGTATTGCAGCACTTGGACTCTGGGCATATCTAGTAGTGAAAATGCTATGGCCTCGTTTCCCTTGTGTAGGCAGAGCCAGTCCTTTTTACAATCATGCAGCAAAATGCATATTTGGATAATTTAGAATTTTGGCCTGTCAGTTACAAATTGTTTTTTAATTTGTTCATCCAAATTAAATGGAATGGGGGTCCTTAGTTTTCTGCTCTAGTGTTTTGCAATATTCATAAATACCTGTTGTCTTAATGTTTCCAACACACGTAACTAGTTCTTTAAAATGTTAAGTACAATCCTCTTTCCTCTGAATTCAGTAGCAAAGAATTGTATGGAATTTAGAGGATTGCTCCGTTTTTGTACCACTTTGAACTTTTAAAATTCATTTCATGTCCTCAAACAGGCTAATCTGAAGTTTTCATAGCATTTTTCTGTGTTAAGACTGTAGCTGTTGTGTTGTCTAAACAAGTTTTTGAAGGATTAGTCCTGACTTTAATCTTAGTTATCTTTTTATTTTCCCATGCAAGAGCTTTTCTGGGTTATAGGGCCTTTTATTTTTGGCTGTTTCTGCAAGAAAGGCAGTCTGAATTCATTTTGGGTATAGAACATTGAAGTCTCTGAACCACTAATGAAACATGTTATAATTCTGAATATAGCTTCAATAATTTTAGAGAGCTTTCTGCCCTGTCAAAACCATGTGAAGTTCCTTTGCACTCTGTGTACCTTATTCTGTAGATGTCTTTCTCATAATGATACATGTCATAAGTCACAGGTCTTACAAGTATCATGTGCAGCCTAATGGATCCTACTAGTACTTCTGTTTTTTTAACAAAATGGTTCTGTGAAAACATAGTGTTGAAGCATTCAAAACAACACTGTATTTATGCATCTTTGTAACATAGAAATAATAGGAAAAGAACTATTTGCATGTGAGTGCAAAAGAAGATCTGGAGAGTTTCCCCATGTGTATGTGTGTTGGACCCAGGGCCGTAGCCAGGATTTTGTAATTCGGGAGGCCTTTAAATAAGTTGCTGATGCCATGAAATAAAAAATAAAATAAAAATTTAAAAACTCACTTTGGCAGCGTTCACAGTCTGCTTGCCTACATGGGGAAGCAAGTTGCGCTTGGGGAAGGGGCAGTGGTAGGGAGTCCTCCTAGTGGCCCAGAGAGTTGGGGAGCCTGGGAGCTGCATGGAAGTAAGGGGGCTTGGCAGAAAGTCAGGGGGCCAGGCCCTGAAATGCCCACTCTAGCTACGGGCCTGGTTGGACCTGAGCCTGACTACAAGAAGCTTCCATTTTTTCTCAACGAGGTCCCTGTAGCAACATTTTCACATGAGGAAGATGGCATGCTGCATCATAGTATTCAAATGATGCATGTAGAAATCCCAGTAAGGTATGTTTTCAAAGCCTTTGGGTATGCAGCAACACGATGCCTTAGTTTTGGTATAAGCCAAAACCATGGTTTAATTTACCTATGGTTTGTGAACCCAGGACTCAGCATTCAGATGATCTTCCAGTTCTAGCATGTCTTGATAAAATCTAGTTCCAGATGTTTCTCAGACTCCTTTTAAAATGTGGTTGCTATGCCAATCTGTTTTGTGGTGTGTAACTGAAGGAAACCTTCACCATGGCCAGCATTACTCCAGAACCCCTTTCCTTTCTTCACACCACATCAGAAGGCATCCAATTAAATTGAACCATATATACACATACAATCAACTTCCAAGGGTCCAGTAGAATACTACAACCCACCAAGTTTTATTCCACCATTGACAAACTTCTTCTGTCACTGCTTCTGTTACTAGAGCTCATGTGCACCTTTTGCAACAAACAGGTCTGGAGGTCAACACATTTCCCAGGCCTTCTGGGAAGAAGCACATACCCTTCAGATGTGTGCCTGTTCCACTCCAGCTTCCTTTACAGCTTTGCTCAGCCAGCAGTAGCATGAGAAAAGGCCAGGGGCAGCTGAAGGCATTTCTTCTCATGTTAGATCAGGCAGGCTACAGATGCAGCACAGCAGCAGCATGTCTTGGAGCCCAGCTGGGCAACAGCAGTACACGTGCATGATGCTAAGCCATAGTTAAGAGTAACTGTGATTATAACTATGGTTAATAAGCCAAGTTTAATTGCAGGTAGTTAGTGTAGTAGCCCACTTTCGAAATATCAGTAAACTATGCCTAGTTTTGTGTTAAGCCTGAACCAGGCCAATAAAAAGATGAGGAGAAAATACAAGGGCCACACCAGTCACTTAGAGATTTTTTCAAAATAAGGCCAAGGCCAATGGTGCAAAATAAAGTAAAATTTTTCAAAATTCTCTATGTGTTTTGCTAATAGGCTTCTTCAGGGGAAACTGTTGGTCTTGCAGTGACTCTTCAAAAAGAGTATGAGATCAGTAGCAGATAAGAAAATTAACCATTCTATTTTGACGCCTACTGATATGGAGCATAAAATCTGTTAGAAGCTAAGCAATAGTAATATTTAAGGTCACATTTTTCTTGTGGAAAGACTTGCCATTCTTCCTGTATGAACATCCTGTGATTTCAAAAGCAAATGGATTCCTCAGTGAGCTCCTGGATGACATCAGGGCCCTGTGGGACCTTTTGCAGTTCCACAGGACCTGCAAAACGGAGCTCTTCCACCAGGCTTTCAAGTAGGGGCCACCCTAACATCGACAGCACCACTAACAATAGCCTGGCAGGAGCCTGGATCAGGATGTAGGCTGCCATTCAAATGTTAACAGTACGTTGCCACCTTTTATAATGTTGTGTTGAGTAGTATGGTTTGTACTGTAATTCTAACTTAATTTACTTTTAGTATATTCTGTTGAGTTTTGGGCATTTTAAATGTATACATTTATATATATATATGTTGTTAGCTGCCCTGAGCCCGCCAAATGGCGGGGAGGGCAGGGTATAAATTTAATAAATAAAGCATAACACTTGTAAGGAAAGGTTTGAGTGCAACAATATTTTTTGTCCATGAGGAACATTTGATTGAAAATCAGATTTGATGGTTAAAAAGTGACTGCCATGATTTATGTTGATTGGCATATAATGTTGTCTGTTCAGTGAAGGTTTCCTTTACATGAAGTACATCATAAACTGTTCAAATATTACTAGGAAGAGTGAATTTCAACTAGAACCTTTAAAAATATATCAAGCTTAAAACATTATATATCCTAACACATTAAAAGCATGAATATTGGTAAGAACACCCTTCATGTTTGCAAACAAATTCACAAGTTAATTGATTTTGGCATGAAATAAATTGTTTGGTCTTTTTGTTGCTCTTAACCAGATAAGAGAGTCTTCTTCTATCTGGTTATACAGATTTGGCACTTTGCATCACTTAACAATGTCCATAGTATTGTTGGAATGAGTTTGTGCTTGTGGGATTTTTTGTTATGCAGTTCTTTCTCTGAGAACAAAACTTCATATCAGTCCCTCACCCGAAAGTTTCATCGGCTCCAAAAACAAGCTGTAGGTCTCACAGATGTATTCTTTCTTTATTTAGAAAGCCAGACTTGGACCTTCTGCTAATAAAGTCATAACTCCAATTGAAGACCGGATCTGTAATTTACCCTCCAACAATCTTGATCGGGTTAAGCTGACAGATTTCAACTTTCTCATGGTACTTGGGAAAGGGAGCTTTGGGAAGGTAGGAGACCTTGATACTATCTTCTACAAGCCTTGGTGTAAGGTTGTTTTTTGAAAATGAATTAATAGGTATTGCTGGGAGGTAAGGCAATCCTGTAAAACCATAGGTTTTACAAAGGTCACCAAATATTGCATTTGCAAATGAAGAAGGTGATTTAGTTAACAAAGGCATAGTTTATCTGAGTTCCTCATGTCCAAAGACAGTGCAATAAATAGGATTGCCAGTCTCCAGTTGGTGGCTGGAGATCTCCTGGGATTATAACTGATCTGCAGGTGACAAGAGATCAGTTCACCCAGAGAAAATGGCCACTTTGGAAGGTGGATTCTAAGGCATTATACCCCATTGAAGTCCCTCCATTTCCCAACCCCCTCCCTCAGGCTCCATCCCCAAAATCTCCTGGTATTTCCCAACCCAGAACTGGCAACCCTACAGGAAATCAAGGAATCCTGTAAGGATTAGACTGTTGGACTAGGATCAAGGAGACCCAGGTTCCAGTCCCTACTCTGCTGTGGAAGTTTAATAGGTGACCTTTGGCTAGTCACACACACCCTCACATACCCTGGGAGCCAGTTTAATGTAGTGGTTAAGAGCAGTGGACTCTAATCTGGAGAACCGGGTTTGATTCCCCACTCTTCCACATGCAGCCAGCTAGGTGACTTTGGGTCAGTCACAGTTCTCTCAGAGCTGTTCTCTCAAGAGCTCTCTCAGCCCCACCTACCTCACAGGGTGTCTGTTGTAGAGAGAGGAAGGGAAGGAGATTGCAAGCGACTCTGAGACTCGGAGTGAAGGGTGGGGTATAAATCCAACTCCTCTTCTTCTTCTCAGCCTAACCTACCTCACAGGGTTGATGTGAGGAGAAAATGGAGGAGAAAAGAATGATATAAGCTGTTTTAGTTCCCCACTGGGGAAGTAAGTAAGTAAATAAAAAAACAGGGTTTTTTGGTAGAAAAAGCCCAGCAGGAACTGATTAGCATAATCGGCCACACCCAACAGCAGAAACTCATTAGCATATTATGCCACACCCCGGACAGCACAGCTTATTAGGCAACACCCCCATGTTACCACACCCACCTTTTGCTTCTTATTCTGTTTACCTTGTTTGTTGTCAAAACCCAGGGCTTTTTTTTAAGCAGGAACTTCTTTGCATGTTAGGCCACACACCCCTAATGTAGCCAATACTAATGAGTTTCTGCTGTTGGGTGTGGTATATTATGTTAATGAGTTCCTGCTGGGCGTGGCCAACTTGGGAGCCAGGCAGAACTCCATTCCTGTGTGTTCCTGCCCCAAAATAGCCCTGAATAAAACTTCAGATTTGTGAAAGCAGGAGATTTGGCAGATTTGGGAAAGTAGGAGGCCTTGATACTATCTTCTGCAAGCCTTAATGTAAGGTTGTTGTTTGAAAATGAATTAATAGGTATTGCTGGGAAGTAAGGCAATCCCAAGCTACTAAAGGTGCTGATATTGACCTTTCAACTTAGGAGATATCTCCAAAATAAGGTGTACCCTCCACTTGAAGAGACGCTTCACACCTGCCATTAATACTTACTGTGATAGGATATGGGAAATTTTAATAGTTGACAAAATAGCTACAGAAATAGAAGTCATACAGAAGTCCTCTTATACAAATAATCGTATCAAAAAATTAGTTCCTTTTTTCCATGTGTTGACCCAAAAGATTGGACACAGCCATGAAGACTGAGATCCGTGTGTATGTGTGTTTACAAAAATGGAAAATGGTCACTAATTCTCTTTCGTCAACATAACCTGAAGATTGTTATGAAAATGTTAAAATAAGTCTTTAAAAGTATGATTCCTAGAGAAGGTTTTGTGATTGGCTACTGAGAGCTGGTGCTGTTTATAAAATAATAAGTGTCTTTTCCCATCAAGATTTTCACTGGATTTTTTAAATTTGTGTGTGTGTGCGTGCACGCAGGTGATGCTGGCAGAACGAAAGGGTACAGATGAACTGTATGCAGTCAAAATACTGAAAAAAGATGTGGTGATTCAGGATGATGATGTAGAGTGTACTATGGTTGAAAAAAGAGTTCTAGCCTTGCTGGAGAAGCCTCATTTCCTAACACAGCTTCATTCCTGCTTCCAGACAGTGGTATGTGTTCATGCATGATCTCCCCTCCTACTCACTCTGACCCCCTCCCTCTTCCAGGATTTAGTGTTTTTGTCTAGTCAAGTGAGCTTTCTTTCACAATTATGTACTGTGTTCACTCAGCAGAAATTATGGGACATTGAAAAATACTAAGCAAATTTTGATATCTTTGTTTTTATTTTGATTGAAAAATACGAGGTGTACAAGAAAAGGGCCACACCCCCAGTGCATAGATAGGGTTCATATTATGAATTGCTGTGTATTTAAAGCACAACATTACTGAATGTATTATAGCCTTGTATCGTTGTATGAATATTTGTATACGTTTTTTCCAAATTATTTAGATGTGCTTTGTAAGATTTCATTTCAGTGTTAACAATTTCATAGCGGCAGTCTGTCCTGCCAGACGTATTTATTGTTTTTGTATTGTCTGCTAGGACCGCCTGTACTTTGTCATGGAGTATGTGAATGGTGGTGACCTCATGTACCATATTCAGCAAGTAGGGAAATTCAAGGAGCCCCAAGCAGTGTGAGTATCTTTCTCTCTTAAACCAAAACTATTGTTTAATATTTTCTTCTGGAACTGTGCTTCTCACCATTACATGATATATGTAACTAACAGTAACTTGACAGTAACTCTGACCTTAGAAGCTCATCAGTACTGCATGCATATACTTACAATTGCATTTTGTATGGCTTCTATTGCAATAAGCTACATGTGACTGTTCCATTGACTGATTTGAAAGAAACAGTATTTCTTGAATGTATGGATCTTGTTTCAGAGAAGGTTGCAAGTATTTAGATGTAGTTTAATATGGAGTTGTTTGATCTGAAATTCAGACTGCTTATGTCAAAACAATTGCTTAATGATGAGTGTAATTTGTTTCTCTTAAACTCATATAAATGTCTGAGCTGACATTGGTAGGTCCTCTCCTGGAAAGAAATAGAGGCAGAACACAGTCCCTGGGAAGAATCAGCTACTGAACCCCAAAAGTCAAGGAGGGAGGAACAAAAAGAGAAACACCCAGCTATATATGTTGATGGATAGACAGCCAAATACCACCCTAGATATCTTAGCTGAGAGCATGGAGGCCATGGTTGGCTGGTTGAAACAGAGCCAGCTGAAATTAAATCCATCAAAGATGGAGGTCCTGTGGCTGAACCGGGGGGGACCCTAGGTTGGGGTGCCAACTCCCAACTCTTAACAATGTATCATTAACATCAACGCCAGTTGTTAAGAGCCTAGGTGTGATTCTGGATGCCTCCACCAACGCCAGGTCAGGCAATTGGTCCCCCTCTCATCTCGCCCTGATTTAGCCACAGTGATTCATGCAATGGTCACCTCCAGACTAGACAACTGTAACTCACCCTATGCAGGGCTACCCCTGAGACTGACTTGGAAGCATCAACAGGTCCAAAATGCAGCAGTTTGTCTTCTTACAGAAACATCATCTATAGTCCATATATGGATGGTGCTCCCCCAGCTGCACTAGGTCCAAGTTGAATACTGAATCAGATTTCAGGTTTTGGTTCTGCCCTGGAGCCAAATCCTGACCTGATTAAGTCCTACATGGTCTGGAACCAACATATCTTCAGGACCATCTCTCCTGGTATGTCCCCCAAAGACCATCGTGCTCAATGAACAATGATCTCCTGGTGGCTCCCAGCCCAAAAAGTATCTGTTTGTCCTCAGCCCAGAGCTTTTTCAGCTCTAGCCCCAGTCTGGTGGAGCACATTACCAGACAAGATCTGAGCCCTGTGGGATCTAATGCAGTTTCACAGGGCCTGTAAGACCAAAATGTTGAGGCAACGATAGCTTCATCTGTACTGACCTCCCCTGTTCCATCTACAACCACCTACTCGGTCCCAGTATGAGTTGTAACATCTACTGACACACATGATACAGAATACTCCCCTAGACAGGATGTGTTATATTGTGTTTTATGTGCCATCTGCCTGATTTGCTAGTTGTATTGGAAGGTGTTGGTATATAAATTGTATTGGAATGGATTGTACTAGAAAATGTACTTATTGTTTTAATCACTGTTGTTACCCACCCTATCCCCTGCTGCACAGGGGAGGGAGGGCTAGAAATTGAATAAAATAAATAAGTAAGGAGTATGTAAGAGGCTTCAATGGTAAGCACTGATTTCCTCACCCTATACTCTTTTGTTAATGGAATTCGGTCCTAGTGATGTTTTGCCCCTTGTCCCAAGAGTGAGATCCTACTGCTAATGCCTTCCACACAGGGGTCATTTCATAGAAGAAGCTCAGGAGCTCATTAGCATAACTCATTAACATAACTTATTTGCATATGCCACACCCCCTGACATCACCAGAAGTGTGTCAGAAGGCAACAGCCACCACTCAGGCTCCACCCCAGAAATCTTCAGGTATTTCCCAACTCAGAGCTGGCGAGCCTACCTAGAGAAAAAGCTGGGATCTGCTGGGCTTTGCAGCACGATTCTAAGCCGAATGGCCACACCAGTTCTCCCAGATTAGAGTCCACGCTCCTAGCCACTACACCAAACTGGCTCTCTTTGTGTTTTGAGTCTGAGTTACTAACAATAATAGCTCCTGAAGTATGGGCAGTTTTGAGAATCAGTGTGCATAAGTTTGAACAAAGTCATTTGAACACTGTAATTTGTCATAATTAAAACTGCTAGCCATAGATGTGAGTTCAGAAAAGGGCAGATGTAAAAACACATGGAATTCTAAGTGGGCTTTCAGTACAACTCTAAACATCAAAGGACTTGGTAGGATATTACTTTGCCGAGGATTTCAGTGTTTGCCTCCGATTAGCACAGTACCTAAACAGTCATATATGCAGCTTCTCCTCTTCAAATGAGCCCAGATTCTGTCAGAACTACTCATCTCCAGAAAGCATGAGCTCAGAATCCAACAAAGTTTTAGGACTCAGCCATTAGGCATAAGCATGAGCTCAGAATCCAACAAAGTATTAGGACTCAGCCATTAGGCATAAGACTATCCATAAAGTGAGCCACATTTTTATGTCACAGACCCTCTCCAATAAGCGAATAGCACACATCACATTACCCCCCATAGCATACAACTTTATGACATATACTGAGAAACACAGAAGGGAAAGTTTCATAGTTTAAAAAACAAAGGAGGAAAAGTTTGCATAACAAGAGTAAAAACAGTACTTCTTTTGAGAAAACATTCTAAAGGGAAGAAAAGCACTCAAGACCAGTGTTCCCTCTAAGCTGTAGAGACTTGTGAGCAAAAATTCTACTTTGTGAGCTACTGGCATTAAAGTTGTGAGCAAGCAATTTGACTGCTGCATAAATTAGTTTGCTCTGTAGCCATTCTTCCTGAGCTGAGACAAAAATCTGTAAGCCGGAGGCTAAGAAACTGTGAGCTAGCTCACACTAACTCAGCTTAGAGGGAACATTGCTCAAGACCAGTGTTCCCTCTAAGCTGAGTCAGTGTGAGGTAGCTCACAGTTTTTTAGCCTCTGGCTCACAGATGTTTGTCTTAGCACAGGAAGGATGGCTCCAGAGCAAACTCATTGATGCAGCAGCCAAACCACTCGCTCATAACTTTAATGCCAGTGGCTCACAAAGTAGAATTTTTGCTCACAAAATCCCACAGCGTTGCTCAAGACACCATCTTGCAAAGAGGCATTCCCTCCCACATAATAAAAGAAGGAAGGCTTCTTCTAAGATGCCATCCTTGGTGGTTTTTGTAATTAAAATTTGCATTAAACAGATCATTAAAAAAAACAGCCCAATCAGGACCAGCCTTTTAAAATTCATTAAAAACTTTCAGTTAACCTAACCAAACATCAGGTTGCAGCCCCAGAAGCAAGCCAGACCTTTACACTGACAGCAAGTAACTGAAAAGTGTATGGAAGGAGAAAACTTTTATCATCCCCTATTGAAGACCCTTACAAGAAGAATTTATTCTAGCAAAAGTAGATATTATCAGAGCCTCAAGACTGTCAATCTCACTTAAAGTAAAGTAATTCATTAACTTCTAGTTACCAAGCTAAAAAGGGAGAAATGAACAGGTGTCGTTCTGTAAGTACTCCCAAATGGGCCTTCCTTTAAATAGTAATGCAGTTAAGCAGCTCCACACAAGCAGTAAGCAGTGTATGATTAATTAATGATTAAAGTGCTCTGTAAATAGACACAGGGATTAAGATAAGAGCAAAGGGTTTCCCAAAGATCAACAAGTTTAACTTGAACTAGTCACAGTTTTGGCAAGTGGCCACCCTCCCCACTTCTACAGGCCCTCTTTCTATCCCTTTCCTTAGCAGTTCCTCTTCACGCTGCCACAGGCAAAGAGAAAGGCCTCGCTGCCTCTCACCAAGTGGTGCCTCCTCCAAGAAGAGGGCCAGGAGAGTCGCCCATTCCTAGAGCCCGGACTGCTGACCCAAGGCTGAGCCCCCGTGCCCCTGGGCTGGGAAGGGGATTTTCCAAAGGGCTGGGAGCAGCAGGGCACATCGTCTGGCGATTCTGTGCTACCCACAGAGAGGCCCCGGCATGGTGTGTGATGTGCAGGTCTCCCAAGAAGGAGCCGGTGCCACACGCCCATCCTGCAGTTGCCCTCCTTTCCCCCAGTGGCACCTTCTGGCCATGCACTCGCACTCACCAGCTGCAGCGGATTGGACCCACTCGGATGCAAACGTGTACTGGGTGGGACAGTGAGAAGGGGCTGGCTGCTGTGCTGGGCACCACAGGAGCTGCTGGCAGTGTGCGCCCAGTGATCCTGACAGGCACGGGCCGGCACCATGCTGAGGCCCCTCCCCGCCTGCCCGGGGGCGTCGTGGTGGTGGGCTTACCTGCGGTGGCTTCTTTCAGGGGTTTTTTTTGGCCCCCCGAAGGGGATTTTTTATTAGTTTTTGCATATACCACTAAAACTACAAAGAAAAATAGGGAAGGGGAACTACATCTAGGGATAAAGAAAAGTAAACCCACACTATACTAAAACTCCAAGAGAAGGAGATCATATGCATGTTAAGCTAAATGTTAGTATTTTAGTGTTAATAAACAATGCATATTGTGAGTTCCTGTCTATCTCAGCTAAATTGTTAATTTGTTACTTGTTATGAGGAGATTCCAGAGCATTCCCTCCAGCTTGCTTCATAAAGGCAATTTTCAGAGTCCTTCTGCCTTTATCTAGGCTTTCTATCTCTAAAGTCATAAGATGATTTGATGGCAGCAGCTTCTTCTTCCGCGGCCAGGTCTTCATCCATCTCCGAGGGGGAGGAGCCACTTGACCCGGTTTCTCCTTCTTCTTTGGATCCCAGATGGCATTTTAGATATTCTTTGGCTTTAAAAATGGAGTCAATCTTCTCTCTCTTGTCATTGATTTTAAAAATGACACCTTCAGGCACCACCCACCTGTATGGAATTTGATTGGTTTGGAGAAAAAGAATTAAGTCCTTATAGTTCTTTCTTTTTTGATGAATTTCAAATGCAATGTCTTTTAAGGTCTTGATAGTTGTATTTCCTAGTTTCAGTGGAGTTGCTGATGTTGCTTTTAAGATTGCATCTCTGGTCTGTCTTCTCGAGAATCTGACCATTATTTCCCCAGGCAGGCTATTTTTTTTGGTGTAGTTAGAGTACACCCTATATGCTGTTTCCATATCATGTGTAATTTCTTCCACTTTCAAGCCTGTTGCTGGTGCGATAACTTCACTGAGTATTTTCTTCAGGTCCTCTTTAGCTGATTCAGGAACTCCTTGGAATCTAAGGATCATGTTAGCTTTTTCCATTTGTAATTGCAGCAAACGAGTTTCTTGGTAGTTCTGCTTATTCACTAACTCTCCCATCTTTTTCTTCATATTCTTAATTGTGGCGTACATCTCCTTCACAACTTCCACTGTTTGCTCCGTCTTTTTGACCGTTTCCACCAACTGGAGTTGCTGTGATGCAAAGTTTTGATTTAGTGTGACCAACTGCTGGTTAATACCAGTGAGTTGTTCCATCATGGGCTTGATGGTATCCGCTAGGAGTTTCAGGACATCCACTCCCTCTTCTGGCCTTGGACTCTGACCGCCCATTGGTTTTGCTTTCGTTCCTTTTTTCCCCTCACCCGCCAACATGGCGTATTGTTTACTTAAGCCACCCACTATTTCACCACCTCTGAAAATCGCTTCCAGACTAAATCCGCTCTGGTAAGTCTCTCAAAACAAGTCGATCACTTATTTTTCCCTGTCCCCCCCCTCTTTTCCGCACCTGTTCACGCAAGGCGGAGGCGTCCCTCCTCTCTCTCGCCTTCAAGATAGGAGGGGGTGGGGGGGGGGTTCCGCTTATTTCAAAGTTCATTTACATCTGAGTCACATTCATTGTCGGTCCCATTCAACGTCGTTTACATCCTCACAATTCCGCTCGATCTCCAGCGCTTGTTTCTGTCAGCCCAGCTTGTGCCCGGAGGCCATACAGTGGCAGGACCATCAGGGCGGAGGGGCACCTCAATTCTCCGGCATTACACTGTCGAAGAGGCTACTCCTCAAAAGCCCTATGGCTTGGAGCCAATCCCTAAGGCTCCATGGGGAAACCACATCGGCAGCTTCCCTCCAGGCCGCTGGTGTGCGAATTGCTCCCCCGAGTGTCGGGGAGAGCATCCGCCATTGCAGTGCCAAAAATAGGAAGATGAAACTGGTGGCTTCTTTCAGTGACTGACCACCCAGTCAGTGTAGAGGATGGGCTTGAGGGAAAGAGTGGGAATGAAGGCACGTGGTAGCCAGGGAAAGGGAAGCTGCTTCAGTTTAAGAGCCAAAGAAATCCACCTCCAAAAAAAGCACCCACAACTGCAGTCAGAATGCTTTCATAAGGCCGGTTTACAGCTCAAGCCCACCCTTGAGAAAAGAGGGAATGAAAACCAGACCTACAGCAATTGGCTGTAAAGTTTAACCCCCTTCTCTCTGAAGTTGTGCTGCAGCAGCAGGACAGAAAGGAGCTGGGGGGCGGGGACCTGGGGGCGGGGCTTGCCACCACCTGGGCTGCCGGAGCAGTGCTCCAGTATGCTCCGACCCTAAATGACCCCTGCTTCCATGTATAATGCCATAATCCCCTTGGGCTGTTTCCTTGGTAGTAAAGGCCAGCTCATTTGACATGCTGAAGCTTCACAGACCATGGAGTTAGGAGCAGGCATTGCCTAACTGACATACAGACAGGTCTTGTTTGAGCAGCATAGGGCCTAATCAAGCTGAACAGGAACTACTTTAAAGGGAATACACTTTGGGTATTGTCTAGGACAGGCAAAATTGCTCTCCATACTCCTGCATGCTCCAGTGCTATGAGGGCAGCCCTACTGGCTTAAGGGATGACAACTCTCAAACTCTTCCACACATACAATAACTGGCCCTGTTCCTCTCTGAGGCATTAAGTCATTACGATCAAGCCATATGACATTACATTACTTTCTGTTCCACAGTTTGCAGGTGCCCTTGTGGCTTTTTTGCAAACATAGTTAAGCAGAAGAAAAAGTATGCATCATATGGCTGATGTGATATACTTTCCCTTCAGGTTCTATGCGGCAGAGATCTCAGTGGGACTTTTCTTTCTCCATAAAAAAGGAATCGTTTATCGGTGAGTATTAACTGATGCCCAAGCTAATCCTCCTTTGTGTTGCTGTACATGTTCTGTCATCAGTGATGAAACATGTGAGATTGTGTGTGTGTCTCTGTGTGTAGGCAAGAGTGATTTTGAGCTATCCCAAGTAGGAGGGGAAAGTGTATATATGCCTCCTCGATGGGATAATGACCCAACATAAAAGTCAAGTTACAGTGGTTCAGTTTCGTTGTTGGACTTCTAGAGTAAAGAAACTAGCACATCTGAACAATTCCCACAATCTCTGCTGTATGGTGAGTTGAGTATAGTATTCTGAGTTGTATTGCCTAAAGAAAGCAATTGTGGGATATCTGCTCTCTATAAATAGCCATATACTGTAGTGCCACATATTATACTAATGGATTGAAAAGATTATGACATTTCAGCTGATGAGGGAGGGGGCATCTCTGTCAGTGTTCAAAAGAAAGTTTAACATGGAATTGTTTTAAAGGCTTTTGGTTAAGTTAAACTGTTTTTGGACAAGTTGCATGGTATAATTATGTTAAAATTATTGTAAAATCTACAGATAAGATGTTTTATGGATTGTTTGGCTTTATGGTTAAGTTATGGAAACCACTTTGAACAAAATGGCAAAGTGGTATGTAAATGTTTAAAATAAATAAAATAGTTTGATTCTGCAATATCTACCTATTCAAATCAAGCAGTATAGAAAACATAAAATCCTCATACTAGTCGAAGATTAAACATTAAAACAATCAGAAACAGCAGTCTGACAAAAGACGCAGTATGTTAAATTAATCCACTTTAGTAAAAGCTTTACAGGCTTCTGTAGACAAATCCATGGCCAGGCAGTGACATGGTCAATTAGGAAGCTTTCTCTATACAATTGCAGCCACAATAAAGACAATTGCTTTGGCATTGTCCAGTTTTGGTTTCATTGACTGGAGAAGCCTTGAACCAGATGGTCACAGCCAATGTCAGTGGGAGAGAAGGGGCTGTATATAAAGGGAGATAAATTGTTTGAGATAAGCAGTACCTATTTTATGTAGGGGTTTGTAGATTAAAAGCAGCACTTTGCATTGTGCTCAGAAGCTCATCTTTCACTGTGTATTATCTGAAGCTTCCAAAGGTTCTTTGAGAATAGTAAAGGTAAAGGTTTCCCTTGTTCGAAAGCCAGTCGAATCTGACTCTAGGGTTGTAGTGCTCATCTCCGTTTCCAAGCCAAAGAGCCAGCGCTATCCGAAGACATTTCTGTGGCCATGTGGCCGGCATGACTAAACGCCAAGGAGCACGGAACGCTGTTAGCTTCCCAACGAAGCAGTACCTATTTATCTACTCGCAATTTCTTGCTTTCGAACTGCTAGGTTACTTCTTCATAAAACTTTTTACAATAGTTATTCCTTGTGATTTCACGGTACTTGGCCTTTGGCCATCAGCTGAAATTTAAGGAACAATGCCAAGTCTATGACCACTCCCAAGCTATGAATCTGACAGTCACTGGAATTACGACAATAGCAGGTAGATTCCCTGACAAGTGAATCCCTGAATCTCTCACCAGCATTGCTGCTATCTTGAATGGATTCAGTTTTAGACTGCTTATTGTTTATCTTCACCCCCTCAGCCTCCCCACCAGTGTTCCCTCTAAGCTGAGTTAGTGTGAGCTAGCTCACAGTTTTTTAGCCTCTGGCTCACACATTTTTGTCCTAGCTCAGGAAGGATGGCTCCAGAGCAAATTAATTTATGCAGTAGCCAAATCATTCGCTCACAACTTTAATGCCGGTAGCTCACAAAGTAGAATTGTTGCTCATGAGACTCCACAGCTTAGAGGGAACAGAGCTCCCCACCCCATTCCAAGTAATCTAAAACTGCTGCATAATAAGGGACTTGAATGTCATCACCATATTGGCAACAGTATTAAACATTTTAATTGCTTTATCATAGGGATCTGAAATTAGATAATGTAATGTTGGATTCTGAAGGACACATAAAGATTGCAGATTTTGGGATGTGTAAGGAGCATATGAGTGATGGCGTGACAACAAGGACCTTTTGTGGGACTCCAGATTACATTGCACCTGAGGTAATTATTATTTGAGATTGCAAGCATTGTACACAAATTCCCCCAAAAGAGTTGTGAAAGGCATGTTTGAGCATTTCCAGGTGCCAAGTTTCCTAGCTGACCATTCCCCCATGATGATAGAAGTGATAGCTGGTGACCAGCTCGGGGGAAGATATTCTTATCTAAACTTTGTGCATTAATGAAAACCTGGATGGGAAAGGCAGTGACAAAGGAGAAACAATGAGGAAGCACTTGATAGAAGATTTGGCCTTCCATACCTACTTTGTCTGCTTTTGTTTATCAAGAAGGAGATCATTAACAACTGTGGGTTTGGCTATATGCAACAAGACACACAACTGAATCTTGACTTATTGCCAGCTGGTACTGCCTTATTACTTACAGGGAAATGAATCAATAAAAGCAGGGCTCTTTTTGTAGCAGGTACTCCTTTGCATATTAGGTGACATACCCCTAATGTAGCCAATCCTCCAAGAGCTTACAGAGCTCTTCTTACAGGGGCTACTGTAAGCTCTTGGAGGATTGGCTACATTAGGGGTGTGTTGCCTAATATGCAAAGGAGTACCTGCTACAAAAAGAGCCCTGAATAAAAGTAAATACTATTAAAATGTTTTATCCTTCATCCATAACTGTGAAGCCAATGAACTGAAATGTCTTTTTTTCTGGTTCTCACCTTTCTGTTCTTGTCTCTTTATAACCTGATATGAAATAATTCTGCTTCCCAATTAATTATGTCTTTGAAAAACTCTCCCTTTCAATTAGTGCCTTGAATAGCACCCATTCGTTAAGTGTGAATGCAGCTTTTACTCCCAGTTTGTGTGGCATGCAATGTATTTTATTTTTTTATTTTATTCTATTTATACCCCGCCCTCCCCGCAAGCAGGCTCAAGGCAGCTTACAGAATTGGTACCCAGTACCATAAAACCATACAAAAGATTAAAACATTCCAGAACATGTAAAACAATCCAGTAAACAAGGTGCTAGTGCTGATAATTGTCTATCAGTAGTTCAGATGGTGTATTGTATAACATAAACCAGTGTTTCTAGAACATAACATAAGAACATAAGAGAAGCCAATGTTGAATCAGGCCAATGGCCCATCTAGTCCAACACTCTGTCACACAGCGGCCAAAATATACCAGGTGCCATCAGGAGGTCCAGCAGTGGGGCCAGGACACCAGAAGCCCTCCCACTGCTGCCCCCTCCAGCACCAAGAATAGAGTGCATCACCTGCCCCAGACTGAGAGTTCCCATCTATACCCTGTGGCTAATAGCCACTGGTGGACTTCTGCTCCATATGTTTATCTAATTTCCTCTTGAAACTAATGCTGTGGTCTTCGGCCTTGCGCAATAGTGGAGTGCATTCTGCAGGCCAGGGCCAGTCCATGGCCACAGATGTTGGAGGTAGTGGTGTGGCAGCTCCTAATTGAATGCCTGGTGGAAGAGCTCCGTCTTGCAGGCCCTGTGGAACTGGTAATGAATTAGTATGGTAGTGAATTAGTATGTTAGGCTGCTTTTATACATTTTATTTATATTTTCACTGCAAAAACTTTATTGGAATTTAACTGATGATTCACCTCCCTAATTGTGGTGTTGGAGGTGGGGATAAAATGCCTTTTTAAAGCTTTAGAATAGTTCCGGGAAAAAGCAATGATTAGCTCTTTTTAATTAAAAAAATAGTATTATAATTTACTTCATTGCAGAAAACATTTAAAATGTTTCTTTTTTTTTGCTTTAGTAGTTCCAAGCTTGCAATATATCTAGTATATCCCACCTATCAATTTTTATTCCCCAAACCAATAAATGATACTGAGTTTGTGTTAGTCTGGTGAAGACATGACAATACCAACTCCAGTGAATGCAGGTATGCAAGTTAACTGAAGTCTTCTTCTTAATTACTTTCATAACAAAAGTCATAAACAGTGAAAGTTAACTAAATTCCCTTCCATTAAGCTCTATTCTAAGCCAGCCCTGACCTGGATAGCCCAATCAAGTTCAGTCTCATCAGATCTCGGAAGCTAAGCAGGACTGCCCCTGGCAAGTATTTGGATGGGAGACCTCCAAAGAATACCAGGGCCGGGAGGCAGAGGCAGGCTATCAAGCTACTTCTCTGGACATCCTCCACACCCACCCAAGTAGGAGTCACCAGAGGTCGCCATGACTTCCAGGCACAGGCACACACACACGTGTACAAACATGCACACAAAATGCAAAAAATACCCCAAAAAGCAGCATCCTAAGCCTGAATGAAACTGAAACTCTTGTTAACTCTCAACCATATGTGGAGGTGGTCAGATCTTCTTTCTCCAGGAACAGCCAGAATTAGGACATTGGTTAAAAATTTGCCTGTTCCCCACCACCACCACCATCACCACCACTAATTGTATCAGGGGACAATGAAAAGTCAGAGAGCACCCCCAAACTGCACATTTTCTGTATCAGCTTTAAATCATATCTTCACCACTTTGGTCATTTCTGGATTAAGTTTGAATTAAGATTGTTGTTTTGCCCTCATCCAGTCTTCCACCATCTTCAGTCCCATGTTGTGTTTTCACTGCCTCCCTGGAACTGGATGGAAAGAAAGAAAGAGAGACAGTATCATCTGCAACGTAGTGAAGCACTGTAAATTGAATGCTGAGACTATCTAGTATGCTGTATGTCAGATTGCAAGGGCTCAGTTGCATTGTAGTCTGTCTGTTGCTGTTGAAGGTATTTTTCAGACACATTCAGTAGTTTCATGTATTGATTGAACTATCCAGCTTTAAGGAAAATATAATATTTTGACAGATACCTGTACGAACCAGGCTATTTCATTGTTATGTTATCTGAACAAATTTAAGGGGCCCTGAATCTCAGCCAGGAAAGTGGACTGGAAAATTAAATACATTATTCTGACAGTAGTGCAGTTACTAAATTTTGTTCAGTCACACAGTCGAGTCTGACTCTTTGCAATCCCATGGACCACATCACGCCATTTTGTATTACTAAATACAAAGGATGAATTGGAAGGTATAGTCTGTACGCATTTTTCAGTCAGGATGGTTACTGGTTAATCTATAGAAAAGGGATGTTTATGGCATGCTCATTATTACTCCACTTCCTTTTAAATATGGTTGAGATTGCAAAGCTGCTATTTATTTACAATATTTACATACTACCTTTCTTCAGCTCAAGACAAAATAAAACCAGATAAAACCAACAAGAGTCTATTATTTTTTAAAACAAAACAAAACTCTATTATATGTTATAAAATCTAGCCACCAGAAATGAGAATTCAGAATTTCCACTCAGTCATTGAAAGCCCATTAAAAAGAAAGAACACTCAGGGTAATTTCAGGGCCACCTTGCATTTGCAGTGTAACCAGTTTCCATAGATGTTTCCAATGATGACAAATTAGATACTTCTTTTCATATTAAAATGTTGCCACATTTTGAAACATCACAGCAGTTTCCAAAGGTTTGGGGTTTTTTTGCCTCAAACAAAAATTGTTTCAGTACCAAAAATGCAATATTTTAGTTGAATTATTTATCCTGCTACAAATGGAGCTTGTGAGAATCATAGTTTGGCTTGGCATGGATAACATCTAAGTCTGTATGGCAGTACCATATTTACTTAATAATCTTCTGGCTATCATGTTGTAATACAGAACAAACAATTTATAGCAGAATCTTTGCAATTGTTTCACCCTTCAGAGTTAGTACATGAACAACATGCATGTTTGGTAGGGGAGAAGTATTTGAAACTTTTATTTTATTTGGTTTTATCTAACAATTATTACCTGTAAGCCACCTTGAGCCAAGAGGAAAGGCAGGGTACAAATATTTTAATTAAATATGGGGATTATATGTCTAACAGTGCCCTGACCTGGATGCCCAGGCTAGCCTGAGCTCATCAGATCTCAGAAGCTAAGCAGGGTCAGCCTTGGTTAGTACTTCAGTGGAAGACTACCAAAGAAGTTCAGGGTCACTATGCAGAGGCAATCGCAAGCCATCTCTGTTTGTCCCTTGCCTTGAAAACCCCCATAAGTGGTCACCATAAGTCAGCTGCAGCTTGACAGCACTTTACGCAAACATGTCTAATAGTGTAGTCCTAAACTAAGTTACATTCTTGTAAGCCGTTAACGTCCAGTGGACTTAAAAGGGTGTATGTTCAGGATTGCAATGTAAATCTCCTTGTGCTATTGTAAATGTCTCTTTAGGTATATGTTTGGTTTGTCTTGTTTGAGAAAACTTTAAATCTTTTAAAATTATCTTAATTGAAATTTCCAGATTATTGCTTATCAGCCATATGGAAAATCAGTGGACTGGTGGGCCTATGGTGTATTGTTATATGAGATGCTTGCTGGTCAGGTAAGGTCCGCATTCATTCCTTTGTATTGTGAAATAGTTCATCAGCCTTTATTACCAACCTGTTTCTTTGTGCTCATAGTCTGATATTGTGCATTTAAGCCTGCAATGAGAAAAGCAAACACTAAGTGGCAGAGTTTAACTCAAAGTAGCTTACCAAATTTGTTTAGATGCAAGAATTGTACAAAGAAAGCAGGTTAGAATCTGGACAAAACTATGGTATTCCTTCTCAGTGGAAGTAGCATGGATAGAGCTTTATATACAGCAGCTATGTGGTATGGCCCTGCATCCTTTCCCTCTTAAAGCTTGCAGGTATTTAATTTCATTTATTGAGGTTCTCTCTGGCCCTCCTCTGCATCTGGGCTCAGGATGGGTTACAACAGATAAATAAAACAGTTAAGAACAATTCCGCATACTTACACTTAAAAACCTATAAAGCCCAATCAGGCCCGTAGCCACCACCTGATGATGCCAGGCATCCCCACCCCCAGTGCACCTATCCCTGCAGCCCTGAGACTGTAGAAAGAAAGGGAAGCCGCCCTGCAGTTTCTGGCCAGTTTTACTCCCCACCCATCAGCTGTCAGGTTAACAGCTGAAAGGAAGGGAGTGAAACTGACCAGAAGCAGCAGGGCAGCCTCCCCACCACTGCCTTGAGCTGGGGAAGGAAAGGAAAGCTGCCCTGCCACTTTTGGTCACTTTCACTCCTCTCCCATCAGCTGTTAAACCTAATAGCTGTTCCTCCCAGAGTGCAACAGACCAGAAGTGTCAGGGCGACTTCCCCTTCCTTCCCCAGCCTCCCTGCTGCTGGGGGGGCAGCTGGGAAAGTAGAGAGAGAGAGAGAAAGGCATGGTGATGGTGGGGGAAGCCAATCTCTTTCTCCTGGGGTTGCTAATCTCTAGGTGGTGGCTGGAGGTCCCCATTATATCCCATTGATGTCCCTCCCCTCCCCAATCCCCATGTTCCCCAGGCTTCACTCCCAAAATCTCCAGTTATTTATTATTTTTAAGTATAAATATATGCATAGTAGGTGCCCCACAAATAAAATTTGCTCCCCCCAAAATAAAAAAATCCTGGCTACAGCCCAATTAACCCAATTAACATAGCACATGATGGCGAATGGATAGTTAAGCTCCCAGGTATTCACTGTATGTGTACCCAAAAAGGACCAGCGTATTGAGCAAGTGGGTGAAGCCACCACTGGTGGCACAGTTTGATATAGTGCACAACACACAAGCAGATTGGAGCACGGGAGGCCAATGTAATTGGACACCTGCCACCTCAACCAAAGGCTTGGTGGATCAACTCTGCTTTGCAGACCTTGCACACATTTCTGGGAACACAAGTGTTTTTTATAACCGCTGGTTTTATATTCAATTTTTCTCCCACAAGACCAAGAGTCCCTGATACTGTGCCTTGCACTGCAGTGCCTCCTAAATCTGCACGATTACACAAATGGGAGCAGACTAGTGGCATCCCTTTTCCCCTTCTCTCCCTGCTTTTTTAAACAATTAGTCTGGCAACCCCAAATCTTGCATGCTGTTTTGGACCACTTTGGTTGGGCTTAGTAAAGGGCATTACAAGTAGTTCGTTTTTTTATTTTCCTGTGCACCACTGCAGCTACCAGGATCATCTAGGGGAACTCTAATTATTTGCTAATAGGAAATAAAAGTGGGAACCTGCAACAACTTGCAGGAGGCATCTCATTTCCCCTTCCCCCACTATTTCCTCTTCCCTTTCATGAAAGCCCCCATACCCTCTCTTTTCTTGCTTCCTTCTATCCTTCTAGTGTTGCCGGCCTCCAGGTGGGGCCTGGAAATCTCCTGGAATCACAACAGATCTCCCAAGTACAGTGATCAGTTCCCCTTAGGATTGCCAACTACAGGTTGGTAGGGAACCCTCAAGGACTGGTGGGATGGGACTTCACTTTCCTGTTTCTGCCTCCCACACTATTTCCTCTTTTCCTCCTTCTGGCAACCCTATATGTGCAGCAGATTCAAAACTGGCAAAAGGAAATACTTCTTTACACAAAGAGTGATTAAAATGTGGAATTTGTTGTCAGAGGATGTAGCGATGGCCACAGGCACAGACAGCTTTAAAAGGGGATTCAACATATTCATGGAGGATAGGTCTATCTGTGACTACTAGCCGTGGTGACATTCGTTTGGACTAAACCTCTGAATCCTAGAACTGGGAGGCAACATCAGGTGAAGCTCTCAGCCTCTGTGCCCTGTTGTTATCCCTCCAGAGGAACTGATTGGCCGCTGTATGAGACAGAATGCTGGGCTAGATGGTCCATTGGTCTGATCCAGCAGATTTTTTTTAATGTTCTTATGTGCAATTTTACAGGATTCGTGGGCAATGGGAGTGAGGAGGGAGGGAGCTCTCTCAGGCAATGTGGTCAGGCATTGGGGGAGCCCAAGAAATGTCTGCCTAATCATGATTGGATTCTCTAATCTGACATTGGTTCTGTTGGGCTTGTTGGTTCTGTTTGTATTGGTTTTGTTGGTTTTGTGTTTTTGACCATTGGATTTCTTGCCCTAGAGAAAGCATGGAAGGTCATGACCCTTAGGAGTCAATGGAGACAAGTAGGCTGGGGACACCTTGTTCAGGGGCCCATAGAACTGAAACCATTAATCCACTGTACTTAAAACTTGGGTGGTTCCCTGAAATGTTAGTGTCATGTACTTGTAAAACAGCTGCTCCATACCTCTGTAAAGAGTCCCCCATAGGGAATAACAGACCCAAATATTTTCAGAATTCAGAGGGACACACCCTCAAATCTGAATTCCAGAATGGTACTGGGGCCCAAAATAATCCAGAATACTGTTATGGAGACTGTTCCCAAAACCTGAATACAAAAATACAGAATTTTCTGACAAATGCACATCCCTAAAACTCCCTGCTCAGGGAAATATGTTTTGGCATTACCTTGTTGGCCTTATTTTAGCTTTTATTTAAGATTTAGCTTTTATTTTAACAGCCCCCATTTGATGGTGAGGATGAAGATGAGCTCTTTCAGTCAATAATGGAACATAATGTTTCTTATCCAAAAGCAATGTCCAAAGAAGCTGTGTCCATTTGTAAGGGGGTAAGTAAGCTTATGATTATTATATGAGATGCATTTGCCACAAGGTATACTAAGTGTCATTCAGTTTGGCTCAATTACATTATGTACTTTTTCTGTGGGCAAAATGGTAAAAACTGTAAATTCATTCTTTTGCTTGGTTTGCATCCAAAGAGAAAAGCTACATTTGTAGGGAAACAGGTAGATGAAGTCAGATGAATGTTTCCACAAAGAAGAAACTAAGCTTCATTGAAAATCAGGTCTGTATTCATGATTATGTGGTCACAGCACAGATAAGTACATGGCTCACACATTAAAAGACAAGGCATTTATACCTATTGATTATGGTTAAAGCTCCATCGCAAACTTGTGTATTTAATTTGTTATCTCGTCAATGGCTTGATACAAACTGCCCTGAAATGATCTTTGGGTCCCACATGGGTCCACCACAAGGTCTTTGAATCAGAAGTGTGGTGAGTTCTCTGTTGAAAAGGGATTGGAACCACAGTGCACATGGAGAGGGTATATAAACTTTCTACCCCATGCTACTCTCACAAACTGAAATAGCCTCAGAGGTTGCTATTTGCCCTATTGGAGGTACCTACATTTACCCCATCAGTACACAGTAAGCATCAACAGAGCAAAGAGCACTCCCTGGTGTCATTTCAGGCCAGGAACATGGAAAATGTTCCTCTGAAAATGTCATCAGGCTCAGAACAGCAGCTGCAAGCCTTGAAACTTCCTTCTCTAGGGTTTGTCTCCAATAGTGATTGGCCAGGAGCACTCTCCTGATCCCTTTAAAGGATCCAATTGAAAATGCCATTGCCTGGGAAATCAGGAGAATCAAAGAAAAACAAGATGTCTGATGCTGATGATGGGAAGCACTAGAACACAGAAAACAATATGGATTTTCTTGGGGGTGTTTTTCATAATGCCAGTTTTGCATCTACCATATTGGAAACTGCAGTAACAACTTGAAACAGCAATTTTCTTGTGTATTTTTGGTTCAATTTCAGCATGCACATCCCTAACAATAAGTTCTGGTCCTCTAATAATGATGTGCAAATCTTTGCCCCATGTGGTCCCGGGGTCAAATAAGGAACACACGGTTGGAGTCCAGGGAGAGGATAAATATCTGTTTATTGCAATAATCAGGAAAATACAGGACTGAATACCTTGGCACGCAGTAACACCAAGCTGTATTCTGCCAGGAAGGGCAATAGGTCTTATATCCCAAATGACATCACGAAAGTTTACACAGAAAAAAATCCTTAATTGGTTTCAACAGGTGTCATAATCAGAGCATCATTTGAGCTGGCACTTCTCTATTGGGAAACCCCTATCGGGATCTTAAGTGTCAGTAATTGCGTCCACTTATCTGGTCCTAGAACAGTGGAAAACATCAATGAACAGAGGAGCCTTCTTTTAGCATCATTCCTGGCTTATTTGCTTCAGCCTGAAACTAGGGGATTTCCTGATAAGATGCACAAAACTTAGCACTTGGCAGACCTTCTGGGGCCAGATGCGCTGCTCTACACAGCAAGATATTTGTTTTGAGAACACTCAGAGTCTTTCCATCTCATAGCTTTATCTCTCAGATGTCCTTCAACTGGAGAGCTTATAATTTCAAATGTACATTCCATTCCATTATTTTCTGCTTCTAAGAAAAAGACCTTTAATTATTAAAATAATACTCTAATTAATCCTACTCTACAGCTCTTCTGGGCTAAATATTAAAATCTAAATTAACTTTAATCAGACTCCTAATAAGGCACAGTGACAGCTGTCATTCTACATGTCAAGAAAAATATCAAAAATCACATTCATAAATCACATTCACTGGTCCCTTGTCCTACAAGAAGGAAGAAAGAAAAAGGTTTAAACTGTGTTGCATTAAAATGAACCGAGGGGCGGGAGTTGTGTCATGTCAGCTTTTTGCGTAAGTCCAGAACTATATTGACATCTGTTCCTTCCATTTTGAAAATCACTTTTCATCATTTGGTATGTCTTTGATATATAGTTGATGACTAAACACCCTGCCAAACGTCTTGGTTGTGGGTTAGAGGGAGAGAGAGATATCAGAGAACATGCATTCTTCAGGAGAATTGACTGGGAGAAACTGGAGAACCGAGAGATACAGCCCCCATTCAAGCCTAAAGTGGTAAGAAAGCTTTCCATTTTCAGAAAAGTATAAGCTGTTTAGGTTCACACCATGAAACAATTTTTTTGTCTATGCAGGTCCCACAACCTCTGGCATCATATTTCCAGGGGTCAAAAATGACTACTGGTGGAAGGGGGGTGCAGGGAAAATCCATTCATGTTGCGCTGAGAGCTGTGATAAAATTGCAATAATGAACCACATTTCTTTCAAGGCTTTGAAACAGTTCATTCTCACCTACAGCTGTATTTTGTGTAGATTTGTAGATATTTGTATATTTGCTATATATAAAAAATAAAACATTTCTTTCTCTGAAACAGAAGCAATAGCCCTGGAATTACCTGGGGCTGCTTTTGCAGCTGCAGGGCAAGGAGCAAGCAGAAAGGGAATTTATAGGGGGGGGTGTTTGGATCTACTTGAACTGAAAATATATCTGAAAAATACTTTATCAGTGTTTTGGGGTGTTTTTCAACATCCCAAATGTATCTGGGTTTTCTTGGGGAAACAGAAAAAGTCCCCCCAAAATCCCAGATATATTCAGGTATTACCAGTAGATTTGAAAACAGCAGAGAGGCAGGAGCAAATTTCTCCTGCCTCCCAACTGTTTGTTGGGCTTCTACTGCAATCCCTTTAAACCACTGCAGGAGAAGCTAGACCCAGGATCTATGTGCTGCTGGGAACAATCTCCCCACGGCATGCAGAACCTGGCTGGGATGGACTCCAGCAGACCTTGGCAGCTTCCCTCTTTGATCCTTTGGAGCTGTTGACAAAACTTTTGGCATGGCAGTAGTGCTGCAGCATTGGCGGACAAGTGATTTCTGCAGTGATGGAGGAACTAGGTACCCTCAGAGCAGGAGCCATTTCACCTGTTGCCCCCCTTTTCATGTGAGAGTTGATTCTCAGTCCCCCCTACCTGAGAATTGTAAATCATGCCCCCAGCAACAACAAGAACAAAATAATAAATAAGGGGAAAGAGAGCTGCTGCCATTGGAAGCAACCCACCCCTCCACAGGGGCTGCATTTTGACTAGTGCTGGGCTCCAGCCTCCCCTCCCTCACAAACAGCAGCACTCCAACCCATTAGGAGTCACTCACAAGGTGCAGGTCAACAAGGTGCCTGGGTCCAGCTCCACCTTTGAAGGGTAGTTTTCTTTTTGTGGCCATGGCACTGAAGAGGCTTCTTAACAATAGCTCAGCTAGTAGGCAGGTCACCTGATGCTAGATCCATGTCCCATGCTGCACCAATGCTCCTGTGATTGTATTCACTGAAGACATGGCCTGTTTTCTCTCTGGTCACATTCTCTGATCAGTTTGTTCTCCCCTTCACCCTTGCTCCCTTGCCCACCCTTAAGGCCGAAAAATTTGCACTCAATACATTTTTGTCCCCAGCCAAACATGGATTTGAAAATGAGTAAGTTAGAGAATTGGGCAAAACAAATTATGAGAAGAAGAATGAATCCAGCCTGCTGAACAGTATTCTGTAACATCACAGCATTTAGATACTCTGGCAATAAGTGTTGCTGGGATAATTTCTCAGTCAGCATGTATACACGCAGATATGCATACATATAAAGCTCCTGCCTTCCTGTTAGCAAACTGTGTCAAACTCATCCATTATTTCCAAGAACTTGGTTAAAAGATGTCTGTTCAGTACGCAATGGTTTATGGCTCTTTCATCATAGAAACACAATCTGATGCACATTTACTTGTGAATGAGCCAAACAGAGCAGGGCTTACCATTTCCAACTGATTTTCATGGAAGTGTATTTAGCTTACTTATGAACGAGCCAAACAGAGCAGGGCTTACCACTTCCAACTGATTTTCATGGAAGTGTATTTCTCAGGTGATTTGCAGTCTTCCATATACATACAGCTCCCAGCTGTGAGATGCAGCTATAGCAAAAGTGAAATATTTAGGGCATAGCTGGCTTAATGTCAGGCACTTCAAAAGGACAGCCAAACAATAGACTTCATGAGAAGTTAGAGTTTATTCAGCCGCAGTTCTAAAAGCGCATTAACGTTGCATTGTCAGGAATGAAAGACACAAAGAAACATCTCCGGATATACCCCACTAGCTAGCCCCCCCCTAAGCATTCTACCAATGGCTACATAGCCCGCACACGGGAGAAAGGTGCGAAAGTTTGTTCGAGCCATAAAGGGGCCCAGCTGCCCATACCGGAGAAACCCGAACCGTATGACAGGGCCATTTGGTCAGATAGGAGATAGCCCAGGCTGATGAACACCCTGTTGCCCTGGCAACCTCCCCACTCCCCCCCTTTCAAGCCTAAAAGGTTACGGATCATCTCATCCTCCTTCCTCCCTCACATTTTATGGCAGGATCACCTGACACTTAATTATCTGTCATTGATCCCATTGCTGTATTGAACATGGGGTAGAAATGTATGCACACAAATCAGTGAAGTAACCTTACTGTCCTGTAAGCCGTTTGCAGAGCAACCACCTATTTGTAAGGCTTGATGGATAAAATAGGACCCGATGGATAAAATAGGACCTGATAAATACAATAGGACCTGGTGGTACCAGGGTGTGCAAAGTACATTGATTCTGTCGGTTGCTTAATGGAGTATTCGGCTGTAGCCTTACCCAGTCCACATTGTTTTCATCATGCTGTCTCTTGACAGCTGTACCTGTCTCTTTCAGCTTGTTGCCACTTCACACTCTGTAAGAAAGCTGACCTTGACACAGTCATCCTGGAACACCATTATTCTGAAGTGTGATCTGGAATCAGAATCTTAGGGTTGGGCATTAGAGTTGTTGGGATGGGTCAGGAGAATTTAGTGTAATCTTTCGAAATGGTGATAGTGATTTAGTTCTTGAGTTCCCTGTTTCTCTCTCAGTAGCACCAGTCTTATCCCAATATAGTTAGTGTTACATATAATTTTCTTGACAAAATATAGTATTAAGAGAAAATGTGGGATCAAAAGTAATATTTGTAGTTTAAATAGCAACAGTGCCTTTAATGAAAATGCTTCATACAAATTATATTAAACTACAGGAAAGTTGGTTACCAGTCCCAGTCTGAGCACTTTGAAATAGCTTCTGTGAAGACTATAATCTGTGAACATCATCTTTCATGGAGGAAATAGTGCTCTTCCAAGGTGTTTAGTGCAAAATAAACTGAAAAGAGCATTCTCTAAAGTATCTATTCGTAGTTTGTGAGCTAGAATTCACTCAAAACACTCATCAAGTTAAGGGCCTTTTGATTGTCACAAAGTAGCATGTCTTTAAAGCACAGTGAAAGTAATAGGGTGTATCATTTGAAACACTTCCATTTATAGCAAACCAGACATTAAGATAGTGCATGTTGGCAGAACAGTGGCACAGTCATGATAAATCCCACTGTAGGGCAGCTATGACTCATAGACATGGCCATATAATGTAGTTGAGAAAATGTAGCATGATGCTTGTTCCTCTAATAAATTGGATCCTATTTTTACTTTTAGAATGCTACAAGAAATGCCCATGTCAAATATGTGAAAGATTTATTACTTAACTGCACCACTTTTAGTTCTGATGTTAATGATAAAATAGGAATTCACTTAAACCTTTGTATTACAAACATTGTTCCAGTCCAAATAGGGGGAACATATATGTATACAGAAAAACATGTATTTTGAGCTGAATGCCTATGAACATCTGGAACAGCTTATTATTGTTCAACAATATTATGTCCTTCATTTATTATGTCAGATTTTTTGTGGCATAGATTGATGTAGTTCAGTGCAACTTTAAATACTTCAAACAGATTCCATTTTCAAATTTTGTTTTCATTATTTTTTTCTTTTGCCTTACAGTGTGGCAAGGGTGCCGAAAACTTTGACAAATTCTTTACCAGAGGACAGCCAGTGTTAACACCACCTGATCAGCTGGTTATTTCTAATATAGACCAAACGGATTTTGAAGGGTTCTCCTATGTCAACCCACAATTTGTTCATCCCATTTTACAAAACATAGTATGAAAGTGATAGACATGGAAACCACACAGTGAAAAATTGTCCTTAACTCTGGAGTTTTTAGACCTTTGCCTTGTTGATTCCATTTGGGTCTGAAAATTGTAGGGGTAGGAAGCAGGGGCAAGAAGTAAAGGAAGATTTTGAGGTTTACAAGCAAAGAGTGTGTGGTCTTCAGAGATCACCACACAAGCACCCCATTGTATTCATTTAGGAATCACTGCTGCTTTTAGGTTACTTTTATGAAACTAGTCTGTCAGTGCATTTTTATAACTTCTGTTGTCCCCATTTGTATCCTGTATCTCAATGACTCACATTTTCTCCTTATAAACTTGATAACAAATGTAATGGTACCATGTACGTTTAAAGAAAATACTCTTTAAAAAATCAAACAGATCAGAAATGTTTTGTGCACAGCCCTTTGGGACCAGTTCTGTTACTGGTCTGGCTGGTGTCACATATACATGATTGATTAATAATAAGGTAGGTTTGGTATAAAATCATTGGAAATGAAAGAAGATTGACAAGAACAGGTCAAAGTGAGAGGAAAATTGCCTGTTGAAACAAACAAGTGACAAACTTGGTCCACCAGCTCTTTTAAAATCTGTCAATCAAAGGAGTTATGAATATCAGAGACAAAGCCTCAGTTTGGAAAGGAAAAGTAGATACATGGGATTGATGTTAACTACTACCTGTGATTAATTAACTGAAAACTGCCAAATACTGATACATGTGTTACTTTTAATCTCCATGAGATTATTTTGTGATTCCAGCTACCGTTTTACTACTTAATTTACTGCATTACTCATGTTTCTAATTAAGACAATTCTAACATTACGTGACTCTGAAACAAATCTGCAATCCCCTCAATTTATACTTATTTATTAAGCAAGCTGCATGATAGGTTTAGAGTAAGGAAAGCGCTTGCACAGTAAATTTGTGGAAATGTGGAGTTTTTATAATACAGTTAAAATTTTGTTTATAAACATTGGTTTAGGAGCCTTGGAGTCAGACTAAAACAAAGGGAGAATGAAAATTGGTTGGAGATGTTTTTCTTCAGCTGAACCAATCCTGGTTAAAGATGATAAATTTTTCCATATGCATCGTACAATTAATTTTGCATGTTTAATAATAAACATTAAGTGGATCTATATTATGAATAATTTGATCAAATATAAGGAAGATGATATAATTTTATAAGACACAGCTGTGCTATATTTGTGAAGGTTCTTTTTCTGGATAGCCTTTTATTTACATCTAGCTTAATGTTTTATTATGATGATTTTGGGTTTGGGTTTTTTTTATAGGGTCTGCATAGCATTGATCATTTAGGGCAATCTCTCCTTTTTTCTTGCATTTAGCTACTGCTAAATGATTATGGGTTTCTACTAGTTTTCTACAGAACTTGTACCACGAATGACAGAGAGAAGTATGTTACATGTTTTTCTCCTGTTTAAAAGCTCCAAGCTGATAAAGAGTGAGAATTTCTCATGCACATTTTTGCATTTACACTGCTCTTGCACCATATTCCAAAACTACTTTTTGATGTCAGGCAATTTAAAAGGCAGTTTGGCGTTTTTGTGGTGAGGAGGATATGAACAGTAAACTATGAAAACAGCTAGCTGCATGCTTAGACCATGTGTATTTCCCCTCTTTTGAGTAGCGGCTATGCCTATGAATTGCCAAAAAGGGAAAAAAAATAATTGTCCTGTATGTTCAGGTCCACTGGCACCTTTAAGACCAGCAAAGTTTTATTCAAGCTATAAGCTTTTGTGTGCGTGCACACACTTCTTCAGATACAGTGAAATGGAAGTTACCAGTCCATACATAATGAAGAAGTTTATCAGATGCAAGGACCAAATAGGACATGCTTTGGTCCTTGCATCTGTTAAACATCTTCATTATGTTGCATGCTAATTTGCTGCTCACCCTCTACCTATGTGTATGTGCTGGTAACTTCCATTTCATTGTATCTGAAGAAGTGTGTGCGCACACAAAAGCTTATACCTTGAATAAAACTTTGCTGGTCTTAAAGGTGCCACTGGACTTGAATTTTGTTCTGTTGCTTCAGACCAACATGGCTACCCACCTGAATCTATCCTATATGTGTTCTGCAAACAACAGTATGAAGAAAAGAGGTTCTCAGATTACTAAAACATCAGTTTTACATTACATCTGAATTGTGCCAAACTGTTTCATTGCTCCCTTCTTGAAAATTATTGCTTAATTTAATAATTGTTGTCTTTTTCTTCTGTGATAATGAAGACCTGTGTAAGGACCACTTCACATAAAATTTTATCTTCATAGGAGTACGTTAGTACAGTGGGAAATATATATAGCTATGCACATTGTCATGTGTGGGCACCATGCAGATGTCTGTTTTGCGTCATCTATACATATGTTTAGAATCATTTGCTGATCACAGTTTTCCAGGATGCACAAGTAAATGATGAACTACATAGGTGCATGGTACACATGATTAGTTTCCCCAGAATCTAAGCACAAAACTTTGCGCATCAGCTATATTCCACAAAGGCAATGAGGATTTCAAAGAAATCTCCTTTTTTAGGCAAAATTCTTATTCTGTAAGTATATTTTAGTTGATAAAGAGCTGTCTACATATAGAAAGATGGGAAGATTTAGCAATTATAAGTTTATTCAAAATTAATTATAATAATGATAGGTGATTTTAGTTTTTGTTTACTTCAAGGGTAGTGGCATACTACCCCTCCCCCAGTTTAACTCTTGTATAGGATTTTCAGAATTTTTATACCAATTTATGTTGTGCTACACCTTACAAAAGTATGTCTGCATTTTTGCCACATTTTAATTTACATTTTCTTATTGCCCTCTGATAACCACTTGTGGTATTGACATAGGCATAGCGCTTGCTGCAATTCCTATTTTCCCCTATATTAACAGAGGATTAAATTGTCTTGCATAAATGTGTTGTCACTTCTGGTCCCCTTTTTATCCAGATCAGCAGTTATTTACTCAGTTTGTTCTGGGCTGTCAGCTAAGAGCATTCAAGAGGGTGTCAGTATCTGTCAAGAAAATCACTTTAACAAAGGGATATCAGGGGCTCCTACTGCTAGAACACATAGATGACATTGGAAAGCAATTACAAAGAAGCATACTGTGAATAAGAGGAGTTTCCAAATAGGGAATGCCAGTTTTTTTTTAATAGAAAATAGCATAAAAATGAAACATATGGTCAGTCTAAACAAAGTATTCTAAACATACTTTCAAGCAAAAGTGCTTAACTGTCTAGATAAGCCTACTGGTACTCTGTAATCTAGATTTTACGCTACTCAGCTCAGTTTTGACACCAGCTTTTCCACGTTTGTCTTTGTTTCTAAGCCATTGTCACAGTTTTTGAGAAAGTAAGTATATTTTGACTTTATTGAGTAGATAATTTTGAATGCTCACACTGAATGATTGAGGGATGATATATAACTTGTACAGCCTGGAAAAAAATGTCCCATTTACTCAACAAATTTTTGCCACTGTGGATGTGATGAGGCTCAGAGGCTGTCCATCAGTATTCCTGATAAGGAAGCTCTATCTCAGAGTATTTTTGTTGACAGAAATTTTCTCTTCCCTCTGTTGCTGAATTGTGAGATCCATTCCAGTGGGAATGCCACACAGACTGGGTAGGGATCATATGTATAGTGACATCAGTATGCATGGTGCTCTTCAGAGTAGTACAAACGTAGACAGGCCTCTGCACTCAGGGAACTCACAGTCTACAAGTTGGACTGTTAGAGTGACTGTGAGTAGCATTTGTAGAAGTACAGATAGTTTGTGAATCGTCATTGAGGAATCTGTAGAAAGAGTTACAGAAGCTTGTGAATGATCATTCAGGAAAATCAAATGAAAGACTGGCAAGTAGCTGATGGTGACAGGGACTTTGATTTCTCGTTTTATATGGAAGTATATTGTATAACAACAATAACAATAATAATAATCTGTTTTATGCACTACAAAGAAGTATTTTGCTTTAGTTCCTTTCAGAAGAACTTTTGCTTGCTTTGGAATTTGCCAATTCAATAGAAAACAGTATTTTCTATTCTTAAATTACCTACATTTGTATAATGTGGGATGTTCTTTTGGACTGGATTTCTTTAATACCAGCATAAGTGTGACATTCTTCAATTTTGTATAACTTGGAGGTCACCACTTATACAAACTTTAATAAAAAGCAGTAGACTAATGTACCAAGCTATTTATAGTGCCCAAAGCATGTTCTCTCCTCCTCCATTTTATCTAACAAGATGCATTTAAGGTATGAGAGAAAGAAGGCTTCCCTTAGCACCCTGTCATCAGGTATTTCTTAACCTGGACCACTTCTAAATAATGGAAATAGTGCGTGTGTGGGTTTTAGGCCCCATTCACACGGAGCATTTGCCCCGCTGAAGGCACGGTAGCTCTGCGGACTTTCCGTGCCTGATCACACCAGCACATCTGGGAGGCGTAGCACTCCTGTGGCCAACCTGTGGCTTCCCATGGAAAATGCGGAGTAAAAAACTACTAGGGTCGAAGTACTAGTTTCCGGAAACCCTGGGGCAAAGGCCAGCATCTGATCGCAGGAGCGCCAGTATCCCGTGGCTTCCGATGCCTGCCCATGTCCCAGGGTTTCCGGATGTTGTAAGTTTCCATGGGATGCGCACCAATGCCGAACAGCACATGCACACACGCAAGACACCGACAGCGGCCTGCCCCCCCCAACGGCACATGTGCACTTCGCAACAGCGCAGCTTGCATGGTCTGCTGTGCCACTTTTTTGCTGCGCTGCAGCAGCGTGGTGTGATTGGGGCTGGGAGCTGGAGCGTGGCAACCCAGCGGCCCATGTGATCGGGCTACCGCGCCTTATTTTGCTCCAGGGCAAACTGCCACGCCTTCCCCCCCACGTTTTCTGGCCCGTATGACTGGGGCCTTAGTTGTTGTTTTTTTTAAAAATGCTCTTGATAGTCAACATTTCAGTTTGATTTAGATTTGATAAACACAGGGCTTCAGCATTAAAAGTAGTTCCTGGAATTAAATCATATTTTGATAATCATATATCAACATTTTAGTAAGCTATCCATACCACAGACTTCTGCTCAAGTGTTTTAAGGGTTTTTTGGGGGGTGCACTATGAGACATGCAAGAATCAAAGCACATCTTATAGGGAAGGTCTAAGGTTGCTAAGCCTGGTGTTTTTTGTATATTCAGTGTATTACCCTATTTTCCTTTATATCCTCCCCATGTGCTTTCCCATTGGCAGTCTCCTGTGATTGGAGAGCTTTATACCCAGGAAACTTCAAGCCCCTAATGGAATACCACAGGGACAAGCTGAATTGGGTCCTTAGTGTGTATTGCATATAATGATTATTTATATATTGTCATCAAAATGCAAGAGATTTTCCCCTCAGTCAAATTCAGCACCAAAATGCCAGCACAGTATATGTGGGGTGGAGACAATATGTACACTATTTGGTTTACAAAAGTTATTCAGACAATGAATTTGGAAAAATGTATTTCTGTTCTTCATGTTGCCATTGGGATTAAATTATCATCATTGCTTTTTGTTGACCTCTTTACATATGTAAAATATCTTTGAACAGGACATAGCTACACTTGAGTTCCTAATATCTGACAAAGAACTGTTTACTTGCAGTGTAGTCAAATACAAACTCTAGTGGTTCAACCTCTCTTTTCTGCAAATTGATAACAACAAAACCTATTTAAAATGTATAAGTGAACTGACTGTGATGTAATGACTGGTAAATGATTATTATGACTTCCTATCAACCAGTAAATGTGCTAGTGAAGCTTGGCAATTATACAGCCTTATCATGTGAAACAAGCAAGCATGCACTTAAGCCCTCCCCATATGACAATATCTAGTGGGAGGGGGCGTAGCTGTTCCCATAGTTTTATCACAGGTCTGGGATCTAGGAACAATGGACTACTTTTCTCAGCTCTGCCAATGACTCCCTCTGTGGCCTTGGGAAAGGTACTAAGCCTTTCTGCCTCAGTCTCCCCATCTATAAAATGGGGGGTTATAATATTTATTCCCTCACAGACTATTGTGAGAGCTGTTTAGTTATTGTTCCTGGTGCACTTTCAATGTGAAGAGTTCTCTTAAAAGTATTATACTTTTTAATATGGGATCCAGTTAATTTACATGATTTTGCTGGAAATGCCATACTATTTATACTTTTTTATACAACTTTAATAGTTCTGCTGAACAGTAACCAAACTTATCCTAATGCATTTCTTATGGGATCTGGAGTATGTTTAGCTGTTGTCAAGCAAAGTCCTACACAGTGCTAAAAATGCTGCTTTTGCAAGTTTATTAGGCACAATTTTCCTATTACTAAGGTTCAAAGTGAGTCAATGGATGTCAACAGCACTGATTACTATAGGGCAAAGCTTCCCAGTTGTTAAGGAAATTTCTGTCAATGTGTAATAAAGCTGGCAGAGAGAGAGACAAACTATCGTTTTGGAAGTAGCTGATTCTGTCTGCAAAAATCTCCTTCAGCTGGTAATTCAGTTTGGCGCTGAGATTTTCTGGGCTTCTTCTGTGACTAGGCATTATGATTGCCTCTAGAAGAAAGATGTGTCATGCCAAAAAGGATACCCAGAACTCAGTTTGCAGAGCACGCCATAGTCTAATTCCAATGAGTTCTTTTGTACTGAATCTCCTCTCCAAAGGCACATATTCTACCAGGGATTTCTCCTATGCAACCCTCATGAATACACTGGGTAGGATGAAGAGTTACTATACAAAATCACTTAAGTTCATCACTTTTCAGCACAAGCACACAGATGTTTTATTCCCTATTCAAAGGCATTGTATATGCCTCAACAGTTCCTGTACAAAACAGGCATTGTTGTTGATTCACTTCTTGGCATGTGCATACTTTCCCTTTCCACTGAAGTGAGTTGGGAAGCCTTTGCAGAAGAGGAGACTAGCTGTGCACCTAGTCGGTAGGGTGCACGTACATCCACAAGAATTTGCTGTCTTTATTTGTAAGCAACCAGTGAATAATTCCATTGTAGTGAATTGGGCTGCAGAGGCTTAACTAAGATTTCAGTGGTCATTCCTTCTGGACTGAATATTCTAAACTTCCCAGAAATAGTTTCAGATTATATCTTTTTTTCCCCCCTTACATAGAGGAATACAGAAGTCAGTCTAAAAAAATTAAATGTGCTTTTGCTTCATTTACAGTCTAAAGTATGCAGGTCACAGGCTAGTACCAGGTTGCAGTCTCCAAAGTATGGCCTTTTAGCATGCATGCATGATACCTTTCAAGTCATGCTATTTACTATGTAATCTTTCTTTTAGTAAATGTCAGAATCAATAACCTTTTACAATTTATATATACCATTTTAAGGCCCAACATTTGTATTTATAACAGAGGAGAATGTTTTCTAATTAATAACTGCAAGGTACTGTAGGAAATATGGAGAGGCCATACATTTGGAGAGGGGAATCTAAAACTATTGCACTTTCCCCCCTTAACGATTAATCTTGTTTGCATGACATGTTTTTTTTGTTAAATATTAATCGTAGTTTGAAAGCAAATGAGTATGAATAAAGATACTGATACTTATTTTGTGGAAGAGTGTCTGTTTTTGAAGGTTATGGCAAACTGAACTTTGAGTTCGTTGATTTAACCAACTATATATCTTTGCCCACCCATGCCACCAATGAAACACAAGTTATGAGTGAAACTGGGAACTATTTACAAATAAGCTGATCTGCACCCCTTCATAACATGTTAAAGCATGGGTTCTATCGTGCTTGCAAAACAAGCTTCTTCATAGGGCAAACCCATCCTGGCTTGGAGCCACGTCCAAGTACTTTCTGGACCTTTCTCATCAGGGCCTGCACACCAGTGTGTAGAGGGGATGGAGGGGCACACTCCTGCCCACGGCTGCTAAGCCTTAAGGCATGTCATATGCCCCCAAACCCTGAAGAGGCCCCCAGCTGAGTCACCCAGACTGCCCAGCCTATAGGTACCCAGTTTAAGAACCCATCCCATTGCTGATATCTCAGGGTGTCTGCCAACCCTAAATCCCCTCAAGCCATCCTTTTGCCACCACATATGGGGTTAGCTTCAGCTTAACTCCCTTCCCACCAACCATATGCCAACAGGTCACGCAGACCGCTCTGCAGATCAGCTAAGAAAATGTCCATCCCAGCCTCGGATAGGTGCACCCCATAGGATCTGAAAAGATGCAGCAACAAGAACTTGATCATGGGGTATGGAATGATGCACTTACCCCCTCTGAGATCACTGAACCCCTATGATGTTGTTTAGCCAGTGCTGGGCCTTGTCTAGTTGAGATGGGTGATACACCCCCTCCAGACTCACCTAGGCAACATATCTGACCAGACCCATACTATGTCAGGAAACCATCACCTAAGTGTTTCAAAGTCTCACAGGAACTCTGCCAACAAGGAGGCTGCTGACCTAGTGCCCAGATCGTTTTCACCTAAATGCATGACCTGGGGAGGTGTTCTTGCCAACCAATGATCATGAAGGAGGGGTAACAGCTGGCCCCAACACATCCCTCTCCTCCTCAGCCATTCAATAGAAGTGCAGTCTCCAAACTGACCATGGAGAGTGGCTGCCACCAGACCTGATCAGCGAGTCACCCCTTGATTGGCCTGCACTCCTTCATTGGTGCCCTCTCCTTGTGCTTCCTTCGAGGACATGGAGGGTGGGCAAATGCTGGTACCTGCTCCACAGTCAGGCACCAATCATTTCTCAAGTGTGCCGCCCATCTGCAGATACCTGTATCTGCAGATCAGGGCCACACTCACTTTAAATAGATTTTCCTGTAAAAGTGGGGGGCCTCCCAGGTTTGCAGAGAAAATCTGATATCTTAAATACATTGGGGGTTTAAACCACCACCCCCCCAAATAAAAAATGATTCTTTGAGCAAGCGTGGAGAATGCACCTACTTTCGGCATAGTTGTTGGTTGCTGCCATGGAGTCCAGGAGCTGCGTTGGGACTGGTAGCAGCTGTGGTACAGCCCAGGAGCCGCGGCAACTGCATCAGAGCCTGTGAGCCACAGTTGTGTTGGAGTCTAGGTGCTGCAATGGGCCTCTTGGCAGCTGCATCAAAACCCAGGAACTGTGGTGGGCCTGGCAGCAGTTGCATCAAAACATAAGAACCCAGGAGTCGCAACTAGCTCCCTAGTTGCAGCAGCAGAGCCCAGGAGTCCTGGCAGGCCCAGCAGTGCTGTGGTGGAGCCTGGCAGCCACAGCAGGCCCAGCAAGAAAGTGTGCGAGGGGGAGATGGGATTCCCCCCATCAGTCTTATAGGCCCACACTTGTGATAAGCTAATTTAAATATCTTTCCCACAATTCATTATGCATATCCACACTTTTGAACTTGATTCAAGAACAGTCATTCAGTTGCATATTAGCAGTATTCATACTTGCTGTAGTCAGGGCCGGCCCCAGGTATCTGGGCGCCCTAGGCAAGACAGCCTGGGGCGCCCACCCCACGGGGATGCCAATCTCCCGGTGGGGCCTGGAGACCGGGGGGGTGGAGCGCTGGCTTTCCTGAGCACGCCGCACTAGCTGCAGGAAAGCTAGGGAAGGGGCAGCCGTTTGAACGGCTGTCCCTTCCCAGCCCCAGGGCCGGCTGGAGACAGGGGGGTGGAGCGCCGACTTTGAACGGGCGCCCCTTCCCTCCCAGCGCCGGCTGGAGACCGGGGGCGGGGAAGCCTCCCAGCGCCAGCTGAAGACGGGGAGCGGCTTTCTGAGCACGCCGCAGTAGCGGCGTGCTCAGGAAAGGGAAGGGCGCCCGTTTGAACGGGCGCCCCTTCCCTCCCAGCGCCGGCTGGAGACCGGGGGGGGGAAGCCAGTTCAAACGAGCGCCCTTCCCTCCCAGCCCCAGCGCCGGCTGAAGATGGGGGGTGGGAGCGCCGGCTTTCCTGAGCACGCCGCAGTAGCGGCGTGCTCAGGAAAGCAAGGGAAGGAGCGCCCGTTTGAACGGGCGCCCTTGCCTCCCAGCGCCGGCTTCACGGGGGGCGGGGCGGGGCGCTTTGGCACCCCTGTGGACCCCAGCGCCCTAGGCGAGCGCCTAGCTCGCCTAGTGGGCGAGCCGGCAGTGGCTGTAGTACAGGGGTGACCAAACTTGCTTAACGTAATAGCCACATAAAATAAATGTCAGATGTTTGAGGGCCGCAAGATATGAACAAATATTACATGGTTTTACTGAGAAATCTGCAAATTTGCTTTTTATTAACATTAAATGAGACTTCTGTTGCTGTAGATTTTCTGGGTTGTATGGCTGTGGTCTTGGCATTGTAGGACCTGACGTTTCGCCAGTAGCTGTGACTGGCATCTTCAGAGGTATAACACAGAAAGATGTAGTACTCTCTGTGGCAAGGTGAGCAGAAAAATGGTATGCAGGTAATTTATATCTTCCCTGGAAGGTGGAGTAGAGCTGAGTCATCTTGTAGTAGTTCTACAGGCTATGAACATGCTAATGGAGGAGCTTTCCTGAGGAGGTTCTTTTGTCTATGGACTATTTCCTGAGGAGGTTTCATGTGTCCTGAGGAGGTTCCACACACAAAAGAACCTCCTCAGGACATAGGATACCTCTGAGGATGCCAGTCACGGCTACTGGTGAAATGTCAGGTCCTACAATGCCAAGACCATGGCCACACAACCTGGAAAATCTACAGCAACTAATGAACTCCGGCCGTGAAAGCCTTTGACAACATTAAATGAGACTGCCAAAAATAATAACAAAAGCAGTAAAAGCAGATTTTTTTTCTACTTGCCCCAAATGGGACAAGGTTTATTAAAAGTTTTCTTTCTAAGACAACCTAACATAAACAAACATCACATCTAAAACAAACACAAAACATATATGGGGGTAATAGTAGAAATTACATGTTTATCCAAATAGCCTATAGTACTATCAAATTACGCAATTTGAGTAACCAAGTACAATTTAAGACCGCTTATCTGGCATAATAAATTTTATAATCAACTTATATAACCAATCTTCATCGTTCATTATATATTATTGTACTTATTGTACTAAGTGTAGAATCTTGACCAACTGTTTTGGAATGTGGACTCTGTATGGTTTTTCAACAATAAAGTCAAATTATCCATTTCTGCCACCTCCAAAATTTTATTGATTACTTCTTTCTTCGTTGGAACTTCCAATACTTTCCAATACTTTGCATATAAAATTCTCGCTGCTGTAGTTATATAGACAATAAGGTAGCGGTCATCTTTTTTACAAATATCCGGCAAAATATTTAACAATAGTACTTCACGGGTAAAAGGTATGGTACATTCTAAAATCTTTTGCAACGTTTCATGGATCCATACCCAATATTTTTTCACTTTGTCACAGTGCCACCAGATATGATAAAATGACCCCACCTTATTCTGACACTTCCAACATTTATTAGAACAGTTACTATCACATTTAGCTAATATTTCTGGAGTTATATACCATCTATAGAACATTTTATAAACGTTTTCTTTATAAGCGACTGCTTTTATTATTTTAATATTTTTCTTCCATAACTGGTTCCATTGTTCAAGCTCAATATTGTGGCCTACATTTTGTGCCCACTGAGTCATATTGGTTTTAACAGTTTCATCCACCATCAAATAGTCAAGAAGATAAGCATACATTTTTTAAAATAAATTTTTGGTCTGCAGAAGTCAATATCTCCAACAAGGTCCTGTAACCCTTAATAGAAAGCTGTTCTAGGTCCTGACTCCAGGTTTCCTGGAGAAAAATTATATGATAACCTTGCAGGAAATCTAGAAAATCAGAGTCATGGAGTTTATTTCGCCACCCCCAAGGTTCCAAGACAAAAACTTTAGTTGTCAAACTTCATGTGCTATCTCATTTAGATTACCCTCGGGATCTAAAAATATACAACCATTTTTGGGTGGCCCACCAGTTACCCTTTGACCACCAATTGGCTTGCTAGGATGCTGCCCATGGCTGTCTCTATGATTTCCCTCTAGTTCTCTGATTACGGGGATCTCAATTGCAGCATTTGGATTTGGTGCCACATTATCGATTTCTTTGACGAAGGGCAGTCTTTGAGATGTCTCATTTTCTTTTGCTTTCCAAAGTTCAGTTTTTAGCCAGTCCAGTCTTGATATAATGTCTGTTTGTTCCTTTTCAGGCATTTTTGGAAAGAATTTGATTTAATCCCTTTTGATTGAATTTTCCAGATAGGAGCAGCTTCTATTGTTATCAATGTCCATAGGTTGAGTTACTTTTGAGTTACTTTTAAAGAGCTAGTTAGTTGAGTTACTTGAGTTACTTTTAAAGAGCATGTCAACACTGGAAGATGGTGACTTATGGACATAAGCCCTTTTGTCAGTCACTGTAGATCTTGTATGCTTTACTTTAGGAAGCAAGGGAGTGATGATGGTGTTTGCAAAAACCCTAGTTGGTAGAATTCCTTTGGACGACAAATAGCTCCTATATTTCAGAATCAGTGTAGGCATTTGAGGGGTCTTCAAGATCAGGCTTTTAAAGTTATGTCTTCCCCCCTGTAAATAGAGAAAAGCCTTCCCAAAAGTTAATATGATGTCACCAAATGGGAGAAGCAAGAGCAAACAGCCAAGAAAATGTCAGCCTCTCCAATATTTCAAATTATAGCAGATCAAAGAATCTTCACCCCTTGTTAAACCAAGCTCTTTTAAAAAGTTGTCAGATCCAAGCACAATGCTGCAGCAATTGAGTAATAGCCTCCACAGTGCTGCTATCAAGACCCATAGAGAGTTTGTAAAGGGTGCCCCAATGGTCCACACCCTACCCCAAGTGGGGTAAAAATTGGGATCATTGAAAAAGGGTCTTTACAATTAGTAAACAACCTGTCATAACACAGTACATTGAATGTTATTAAGACTGGATTTTCTAAAGCAATGCCCAGTTTTTAAAAGTGAAAGTAACTTTCAAAAGTCTCTCCTTTCGCTAGCTGCTTACATTGGGGTGGAAAACCTCCTGCCTGTGCTTTTCAAAGTTGTTCTTCTAGAGCAATTAACTTTTATAGTCCCAGTCCTTTTAAGTGCCCAGCAATAAAAGTGCTACTCACTTTACACTTGGACGCTTCTTCGGACGGTTTTCTCACCCCCCCTTTGCAGGAAGCAATGGCTTGTGTCCAGGGATCTTTTTGGGGGGAGTGCACCAGAGCACAGCTCCGGGAGCTCAGCAGCCAAGCCCCGCCCCCAGCCGGCATCCAGGGGAGTCTTTCAGGCAGTCGAATGTCAATTTCAGCTCCATTATATCCTGTGGGCCATTGAAGTCAATGGTGAAAACATAGGGTATATTCTGGGGGCTGGAGGGGAGGGGGTTTGAGGGAGAGGCTCCAAACTCACAGGGTAGCTGATGGAGCCTCTCCCCAAGATACCCACCAAGTTTCAAGAACATTGGATCAGGGGGTCCAATTCTATGGGCCCCTAAACAGGTTGCCCTTATTCCCTCCATTGTTCTCTATGGTGGGAAAAAGTACCCCTGGGGGGGTAGAGAGGCTCTGAACAGATCGAGACCCCTTGGAAACCAGGAAGTGGTCGGAGCACTACACAGCGCATCTGCTTCGCCACGCTGCAGCCTGTTCTTTGTGTGTAGAACCTCCTCAGGACACAGGAAACCTCCTCAGGAAACAATCCATAGACAAAAGAATCTCCTCAGGAAAGCTCCTCCATTAGCATGTTCATAACCTGGAGAACTACTACAAGATAATGACTCAGCCCTACCCCACCTTCCAGGGTAGATATAAATTACCTGCCTACCATTCTTCTGCTCACCTTGACAGAGAGAGTACTACATCTTTCTATGTTATACCTCTGAGGATGCCAGTCACAGGTACTGGCAAAACGTCAGGTCCTACAATGCCAAGACCATGGCCACACAACCTGGAAAATTTACAGCAACTAATGAACTCTGGCTGTGAAAGCCTTTGACAACATTAAATGAGACTGCCAAAAATAATACAAAAGCAGTAAAAGCAGATATTGATAATGATATTTATTTGTCCAATGATATTTGTTTGCTAATGATATTTAGCTTCCTCAGCCATCCTGCTGGGAGCTGCACAATATGTATGCAAGAGTTGCATGTGGCTCCCAAGCCACAGTCTGGCCACCCCCACTGTAGTACAATATGGTGCTGCATGGAATATGGATTAACACACATCTGACAATTTACCTGCATAGGAGGGCACAGTGTTAGTGGGCTCTCGAAAGAGCCCCTTACACTGCATGTCAACAGCTAGGAAAGGCGGGAGGCAGGGGAAAGCAAAAAGGAAATCAGACACATACCATGTGTCTCCCTTTCTCTAAGTGATAAGTGCTGAGATTAATTCATTACCTTTTCCTATAAGAGAGGGAAAAGGAAAGGAGGCATTGAGTATTGGGTTACACATTATCATGGTCTTGAAGGACTTGTTCCTGAACCTTAGTAAAGATTACTTCCAGTCTTCTAATCAGGATCAAAGAGTTGTATTTTGCTAACAGTATTTTGATATATGTAAGACCACATCAATAAATTATTCTGCCAAAAAGTTGATATAACTATGAAATACTGTAATCAAGGAGCTGTTGGCATGGCATTTTCCCAACATCATCCAACTGAAAATTTGTGCTATGACCTAATATTCTGCATCACATGCCATGGATTAGAATTGGGTTTGGATCATAATAGCCAGTATCTGGCTGATTTAACTGTTACACTTGCCACAAGGATGCTACCAAAACACTTAGAACTGCTTATCAAATGGATTGCTTGTTTTAACTTGCAAGATGTGAGAGTTCAGCTCCATTTTCTTGGGATGTGTAGTCTGTGTGATAGTGGTAATCCACAGTAGTGCTAAACAAAGTTGGGAATTATTTATGAAGAGGCTAATCTCCAGTGGCGTGCACAAGATTAATGTGTGTACTGGATGGATTTCACCACTAAAGAGAAAAACATGAAGCCTACTGGATTTTCCATGTTCCATATTTTCCCATTATTATAGGACCACTATGTTTTCATAATCCCTGAAAACTGAATATTATTAGAATTTAAACAGCCAGCATAAGAAAAGACGCTGTAGTTAATATACAGGACCCCACCAATGTTTGGTCTCAAATACAGCTTGCTGGCTGTTTTGTCATAACAGATTTCAGGAATGGTTACAAGTTCACCCCTGGAAGGAAACAACATTAATGGTCATGTTCAGATGCACATGGAAGTTCATTGAGTTAGCACTTCTCCATGAAGTTAATTCTAAGGCTCTTACTTTTTGATTTAAAGATGCATTGAACAACTCTGCATTGAGATACAAGATTCTAGGTGTTTGAACCAAAGACCCTAATAGTAACCTATTAGTCAAGTTGAGTATATGATCCATATTACTCCATGAGACTCTTTAAGGTATTCAGTAAACAATAGCTGAAGTATCATTGTTGAGAGCCAGTGTGGTGTAGAGGTTAGAGTGCTGGACCAGGATCTCGGAGAACCAGGTTTGATTCCCCACTCTGCCATGGAAGCTTTCTGAATGACCTTGGACCAGTCGCACACAATCAGCCTAACCTACTTTACCAGATTGTTATGAGGATAAAGTGGGGGAGACAAGAATGATGTAAACCACTTTGGGTCCTCTCTAGGGAGAAATGTGGAGTATAAATGAAGTAAATAAATTTTAAAATAGACAAATTATGTTCTTTGGCACAGTTAGATTTGAAGTTTGGGTCTCAGCCATAAACTAAACCTATTGTGCCCAGGTGTAAGAGGAGCAGGGAGCAGAAGGACTCCGGGCAATTGTACCCAGAATTGGCTCCCAGCCTGCTTTCTGCAGCCTTGCCTGCTTTGACCAGTGGCATGGGGGTGTGTATGGAGGCAAACAGACCTGAGGGTTGGTGGCTCCAATTTGGTCTGTGCTGCGAGTTTAAAAGGAAGGGGCTGCAGGCAGGCATTCTTGGGCACCTTTAACATGCGAAGGTATTGCAATGCCTCACTAAAGTTCTTCCGAGGTCCAGTTCATTGTTCAGCAGCCAGTTCAACAAGCTTTTTCATTTCATTGCCCTGGACCTTCTTAGTCTTTAATTATTTCTATTGTAGAATAATGCTTTTGATGATGAATGATTGCTGGCAGTTCTTTGCAAACTGGCAGAATTGCCACCAAAGCAATAAGGAAGCCAATTTTAAATCAGTGCTAAGATTTGAGAACCCTGTAACTAGGTTTAAAGAATGAAAGAAAAGAAAACAATTTTAGTGTCCCCTCTACATATTTAAATAGTTCAACCTGACAAAGCCTGCAAGGCCTTTTACATCTTCTTCAGAAAAGACTGATTTGGTTCCTTAAATGTGTGCACTGCTTACAGGGAAACTATATTGTTGAACTGTCAAAGCTGTTTTCCACTGCAGAGTTCTAAATATGTAACCCGGCAGGCTCAGTTTAGCTGCAATCCTGAGAATCCTTTTCTGGATGTAAACAGTGTTCCCTCTAAGCTGAGTTAGTGTGAGCTAGCTCACAGTTTTTTAGCCTCCAGCTCACACATTTTTGTCTTAGTGCAGGAAGGATGGCTCCAGAGCAAACTAATCTATGCAGTAGCCAAATTGCTCACTCACAACTTTAATACCAGTAGCTCACAAAGTAGAATCTTTGCTCACAAGACTCCATAGCTTAGAGGGAGCATTGGACGTAAGTCCTATTGACTAAAGCTGGACTTACTTTCAAGTAGACCTGTTTAGAATTGCCCACCTTTTCAAACCTTCACCTTTTACAGTACTCAAATTCAAGTTATCACTGCAACTTTTCCACTAAGGAGTTTACAGTTAAGGAAGGTTAGATGGTTTATACTTAGATTATTTCAGAGGATTCTGTTGGAACATTATACTTCATTCAGACTGTGCATTTATTCTGTTCTTGTTTCCCACCACTCATCCCATGATGTATAAGTGCAACAATTTAGCTAAGAAATTTTGTCCTAAGCCTACTGCAGATCATAGTAATTTATCCTGCATATCTTTTCAACAGTCTAATCATCTGTAAAAGCCAGTTCCCAGTATTCCACTAGTGCCATGATCAGCTTGACCAAGAAATGATATTCAGGACAGGTGCAGTGGGGGGGAGGAGCAGGTATCTGATGTACCAGAGCCACTGAGAGCAGGGACTAGGGGGACAAAATTTGGGGGCCCATGTCAGTTGGAGGGCCCCTGAAGCCAGAATCATGCTGCATCCAACAGAATACCTTTCCAACTATTTTCCTTTTAATGTTGTTCTGGCTGCAGCTGCTAGGGGCACAGGGAAGTCTGAGCACTGTGGAAGGCACTCTATAACCTAGATTCACCTTTCAGCAAGACTGAAGCAAATTTGCCCAACAGATCATGCTAAGCCTGTCAACCAACCAGCACTGGAACAAGACAAGCAAACAAGACAAGCAAACGCAGTAATTGCCAGCCTGCAGTCTGCTAACAAGATCATTTTCAATAATCTAGTCTTTCCTTCTTCCTTTCCTTGCATCATCTCAGCCAGATCTTGCAAAACAGTAGTTAGTGTGTTGCAGCAAGACAGAGCAACCTTTCCCTCTCTTTTCCTTAATTTCTCTCTCTCTCTTTCACATTTTTCTTGTTCATTTCTCCCTCCCTCAACCTAATTTTTCTGTGCCCCTCTCCCATGTATGTTCAACTCTTGATCTCAACTCTTCATCCCTGCATTGCAACAGAACAGTAACATAATAGCAAATATAATAGCATAGTAGCAAACCTTTGTTAATATTATGAACAGAAGGGGAGATTAATATTTCCTCCCCCTCCACCCTTTACATGCATGATAATGGGAGATTAATTTGTTTTAGTGGAGCAGAAGTTCAGGCAGTGGGCTGTTATCATTATCATTATTATTGTGATGGTGGAAGATCTAATAGCCCCTTGTAAAGGCTACTTTGCTATATGACAAATGATGTAATCTTTTTAATCTTATAAAATTAGATTTATAACAAATGTCATGCCCAGTATTTCCTCCCAGTAGGGACCCAAAGCTGCATTGTTCTTCTGTCTTCCATTTTATCCTAACAACAGCCCTATGAGATAGGTCTGGCTTGAGATTATGTCAGCCAACAACCTTTAATGGCAGATTAAGTATTAGAGGCCCTAATTGGTGGAACCCGATTCTAGCCAAATTATTCTCTCAAATTAACAGCACAGGAAAATTTCCTGTAGGATGGAAAACTAGCATAGTAATTCCTATCCACAAAAAGGGGATAAAACCAACCCAAACAATTATTGCCCCTTAAGTTTTTTGGACACAGCATCAAAACTCTATGGAAAGTAGCTTTTCCAAAAACTAGAGGATTGGGCTAATGATAACCACATTCTACATCCCCATCAAGCTGGCTTTAGAAGAGGCCATTGGATCATTGTCAAACACTTTATCATCTGGCTTATACCAACATGAATGGTCCTACTAAAGCCATGTATGTGGTTTTTGTCAATTTGGCCTCAGCTTTCGATTCTATCAATAGGACCCATTTGTGGGAGCAGCTTGTGAAGAGAAATATTGACTAGAGATTATTGTTCCTAATCTGGGAGCTACACACAGATACAGTGACCAAAATCAAAGTAGGCATTTTGGGCTCCTTAACAAGTGAAATACCTGTAGGTAAGGGAATGAAGCAAGGATGCATTTTAGCCCCCCTACTTTTTAATTTATATATCAATGATATAGCACAGAGACTGTCAGGCCCAGAATTTATCACATCCTCTTTAGGCCAGCAAAAAATATCAACCTTATTATAAGTTGACGACATGGTACTGATTTCTTGAAGACTGAAGAAAAGGATTGAAGAAACTTTTGAACTGCCTAGGCGACTATTGTAAGGAGGAGAAACTTACCATAAATTATGGGAAAACCAAAGTAATGGTTTTCCAAAAGAGGCCAAGAACGTTCCAATGGAGCATACAGGGTGTCCCATTAGAGCAATGCCGATCTTACAAATACCTGGGTTTAACCTTTAGTGAAACCCTTAAATGGGATAACCATATAGAATCTACTAAAGCTTTGGCCCTTAAGACGATGGGAGTTGTAATGAGATTCTACTATTCCAGGGGAGGTTTCTCAGGGGATGTTTCCTGAGAGCCAGTTTGGTGTAGTGGTTAAGGGCGCAGACTCTAATCTGGGAGAACCGGGTTTGATTCCACACTCCTCTACTTGCACCTGGCTGGATGACCTTGGGCAAGCCATAGTTCTGATAAGAGCTGTTCTTGAAAAAAGAGCAATTTCTGTGAAGAGCTCTCTCAGCCCCACCTACCTCACAGGGTGTCTGTTGTGGGGAGGGGAAGGGAAAGGAGTTTGTAAGCCGCTCTGAGACATCTTTGGGTAGTGAAGAGCAAGGTATAAATCCAATCTCTCTTCTCTTCTTCTTCTTATAGACCCAGCACTGAAATGTCTTGTTAGTAAAATAATTTCTCAGTTACTGTATGGCATCGAGATATGGGGATGGAAAGATCATTTACTCCTTAGGTTAGAGACACTTCAAAACCAAAAGGAATACTGTTATGAGCTGAACTGGGACTTCCATCAGTGAGGGTTCGAGCCCAATTGATGATTTTAAAATTCTGAGGGGAAAAATCCAACTAAAAAGTCCAGATGCATTCAGTAAACTTAGATAACATCTACTGAATGTTAAAGATAAAGCTCGCCCTGAATTTTTTAATTATATTATTACTAGATACACTATTCCAGATGACCTGCTACAACATACAGGGAACAACCTACACAAATGGATGTTTAGAGAGGATGCTCTAATAGACGCCACTTTGATCTCCCAATCAAGGTTTGCTCCACAGTTTAAAATAATTAAAAAGGATCATTCCAGAGCCTCTTTCTTAAACAACATAACCTCGTATAATCTAATCTTCCATCTAAGCCTCTGGCTCACCCCGGCGCCCCACAGCCGCGGGGCATACAGGTGAGCCATGGAACGGGAGGGGGTTTAAACCACCTCCCCTTCCCTCTAAGGTGCCAGCTTGCCCGGGCGAGCCATGGAAGGGGAGGGGGTTTAAACTGCTCCCCTTCCATCTAAGATGCTGACTCACCCTGGCACCCCGTAGCTGCGGGGCACACAGGCGAGCCATGGAAGGGAATGGGTTTAAACCCCCTTCCATCTAAGCTGGGGCTTTAATCCACCTTCCCTTCCATCTGATCCCAGGGGCTGTGGCATATGCAAATAAGTTATGCTAATGAGTTATGCTAATGAGCTCATGCACCTTTTTTCTAAAAAAGTACCCCTGGACACAACTATATCTTCAAAACAACATTCGAACAATCAGATATTAAGGAAGTTCATATGAGCTAATCTTCTAGAATCCACATTGTGAGAAGTTAAATAACCTAATACAGGAAACCATTTTTCTACAAGTTTGGGGCATATTCCATAGTGGGTGGGAGTATATCTAATGCCATTGGGGAGGCTGGCCCAGCAGCATTGCTAAGGTGTTTCTGCTTGGGCAGCCTCCCTGATGAAGTACCCTGGCCCTGCTCCTACACCTGACAGACACCCGCCTGTCTGGTGTTGAGGGAAGTGTTTTTAAAGACATCAGCGAAGCTGGGCCAGCAGCAGTGCTAAGGTAATCCTGCTGAGGAAGTCTCCCCAAAAGCTGTAAGCATCCCACCCCCCTCCTACGCCTGACAGGCACCTGCCTATCCAGTGTAGAAGGGGGAGGGGGAGGGGTATTGCAAGCCACTGTGGAGGCTGGGCCAGCAGGATTGCTAAGGCATTACTGCAGGGGCAGGCTCCCTGATGGCTTTAAGCACCCTGCACCCACTTCTGCACCTGACAGACAGCCACCTGTCAGGTGTAGGAGGTGGGGGGAGTGTGTTGGAAGCCATCGGAGAGGTTGGGCCAGCAGCATTGCTGCACCTCACAGGTGGTTGTTGGCCATTCCTGATTTCCTCAGCTTTCATTAGCTCTCTGCAGTCTCCTGTAACTGTTTTTTTTACCTCAGAACACTGAGCTCTGCAGCTGACCAATCAGAGAGTGGAGGTTGCAAGGAGGCAGCAGCATAGCAGCCACATAGGAAACAATGGGGGAGTACATTTTACCCCTCTTGACCCCCTTAGGGGTCGAATTTCTAAAAATCCCTTCTTAGTGAGCATCTATGTCATGGTAGGAGTGCTGTCCCCACATTTCATGTTTCTAGGTCCAGGGGTTCAGCCTGGGCATTGATTTTATGGTGAGGGGACTTTCTTTTATATATATAGATGACCCTGACCTGGATAGCCCCAGCCTAGCCTGATCTCATCAGGTCTCAGAAGTTAAGCAGGGCTGACAGAACCTTACAGGGCTGCCATAAGTCAGCTATGGCTTGATGGCCCAGAAAAAAAAAGAGGTGGGTGTTAAAAATGATCTGCCCTAGGTTTCGGTTTCGGCATTGCGAATGGCGGCCACCTCTCGGGACGCTCCCGGAGGTGGCTAGCCCACACGCAGTTAGGGGGGGTCTTCGCTTATGCGAAAGACCCTAGTGAGCCTTAGGTAAAGGCTCCGAACCAGGGGCGCTTTGGGGAGTAGCCTCTTTGCCGGCAGACAGCTGGGAAATTGAGGCTTTCTCCCCGCCCCAATCGGCCCCGCTGCATTGTGCCCGTCATGGGACTTAGCAGCGCCACCGACTTCCAGGAGTGAAGACAGCGATACGATTTAACATAAAAAGAAGAAGTGGCATCGAATCGTGAGTTGAAGATCTATTTTGAAGCGTGAATTTGAACCCCCCCGCTAGCATTTAAGCGTATGGGAGGAGGGAGGAGTTCCCACCCCTTTTGAGAAGCAAGATTTACAAAGGGAGTGCGGAGGGGGGAAGAGAGAAAGAACTGTTGGTGAAAGTACCATCGGGGTTGTATAGAAGAATACGACCTTATTAGCTTCCTGGGGGATGCGGCACGAACTTTGTAAAAGTAAATAATAATACAAAATGTCGACAACGGGGAAAGTCCTGCAGAAATCGGAAGAGAAGAGAGGAGGGACTTCCGGTCCGGGTAGCCCCCCCCCAGAGCTTGCTGTCAATCAACAGGAAAATGAGATTCTGTGCCCTCTGCTGGAGCAAATGCAGAAAATCAATGAAACTTTGCTTAAAGTGGAAAGTGTCTTCATCAGTCGACAGAAATTGATATTGGAAACATCAAGGAAGATGGCGGAAACTGAACAGAAAGCGTTGATTTTAAGTTCTCAGGGCGTAAAAGAAGAAGAGAAAGAGGATCTCAGATTTACTTTGGCGAATGTATTGGCACCCCTAACTGGCAGTGAAGCGAAAGAATTAAAGGAAGAGGTGGATATGGCTCCCAAAGCCTATTCTGCTTTTATAAAAGAAATTACTCTGCCAGTAGAAGGGGAGGTCGAGCACAGCAAGCAAGATACCGGAGATCTAATTTTATGTGAAGTGGTTATGGTGCCCTGGAAATTTGAAGGCCAGAAATATAAGGAAAAAGAGAAAAGAAAGAAGAAAGATTACATCCTTGAAATGCAAAGACTTCTGAAGAGGCACGCCGGCGTGAGGGAAGACGCAGTACTCAAAATTGCGATAAGCAGTGAAGAAGACAGCAGCCCAGGGGAAGGAGGTGAAGGAACGGAAGGCATCAAAGTTAAAAAGGACTTAATCCATAATTGGAAGAGATTTAAAAAGAAGACACCTTGAGGACTGTTTGTGTTGCATTTGTAAGGAGCTGTTTAATTACTAATCCCAATGGACTTTACTAACTGTATTAACAGAGAGTTTTTGGACTTTGCAAAGTTAAAAAGAAGATCTACTAACCATGATGGATGCCGAAAAACAGTATTAATTACTAACTAAAACTAACCCTTTTTAACAGAGAAAACTTCACTCCATCTTATTTCTTTCTCCATCTGTCTACCCTTCCCTTTTCTTATAAAAAGAATAAAATTCTCTCCTTTTCAGGAGAGTTTTACTACAAAAAAAAAAAAATGATCTGCCCTGGGTGCCAAATAAGCTAGATACACCAATGCTCCAGCCATCACCTGTAGGTTGGCAAGCCTACCGTCATTCCCTCCTCTGCAGGAGTTCAGACATCTAGGAACCACCACAGGCATTGCTCCAGGTCAGCTCATGCTGTACACCACAGAGAGACCACATCCATCTTCCCAAAATAATCTTTACCCAGCTGAATTACAAGAGCATTTGGATGGCCATGGAAAGTAACAGCCTCAGCAAGGGTTGGCATCAGATTTCCCAGTGCATGCCTTGTCAGCCCAGGCATGTAATGTCCAAAGCTTCCCCAAGGCCAAGCTGGGATTTCAATCCAGGGCTCTCCTCACACCCAGGTGGCAGGAGGAAGACAGAGTGGCCTGCACTCAAGTGTTCCCATCTGGCTGCCATATCAGGGTCTTTCCCCTCAGCAGGTGGGCTGAGGGGCAGCTTTTTCCATCAGGCAGCTGTTGAGTCACTTGATGCCTTGGATCCATCACCACATGCCAAGCTGTAATCAGTACACTTGTGGCTACGTAAGGTGTTGTCCCCATTCTCTGCTTGCACCTGGCCACTCATTCCCTGCTGAGGTCGCAATGAGATATTGGTTCACAAACATGTTGTGGATGGATCAGCGGCCCATGATGCTTTGGGGTGACAAGAACAGGTGGAATGATTCAAATGCTGATATATAGGATTTCAGAGGGTGATACTGATTGTAGTACTCCTGTTGTTATAGTCTCATCTCAAGAGCCCATAGATTGTCCATATAGGGATCCAGACTGATTGGGTGCCAGGTGCCAAAGGGCGGAATCTCCATTCCTGAAAGTGAGGCAAGGAATCTGCTATACCATTGCCCCCATCCAAGACAAGGCTGGCTGAAAATGAGATGTTAGCAGACAAAGTAGCACAAGATACCTCATGGGACACATAACTCTATCTGATTTTGGTGCCTGACTGTTTACCACCCTCACCATAGCTTGATTGTCACACCAAAAGCAAATCCTTTTGTTCTCAAATTCAGCCCTCCATAAATGTATGCCCACCACAATGGGAAAATTGTTGCAATGAGTTACTTACAGGGCCCTAGATTGCTTGTGTGCTGAGCACATTGCTGACCTGCACCTTAAGTCTTCCTCCCCAGAAAAAAGAATGGAAAAAGAAAGGGGCAAGTTATGTTGATGCTACCCTTTAGGCCCAGGCTTCCCGGGGTAGGCCCAATGGAATTCTCGCACCAAGTCAGGGGTGTGCACATTCGCAAGATCTGTCCTCAGACCCATACCCTTCCATTCCACAAGGTACTGAAGTTGGCCATGGCATCAACAAGAGTCCAGGAGCAGAACCACTTTGTATTCCTCCTGGCCCTCCACCAGCACTGGAGGTGGAGGTGGGGCAGGCGTGTAGAGCAGGTGTAGGAGTGTCACAAGCATGATGGAATACTAGGTGAATGTGCACCATTTGCAGAAATTCCAAGTGATATGCCACTGGGTTTATCTCCTCCATGATCTGGTAACAGCTGATGAATCAGGCATCCAATTTATGGGAGGGTTGCTGACTTCGAATGTACTTAGTGGAGAGCTAGACTGAATCTCCTATCTTCAAGGTTTCTCCTTCCCATCATGGGTCCACGACTGCCTTGTACACCTGCTTTGCCCACTCCAACTGTTCCCAGAGCACCTAGTGCACAGCCCAGAGTTCTTAGACAAGAGTATTTGTGGATGGCACAGCAGAGCCTGGAATGGTCTGAGGGAAGTATGGGTGACATCCACAGGTGGCCAGAAAAGGTGTTTGTAAGAAGCTGCTTGAGAGCTACCTGGTCAACAGTCAACACCAGGCCCAATTGCCTGCAGTCATCTCTGCCTCCTTCACACACACAAACCAGGTACATTTGGTTATTCTGCTTATTGGTCTGGGAGCCATACTTTTTGTGATGCCACAGTGTTGCCCTGCAAGGCTTTTTATGCCTTTTATGAACTGAAATAAAGTATGAACTGTGCAAAGCATGCGCTAGGAATTGTACAGGATGGTAGCCCACTATGACGCCAGACTGAGACTGCACCCTGAGAGAAAGACACCTTTCCTTCTTTATTGCTGCTCCAGTGGCCCTGCAAGATTACCAGCCCTCTTTTACCTGATGGAAGATGGATCAGTTCCATAGTATGCACAAAGCACCAAGCCATGCCATGCTGAGGCATGAGGACAATGGACTCCAAAACATCATTAGGATACCTCTCCAGCACATGCAGGCAGACCCCTTTCCTCCCCCAACATACCTGCAAAGCTATACGTAGCCCAAAGACTCTATTCATAGTTGCTTAGCAACTAATCACTCGCCCATCAAGGACCTGGCTAAGACCATCAAGAAGACAATGGCCTTGGCTCGATGATTCATCTCACCTACACCCAGGTGCCAGACTCCAGTCTAAGCTGCTAGTTCTCAATATTGCCCACTCCCTTAGACCCTTCCCCCTTGAACCCAACACCAATCAGCATGTTTTGGGGATGGACTAATAGGAGGTGGCAAGACATGTGACCAGCTTAGGCCACCCCCAAGAGGCATGTGACTAGGACATGTGGCCAGCCTGGCCCAACCCCCCAAGCCCCCTCATAAAAGGGGGCACCCAGCCATATGGTATCTCTCTCTCTCTACTCCCCCCCCCAAATGACCTCTATACTCTCTTACTCTTGAACTTGTGGCTATCTTACCCTGAGGCTCTTGGATGGCTGCCAGAGTCTTCCATGTGCTTTCTGCTGGTTCAGTTTGCACTCTCCATTTTCCTAGCATAATCCCCATTTTTCTATCATTCCCTTATTTTTCCATTTGGAAGCCTTCATCTCATCGGACAGGTAACTATTACCCAAACAACGAATATCCTGCTCATGCAAATTATCTATCTTTATTTCCTAGAAACTGAATAAGTGTGTGTGTGGCTGTGTATTGTTTGTGTGTGAAGAAAACTACAGTAAAGACATCATTTTAAACTAGCTACAGCCTCTGTGTCTGTTACTGGTACTTCTGGAAGGGCGGGACTTCTGTATAAACTGGTGTTCGTTCCCTAATTTGCCTATTGCCAATTAATAATCATAAATTCCCCTATATTAATAAGAAATTAAGGCAATTTAGCTAACAACAGCTAAGATTCATTTTGAATTATTAAGAATCATATTTAGAATAATTAGGTTTTGTAGCTATCTGTCCTTTTTTACTTTTATGAAATCTAGTCTGTTACTAATTTCTTCTTGATGGGTCACCCATGAGATATTACTGAACTACCACACCTGAATGTCCTGCACAATCATCTATCCAAGCACTATAAACTGCCATTTTTAGATGCAGCTATAAGAAAAAATATATCTATTAAAAATTTTAAAATTACATGAAATAAGGAAATGGAGCTCAAAGTGGCTTGTAGAAAAACATACAGCTTGTACATCTCAAAGCATATAAAAAGCAAAGGTGCTAAAAGTAAAAACAGATACAGGTTCCAATCCAATGACAACATTAGTTTCCTCCAAACACTTCTATGGTCAGCTTACTAACACACTGATGTAGGACAGGCTCTGCAGAGTTGACAAACATTGAAGGTAGACAAAAGCCCCAAGCAGTGTGTATTATTAGAGAGGGAAAGGTGAGAATACAGGTGGCCTATTTTTACCTGAAGAATATTGGAGAGTATGACTTCCCAATGTAATCTTATGCAGAGTTATTCTATTCTAAACCCATTGAAATCAATATGCCTAGCCTTGGATCCTGCCACTCTTGTTTCTGAAACATGGTTCTCCATTACAGAGTTGATCCTTCGTCATGGAGAACATTCCTCTAACTCTAACCACTTCTAGCTCATACAAGGCCAGTATCTTGCAATGAGCATAAAGTGTCTCATGGCTGAGGAATATATTCACATTCTGCAACAATGGACAGTGCTGCAGAAATGGACAAAAAGATTAGACTGGAGTAACTGCATAGTTTTGTTAGGGTAGTCACAGAGGTACATTCTACTTTTTGGTACTATCCAAATAAATTGTTAGACCCAAGCATTCTGTACGGGTGCAGGTTTCTGTGAGTAATGCATGTATATAAGATATGGAAGAATTTCTGCATGGAGAGCTACCAGCATGATGAGAAAGGCTGGTGCATGTTTTTCCCATTTATGTGACTGTTAATGGTTCAGAAAGCAGCATCAGTATCTAATTTTCTTTTGGTGAAGGACATGGTTCCTTTGTCTGCTAATTATGCCCATGATTTGCACTCTCCTCTTATTTGTCTATATTATATGCCAGCATAATAGTATGAAAAGGAAAAACAACACCTCTGAAATAGGTGTTGAAAACCATTTTCCTGGTTTAACCTCATGACCAGCCATAATGTTGGGAAAGGTGTGAATTGACCAAGACCATCCAATGAACTTCATAGGTGGACCCAGAATTTGTACACTAGAAGAGACTCACAGGGTGTTATAATGTATATGCAGCACTTTATCTCAACCCCTTTCTTTTCTTATTCACTGCTTTTGTCTGAAAAACTTCTGATTCATTTCTCTCTTTTTCTACACCTTAGGAGAAAGGCATATGGGGCTATCCTTTTATTTTCACCTTCTGCCCGTTAGTAAGCATTTGATTCCTGTTCTCCACACCTGCAATCCATTTTCACTCATCTTCTTCTGTTCCACTTGCCTGGGCTGAAAATTGTGTCTCCCCCCCTCCACAATGATAATGACTGTGGACACAGTTTCACTCTTCCTGTGTGCTAGCTGTGATTCAGCATGGAAGTATATAATTGGTTGAGTAACCTGTACCTCAGGCAATTCCACTATCCAGGTCTGCTTCTTCTGTGCTACAGGGATTTTGAGTTAAATGGGAACCTAACTTTACTTACAGGAACCAGTTCAAGCATCCTTCCAAACAAACTGTCCAACAGTATACTAGAAAATTGCAGATCATACATGATAGTCTTTCAGCTAGTATATGCACACCAAAGACTACCCCATCTCTTACAGTCTACATACTTCTCCCTACTTAGGCAGATCATGAGAGGGAGGGAAGAAAGGGATCAGCCAGGATTTGGCTCTTGTGGCCCTTTCTTACATGCCCAGGATAATGCCAATTACCACTCTGGAGTCAGGAAGGAATTTTCCTCCTGGCCAGCTTGGCCAAGGATCATGGAGGGTTGTTTGTTTGTTTGTTTCGCCTTCCTCTTGGCATAGAGCAGGGAGTGGGGTGGGGAGGTAGTTGTGAATTTCCTGAGTTATGCAAGGGGTTGGATTAGATGACCATTGTGGTCCCTTCCAGCTCTATGTTTCCATGTTACTTGCCATGTAAATTAGGTAGTTATCTCTAAGTAAAGGTATGCCTGCCACGCAAGACCTTACAAGCAAGCTGTTACTAGGGTTTGCCAATGGACTAGAAATAAAATTGGCCTGTGTGGTTTCAACTTTCAAGCCAGGTACCAGAAAACCAAAGGCAAACCTTGTATTTCACTCAGTCATTTTTCCCTGAGCTGATTAAGTAATGTTTGCAGTGTGTCCTACCATCAGACCAACCAAAAAGTACCAGGTTCCACCCACTGATCTAGCCAAGGTACCAGAGTGATTTTTTTCCAAGAGTTTGTAAAGCATTTATGACTCAATGCAAAGGTTTTAGATTTGTGTTCCAAGGGGGGGAAAGTAGTTTCCCAGCGCCCCACTCGCCCCATCTTTGTTAAATCTCTCTGGTAGTACGGAATTCTTATGTACCAGCTTGACTTTGTAATTTTTTCCCTTCATTTTACAGTTCAGTTGCTGTAGTTTTAAGAGCATCCAAAGTAAATTATGTAGAAGTCCCTGTCCAAGAGACCGAAAAATTTAAGGATTGACTTCAAATGTATTGTGTTCCCTGGATGGCAGCTGGAAGCATGTTGATATGAACAATATTCTTGTAGCTTAATGTAAGTAAGGAGACAGCATAAGGCTGGATTCTTAAAGTCAGTTTTTATTCTTCTGTTCCTCTTATAGCCCCTGCTTTACTTTCTCCTCCATCTTTCTTCCTCTGCTTTTCCCTCAGTATAGAGGGAGCCTAGTCTGCCCAGCAACAGAGTACAGTCTCCCTAATGGGACAGACTTCTAAACTTCAACAATGAACAACTACTAAAACACAAAACTGATTCAAGTGGATTTCTGTATTTTAAGATCAATGGATGAGATCTTCCTACAGAAAACCACCTTATTCAGGGTGCCCTTTTCAACTGCTGCTTCAGCTGCTATTTGAAGGGTTTTAAGGCCATTACCTGGATGTACAACAAATTATTTGTTTGTGTAATACGGGAGCTAGGACGATATACTTCCATCTGCTCAGTAAATGTGTTCTGTTCATCAGAACATAAACTCGCAAAAGAACCACAATTGCAGCAAGACACCACAACAAAACAACTTCTGCAATAATTCACCAAGCGCCTATAAACATGAGTTTTCTGTTATATATTATTTTCTGCAATCTTTGTCAGCAGAATGTAGGAAATGCTGACAGAACATAAATATCTCATAATCTCAGAGTATGTACACCTACTCCAGCAGAAGGAAAAGAGAGAATAGATCCACCACCCTGTCAGAATTTCAGATCATATGGAGCTCAGTAGAAAACAGTTGCAGAAATATCCCAGTGGATTAAATTCTTCTCTACAGTTAGTGCTTTAGAATGAGAGGCATATGGGTGGATGGTTATTTTGGATTTTGGCTGATTCAGAAGATAAAATGCCAGATCAGCAAACATGTATATAAAAACTCCTAGCAACCATGCATCATATTAAACTGACTCGCACAACAAAGAAATGCCAGGTATACTTGCAAAGTTAATAGCTAACATGCAAATATCCTTCAGTCATAAGAAAGGCATATGTTGCAAATTCTAAAAACATCCCAGAGCAGTTACAATAGCTCATCTCTATGTGCTCTGGGAATCATCAGTTACTATCCAACAGCAAGGATAAAAACAGATGGGGTTTATTGGAAACTGCTGAGGACAGGGTCTATGAGTGGGTAGTTTCACAAGTGTCTAAATTAGAGTTGTCATCACCTGATTAAAGTAACCTTAGGTGATTCATTGCACGAGTTTAAATCTGTTTATTAAATATGCATGCATTTGTATATGCAACATATAAATATATAAACAAAACAAAAAGAGAACAAAAAAATCTTTGTTTTTTGGTTATGCATGCACACCATCTTGAAAGACAAATGCCTTCTTCTGTGAAAGAAGAGAGGGAATGTCTCATAAAATGGTGTCTTCCACCCAGGCACATGTTCTCCTATTCTCCCCATTTACCAAGAAGAGTCCTGATTTCCTTTTTCTGTGAGAAAACACTGTCCATATTTTTGTCTTGTGTGGTTGCCTTATTAAAATCTTGGATTGTCATTTTTCAGAGTTTATTTCACTCCCCAAGGACTCTAGAAGTTAAATCTTGGAGTAGAGTAGAGAAGAGATGTATCTTTTTTCTAGCATATATGTCAGTAAATTCATGCACACTGTGGTAAATTCATGGACCTGAAGCAACTGCTCAGTAATGTTTTGTATTACTGATAACTTACTGCAAGACAATTATGTTTTCCCAAGATACCTTTGGACAAAAGAACAAATACCATATTGGTCTTTAAATCAATGCAGTACTAGCTATCGACCAAATAAAAACTCATACACAATCTCAGGCCGAGGACAGACTGGCAATTTGCCGCGGGATGGGACCCGGGCTGACAGCGACTCAATATCGGATTAAATGGAATGTTCACACAGGCACATCTGCCTGGCGTCCCCCACCCGGAGCTTACCGGAGCCCTCGCGCTTCAGTGCCGGATTAAAAAACACCTGATAAAAGCCTTCGCAAATCCAAAAGCCTGCGTTCGTCGCGCGTTTCTCCGCTTCCAGGGAGTCTGAACGCACAGGCGAAAAGCTGGGAGCAACCCGCATTGGGCACGAGGCAGCAGCACTGTGATTGGCTGCGCTCCGCTCCACTGCCCAATGTGGTGCCGGCATTGCAGGGCAAAAAAAAAAAAAATCGGCAAAATGCGCTTATGCGCATGAGCGCTCATGCGCACATACACCCATACACCCACAGCCGAATTAATGGGGAAACGGCGAATATAGCGCGCCTCCGGCGCGGCAGTCTGAACGCTCCCGCGCGCCTCCATCCAGTATCTTCCGGCAGAGGCCCCCGCTGTGTGGACGGGAAAACCCGGTATCGTTTACTCCGGGTTTTTTTTGCCGCGACTCGATATCGGGGCAAATTGCCAGTCTGTCCTGGGCCTCAGGCTGGTCCAGCAGAGGTTGCATGTGGTATCCTCCTTCTGACAAATTCACACTTTGCTATAAGGGCACAGGCCTTTCCAGGGCCATACCCATCCTCTGCAGCAATCCTCTAGCAATCTTCCTTTGGCCATTTTCCACAAGAGCTGAAATACATTTTTCCCCCATAGGGCTTTTGCACTTTGACAAAATGGGCTTTTGCATACATGATTATTGTTGCTGTTGTATGCTACAGGGTGTTTTTAAAAAAAAAAAAAAAACAAACCCTGTGTATTTTAAATTACACAGTCTTCCTCTTACCTGACAGCAACTACAACTCTGATATCACAAGATTGAGAAACCTGTAGGAGAACACTTCAGCCTTCCAGGACATTCAATGGGTGACCTCAAGGAACTTCAGGAACAGAATTATTACAACACTTGGAACAAAAACCTCCCGGGGACTCAACAGGGATATTGGCTTCTTATCTTATTACATATGCTAACTCATTCAGTCCTCATATATGTATTCTCATACAGAGGGACTATACATCCTCTGTATTTTAGTGTATTTCTTTTTCAGAATAGTATATTAGAATACAAGGAATATTGGAATGTTTGACTGACATAACACTATACCCACTTCAAAAAAGAAAAAAAAATGCCTCCTTGCCTTAGAGGAGTGAATGGAGAGTCTCAGTCTTATTTTGACATATTTATTGCTTTACAACTGTTGATGTTATAACCTTAGCTTATTATTTAGTTTTGTCTTGGCATGTCTTAAAACATCTTCATCATGTTACATGTTAATCTGCTGTTCAGCCCGTCAATAAACTTGAACCTTACGTTCCGTTCCAATGTATTTGAAAAAGTGTGCATGCACACATAAGCTCATACCTTGAACAAACCTTTGTTGGTCTTTAAAGATGCCACTGGACTCTAAATTTGTTCTACTGCTTCAGACCAACACAGCCAACCACCTGGATTGATCTGAACTATTACTAAACATTTTCTTCAGTTTAGTTGGAGTAGAATGCAATCTGTATATCGCCACAACTGACTTTTTGATTGAAAGCTTACATTTACCCCAAATAGGCTGGCCATCATACTGGATATAGGTTGATTTTCAACATGGCAGAGTCTAATGTGTGCATACTGAACCAAAACTGCACAGAAACATCAATGTCCATGTTGGGGGGAGGGGACTTATTAAGCAAAGCAATATGTTGCAGGCAGGATTGCACACAAGCTGAAATAAATTGATATTTGCCATAATTCTTCATGTTTGTGTATTTTATTTATTTATTATTTTACTAATTAAAATATTTACAGCCAATGCTCCCTCTAAACTGTGGAGTCTTATGAGCAAAAATTCAGCTTTCTGAACTACTGGCATTAAAGGTGATAGTGAGTAATTTACTGCATAAATTAGTTTGCTCTGGAGCCATCCTTCCTGAGCCAAGACAAAAATGTGTGAGCCAGAGGCTAAAAAACTGTGAGCTAGCTCACACTAACTCAGCTTAGAGGGGAACACTGAATTTACAACCCACCCTAAACATACAGTTGTAGTCCCTGTGCTTATGAAGGATCAGAGCATGAATGAACATGAGATTATTCCCACCACAAAACTGATCTAGGACTAAGATTTGCAGCTGATTTAAAACAGGTGTATCTTTTTAAACTATACAGTAGTGTTACAAAACAAAAAAACAAAAAACAGCTAAAGAATGGTTAAAGAACATTCAGGTAACTAGAGCAAGGAAAGCATTTCTTGGATCACAAGAATTAATTCTATCAAGATGACAGTTCTCATGAAATGTATATTTTTATTCCTTTCATTTCCTCTGTTTTTTGTTGTTGTTGTTCAGTCGCACAGTCGAGTCTGACTCTTTGCGACCCCATGGACCAGATCACGCCAGGCCCTCCTGTCTTCCGCTGTCCGCTGAAGTTTGCTCAATTTCATGTTCGTTGCATCGATGACACTATCTAACCATCTCATCCTTTGCCGTCCCCTTCTTCTTTGACCTTCAATCTTTCCCAGCATCAGGGTCTTCTCCAGTGAATGCTCCCTTCTCATTTGGTGGCCAAAGTATTTGAGCTTCAACTTCAGGATCTGGCCTTCCAGGGAACAGTCAGGGTTGATTTCTTTTAGGATTGAATGATTTGATCTCCTTGCAGTCCAAGGGACTCTCAAGAGTCTTCTCCAGCACCATAGTTCATAAGAATCTATTCTTTGGCGCTCGGCCTTCCTTATAGTCCAACTCTCACAGCCATACATTACTACGGGGAATACCATTGCTTTGACCATGCGGACTTTTGTTGGCAGGGTGATGTCTCTGCTTTTTATCATGCTGTTTAGGTTTGCCATCGCTTTCCTCCCAAGGAGCAGGCATCTTTTAATTTCATGGCTGCAGTCACCATCTGCAGTGATCTGGGATCCCAGGAACGTGAAGTCTGTCACTACTTCTACGACTTCCCCTTCTATTTGCCAAGGAGTGATGGGGCCGGATGCCATGATCTTAGTTTTTTGATGTTGAGCTTCCAGTCCACTTTTGCACTCTCCTCTTTGACCCTGAGCAAGAGGCTCTTTAGGTCCTCTTCACTTTCTGCCATCAGAGTGTTATCGTCTGCATACCTGAGGTTATTGATCTTTTCCCCAGCAATCTTAACTCCAGCTTGTGATTCATCCAGGCAAGCATTTCACATGATGTACTCTGCATATAAATTAAATAAGCAAGGTGACAATATACATCGTTTTCATACTCCTTTTCCTATGCTAAACCAATCAGTTGTTCCATATCCGGTTCTAACTGTTGCTTCTTGACCCTTATACAGGTTTCTCAGGAGACATGTGAGGTGGTCTGGTACTCCCATCTCTTTAAGAACCTGCCATAGTTTATTGTGAGTTGGTTACAATTAACTAAAAGAGATAGAAACACACCTTTTCCATTCTCCTAACAGCACCCCAAGCACATCTTTACATCACAAGACCATGTCACATGTGGAGAATGGGAAGCTTGTTAAAACTACTTGTAGAACCTGCTGAACATGGAAGCTAACAGGCTGAAGCAATAAAGAGATGTCAAGAGATGAGCAGGACCATCTGCAACTGTCCAAGGAGGGCAGGACTTCAGTACCTTTAAGAGTTTCACAGAAGAGGGAATTCCAGCAAGTGCTGCTTGCCATGCTGGGGTGGGAATCTGCATCCACAAAAATTCCCTCTTACGCATAATTTCACAGGAGCCTGACAGGCAAACAGCACCCCTAAGCCATACTGTGAAAAACAATCAAAGAGCACAGACATTTAAATTGTACTCTTCCTTAAGTGAAAGATAGGACAAAGGTAAAAATGAGGGAACAAGGAGTCCTGAGAAGGAGGTATGGGGGTCCTAGGGGCTAGTTCTATGTTTTGTTTCATTTTTCCTGAAGCAAGTTACTTGCATCATCTTCCCTCTTGTGGTACCACCTCAAGCAGGCTCTTAAGCAGAGAACTAGCTGTAGGTGGTACACACAAAATGATGCTGAGGTGGCCCAGGATATGCTTTTTGAAGGCAGGGAGGAAAGGCTGTAGCAGGAAGTGTTAACTGAATTCTACCCTTAGAAATAGAAAGCTGGGCTAACACTGTATCAAAGAGCATTCTGTAAGAGAAGTAGCACAATTAAACAAAATTTGTGGTCTTTTTCCCCCAGCAGTCACATAGCACATCTTGCAAGCAGGCCTTTCAAAATTACTGATATTTGAGCAGCTTCTCCTCGCCTTTATATTAGAGGAAATGTTACCTTTTTAAGGGCCCTTCAGTCCCCATGTGATAATTGGTTACCAACTACAGTTCTTAGAAACTCTAAATTGGTCCTGGTGTAATCAGTCTAGAGGACTTGTCAGCCAGCTACTGATTGCTATGGCAACCCTTACTCTCAGCTATTGCCACTTCCAGAGACAAGGCAATCTCTCTCTTTCCCCTAAAGAGAAAAAGAGACATACATTGTCTCCTGCACTAGTAACTTACCACAGGCTGGAACTCCAGCCTAAACTGGGAACAGCCCCTATCACAGTAGAAATGCCTTATAGCCTGTTAGACAATAATTGAAATATATAGTCATTCTCGGAAATATGTCCATCAAGTCAACAGTTCCATTTTAGCTATTATTAATGCACCTGGAAGAATAGTGTGGTTATCAAAATGATGCTCCTTTGTATTGACTATGCCTCCTGAGGGCCAACGGAGGCAGTACCAGGGAGCCCCGCTTCGGATCCAGATGTCTGCCGCTCCACACGAGAGCAAAGGAAGCTGGCATATCTCAAGGACTACATGTGTTCGGGCCAACTGGACCAAGGGTGGAGGAGTGTTGTGTACCCAGGGAAATCCGCACATGTGGTCGGGCAAACACGCGGTCGGGCAAAGGACCCGACCTTCGGCTCTAGAGACAATAGCCTGAACGGATCCTAGTGCACACCTATCGGGAGGCTAGGATCCTGGGAGGGACCTATGGGTCTAGAGGTGCACTGTAAATATCCAATCACGGGTGTGAGTGGGTGTTTGGGTGTGGTGTGAGTTAAGAATATAAGCCGACCTGCGAGCCGGCAAAGGCATCTCTTGTTCTACTATCTACGATAAAGTATGAGCTGAATTTACTCTGCCATGCATCAGTCTCAGTACTTTATAGTGACCATACAGCTCATGCCCACTGAGCTTGCAGTTGCACCTGCCCCACCTGTCTCACTTTGCCTCCATTAAGTTGGTGAAGAAGAACCAATGAAACAACAGTCATGCTGGGGGAGCCTAAACCTAGAAGTCCTCCCTCTTCCATCCCTTCTCAGCTGAACTGCAGTGTAGAATAGAAAAGGGGGGGAATGTTGGGCTAAGCTCCATCATTTTGAAGGTGGAGCTTAGCTCTGCTCCCCTCCCTGTATTGGCTGTCAGCAGGGGTCCACAAGGACACTCCTCCCTGCAGTTTCCATGATGAGACAAATTAAAGGAGGGTGATTTTTTAAATCAGCTCATCAGGGAGAGATACAGGAGCCATGTGAATCATGCCTATCTTGGGCACAACATCCTGTGGATGCTCCCAAATGCAGTTGGGGATTCCCGCTCTTCACACATATCCCTGTGTGAATTGGCCTTGGGGGGGGGGGTCAGATGGCCAGAAGTGTAGAACCAGTAGTACTACAGGTGGGGGGAGTTATCCCTTTCCCTATTCTAACCCTGCCCCCCAAATTTCAAATGTGTTTGGCTCTTCTGACACTCTGCACAGGAAAAGCCTAAGTAAGGAAACTGCAGGCAGGGAAAAGATTAAGCACCAGCTCTGCTCCTCCTTATATATATGCACGTTTCTTTACCACCATCGAAGTGGTTTATCCTATGGGTGTTCACATATAATGGCCCCGGTCACACTGGGGGGAAAGGCGCAGCTGAAGTGTGGCTTTTTAGAGCCACATCAAAAAAGAAGCGTGGCGGCAGGATCAGACAGATCCCCCGAGCCGCCACGCAGTTGCTCCCCAGCATGATCAGATGCCAGGGGGAAGCCACGGACAGGGGAATGGGGCGAGCAGGCATGCACAGTTCAACAGGGCCTGGGAAGCTGCGCAGAAAGGGGCGCGGCAGTGATCAGACACCAGCCCCTGCTGCACATCAACCAGTTGGTAGCACTGTTTTGGTGCTACTTTTTTGATATGCAGTTTTGCCGGGACGGGACGGATGTTGCGGTATGATCACGCCCATTTGATGTGCCCCCGATCTATCCCTCTTGCATGGCAAATCCTCTCATGTGACCGGGGCCAATGAATAGTTTACGACTGAATCTTTACCTTGAATCCTTGAATGTTTTTTTACCACCTCTTTCATGCCAAGGAAGTAGTTGCCTGCTATATTTCTATGTGTGCTTCCTAAAGGCACAAAGACAGTTTTAAAAAACCTTCTAAACATCTCTGTTGTCACCTCTGAAACACAGTTGGTAAGGTAGTTTCAGAAGGTAGCCATTCTGGTCTACAGTACCAGGGGTGGCCAAACTTGCTTAGCGTTAATAGCCACACAGAATAAACATCAGATGTTTGAGAGCCACAAGACATGAACAAACATAACCCATATGTTTTCATTGAAAAATATGCAGATTTGCTTTTTATTAATATTACTAGGAATAAGGCCCGTTGTGGAAATAAATACAATGGGCTCTAGAAAGAGGCTCTGGGAGAGTGCTTTGGGCACTCAGTGACAATTTGCTGTGGCAATCTCAGCAGGGTATAATGACAGAATCCACCATTTTCTCCAGAGCAACTGATCTTTGCTACCTGAAGAACTGTAGTAATTTTGAGTGATCTCCAGCCCACCCCCAAGATTGGTAACAGTGGTTCCCCAGGAGGGAGTGGCTGGTTTGGAGGGTGGAGTCTATGGCATTGTACCTGTCTGAGGTCCCACCCCTCCTCAACACTCACCCTCTCCAGGTTTGACCCCTCAAATCTCCAGGAATTTCCCAACCTGGAGTTGATAACCCTATCTCCCTCCCAGCCAACCATCAACCTACCTTTAGTTTTCCATCTCCTCCCCCTCCCTCCTAGAGAGCAGTTGTAATTTTGAGTGATCTCCAGCCCCCACCTGGAGATTGGCAACAATGGTTCCCCATCAGGGAATGGCTGGATTGGAGGGTGGAGTCTATGGCATCGTACCTGTCTGAGGTGCCACCCCTCCTCAAACCTCACCCTCTCCAGGCTCCATCCCTCAAATCTCCAGGAATTGCCCACCTGGAGCTGACAACCTGATCAGGACTGGGCCCAATGAGTTTTCTCCCAAAGGCCAACATAGGGTGTGGAAAGGGCCTTTTACTGACAGAGGAGAAAGTACAGGTGCCAACTGTGATTAGGGAAATACCTGGAGATTTGGGGGGGTGGATCCTGTGGAGGGCAGCATTTCGGGGGGGTGTGGAAGGACTCAGCAGGGTATAATGCCATAGAGTCTACCCTCCAAAGCAAACATTTTCTCCCGGGGAACTGATCTCTGTCATCTGGAGGTTAATTGTAACAGTGGGAGATCTCCAGGTCCCACCTGGAGATTGGCAACCCTAGGGGAAAGTCAGCTGCACAGCGGGGAGTTGAAGAGAATGGTTTGATGGTCGCTGGCCCACCTTGTTAGCCAGCCAGCCAGCCATGCTGAAGCTAAGCAGGAGAAAGAGCCTTTTTCCATTTATTCTGACAGGAAAGTGGCCATTGGGGAGGGGGTTATGGGCGGGGGAGGGGGTTATGGGCGGGGGAGGGGGTTATGGGCGGGGGAGGGGGTTATGGGCGGGGGAGGGGGTTATGCTGAAAGTCCTTTGTTTTTTTACTCACAGAACCAAGCTTGGCTGCCTACCAACAGCCACTGAGGGGACAGTCCCTCACAGGAGTCAAGAGAACTGTCTTCCTCAGGAGACAGAGCTGTCTGCCAGGGGGAAGAGGAGCAGACCCAGCACCCGGCCAATGGCATGCGAGTACTCTTGAGTGGTGGCTGATGGGCCAATGGCTGAGGGAGGGCATTTTACAGCCAATGGGAGCACATGGAATCTTGCGAAACCAAAAGATAATTATTTATAAGGAGAGATATGAGACTGCCAAAAATAAAAACGAAGGGGGTAAAAACAGATATTGATAATTATATTTAACTTTACTTGGGGAGGGAAGGAGGAGAGAGAGAGAGAGAGAATGGAAAGAAAGCAAATAGATGGGGGGAGAGGGAGAGGTGGAAAGAAAATAACTTTAACTTTAAAGGCATCTTCCAAGACCCCCACGCCTGGCTGGCTTGGCTTGGAGGAGGGATTTAAAGAGACAAGTGCCTTCTCCAAGCCAGCCAGCGGGGGTGGGTCTTTAAGAACACATTTAAAGTTAAAGTTGCTTTCTTTCTCTCCCCCCCATCTCAAGCCTACCCAGAGAGGGGAACACTGGCTGGAGAAGGGAAGACCGATTGGGGAAGAATACATGCCAGTAGCACCTCAGAGAGCAACAAGATTTTTTTGGGTATGAGCTTTTGAGAGTCAGAGCCGCCTTTGTCAGATATGAGTCAGAATGGAGATCTCTGAGTCCTTATATACCAGCTAGAAGGTGAAGGGTGTCTTGCAAAGAAGAAACTAAACTGAAAGAAATTTTGGGGTCAAATGGAAAAGAAATCCCCTCACAGATGCTTCACAATTGCACAGGACCTCAATTGCTCCAACCCACGATATATATATGCGCTGTTAGCTAACCTTGAGTCTGCTTGGATAGCTCTAGAGCTGCAAATCAGTTTCTTGACTCTAGATGAGTTCTAGCAGCCAGGTACTATAGATACCACCTCCTCATGTGCAGGCTAAAATTAGGCAAGTTAAGGAAATGCTGAGACACTAACCCTTAATTTAGCATTGTGGTGCCTTTGTTAGATCCTGTAAGAGAGTGAAATGTGGGCTATTTTAACAGAACGTACAATAGTATGACTTCCTGTCACAAGCTAGGCTTTGTTATCTTTGTGACTCAAGCTCAGAAATAAAATGTGATGACTGCAGACCCATCTCTTTCATGCAGATCTCCCCCCATTATATAAGAAGTGGAAGCTGAGCCTGATTTTAAAAGCAGAAGAGGCATGCAAAAGAGGTTACTAGGCCATACTCCTGCCACCATTTATTTCCCTGCAGCCCGTCCTCCAGGTAGTCTTTTCTCAGTATCAGAAGCCAGCCAAGGGGAAAGCATAGGAGGGACTTTCAGAGTATGATTAGCTTTTTTAAATGATGGAACTGGCCAGCTCCATTTTCTCCACAGTTTTTCCTCCTATGATCAAAAATCTGTTGTCTGAAGGTGAAACTTCCCCTTGTCTACCACCCAGGTGAAGCAATCAGTTTCTCCCTATGATACGGTAACTGGATTAGCTTTGCTGGTAGAATTTCCGTTTCCTGACTGACCATCCCTAATAGTTAGCATATTGTTTCTGTCAAAGTAGACAAAGAGTGTAGGTAGTTGTGTTTGTCCAAAGAGAAAAGCCACGTAATACCTTTTGTTAAGACCAACCAAAATAACACAACAGCGTGCCAGTGATGACTCCAGCCATTCCCTGGTGCTTGATTAAAATTACTCTTTCCATTACTATTTTCTCTGATTAACTAAAAAAACATGTTTACCAGCCAATTCTAACTATAAATTTACAGTTGGTAAACTTAAATAGCCTGGGTCCTTTTCTTTGCTTATTAGCTGTATTGTGGATATGACAACAGCTTCTCTCTCTGAGCTCTCAAGAGAGCTGCCTGTCAATATGGCTGTCAATATGGCTAAAATTTTGAATAATCTCTCTCTTGAAGAAGCAAATGGCGTGGTTGCATTTTGAACCATGCCCTGAACTCATAAACAGACTGCAATGCACATATACATTAGGACAGAGGTGTCAAACATGTGGCCCACAGGCCAGATCAGGCCCCTGGAGGGCTTCTATCAGGCCCGGAAGGAACTGGCTGTCTCCTGCTTCTTCTTCCAGTTCTGCTGCTGCTGCGTTATAGCTTGCTTTGCCAGACTCTCAGTCACTCAGGAGAGATAGATAGGCAAGCTTCTGTTCCCTGCTCTGGGTGAGGCTCTTCCCCCTCCCAGGGGGAGAGAGGGAATGAGCCAAAGCTCACTTCCTGGCCAGGCTGCCTCAATCGCACAAGAGACAAAGGCAAGCCTTTCTCCTCCATTGGCTGAGGCTCCCCTCCGAAGGGAGGTAGGGAAGGGGAGAGAGCTTACTTTGTTTGGCTGCCTCAGTCACATGGGAGAAATACAAAACACCTTTAAGACCAACAAAGTTTTATCCAAGGTATAAACTTTTGTGTGCCTTGCTACGGTGTGTGTGTTTTGTTGGGCTTGTTATGCTGTGGCTCTCATGGGTGAAACTGGGTTCCCTCCCCATTTTCATTGTATTCCTGCCCTCATGATCCAATCTTTCTCAATAGGAATGCAATGTGAACTATTTAGATGAGGAATAACAACAAGCCAGTGAGTTGGATTAGGCTGAGAGTGTGTGTCCAGACCAAGTTCACCCAGCACATTTCCTTTGGAGATTTTGAATTTATACTTCCCAGATAGTAGGCTGATACTGACCACCGAGGAAGACTATAGTTTTGTAGACAAACACATAGCCCTCAGTCTGTGTCATGATGCCTTCTCATGTTCTTGACCAGCACATGAAGGAATATACATACAAAAGCTCACAATGCCCAGCCAATTCATGTTTTTCCCTGGGTCCTAGGCTCAGAACTCTGAGCATGGGGTTTCTGTAGTGAATGTCAATAAATCAAAAGTAGGTTTGCAGCTTACAGATACTTGAACAGCATGCACAAGATTGCAACAGCACAAACATTTTGATGCGCTAATTCAGAGCAAGAGGTGTCAGTTATCAGACACTCTTGAATATACAAAATATTGCAAGAGTTCCAATGTTTTAAGCATATTTCTATTTTATGTTTTAAAAAATCTTTGTGTTTGTTTGTGTCCTTTATAACATTTATATCTCTGCTACCTGGCACTAAATTTTATGACATACATGGCCTGGCCCCAAAAGGTCTCATTTATGTCAGATTTGGTCCTCATAACAAATGAGTTCAACACCCCTGTTTTAGAATATCTGTCTGTGGAGTTGATGTCTTTCACTCTCTGCCAACCATGCTTATGGACCCAGGGCCCAGTAATGAGCTACTAAGAGGAAGAAAACCCAGACAAGCCACTTAGCAGAAATTAAAATGGCCACAGCTTTATTGTATACAAATAAAGGAGCATTAGCACAGCATGGGGACAGATCCAATGTAGGGCAACCCACCAGCTGCCTGATATACCCAGCCCACCAGCTGGATGGTAACCCTGAAATGACAAGCCCCTGGGTACCATGTGGGTGCCAGCTGCTGTGTGGTTCCCTTGCCACCTGATGGTGAGAGCCACCTGCCAGCCCCTGAGCTGGGCATGCTGCTTAATGGCTCCACACCCAAGACCCCTTAAGGGAATTCCCAAGCAGGGGAAGTGGGCACACAGGCACTGCCTCTCCCCCCCAAAAAGTATCTGTCTCAATGCCCAAACCACCAAACAGAGGGGGAGCCCCGACCTCACTCCCACCAACGCTCCTACACCCACAGCCAACAAAGCAGGCTGTCACAAATCTTATGGAGCCAAGTGTCCATACCCCACTTTGAGAGGTAAACACTGTCAGCCCTGAAGAGGACAGTCTAGGTGCCTGATAACAAAACTGCCTGTGGATTTGATGAGTCTCCCTGCCACCTTGCAAACCTTCCTCCTAGCCAAGTTGACTCTGTCAGGTGCAATAGCCCCATGCCACTCACAATGCTACAGCAGCTCTGACCACAGCAGCATCATGTTCAGGAACCTCAAGGTGAGGATCTGAAGATCCATGGTTATGGAACGTGATAGCATGGCCCCTTTTTGACAGGGAAGGTTGTTTTCACTGAGTTGAATGATTGTGGCATCATGTAGGCCAAGACAGAAGACTTGGAGAGAAATGGTCAGTAAGAGAGAGGCCCACCACATTCCTCTGTGCCCCATCCAGGTGAATTGCAGTCTAGAGTTGCCCCATCACAAGAATGCTGCTTATTTGCCCAGAAGATGATGCTGTGCCCGATTATCCAAATGGATTTGTGCAGACCTTTGGGGCTGTACATTTTACATGTTAGCGAGCTACCAGGGCTTAGGACATACATAGGCCTGGTAAGCTGAGGAGCACCAGCAGCTGATGGCTCTGATCTTATCAACAGGCAGCCTGATTTCCACAGCAATGGCAGCAGCTCAGATGCAAAAAAGGTGGATGCTATATGCGGTGGCTCCTGCCAACCTAGCAGTTCGAAAGCAAGAAATTGCAAGTAGATAAATAGGTACCACTTCGGTGGGAAGGTAACAACATTCTGTGCACCTTGGTGTTTAGTCATGCCGGCCACATGACCACAGAAACGTCTTCGGACAGCGCTGGCTCTTGGGCTTTGAAACGGAGATGAGCACCGCAACCCTAGAGTCGGATTCAACTGGCTTTCGAGCAAGGGAACCTTTACCTTTACTATATGCGGTGGGGAAAGGCCCATCGCTAAGAGGCACTTGTGCATTATGCTTCCAAACTGGAATCTCGATAGGCAGGTGCCATCAGCATGAATGAGGAAGGTACCTGGAGCAATGGGTCTAATGATGAGGCAGTTTGTTATGCTGCAGACAAGGAAGGTCAGGTCTCCTGGCATGGACTGCAAAGGAATCTGAAAGCCCTGTTCGGCCTGACATAGTGTGATTTAGAGCATTGGTGCCACTTATTTAAAGAATGAAGCACTAGGTATAATCACTGCTTTACCATTAGGGAGACATCACTGCAGCAAGCTCCCCTTTGTATTGTTGCCCTATCTCTTTAGACCTCTCCCTGGTGCTTTTTAGCATTCACATTCCCTCTGTGTAGCATTTGATGCTTCCCAGCTGGCTCAGACAAGTGAAGTCTATACAATGCTGCTTCGATTATTACACACTTAGTATGCTTGAAGCCAGTGGCAATCCTGGTAAGTTAGAGAATTTCCCAGAGACCAGCTAGCAACTCATAAATGGCTTAATTCAGGGTTCTCCAATATGGTGTCCATGGGAGCCATGGTACCCACTAACACCTTTCCTACCATCCATAAGGTGTTTGTGGGGTTTTTTTTAGAAATTGCGTGGGACCAGCAGGACTTCTGACTGGCCACTGGGAGATCTGATTGTTATGCAGATATTATAAAAGTTGTTTCAGTAGCAGCTACCACCACAGCACAAGGAACTTCACTGTAAAATGGATGGTAAGCTCTGTGCATACAAGCAAATATTTTTAAACCACATGCACATTTTAAAAGGCACATGTTAAATGGAGCTGACGCATGGAATATTAAAGAGTTACTATTAGAGTTACCTCACTCCCTAACATTCTATGGCTGGCTACACCTCTTGTGGCAGCCATCTCCCTGTGTCAGAATTCCAAAGGTGCTCACAGGCTGAGAAAGGTTGGGCTTAACTCCAGGCCCATACACACAACTCCCTGATCCCATAACAGTTCTTATATATTAGGTTGGATCCTCCTACTCTACTGAGTGAAATTTGAAGCCTTCCTCCAGCCTAAGGAGACTTCCTCCAACAGAATAGCCACTTAATTTGGAGTAAGGCTCCTTAGGATCGTCGAAGGCTTACTTGGGAGTTTGGTTGGATCCACCCCAATTTTCATCAGCGCATCATGATTTTTATTCATGCTGTCTTGTTGAGCCAGTCATGGGTACTTGATTGCAACAGTCTGAATAGTTGCAGTTCTCATAAGGGTTTCTTTTTCATGAACTATAGTAAATTCTTCCTTTCTATCAGATTGCCATACACTATACTGGGGGGGAGTAAAATTAAAAAATGTAATCTGGAAGGAGACTGTGGTGGCATCCCTGATTTCAATCTTACATGTGCACTCTGATTCTGCTCCCACCACTACCCATCAAAAGAGTTGTTGGAGGTGGCTGCAACAGTGTTTTGCTTACAAATCGATAGACTGGACAGATTTTATGTAGGGGAAACAGCCAATATTCAGTTCTTCCTTCTGTCTCCACTGTATCTTATATGGCCCTCCATACCTATACTCCAAATAGCTGTTTTACTGCCCCATTTCTTGGGATTGATGTGTTGAGGAGGTAGCTTTGAGGAAAACAAATTTAATAATCCTGCAACGTTGACTTTTTTGAGCAAAACAGTAGCCTGAGCTCCAGAAGAATGCTCCAGTGCTGGTACAGTAGGAATGTGCAAAACCAAATGCCACTGATGTACTTTTCTCGTGTTCTGATTCTTACTGAATGTGGGATGAAGCTTGAAGCCAGCAACCATCTGATAGCAACAATCATTTCACTGGCACTACTACAATATCCCTTGGGAAATCTGGCAGCTGCGAATAGAGGCTCTGACTGCTTATGCTGCAAACCTAAGAGTCCTGAGCAGCATGGAGACACTCCAGCCCAGCTCAGATCACTGGCTTCCCAGACGTGCCGCTCGTTGCAGTGTTGTGTTAATCCTTGGAAATCAGTACAGTTTTAGCATACACGGTCTCAGACAAATTAAAGAATAAAAGAATTTGGCATCGTTTCGCCTTCCATGAAAAGTTTTATGGATCTAGGCCAGGCACAGTGGACACAATCTAATAAAAACTGGCTACAGTACCACATTCTAAAATGGGATTAGTTTTGCCTAACTCTTGCTGGATTAGGCCCAGTATGTAGGATAAAAAAAGGCTTTCATAGAAGAACATATAAAGGGAAAGTCAAAAGATTAAGAGTTCCATGTGCCTACCTAAGAAGAATGTTTAAAGCAGTTTAGAAAAGAAAATGCAAGAAGGATGAGCTAGACATGCCCCCGCCAGGGAGATCCATTATTAGGATTTCCCGCACTACAAGGCTGTACACAGGTGTTTTGGGTTGGGGCTACAGTGCTGAGCTGGGGATGTTTAACCGTTTCTCCCTGTGCTAGTTTCCTGATGTCATTTATTTATTTAAATTACGTCTATCCCACCTTTCTTTAAAAGGCACACACACAGCTGCTTCTTCCCTGCTTTTTGAATGTTTTCAGCAAAACCATGAGCTTCCTCAGGTTTGTAGAAACATATCCTCCATCTGTACATAGTCACATTGTATGGATTTTTTGATCCATACTCTGAGGTCATGTCCAGCATTAAAGAGTTTTTTAAAGCTAAATTTATTTATTTATTTTTGCATGTGGATTCTTTTTTTTTTTTAAACCCACACAATTATTTTCTCTTTCTCTGTTACTTTTGTTCCCTCTGGTTATACAGATGAGGGAGGAAGAAGACAGTAAGCTGATAATTCCCTGCATCACTTGTAGGTTGGCAATAACATGACATAACATAACATGTTTCAGTTAATATGCTTCTTGAAACCATGGTTTATTTGAACTGGAATTAATCTGTGAAATGAGGATTCAAAAAACCTCCAGGATCCCTGGCCAATCTGGCCTGGAGGAAAATTCCTTCCTGAGCCCAAAGTGGCAATCAGCATTACCCTGGGAATATAAGAAAGAGCCACAAGAGCCAAGCACTGGCTGGCCCCTTCCTAGCCTCCCTCTCGTGAACTGCCTAAATTCACAGCATCTGCATTGCTGTCAGATGGCCATCTAGCCTCTTCTTAAAACTTCCAAAGAAGGAGAGCCCACCACCTCCTGACTCTGAGGAAGCCTGTTCCACCAAGGAAACACCTTAACTATCAGGAAGTACTTCCTAATGTTTAGCTGAAAACTCTTTTGATTTCATTTCAGTCCATTGGCTCTCATCTGATCTTCTGGGGCAACAGAAAACAACTCTGCTCCATCCTCTATATGACAACCCTTCAAATACTTGAAGTTTCTCCTGCCCAGGCTAAACATATCTGGCTCCTTCAACCTTTCCTCCAGACTCATCACCATCTTCGTTGCCCTCCCCTGCACAGATTCCAGCTTGTCAACATCCTTCTTAAACTGTAGTGACCAAAACTGAACACAGTACTCCAAATGAGGTCTAATAGGAGTACAATAAAGTGATACCATCACTTCATGTGATCTGAACACTATGTTTTTGTTGATGCAGCAAAAAAAAAACACCATTTGCCTTTTTTAGCTATTGCATCACACTGCTGATTCATGTTCAGTGTATGGTCTACTAAGACCCCTAGATCCTTTTCACAAGTATTACTGCCAAGACAAGTCTCCCCCATCCTATCATTGATTTTTCCTACCTAAATGAAGAACTTTACATTTATCTCTGTTGAAATTCATTTTGTTAGTTTTAGCCCAGTTTTCCAGCCCGTCAAGATCATTCTGTATCTTGGCTCTGTCTTCTACTGTATTTTCTACCCGTCCCAGTTTAGGGTCATCTACAAATTTAATGAGCATTCCCTCTATTCCTTCATCCCAGTCATTTATAAAGATGTTGAACAACACAGGGTCCAGATCAAGTCCCTGAGGCACTCCGCTTGTCACTCCTTTTCCTGAGGATGGGGAACCTATCATGTCTAGACTAATACTTATGTTTTGTTTAAGATCTCTGTAATCCTACCACTCTGCTTATTAGATGGCTCATCTTGTTGACTTACATCAAGTAATACACTTTGAGTCTCAGTGAGAAAGGTGGACTATAAATAACATAAAAAAATAAAATGAATACTTTCCTGTTCCATTTGTTTTCATAAGAAAGTTAAGCATATATTTTGACACGCCTGACAGGATTTATAACCACTCAGCTTTGTTCTGAACTTTGCCTTCAATTCTTAGGTGTTTTTTTTTAAAAAAAAACACCTGTATGAGGTAGAGGGGAAATGAATGGATTTTAAAGGAGAATATATACATGTTCCCTAGTTGTGGTTTGCTGGTGGGGACAGTGCTTTCTGAATAAAAAGGGTTTTAATTTGTGTCAGTGTAAGATTTGTCCAAATATTGATTTGCCCAAAGCCACTACATTAATTCTAGAGACAATACATTTACATGAATGTTCCAGTGATGTTCATTCATTCACCACAGCAAACATTCTTATTCAGGGGCGAGGTCAGAAGGGGAAGCAAAAGGGGGGAAAGCATCTTCAAAAGCCTCCCCTTCCCTTCCCCAGCCGGCCTGCAGGGGGGGAAGCAAAGAGAGAATGGGTTTAAAGTTTAAACCCCTTCTCACTAGAGTTGGGCCGCAGAAGTAGGAAAGAGGGAAGGGAAGAGAGAGAGAGTAGAGAGAAGGAAAGAAGGAAGGAAAGAGGGAAAGAAAGAGAAGGAAAGTGGGTAGAAAGAGAGAAGGAAAGAAAAAGAAGGAAAGAAGAAGGGAAAGTGGAAAAAGAGAGAATGAAAGGAGGGAAAGAGAGAAGAAAGAGGGAAAGAAAGAGAGAGAAGGGAAGAAGGAGGGAAAGAGAAAAAGGAGAGAAGGGAAAGAAAGAGAGAAGGGAAAGGAGGAGGAGAAGGGAAAGAAAGAAAAGGAAAGGAGGGACAGAAAGAGGGCAAAGAGATGGGGAGAGGGAGGGAGGCTCTCCCACCCCCATCAAGCCCCCACCACCCCCACCCCTTTGGATCCCTCACTTACCATGATCAAGGCCTTCCCAGACCTCCTTGTGCCTGCCCAGGGCTGCAGCGCTCCAGCGCGGGCCCGGGAGGCCAGCAACAAGCCTCCTCATGTCTTCCCCGGGCTGCAGCACTCCAGTGCAGGCCCTGGGAGGCCGGTGACGGACCTCCTTGAGCCTCCTCCGGGCCGCAGTGCTCCAGCACAGGCCCTGGGGAGCCAGTGACGGGCCTCCCCGGGCCGCAGCACTTGGGGGCGGGGAGCTGGAGTCAGGGCCGTTCTTATTGGATTCACTGTGTTTCCCTATTGTTTCCACCTAGTATACCAACCTCCCTCATGGATCACTGCCTTGTCATGGCGAGGGGGCTTGCGTGGTTCGATGAGGCTGTGGGCTATGCCATGGAGGGCCACCCAGGACGGACAGGCCACAGCAGAGAACTCAGACCAAGCGTGATCCCCCTGGAGAAGGAAATGGCAACCCACTCCAGTATCTTTGCCAAGAAAACCCCATGGACAGTAACAAAAGGCTAAAAGATATGACGCCGGAAGATGAGCCCCTCAGGTCGGAAGGTGTCCAATATGCTACTGGGGAAGAGCAGAGGGCAAGTACGAGTAACCCCAGAAAGAGTGAAGCGGCTGGGCCAAAGCCGAAAGGACGCTCAGTTGTGGATGTGTCTGACGGTGAAAGGAAAGTTCGATGCTGCAAAGAACAATACTGCATAGGAACCTGGAATGTAAGGTCTATGAATCAAGGTAAGCTTGACGTGGTCAAAAATGAGATGGCAAGAATGAACGTCGAAATCTTGGGAATCAGTGAACTAAAATGGACAGGAATGGGCGAATTTAACTCAGAAGACCATTATATCTACTACTGTGGCCAGGAATCCCGTAGAAAAAATGGTGTGGCCTTTATAGTCAACAAGGGAGTGAGAAAGGCAGTACTGGGATACAATCTCAAAAATGACAGAATGATCTCAGTCCGAATCCAAGGCAAACCATTCAATATTACAGTAATCCAAGTCTATGCCCCAACCACTGCTGCAGAAGAGGCTGAAGTGGACCAGTTTTATGAAGACCTACAACAGTTCATAGAACTAATACCAAAAAATGATGTCCTCATCATCACAGGGGACTGGAATGCTAAAGTAGGAAATCAAAAGGTAACTGGAATAACAGACAAGTTTGGCCTTGGAGAACAAAATGAAGCAGGGCAAAGGCTAACAGAGTTTTGTCAAGAGAACACGCTGGTCATAGCGAACACCCTTTTCCAACAACCTAAGAGGCGTCTCTACACATGGACATCACCAGATGGGCAACACCAAAATCAGATTGACTATATAATTTGCAGTCAAAGATGGAGAAGCTCTATCCAGTCAGTAAAAACAAGGCCTGGAGCTGACTGTGGCTCAGATCATGAGCTACTCATTGCAAAATTCAGACTTAAATTGAAGAAAGTTGGGAAAACCACAAGGCCATTCAGATTTGACCTAGATCGCATCCCCGATGAATATACAGTAGAGGTGAAGAATAGGTTTAAGGGACTAGATTTGATAGACAGAGTGCCTGAAGAACTATGGACAGAGGTCCATGACATTGTAAAGGAGGCAGCAATCACCGCCATCCCAAAGAAAAAGAAATGCAAGAAAGCAAAGTGGCTGTCTGATGAGACTTTACACATAGCAGAGGAAAGAAGGAAAGCTAAAGGCAACGGTGAAAAGGAAAGATTTGCCCAACTGAATGCAGATTTCCAGAGAACAACAAGGAGAGATAAGGAGGCTTTCCTGAATGAACAATGCAAAGTAATAGAGGAAAACAATAGATTGGGAAGGACTAGAGATCTGTTCAAGAAAATTGGAGAAATCAAGGGAACGTTCCATGCAAAGCTGGCCATGATAAAGGACAAAAACGGTAGGGACCTAACAGAAGCAGAAGAGATTAGGAAAAGATGGCAAGAATACACAGAAGAACTATACAAGAAGGACCTCAATGTCCTTGACAACCACGATGGTATAATCACTGACCTCGAGCCAGACATCCTGGAAAGCGAAGTTAAATGGGCCTTAGAAAGCATTACTAACAACAAAGCTAGTGGAGGTGATGGTATCCCAGCTGAGTTATTCAAAGTCTTAAAAGAAGATGCTGTTAAAGTGCTGCACTCAATTTGCCAACAAATTTGGAAAACACAACAGTGGCCACAGGATTGGAAAAGGTCAGTTTACATTCCAATCCCAAAGAAGGGCAATGTCAAGGAATGTTCAAACTATCGCACAATTACACTCATTTCACATGCTAGCAAGGTCATGCTCAAAATCCTACAAGCTAGGCTCCAACAGTACGTGGATAGAGAACTGCCAGAAGTACAAGCTGGGTTTCAAAGAGGTAGAGGAACTAGAGATCAGATTGCCACGATACCACTCTGATGGCAGAAAGTGAAGAGGACCTAAAGAGCCTCTTGCTCAGTGTGAAAGAGGAGAGCGCAAAAGTGGGCTTGAAGCTCAACATCAAAAAAACTAAGATCATGGCATCTGGCCCCATCACTCCTTGGCAAATAGAAGGGGAAGTCGTAGAAGTAGTGACAGACTTCACGTTCCTAGGATCCCAGATCACTGCAGATGGTGACTGCAGCCCTGAAATTAAAAGACGCCTGCTCCTTGGGAGGAAAGCGATGGCAAACCTAAACAGCATGATAAAAAGCAGAGACATCACCTTGCCAACAAAAGTCCGCATGGTCAAAGCAATGGTATTCCCCGTAGTAATGTATGGCTGCGAGAGTTGGACTATAAGGAAGGCCGAGTGCCGAAGAATAGATTCTTTTGAACTATGGTGCTGGAGAAGACTCTTGAGAATCCCTTGGACTGCAAGGAGATCAAATCAGTCAATCCTAAAAGAAATCAACCCTGATTGTTCCTTGGAAGGCCAGATCCTGAAGCTGAAGCTCAAATACTTTGGCCACCAAATGAGAAGGGAGCATTCACTGGAGAAGACCCTGATGCTGGGAAAGATTGAAGGTCAAAGAAGAAGGGGACGGCAAAGGATGAGATGGTTAGATAGTGTCATTGATGCAACGAACATGAAATTGAGCAGACTTCAGCGGACAGCGGAAGACAGGAGGGCCTGGCGTAATCTGGTCCATGGGGTCGCAAAGAGTCGGACTCGACTGTGCGACTGAACAACAACAACAAGTATACCAACCCTATTTTATGCCATCAGCCAGCCTGGGATGGAATGAAAGCATAAGTCTCAAAGCAGCAGACGTCCAGCTCTTTGAAGGCAGTGATCCTCAATGTTCAGTTTGTGGGTATTTTTGTAGTTTAAGAACAGGCTGCAGGCAAAATTAATGCTATGGGGACTTGGGCCAGATCAAAACTTTCAAAGTTTCCACAAAAGGTTGTAAGGTTATAAGCCACTCATTCTCCTGTAACGGTCATAGCATCAGTGGGGTCTTCTGAAGCACCTCTTGCTTTAGTGAGGAGGAGAAAGGCCAGGATTTTTTGATTTGGAGAAGTATAAGTGGGTGCCACTAAACATGTCAAGCTGGAGACCACTTCTTTATTACTGGAACATGTAAGCAAAGCAAGTTGGACACTGTTGATTTTGGATAAATGATTTCGGAAGGGTCTTCATGTTTCCCATCTTGCTAACTGCCCTTAGTTCAAAAGAACCTTGAGTCAAGCATTGCACTTTTGAGCATGCACTTAGTTGCTCCCTGAAAGTGTGGGACCTGGATAATTTAGAAGGTGAGCCTTCTGTATGGATTGTATGTGATTTGGGAAGACCTTGATTCAAATTTCACATCCCCTGTGAAGTCACAAGCTGGAATTCAACAAACCGTAGGATCACCATCACTCTCACATTTGCACTATATTTGATTTGCTTTATTTTCCAGGAGGTACTAGGTTATTTAGGAGCTGCGGTGGCTCAAGTGGTTAAGACGCTGAACTGCAGGCTGTGGAAGGTCAGTAGTTCAGCAGTTCAAGACCCGGGTGCTGCATGACAGGGTGTGAGCTCCTGTCTCTAGTTCCAGCTCCTGCCAACCTAGCAGTTCAAAAGCAAGAAATTGCAAGTAGATAAATAGGTACCACTTCAGTGGGAAGGTAACAGCGTTCCGTGCACCTTGGTGTTTAGTCATGCCGGCCACATGACCACAGAAACGTTTTCGGACAGCGCTGGCTCTTCGGCTTTGAAACAGAGATGAGCACTGCAACCCTAGAGTCGGATTCGACTGGCTTTCGAGCAAGGGAACCTTTTTACTAGGTTATTTGTTCTTAATCCAGGCCATGTTGTTCAAGAACTGGGAGGGGCAAAATTATATACCCTGCATGGGGTCACCAGTGACCTTGCCAGGGCCTTGGGCAGTTCACAAGGTTGAGGCCTTTCTTTATTAAAGTCTCTGTTGCAGTTGGGACAAGAAAAGGAGTCTGACAATGACCTTCAGGGGGAGGATTTGCCTGAGTGCGCCTTTCTGTTCAAATCCTGGGCTTTCCCCAAAAGTCTAGTGGGAATTAAGTGGGATGGGATCACAGGAGAACAGTCACTCTTCCAAAGGCCTCGGGGCTGCTCTTTCTTCACCGGGGGATGGGAAAGCTTTCGTGATGGCCAGAGAGCCATACGTGTTTGGTGCTGGGGCGCCGTGCCTAGTTTACAGAGGGAGAAGGACTATTGACAGAGGCTGCCCAAGGATCGAGGAAGCCGTCGCGGGAGGAGGCGGCGAGTTTGCTGCGTGCAGCAGCAGCAGCAACACGCCCTAACGCGAGTCGTCCCCCCCCCATCCCCCGGTTTCCCAAGTGTCTCTCGGGGACTTTCTCACGCTCCGTCCTTCTCTCCACACACACCCCCCCCGCAGCAACTCGTTGTTCCCCCTCCCCGCCCAAGAAGGAGAAGGATAAAACCCTGCGCCGGAACAGCCGAGAGAGCTCGCTCATCCAGCCGCACCATCTCCTTCCAGCAGTCCAGGACGCTGCGGATCGAAGTCGCCTTTCCGCCTCCTGTAAGGTGAGAGGACCATTCTGCAAAGTGGAAAGAGCGGCGGCAGCGGCGGCGGCGGCGTGCGAAAGGGGGGGCGGGGGGGGCGAAAGCCTGGGAGTTCAGCTGCCATCCAAAGGTCGGTTAGAATTTAGAATGTAGTTAGAATTGAGAAAGGAACCCAGCTGGATGGAATGAAAGTGTGCGAGGAGTCGCTGGGCACAGAGGGATGCTGGGGGCACGCCCGACATGGTTCTAGGGTGCGGGATGCCTGGATCGCCTCTGGAAACGCCGGGGCTCTGGTTTGGGGGGAGGTGTCTTTAAGACTGGATTGGCCGTTTACACCTCGACCATATGATCATCAGTAAAAAGGGACTTGGATTTCATCAGTGTATTACAGTGTACGTGACTGTAATAACTTCTATGGACTGTCTGGACAGTCACATCAACGGGGTGCTTTGATTGCTATCCTGAGTTCTTCCCGGGGTGGGGGTGGAAATATCCCAGGTATTCCTTTTCTTTTGGCAGCAGGTAGCAGGAGTGCTGTGGAGCTGTCGTGGCTCAAGTGGTTAAGACCCTGACCTGCAGGCTGCGGAAGGTTAGTAGTTCAGCAGTTCGAGACCCGGGTGCCGCATGACAGAGTGAGCTCCCGTCTCTAGTTCCAGCTTCTGCCAACCTAGCAGTTTGAAGGCAAGAAATTGCAAGTAGATAAATAGGTACCACTTCGGTGGGAAGCTAACAGCGTTCCGTGCGCCTTGGTGTTTAGTCATGCCGGCCACATGACCACGGAAATGTCTTTGGACAGCGCTGGCTCTTCAACTTGGAAATGGAGATGAGCACCGCAACCCTAGAGTCGGATTCGACTGGCTTTCGAGCAAGGGAAGCTTTACCTTTACTTTAATAGGAGAGATAATGCTCACTTGATGGCACTTTCTAGAATGTGTGAACTTGCTCAGTTGCATTTGGAGCAATGTGGAAGTTTTGTATGTGTGCTTTTGATCTCTGATTATTATCACTGCAAATCCCTACCATGCTGCAGGCACTCAGTGGTGTGGGATGCACCAGAGGGGAGTGGGCCAAGAGGCTCCTGTCCAGCATGCTGGAAAAACAACTTCTGTGCTTTCTCTTACTAGCATAAGACTCTCCATCTGAGCCCAAAATAGAGCCTTGAATCCCTGGGTTCTGAACAGGTGGCTGTATCCCCCCCATCTTCCTTCTATTCCAGCTCTGCTGTTAGGTTGCGTGGGAAGGTACCACCATGTGACAGGAGTGCTTGGCTTGGGGGAGTGCTAAGCAGGCCTGTGAAGCTGTGTGCAGACTTTTGTCCTATGTGCGATGGCAAGAACAGCACTTTGCATGCCTCGCCCTGCTAATGAATGCAGAGTTATCCCATACTTAGAGATGCCAGGTGGTGGAGAGAGACGCTGTCAAAGAGTTGTGGAGAAATTGCTTGTGAAGGAACTTCAATGGGGACTGGGCCCTTGTTGGAAAAGTGAAGCAGCAGGAAGCTGAATGTAGCAGCCCCAATAGCCTAGACTAGGTCAATCTCATCAGAGCATGGACCATTGTACTTGGAAGCACCACTTCCTGGGCAGTCTGTACTTGGATTGGACATGACCAAGGAAGAAGAGGAAGAGGAAGAAGAAGAGGAGGAATTTGTTTTTATACCCCGCCCTTCACTACCCGAAGGAGTCTCAGAGCGGCTTACAATTTCCTTCCCTTCCTCTCCACACAACAGACACCCTGTGAGGTAGGTAGAGCTGAGAGAGCTCTGAGAGAACTGCTCTTGCGATAACAGCTCTGAGAGAGCTGTGACTGACCCACGGTCACCCAGCTGGATTCATGTGGAGGAGTGGAGAATCTAGCTCACCACCTAGTGGTGCTTAGTGCTAAAAAGAGCTAGAAATTCTGGATGGCCATACTACACACACTGTCATATGATAATTAATTAAGCAGAAGGTCCCAGGTTCAATCCCCAGCATCTCCAATTGAAAGGATCAGGTAGAAGGTGATGTGAAAGGCCTCAGCCTGAGACCCTGGAGAGTTGCTGCTGGTTTGAGTGAACAAGGGGGACCCAATGGATGTTGTTTACCTTGTCTTCCAGAAAGCTTTTGATAAAGTTCCTCATCAAAGGCTCCTAAGTAAGCTCAGTAGTCACGGGATAAAAGGACAAGTCCTCTTATAGATAAAAAACTGGCTAATTAATAGGAAACAGAGAGTGAGTATAAATGGGAAATGTTTTCAGTGGAGGGTGGTAAGCAGTGGGGTACCACAGGGATCAATACTGGGTCTGATGCTTTTTAACTTGTTTATTAATGATTTGGAGTTGGGATTAAGCAGTGAAGTGGCTAAATTTGCAGATGACACGAAGTTGTTCAGGGTGGCAAGAACCAGGGAGGATTATGAGGCACTCCAAAGGGATCTTTCAAGGATGGGCGAGTGGGCGTCAACGTGGCAAATGGGGTTCAGTGTGGCCAAGTACAAAGTGGAGCCAAAAATCCTAACTATACATACACGTCGATGGGGGTCCGAACTGACAGAGACTGACCAAGAGAGAGATCTTGAAGTCATAGTAGAAAATGAAAATGTCTAGACAGTGTGTAACTGCAATAAGAAAGGCCAACACTATGCTGGGGATTATTAGGAAGGGAATTGAAAACAATTCAGTCAGTATCATAATGTATAAATCAATGATGCAACCCCATTTGGAGTACTGTGTACAGTTCTGGACACCACACCTCAAAAAGATTATTATAGCATTGGAAAAAGTGCAGAAAAGGGCAACTAGAATGATAAAAGGGTTGGAACATTTTCCCTATGAAGAAAGGTTAAAATGGTTGGGGCTCATTAGCTTGGAGAAACAATGGCTGAGGGGTGACATGATCGAGGTTTATGCATGGGATAGAGCAGGTTGAGAAAAAAGTACTTTTCTCCATTTCTCACAGTACAAGAACTTGTGGGCACTCCATGAAATTGCTGAGCAGTCAGGTTAGAATAGATAAAAGGAAGTACTTCTTCACCCAAAGAGTGATTAACACATGGAATTCACTGCCACAGAAGGTGGTGGTGGCTACAAGCATGGACAGCTTCAAGAGGGAATTAGATAAGCATAGGGAGCAGAAGTCCATCAGTGGCTATTAGCCACAAGGTATAGATAGGAACTCTTGGTCTGGGGCAAGTGATGCACTGTATTCTTGGTGCTTGGGAGGGTCAACAGTGAGAGGGCTTCTAGTGTCCTGGCTCTACTGCTGGACCTCCTGATGGCACCTGGTATTTTTGGCCACTGTGTGACAGAGTGTTGGACTAGATGGGCACTGGCCTGATCCAACATTGCCTTCTCTTGAATGTTCTTATGTTCTTAATACTGACTTTGATGGACCAATGGTCTGATTCAGCATAAGTAGCTTCATGTTTCCATATGCCCATGTGTCCAAGCTCCTGCACAACCAGATCTTGCAAAGGGGCAGCCCCGTTAGTGTGTGGTAGCAAAATTAAACAAACAAGCTTTTGTTGTCTTTTCCTACATTTCTCTCTTTTCCACACTCTCCTCCTCCTTCATTTTGCTCTTTTCTTTTCATGAACTTCCATTATTTTATCCCCACTTCTAATTTCTCTCCCTTCCCGTATTTTCAGTCTCAATTCCTCACCCCTCCAGGTTGGCAACTTAGAATACACTTAATAGTAGTACAGCAGCAAGCATTTGTTAATATTATGAACAGAAGGGGAGAGTTAATATTTCTCCATAATCTATCAAAAGTAGTAAAATGATGCTTTCCCCCCTCCACCTTTTACATGCATGATAACAAATGTTAATCTGCCTCTATGGTAACAAATGAGGAACAGAAATTAGAACTTATTTGTTATTTACTTTATTTATATCCTGCCTTCCTCCCCAGGTAAAGGTAAAGGTCTCCCTTGCTCGAAAGTCAGTCGAATCCGACTCTAGGGATGTGGTGCTCATCTCTGTTTCCAAGCCGAAGAGCCAGCGCTGTCCAAAGATTTTTCCGTGCTCATGTGGCTGGCATGACTAGACACCGAGGCACATGGAATGCTGTTACCTTCCCACTGAAGTGGTACCTATTTATCTACCTGCAATTTCTTGCTTTCGAACTGCAAGGGGGACCCAAAGTTGCTTACACTCTTCTTCTCTCCTCCATTTTATCCTCACATCAACCCTGTGATGTAGGTTAGGCTGAGCGTATGAGACTGGCCCAAGGTCACCCAGCAAGCTTCCATGGAAGAGTTCAGACCTGGGTTTTGAATTTGGGATGCCCAAATTCTAACCACTACACAAGTTTAACTTCCACTGAAAATAGCATGTGTGTGGGAGAGAGGTCTGAAGATAACCTAGGCCAAGATATTCCAGTTCTTTCAGTTTTGGCCCTGGAACTCCAACAATCATGGGGTGGCCAATTTTGAGATTCCTGGTTTTATTTTCTAATGAATTATGCCCGTCACAAATGGACAGGCAGATGGACATTCAGATCCTTTTATTTTTATAGATGCGTGGTAACAGCCAGCCAAATGATTTGTTTTGTTATAATATTCAGTTTCGATCAGTGGCATACGGAGCGGGGGCAGATGTAATCTTTGTCTGGGGGCCCCTGGTGACTCTCAGCAGTCCTGATATGAAAGAGACTGTAGAGCAGGGATCCCCAACCTTTCTGAGCCTGTGGGCACCTTTGGAATTCAGACACAGGCTGCTGGGTACAACCACAAAATGGCTTCTGCAGGAGGCGGAGCAATCAGCAGCAAAATGGCTGCTACAGCCATATCCCCAGAGAAAGTCCAAGTGCAGGGAAGTAGAGGGGTAATTTTAAAAATGCACTGGGAAAGAGGAGTAAGAGACTAAAAAACAACATTGGAGTGGCAGGTGCCACCAAAGCAACGTTATTTTAATCTGCACAGCTAATCAGATCTTCAAATAGGCTGTGTTGCTCACGACTCCCACATACCTTTTGAAAACACTTGGGAGGCACCATGGACTCCGCATGACCACATTGCGAACCCCTGCTATAGTGAGCTGCTGTCAGTTTGAGTAGACAGTACTGACTTTGATGGACCAGTGGTCTGATTCAGTATAAGGCAGCTTCATGTGTTTATGTGTGCAGATAAATAGCCGTCCTCCTGATATGCGAGTTTTGTATGTCCAGTGAGGGGATAAGAACTGTTCAAAAAAGTAATTCTCCTATTTCTGGTTTTAAATGATGCAATCTCAGAAGGCCTCTGAGTGTGAAGACAGGTAGTATTCTACAGAAGTCCTACAGTCCATTGCACAGTCCCTTTTTCTCTCTTGATTATAATTAAGTGAATTAGATTAATCCACAATCCAATTAACCATAGAGATACAAACTGATTAACAGTTAGGTTACAAACTGATTAAGATTACGAACTGATCAACAGTGCAATCCTATGCAGAGCTGCTCCTGTCTAAACTCATTGTTTTCACTATAAACCACATTGATTTTAAATTCGATAAAACAGATTACAGAGTTGCAGTCATAAATCGTGAGGTCCTCTGTTTCAGTGAAGCTCTCCAAGACATTTTTTGCCTCCATGTGGTCAAAATGCCTTGTGGAAACCAAGTAAGGCATGTAATAATTACACACTAAGTAGGGTTGCCAGGTGCCTACTGTCATGTGTGTGAAGCGCGTGTGCTACAGTGACATCACCTGGAAGTGATGTAATTGTGCCAGGCACATTGTGCAGGGGACGCTCTAGCATTTTGTTAAAAATTCTATGGTCACCATAGAGTTTTTAGCTAAATGCTAGAGTGTCCCCCACATGACGTGCCAGGCGCGATGATGACACTTGTAGGTGACATCATTGCGTTGGGTGTGGTGGGGCTCTTCAGGGGCGGGGCTCCCCCCACTGGCCAGCTGTGAATTTCTGTAGGCTGTCACTATGATTTGAAACTCTACTGGCAATTCCCTCTTTCAACTATATGTTCTAAATCCTGATAAATACGGAACTGATTTTGCCCTTACACTACACTTTCAAAAATTCTGATTCACAAAAAATTGAGGTTGTAAGACAAGATGAAGGTGCACAGAAATGGGATTCTTCTTACCAGCTCCCCATAGTCTTGTAAGCTTCATGTTGTGAACCCGACAATTCTTTGAAGTGTTAATCTCTTGAAAAATTGTGCAGGATTCTCTTTTATTCATATTCTTTAAGCTTGTGAATGTATTGTGCCTTTACAGCAAATGACACAATACAAATATTGTTTATATATGCTACATGTTTATTTCAATCTTCATAGAATCATAGAATGTTAGAGTTGGAAGGTCATCTAGTCCAACCCCCTGCACTCTGCAGGAGCATAGCCGAAAGATAGCCCTACAACATACCCGAAAGATCGTTGTCCAGCCTCCACTTAAAAATGTCCAGTGAAGGACCATCCACCACCTCCCAAGGCAGTCTGTTAAGATATCTTAATATACAAGTCATTATACACAAGGCTTTACTATCTGAATATTGCCTTCCACACCATGGTCCTTCTATTATAGTAATATTTTCTCCAGGGGTACAGATCTGTGTCATTTAGAGTTCAGGTGTAATTCTGGGAAATCTTCAGGTTCCACCTGGCAGTTGGTAACCCTGCTGGCAGCAGTCTCTGTATGACTTGATACCATCTGACTTGCATGACTCAGCTAGGACTGGCCGCCTGCTACTGTTCAACATCAGACAGACCAATTCCCCAAAAGCAGTTGTTCCGCTCTCGGTCTGCCATTTCCCCCAGTTGTATTGCTCAATTTCCCGCTATTTGCTGTGTGGCCGCATTTTGACCTGCATTCCCCTCAATTTCCCCCACGTCTTCTTGATCCTAGGTGAAACGGCAGACTGAGGGCAGAACAACTGCTTTTGCGGAATCGGTCCCAGTGTGGTGTAGCAGTCAGAGTTTCAGAGTAGGGTCTGGGGAATCCCCATCTTGCTGTGGAAGCTCACTGGGTGATTTTGGACCAGTCACATACTCTCGGCCTAACTTACCTCACAGGGTTGTTGTGAAGATAAAAAGGAGGAGAGGAGAATAATGTAAGCTGCTTTGGTCCCCAATGTGTAGAAAAGTGAAGTATAAATGAAATAAATAAAGATAAATACAGCTGAAGATGGGAGGTAGACAAAAGGTAGGTTGGTGAATGGCTGAGAAGGAGAGAATGAGGCAGGGGAATGGGGAGAGTAAATGGAGGGAAGAGGAAATAGTGTGAGGAGGGGGATAAAGGGGAAAGTGAGGTGCCCCCCTGCAAGTTTTTGAGGGTTCCCCAGATGGACCTGCCCCAGTGGCTTGCACCAAACAACTGTGCCATAGTTTAGGCAGAGGCTGCCGAGGTTTGGAGAGGAAGAGCTTAAGACAGAGGGGCAAATATATGTAGGCTGGCTGTTGGGTGGGAAGGAGATAGGGTTGCCAACTCCAGATTAGGAAATTCCTGGAGATTTGAGGGGTGGAGTTTGAGGAGAGGAGGGACCTCTGTAGGGTACACTGCCATAGACCCTACCCTCCAAAGCAGCCATTTCATCCAGGGGAGTGACAGTTGCTAACTTCCAGGTGGGGGGCAGAGATCACCCAGAATTACAACTGCTGTCCAGATGACAGATATCAGTTCACCTGGAGAAAATGGCTGCTTTGCAGGGTGGATTCTATGGTGTTATACCCTACTGAGGTTGCTTCCTCTCCAAACCTCTCCATCCCAAGTCTCCACCCCCATACTCCAGGAATTTCCCAACCTGAACCTGGCAACTTGAAGTGGGAACTGATCTCTGTAGCTGGGAGAATGGTTGTGATTCCAGGAGATCTCCAGGCCCCAGCTGGAGGTTGGCAACTCTTGAAGGCAAGAAGGAAGCAGGAAAAGTGGAGAGGCTATGGGGTCTTCAGGTAAGGGAAAGAGGAACTAGGAGGAGGGGGAAATGAGATGCTGTTCCCTCAAGTCCTTTCAAGTTGCTACTTATTTGATATATTCTTGACTCAGAACAACAGTTGGAAATATAGGAAAAGCTGGGCTGGTAGATAGCAGAAGTCAGGTACCCATCAGGTGTCAAGTCAGAAGGAAGGGAAACAGTGGCAAGGTAGCACTTAGGGCCACAATACATGTGATGTGAGTTGAGTCACAGATGCCCAACCTGACTTCTAGTTACATATATGATCACCTGAACTTACCTCCAAAACATAGCTCTATTCTGTTTGATAGCAGTGCAAGGTGAGGAAGGGGATTCAAACTTACTTCCCATGCTGTTTTTGTCAGTGGTAACTTTTACCCAAACTGGAGTCAGAGAAGGGAAAATTAGCTTTAAAATGTGTACCAGAAGGGAATAATGCAAGACCTTGTAGTCTATGTATATCAGGGTGGATCTCAGGGGGGGGTACCCCAAAATAAAATGAGAGAGAGAGAGAGAAATTGTATACACGAACAACTGTATTGTATATAAAATAAAATACAAATAATAAAAATTTAAAGAACCTATACTAGCATCTGAGAACACATTCCTTAAGCAATCACATATACATACACACACACAACAGCAAGAGGTGCACTTATAGAAGGTAGAATTGAAGAAACTGGGAAGTTTTAGGGAAAGGATATACAACCTTAAATTTGGGGCTTGAGGTCTGGAGGGGTCCAGAGGCAGCCGCAGTGGAGGTTCAAGAAGGCAAAGTATCGAGGAGGAAAAGGTAAGAAAAAGCCTGCAGAGTGTAACAGGAGTTCTCAGAGGGAAACCAGAGTTCTCACCAGCAGAAATCTGGACCACAGATCTGAGGAACAATTTGTTAGGGCATGGGGTCTTTTTATGGACAAGAGGTCCCTAGGGTAGGTGGAATTTAGCCATCCTGGCTCCGGATTGGGTCAAGATAAAAAGTTTGAATCTCACTGGTTGGTGTAAAGTTAACTACTGTCAAGCTTGGTGGGGAAAATGAGGGGAAATACCTTGATTAGGCTATTGTGAGTCAAATCTGCATGAGCACCAAGAGCCTGGGTGAGGCAACATGATTAACGTACTTTAATTGGGTTGCAGTGAGCCAGATCTGTATGGACACAAAAGTCTGGGTGAGACAAGGTAACTCCTGAAACAGGGTGGAGCACAAATTAATGACAAGTACCCTTCTTGATTGAGTAAAAAAAAAAAGGAAAAAGAGGAATTGGATTAATGAAATAACAATATCTTCGGGCTGGGCAGACACCTCTGGGGTATCTCAGGATACTGGGTGTTGTCTCCAGTGCTGAAAAGTCTTTTGTTGTTGAGAACAATATGCCACTGAGCTGAAGGAGATTGCACTTAATTAGTTTCTAATTCCAGCACACTCTTCTATTCTTTCCTGGGATTTTCCAATGCCATGGCTGAACCCAGTTGCCTTTATGAGACTCTCCAAATTTCAGATCCCCTGGGGGGGTGCCTATTATTTATTTATTGGATTTATACCCCGCCCTTCCTGCAGAAGCAGGCTCAGGGCGACTTATATTTAAACAGTTTAAAAACACATAAAATCTAAAGTGCAATGCATACATACGTTCCTATGAGACAGCAGTCATAATCCAATGTTTTTGTAACAGGAGTTAGTTGGTACAAACTTGGAAGATACAAACAATTTAAACAACTAAGTCCAAAATAAGCAGGAAATCCTACTATCTAAGAAGTCTCAGCTGTACAAGAGGGCAGGGTCCTCACAGAAATAGCCATGGGGGTGTCTGTCACTAGAGTATGAGGAAGGGCCACCCTGCAGTGATTTCTGCTGATGAAAATAGCATGGAAGGGAAACTTAAAGCCCGTTCTCTCCCGTTACAGTTGTCCCAAGCTGAATGAAGCTATGAAATGCTTTGAATATAAGTTCCCCCAATCATACATGTGACTACAAGTCAGATTGTGCACCAGTGACCCAACTCATATCACACATATCATGTATTTTGGCTCTTAGGCAGGTTGAAGCCCCCCAAATTGGTAAACTCCTGCCGGGCCCAGGGGTCTGGCAGTCCTATGCTGGGCAGTGTGTGTGGCCGGGATCATGGATGGCATAGTGATTGTGAGCAAGCAGGTGGAGAAAGAATGGGTGGGAAGCAGGGAAGATGCATGGTCAGTGGGCCCCAACAGCTCTCCCACCTAGGTCATGCTGACTTTGACCCTGCCTCTGCCTTTTATTGCCATTCCCCCAGAACAACTGCTATGGGATTTATTAATTCTCTGCCTTTATTCTGCATTCTTTCCCAGTGAGTCTATTCGTCACTGTTGGGGTTCTCTGTGCTCTGCCGTCATGCTAGACTTGCAAAATGAAAAGAGTTCTTTGCATGCTTACCTGTTTGTTTTTTTCTGAGGGGAAAGAATATTAAGAACAACAGTTTGCAGTATAAACTGCATTTGCCAGGTTACATGATTGTGGTCCAGTATTTTTGGTTTCACTGTATCTGCTAATAAAAATACTTTGAAGTGTACTGTAGACCACATGCCTGCATGGACTTCTGCAGATTCCACATGTGTCTTCCTCTCACCATATAGATTTGTAGGAAGATTTGTATGCAGATGTTACAAGGTTGTGTTCCAGCCATATTTCTTCCCTACCATCTATACCTAATTTTTAAAGACATGAGCAGGAGAAAGTAAGTTTTGATAGCCCTCCCATTTGAACTCCATCCTCAGAGATGTCAAGAGCTACAATGGGACTTCAGACAAAGATGCCCTAAGGACCACGCCCTAACCCCATGTGACCCAGGCCAGTTTTCAAGCGTCAGATGAAAACAAATCACAAGACTTGCCTGGCTTTGCTGGCCGCTAGGGAGATCAGAACCACCACCAGGAGTGGCAGTCTAAGGTTTACCAGGCAAGGAGCCACTTACAAGCTTCTAACATGTACTGCCATTCTTAAGAGAACAATTGGAACTGAGGCCAATCAGCCTAGTCAACAAACATCTGACTTCTATATATATAAAAGAAAGTCCCCTCATCGTAAAATCAACGCTGAGGCCAAACCGCTGGACCTAGAGACACCAAATTCAGGGAGAGTGCTCCTACCATGGCATAGGTGCTTGTTAAGAAGGGATTTTTAGAAATTCAACCCCTAAGTGGGTCAAAAGGGGTAAAATGTGCTCCCCCCATTGATTCCTATGAGGCTGCCAGGCAGCTGCCTCCCTGCACCCCCCACTCTCTGATTGGTCAGCTGTAGAGCTCAGTGTTCTGAGGTTAAAAAAAACAACAGTAGGGGAATACAGAGAGCTAATGATAGTTGAGGAAATCTGGAGTGGCCAACAACCACCTGTGAGGTGAAGCAAAGCTGCTGGCGCAGGCTCTCTGATGGCTTCTGTTGTGTCCTAGGATCAGAAGGCAGAGCTGGCGAAATACAGCCAAGCTTCGCTCTCTGAGAACAATAGGGACTAGGTTCCTGAGCTCGCCAGTAGTGAACCAATGGCAGCATTGGCGGGCGATTCAAACCCGCCAATAGGAATATAGGGCCGTCCCCCCTAACTGTATATAGTTGGCCTCCGGCCGTTACTGTGTGTTCTTTGTCTTGTGTGAAGTACGAATAAACGCGTCTTCTCTTATGTCGTCGTCCGAGTCATGAGGCCCGAAACCCAGTACTTTACAGCTTCCAACACACTCCCCCCACCTCCTACACCTAACAGGAGGTTGTCTGTCAGGTGCAGCCCCACCTCCACAGTGGCTTCTAATGTTCCTCCCCCCTCCCCCTTCTACACTGGAGAGGCAGCTGCCTGACAGGTGTAGGAGAGGAGGTGGGATGGCTTCCAACACACTCCCCCCACCTCCTACACTTAACAGGTGGTTGTCTGTCAGGTGCAGCAGTGGTTGCAGGGTGCTTAAAACCACGAGGGAGCCCGCCTCAGCCATAACACCTTAGTGATCCTGCCAGCCCCACCTCCACCATGGCTTCTAATACTCCTCCCCCTCCTTGTCCAACACTAGACAGGCAGCTGCCTGTCAGGTGTAGGAGAGGAGGTAGGATGCTTACAGCCACTGGGGAGGTTTACTCAGCAGGATTGCCTTAGCACTGCTGCTAGCCCAGCCTCCCTGATGCCTTTAAATACAATCCCTCCCAACACCAGACAGGCAGGTGTCTGTCAGGCGCAGGAGCAGAGCCAGGGCAACTTAGGAATGCGGCAAAGACATTTGCACATAGTACTCCTGCAGTGCACTGAGCTGCACAGGCCAAGTACCAGCAAGATCACCCTGAGGTGCTCAGAACAACACAGTCTCCGTATGAGCAAAACGATCCAGGAACACAAGTAGAGAGGCCATCACTTTCATGGAAGGTAGCAGGAGTTGACTTAACAGATGACTGCTTCTTAAATGGACAGTTCTATGTGGCCTGCTCCAGAGTGAGCTCATCAAGCAGCCTGGCAATCCTAGCACCTGAAGGCAGAACCACCAATGTGGTCTAGAGAGAGGTCCTTCAGTAGAGAAAAAAAATAGTACTTCATTTCTTACACTACAATCTTCTCCATTAGAATTCCTACAACAAATGTCACATTTCAAATTTCACATCATCAGTATTATAACTGGATTTATGGAACTTAAATACCGTAGCGAAGCGAGGCTAGTAGTTGATAAAAGAAGTATGTAAACAAAATAATATGAGGACACATTGCAGGATTAAAATAAAACTGAAGCCCGTAACATCACAATTGATAAAACTGGGTTAAAGGCCAATGTTATAGCATTGCCTTAATCATTCTGAAAGCTGGTGAAGGAGACAAGCTCTCCTGGGTTCATCAGATTACTTTTTTCCCTTGCCATTTAATGACAGCGTTTTTAGTTGCTCTCCTTGCTTTATCATCACTTGGCACAATCAAGCCTTAATTTGGCAAACAGCTTGAGACCTGTTTGGCCTTAGAAAAAGACCTTTTCTGCTTGACAGAGTGAGTCCCTTCACTAGCTATTTGAACACCCCCAGCAGCAAGTCTTGACGAGAAAAGTTTCCCATTGGAGTTCTTAGCTATTGTGGGTCCCTGCATGGAACTGCATCTATGGAGAGGAAGGAGCTGCTCTCTTGACAGGTGTCTTTTTAAAAAGCTGGTGCTTGAGACCTTGGAAAGATAACAATAAAGCACATGCAAGTGCTGTTCTGCCTTGTCCTCTTTTGTTTCCATGTCCTCCCAACTTGAATTCACAAAAAATAACATATGTTTGGGCTAATTTTCATGACAAATTTTCATGACAAACATATGTTTGGGCTAATTTTCATGACAAAAAATAGCATATGTTTGGGCTAATTTTCATGACTTCACACTGTTGCATCGGAGTCTAAATTAAATGCAAGACTGGCAGTATTTTGCTGCGTACATCAGTTGCACAGAAAGTCATGGGAGTGAGAGCATAATTTATCACCCAAGATCTTCAGTTGGGTGAAATGGGTTGCTGCTGAGGAAACGCTTTTCAAAGCCCAGGTTTAAATCAGAACAATGTAGAGATTGCTATCATTTTAAAGGTAACTTTAAAAAGGGAAGGCACAGCATCAAAAAAGGTGGAAGCAAACTGAGAGGTCAACCTCAAAAAGGGACATTAAATGTGGTAGTTACAGAGAAGCATGTATATTGTGGCCAGACTAGGGTCAACAGGTCCTTTTCTTCTGCCGGTGGGGAGTGGGAGGGAGCTTCCCAGGAGTGGGAGGCAGGGCAACATCGCTACGCAGGATGTCCCCAGCATGATGACATCACACAGAAGTGATGTCATCACGCCAGGAACATTGCATGCCGACGCTCTGGTACCCAAATACCAGAGCATCACCACATGCCATCCCTGGCATAATAATGTCACTTCCATGTAACGTCATCATGCCAGAGACGTCACACCCAGCTGTTGCTGTTGGGGTGGGGCTTCCCCCCCACCCCCGCTGGCCAGCTGGCTGGCATCAGGCCCGGAGTCCAGGAAATCAGAGGATCACCCACTCCCACTTGGGGGCTGGCAACGCTAGGCCAAACCTATTTCTAGTATAATTGCTCCTTCCATGGACTATTGCTCATAACAACCAGGCAATGTGATGTATTTCAGGGTGCATTATGAACAATTGTCCCTGAAGAATAGTGATTCTACCTGGAATACAGGGATTGATTTCAGTGGGCTTAGACTGGAGTAATGCTGCTTAGGATTACAATGTAAGTCTTAGATGTACACACCTAAACATAAAATGTGAATATAATGAAGGTATCCATCTGTATGTTTCACATGTGTATATTTGTCTAGTTGCTGGATTGGCAGTCGTTTCAGGCATAGCATCATGGGTTCACATGGCCAGGCTCTTGCTGAGGCCCATGGATTGGCAGGGGGCCTCTCACAAACTGGGGATGCTGAGCTGATCCCACCTTTCTTACTGAGAGGGGTGCCTGATGGCAGGAAAGAGTAAAAAAGAGTGTAAGAGAGGCATGCTCTGCTCTTTACTGTGCTTCTTTCCCTGGGAAATGGGAGACTCTGAGACAGTCTCCCATTTTATGATGGGAGGAAGGGATGCACAGCAGCAGTAGAGCACAAACCTCTCATGTTCCTTCTGTTCCCATCAGGACCAGCTTTCTTTTTGGCATTGGTGGGGTGAAGGGGAAGAGTGGCAAAAAGAGCTGCAACTGTTGAGGTCATAATGAAGTGTCAGAAGTGCCCTGCCATGAAGAGGACAACTGACATCCAGGTACCCAAGAGTCCACACGAACCTTGACCTGGCCTCGTATGGCTCTCTGTGCTGCATACACTTGATGGAAAAGAGATTTTGTGTGTAACATGCAAACTAGTCTTTCAGAAGAGGAGCAGGGTGTAAGATAACATCAGTAAAAGTAGGTGGAGCCTTTGTAGTATACCAGAGTATCGAACTAAGCAGGATTGGGGAGACCCAATTCAAATTCCTTGCATGAAGTTTACTGGATACTGGATCTTAGCATACTGATTCTGAGAGATATTATGCATATGATGCCAAATTTTAATAAGCTAATTGCTGATATATCATTGGATTTGTTCAGATGGGAAACTTTAAATTTGTCTTTATGGGGCAAAGTAAATACACTCAAAATGAATATTATACCTAGGGTTATCTAGATTTTATGTGAAATTCTTATCTATATATCTTGCAGATATATTCATAAAATTAATACTTTGTTTTGGAAATTTGTGTGGGGTTCCTTATCACCTTGGATTTATTTAAAGAAGATGCAACTTCCATTCAATGAAGGAGGATTTGGTTTCCCTGATCTTGATTTGTATTATCAGGCATACTTGTTAATTTGTACTCATTACTGAGATTGCTCCTTGCAGTTTGACTATCCATCTTGGGCTCTTTTGGGACTTCTTTTCTGATGGCCCTCTCTCTAAGTGGAATGCATTAGGAGCTACTTATGTGAGTGGACCCCATTCCTCCTGCAGTTACTACAGCTAGAGAATAATGGTGCATAATGTCATGACAATATCAATTTGATCAATTTTCACATCCTAAAATAAGACTATCAGACAATCCAGATCTAAAAACTGAGAAGAAATCTTTTTTATGGAAGGGTTTGGCTGATAGGGGGATTTTTACATTGGACCAATAGATAATGATGATGAGTTTTTGTCATTCTCTGAGCTGAGGTCTAGATATGACTTGTCACCTCCTGTATGATGGCCATATTCTAAATATTGCCCTACAGCATTAACTGTAGTAGAGTTCCCTTTGCTCCTGACAACTCTAATTGAATTAAGGTAGAAAATGAAACCCACAATATTTGATTATAAACATTTAGACCAAGTCTGCAAAGCAGTTGTTCTACCCTCGATCTCACGTTTCCCCCGGTTGCACTGCTCAGTTTCCCACTATTTGCTGTGTGGCCTCATTTTGACCCACATTTCCCCCTGATTTCTCCTGTGTCTTCTTGATGTAAGCCGCCCTGAGCCGCACCAATGGGAGGGTGGGTTAGAAATCTAAGAAATAAAAAAATAAATAATAAATAAATAAAATTGATCCTAAAAAATAAGGATCAAGAAGACATAGGGAAGATCAAGGGGAGAGGCAGGTCAAAATGTAGCCATGCAGCAAATAGTGGGAAATTCAGCAGTACAACAGGGGTGAGGGGGACGGAAGATTAAAGGTGGAATAACTGCTTTTGCAGAATTGGTCTTATTGTCTATTAATAAATATTATATGCAGTGTCTTTAATGAATGGAATAAGGAGCTAGATCACCCTGTTTCACCAAAGCAATGGGATATGTCCTTAAAGTTTATACCTGCTCTATCTATGGAGCTTGTGAGTTATTCAGCAAAAAAATATGTTTGGGATATACTGGACACCGCAGCGACTCTAGCAAAGGATTGAGTGAAGTGTTTAACTGTGTGTTGTCTCATAGGACATGTCATTTGAACATATGCTTTGCGTGTGTCCAGTTTTTTGGTTTTTCTAGGAAGAAGTTATATCAATTTTTGTGTTAGAATGTTCACTGATTTTTGAAGATACTTATATACTTTAAACTACCTGCCCATGTCTTAGAGGCTAACTGATGGTCAATGAAAATGGACCCTCCATGCTCTTACAACAGCTAAAAGATTCATATTACAACATTGGAAAGATAGATGCCCACCTCCAGTTAATCAATGGACTGAAGATCTTAGAACTCTATCAGTATTTGAACTCATGGCATATAGATAACAATTGCATATGAACTTATTTTTAGATATTTAAAAATGTTTTATAGAAACGTATGTGTAGATCTTCCATCACTGTTATATTTTTCTCTATATATTTTAGTCTACCCCCCCCTTTTAAACAGATTCTGTTCAGTTGCTGGATTTTGAGTTTATTTCTTTAGTTGATCATTTTACCGTCTTTGTTGTTGTTTGTAATAAATAAAAATAGGTGCTTACTGGATGACATCAGTCCAGTCACACACACTCAGCCTAACCTACCTCACAGAATTATTGTGAGGATAAAATGGAAGAGATAGAGGGTAGTACTTTACTTTGAGCTTCTTTAAAGGAGATAGCAATAAAAATGCAGTAATATTAATAGTGATGCATGCTTTTCCCTGTTAAAGAGTTTCACAGCACCTTTCTGAAGGTGCTATACCATACTGACTCCATCTACTATTATTTATATTCCCATAGAGAAAATGGCTCTGTTCTTAGCTGTATCATTCAGCCACTAGTACCTCTAAGTCTGCTAGCTAAAGGTAATCAGAGCTTGTCTCTCCTACTTGTGGACACTGTTCTTTTTGAGGATCTGTATAGAGTATTCTATGCATGTGAAGAAGCAAATACAGGGAAATAACTCTCCTGTAGTGCTATTTCTACATGGGGAAATGGCTTGGGGGGAAGTCTGGAGTCCTTCAGTCCCCTGTGATGGCATGCCAAGCCTGTTTGTGTTCTTGTTCATTTTTTAACACCCATTTCCCTTAGATGCTGTGTGGCTGTGGGGAACCCAGTTCTTAAAAAATACAAAAATATAATTTGGCCCTGAGGAATACATGAACACATAAAACTGCCTTGCAGTGAATCAGACCATTGGTCCCTCAAAGTCAGTATTGTCTACTCAGGCTGGCCATGGCTTTCCAGGGTCTTAGACAGAGAGAGGTCTTTCAAATTACCTTCTAACAGATCTTTTAACTGGAGATGTTGGGGATTGAACCTGGGACCTTCTGCATGCCAAGCAGATGCTCTATCACAGCTCCTCCCATGCCAGATAATAAAGAATAAGAATTTGATTACCTGTTACCTGTGGCTTCGGAACAAATCCAATATTTCCATGAAAAGAATGTTAGAAATTACAGGCACATGGGCTGCTGTTAAAGTACTACCATTTGAAATCCCCCTTACATGGCTGCAGGTGCAGGGCAACAGTGCATTTTCTGTATAAGTCTGCCCTCTTTTTTCCTTTAGGTATTCTTGTTGGCTTTACTGAGGTTAATTTCCATTCTTTGCCCACATAAACCATTTCTGATTAAATTAGTCAGTTTCCTGCAAAGTGCATCTGCTGAGGACCAGCAAGAAACAGATTTTTGTGTGCTGCTTTTCTATTGATTTCCACCTCCTCCCAATTATTTGCAGCACCTATGAAGCTGTTTACTAATCTCCATCTGGCAACATCCTTGTCACAAAAATGAGAAAATTCAACTTTGATTTTGGAACAAAAGAATCTACAATTGATCTGTATGCTAAATTCAGCACTAGTTATCTGAAGAAGTGAGCCAGTGACTCACAAAAGCTCATACTCTGCCACACATTTTGTTCGTCTTTAAAGTGCTACTGGACTCATGAAGCCACCTTATACTGAGTCAGACCCTTGGTACATCAAAGTCAGTATTGTCTATTCAGACTGGGAGTGGCTCTCCAGGATCTCAGGGAGAGATCTTTCACATCACCTACTGTCTAATCCTTTTAAGTGGAGATGCCAAGGATTGAACCTGGGACTTTCTGAATGCCAAGCAGATGCTCTGCCACTGAGCCAAAGCCTCTCCCTCAGCTGCGACGATGGCAAAAATGAGCTAAATGATGTGCGAATGTCATAGTTTTGTTTGTTTCTTAAAGCAGCCCAGAAGAACATTTCTAATCAGTGAAACTGAGCCTTTCCAAGTATTTTGATCCCCAGTCCAGATGCCCTCTCCCACAACATTTGACTTTTTAGGGCCAAATTACATATGCAGAGTTCCAGCATCATATATAGTTTGGCACTAAAAGACTGAATGGTTATAGTCAGAAAGTATTGATTTGAATCAGGACTGTTGGAAATGTATGTGCTTACAAGGTCTGACAATCCAGTCATTGTAGGGTTAACTTGTTTACCTAGTACTGCTATTGTCTAGACTGACCTGGAAGGGATAACTGAGACAGAGCCAATGGAATATTAGCCCAGGAAAAGTTACTTCTATTGTGATACAGATTGGTTGTTTGTTTCAGGTGACGTCCTTTCTAGGGGTTAAGAAGAAGGACAGTTTTTCCATTGTCTGTGTGTAGTGAGTAGCCATGACTTGAACTGTAAGCAGCTTAGAAATGTTTGTTTTATTTGTAGGTTTCCTGTATACCTTTTACCCTTAGAAATAAAGGTTTTTAAAGGCAAAGAAATCTCTTCTTTCCAATAGAGCAAGATCTATCGATACTCTGAGTAATTAAATAGTTTTGAATATTTTACAAGGACAACCCCATAGCTAAGAATTTTTTGGCGAGGGGCCTTAGGGGGGCCCAATTGCTAATTTCATTAGTGGAGCTCCACAGAAGCTTCTCCTCTAGTCTGGCAGCAGGATAAGCAAATAAACTGGCCCCGATTCCCCCAACATGTTGTCCCTACATCCAGAGTTGCTTCCTCTACCTCCTCTTTCTCTTCCTCTGCCTTCCCTCACCCAGTTTCTCAGGCTTAGCAGGGAGGATCAAGCTGCCTTCCCCCCACTGAGTTTCCTCCTACTTCCCCCATGGTTTCAGCCTGCCAAGCCTGAGAGCTACTTGCTTCCCAGCCCAGGGAGCCACGGTTTCTACCCCCACCCCAAGCAGGAGCCTTTCACTTTATCTTTGGTTGGCATGGCAGCCAAGCACTACCCCCCAGCTGCAGAAGCTGCCTCCCCCACCTCCGGACTCTCCCTGATGCAGCCTTCAAGGTTCCTGTGCAGGGACTCTCCTTCCCTGGCCTGTTGTAGCCAAGCCAGTTGTCCAACTCACTGCCCAGGCCCCATGTGTGGCGCTTGTCCTTTTCACAGCATGAGGATCATCCCAAGCTGTGCTGGTTGAAGGAAGTGGTGGATACAAGCAAACATGCATCGGCAAGCCCTGTGATCGCCAGTGAGCAAAGCACAACATGAGCAAACCAAACGAGTCAGGCAAGGGAACAGTGACAGCTTGAGGGAAGAGGGCCCAGAATAAATGCTAGGGGGCCAGGCCCTGTGGGCCCCACATTAGCTAAAGGCCTGAATCAGGAAGTCCCTGCTTCAGATTTAGTCTTTTCCATGAAATCACTAGGTATCTGGTATATGGGAAAAAGAAATAGTGGTATACAATTTACATGGCTGCCTGAACAGTTACTCTTATGTATGTGAACCGCTTTGAATATCACATATCAAACAACAACAGCATTATTGTTATAGTTATTTTATTTAAATACGTAATATTTTATTGTATACCCTTTATAAATACTTGAACTTTTTGCACTGCATCTCTCTTCCAAGCATGTAGCTTTGCATGTAAAATCAAATTTGCCCAAGTGGTTAATTTCTCCAATGCATTCTAGTTTAAGGCCACAATCCTAAGAATACTATCCTGAGAGTAAGCCCCACTGAATATATTGGGACCAACTTCTGAGTACGCCTACTTATGATTGCTCCCTAAATGAACAGAGTGATACAGGAACGAAGTAGAAGGTGACGTGTGTGTGTGTGTGTCAAATTTTCTACCACTATCTAGTTTCTTACATTGTTTTTCAGAAGATGTTCAGCAGTCCCTCCTATGGTTTGAGAAGCGATGTATGGTTTTCCGGATCTACTTTAGTATCCTGTTTGTTTCATAGAAAAAGCCATGGAGACGAAAATGCTGACTTAATGGCAGAGTTGAACAGAGCAATGGTTGTGTAGCAGGTGGTACTCAATGACCCAGCAGGGCACTCCTAGTTCCTTTGCCTTTGAAGAGAGAGAAAAATTAAGATATGTTGAGAGAGGAAAAGGCAGCACAACGAATTACCACCTCCTCCTCCTCACTTTGTGCTCCAAAACATCATGCTTCTGCTTCCTGTCTGAGTTGATTTAAATGTGTAAAACAGATTGAAGTCTCCCCTCCTTCACACACGTTTTCTTAATAACAAAACTAATTTGTGCTTCCTCCCTCCCCTTGGGCAGTATTAATTGGTAGTGCCTGAGTACGGATTCAATAGCAAGGTCCATGGGTGCAAACCTTGCTTCTGCTGCTCAGTTATGGCTGCCAACCTTCAGATGGGGCATGGAGTTATCCCAGAATTACAAGTGATCTCCAGACTGCAGAGATCAATGTCCCTGAAAGAAATCAATTCCCATAGATGGGCTCTATGGCAGCTGAGCTCCCTCCCCTCTGCAAACTCCACCCTCCCCAGGCATGGCCCCTAATATCCAGGAATTTCCCATGCCTGCATTAGAAAGTCCACAGTCAGTGCCTCTTCCCATGTCATTTTTCCTCACTCATATTCCTCAGGTGTAGCCAGGAAATGGCTGAAGGTGTGTGTCTTTACCATCACTTGCTTACATGCCTACCTTCAGTTCTCTAGACCATCTGCAGTTTAGTGTTGTCATCCACAGGTTCTCTTTCTAATTTTGACTCCACATAATTTAATCCCAGTTAAACACACTGGCCTTTCTTTGACTCATTTGGTAAGTCACCTTTGATTGTCCATAAGTGTACACTATTCTTTTTCCTTTGCGCTTATATCCAACTATCCTTATTACAAATGTATGTATGTCAGAACCTTGACACTAGTGCAGAACCTCTTCCATTTGCACTGAGTAATATCAAGAGCATCTAAAAGATAGGGGAGCCCTTTCTCAACTACCTTTTCAACAATTACCTGTGCAAAAAAGAGAGGTTAAAAGGTAGGGAATTATATGGCAGGTTGAAATGGGGAGGAACTGTGGCTTAGGGGTAGAACATACTATTTGCCTACAGAAGGCATTTCCTCTTAATGGATCTTAGGTAGAACTTCTTGAGAAAAACTTTTCCATGCTTGGGACTCTGAAGAGCTGATGCTAGTCAGAGTAGACAATTCTGAACTTGATGGATCAATGGCCTGTCTTGGGATAAGGCAGCTTCATGTGTGCCAAGAAAAGAATGCATCAGCCCATCACTTGTTTCTGTGGAGCCATTTTTCCAGCAATGAAGAAGAAACTTCCTTCACTGTTCATAAGTAGCCTGGATCCCACTTACAGATTTAGTCTCATAGCACTATGTAATGAAACAAGCTGGAAATCCACTAGAGAAGATTATGTATCTGCAGCCTCTCCAACACAGAGACAGCTAACACCATGAACCCAAGCAATTTTCTCCCCTCTAAAGCAATCTCATAACTCTTCACATCTCATAGAAGGGCAGGAAGGATCAAGCTTGCCAGCTGTTTCCCAGCTGGTGCCAAAGTCTCTGGCACAAGGGTGGTAAATTTGTAAATGAGATTTGTAAAACTGGTTCCAATGTGCGTTTTTGAAATACAGCAGAATATAGGGACATTCTTCCTCTTTTGTCTGCCTTCTGTTTGCACTAGCCCAGGCTTTGATCAAAGACATTAATTTCATAGCCAGCCCTCAGAATATAATTTTTAATATTACATTAAAAGCAAAAAAGATTTGACCACGTGCAAAAGGCTTTTTAAAAGTCTTGCCAGAACCAATGCCCTTTGCCACTATATTGCTGATTCTCTTTTCTATGTCCTGCACAGTACAGCTGAGCTGCAAGAGGATTATGTCAAATAAGCAAGGCAAAATTTCAACATGGGACCAAACTGAGAGTAACAATGTAGAATGATGGGGGCAGGGTAGTACCCTGAAACATAGGGTTGATTTTAAAAGTTACTTCTAATGCAAGACATTGCTGTCTGGGAAAGAATTTGAGGAGTGCTAGTGCATGTGGGCCAGACCTTATGCTTGGGTTTGCCAACCTCCAGGTGGGGGCAATCTTCCAGAACTACAACTGATCTCCAAACTACAAAGATCAGTTCTCTTGGATGAAAGGGCTGGTTTGGAGAGTGGACTCTATGGCATTATGTCCTGCTGAGGTCCCTTCCTTACGCAAACCCCTCCCTTCCTAACCTCCAAATCTCCAGGAATTTCCAAACCCAGAGTTGGCAGTGTTAAGGAGCTGGTCAAGGGTGAATGGTTGGTGGATCAAGGCTAGTTCCCTTCGGCCACTCCCAGCAACAATGATAATAACTCTGCAGCACAGAGAGCATTTGACTTCTTACTTCCTATGGTTCAAAGCCATTGAAAAATGTAAGGACATAAGAAGATCCCTGTTGGATCAGACCAATAGTCCATCTAGTCCAGCATCCAGTCTCACACAGTGGCCAACTAGTTCCTCTGGACAGCCAACAACAGGGCAGAGAGGCTGAGGCCTCCCCTTGATGTTGCCTCCTGGCTCTGGGATTCAGAGGTTTAGTGTCTCTGAATATGGAGGTTCCCTTCAGTCACCATGTGTAGTAGCTATTGATAGATTTATCCTCCATTAATCTTTCTAATCCCCCTTTAAAGCTGTTTGTTCCTATGGCCATCAGTACATCCTCTGGCAGCAAATTTCACATTTTAATCACTCTCTGTGTAAAGTAGTATTTCTTTTTGTCCATCCTGAACCTACTGCCCATCAACTTCATTAGAAGCCCTCGAGTTCTATTATTTGGGGAGAGGGAGAAAAATTTATCTTTTTCAACTCTTTCTACCCCTTGCATAATTTTATAAACTTCTATCATGTTCTTCCTTAATAGTCTCTTTTCTAAACTGAAAAATCCCAGAAACTTTAGCCTTTCCTTATGGGGAAGGTATTCCAACCCCCTAATCATCTTGGTTGCCCTCCTCTGTACTTTTTCCAGCTCTGTGATGTCCTTTTTGAGATTCAGTGACCAGAACTGTATCCGGTATTGCAAATTTGGCTGCACCATAGATCTATACAGGGGCATTACAATATTGGCTATTTTATTTTCAGTCCCTTTCTTAATAATCACTAACATGGAGTTTGCATTTTTCACCTCTGCAGCACACTGGGTTGACACTTTCATTGCGCTATCTGCTACAACCCAAAGATATTTTCTCTCTCAGTCTCAGCAAGTACAGACCCTATTAGCCTATACTTGACGTTGAGGGCGTTTTTAGTCCTAATGTGCATCACCTTACACTTACCAAAACTGAATTCATTTGCCACATTGTTGCCCACTCACCCAGTGTATGGACGTCTTCTTGGAACTCTTCACTTCAGCCTTGGTTTTCACCATCCTGAATAATTCTGTGTCATCTGCAGGGCTCTTTTTGTAGAAAAAGCCCAGCAGGAACTTATTAACATAATAGGCCACACCCAACAAAAAACTCATTATCATATTAGGCCACAGCTTAACAGCACAGCTCATTAGCATATTAGCCCCCATTCACAAGCAAGGGACAACCCAGAAGACTAAAGAGGGAAAGAAAGAGAGAAGGAAAGAAGGAGGGAAAGAAGTAAAGAGAGAAAAGAGAAGAAGGAGGGAAAGAAAGAAAAAGGAAAGAAGGAGGGAAAGAAAGAGGAAGGAAAGAAAGAAAGAGAGGAAAGAGGGAGGAAAAGAGAAAGAGAAAAAGAAAGAAAGAAAAGGGAAAGAGGAAAAGAAAGAAAGAGAAGGAGAGAGAGAAAGAGAGAGAGAGAAGGAAGGAAAGAAGGGAAGGAAGGAGGAAAGGTGGAGGAAAAGAGAGAGAGAGAAAGAGAAAAGGAAAGGAAAGGAGGGACAGGAAGAAGGCAAAGAGATGGGGGAGGGAGGCTCTCCCACCCCCCCATCAAGCCCCCTCCACCCCCCCCCACGGATCCCTCACTCACCCCATCAAGCTCTACAGGTGCGGGACTGCAGAGGCCAGCAGGCAAGCTCTTCAGACCAGGGAGCCTAGCGGGCTGGGTCTTTGGGCCTCCCGCAGGACTCAGTGCTTCGGCACAGGCCTGGAAAGGCCGGCGGGCGGGGTCTTTAGCCTCCCGCAGGCTGCAGCACTTCAGCGTGGCCCTGGGGAGGCTGGCTGGTGGGTCTTTGGGCCTCCCACAGGCCGTAGCACTTCGGCGTGGACCCAGAGAGGCTGGCTGGTTGGTCTTGGGGCCTCCTGTGGGCCTCAGTGTGTGGCGTGGGCCTGGGGAAGCCAGCTGGCAGGTTGTTTGGGCCTCCCCTGGGCCACAGCACTTTGGCGAGGGCCCGGGGAGATCAGCAGGCAGGGTCTTTGGGCCTCCCGCGGGCCACAGCACCTTGGCATGGGCCTGAGGAGGCCAGCTGGTGGGTTGTTTGAGCCTCCTAGGGGCTGCAGCGCTTCGGTGCAGGCCCAGGGAGACTGGCTGGCGGGGTCTTTGGGCCTCCCATGGGCTGCAGCGCTTCAGCGCAGGCCTGGGAAAGCTGGCTAGTGGGTCTTCGGGCCTCCCATGGGTCGAAGCACCTCAGCACAAGCCCGGGGAGGCAGGCTGGCAGGTCTTTGGGCCTCCCGTGGGCTGCAGCACCTCAGCACGAGCCCAGAGAGACCAGTGGGTGGGGTCTTTGGGCCTCCCATAGGCCACAGCGCCTTGGTGCGAGCCCAGGGAGGCTGGCTGGTGGGGTCTTCAGGCCTCACACAGGACACAGCACCTCAGAGTGGGCCTGGGGAGGCTGGCTGGTGGAGTCTTTGGGCCTCCCGCAGGCCGCAGCGCCTCAGCATGGGGAGGCTGCCTGGTGGGTCTTCAGGCCTCCCACAGGCTGCACCACTTTGGCTCGGGCCCAGGGAGGCCAGCAGGCAGGTTGTCTGGGCCTCCCGCAGCTGGGGTGGGGCAGGCTCGGAAGCCAGCCGGAACGCCGTTCCGGTGCTTTCCAGCCCAAAAATAGCCCTGGTCATCTGCAAATCTGGCCACTGCACTACTCACCCCTAGTTCCAGACCACTGATAAATAAATTAAATACTACTGGCCCTAATACCAATCCTTGTGGGACGTCACTGCTTACTCTCTCCATTCCTACTGTTTGCTTCCTGTCATTTAACCAATTTTTAATCCACAAGAGAACCTGTTCTCTTATCCCATGACTGCTAAGTTTACTCAGGAGTCTTAGTGAGATACTTTGTCAAAAGCATTTTGAAAGTTCAGGTATATAATGTCTCCTGGGTCACCATTGTGTACATGCTTGTTCGCTTTCTCAAAGAACTCCAAAAGGTTGGTGAGGCAGGACTTCTCTTTGCAGAAGCCATGCTAATTTCCCTCAGCAGGCTTTTGTCCCTTTATGTGCCTAACAATTCCATCTTTGATTACAGTTTCTGTTAATTTGCCTGCAACAGACGTTAGGCTATCTTGCCTGTAATTTCCTGGTTCCCCTCTGGTTCCCTTTTTAAAAAGTGGTGTAGCATTTGTTACTCTCCAGTCTTCTGGTACAGTGGCTGAATTTAGTGATAGGTTACATATATGGGTTAGTAGATCAACTATCTCATATCTGAGTTCCTTAAAAACTCTTGGGTGTATGCCATCAGAACCTACAGATATATTGGTTTTTAATTTCCCCAGTAGGTCTATAGTTTAATCTCTGGTTACCTCAATTTGGCTCAGTTCTTCAGATTCCCTTCCTGAAAATAGGAGCTGTGGCATGGATACATGCCCTACACCTTCCACAGTGAACACAGAAGCAAAAATAGTCATTGAGTTTCTCTGCTATCTCCCTGTCTTCTTTTAGCAATCCCTTTATTCCTTGGTCATCCAAAGGCCTAACTGCTTTTCTGGGTGGTTTCCTGAGGCTCTGGATATATTTTTTAAAAGTTTATTGTTTTTCTTGATGCTTTTAGCAACCTGCTCCTCAGAATATCTTTTTGCATGCCAAATTATTGATTTATATTTCTTTTGCCAGAGCCTGTGGTCCTTCCTGTTCAATTCATTGGGGCAGACTTTCCACTTTTTAAAAGAAGCCTCTTTTTTATAGCTTCCTGAACTTGCATTGTTAACCACACAGGCCTTCTTTTTGACTTGGCAATGGTTTTAAGTAGCTTCCAAGCATCCTCTAGGGATTTGACTTGTCCTGAACTGGAGGCTCCCCATCTCCTATTGGCTTATCTCCCTTGATTAGTTTAAAAGCTGCTATCACACCTTTTTAATATTTATCGCTAGCAGCCTGGTTCGCTTTTGGCTCAAGTGAAGCCTGTCTACTTTGTACAGGTTCGGCTTGTACCAGAAAGTTTCCCAGTGCCTAACGAATCTAAACCCTTCCTCCCGGCACCACTTTCTCATCCACACATTGATAGCCCTGACCTGTGCTTGTCTAGCTGGCCCTGTGTGTGGAAGCAGTGGCTCTTCTGAGAATGCTACCTTTGAGGTCCTGGCCTTTAACTTTCTGCCTAGTAACCTAAATTTTTCCTCCAGGAGCATGTGACTACATTTCCCAGTGTCATTGATCCCAATGTGACCATGACCGCTGTCTCCTCCCCTGCAGTATTTATTGATTGATTGATTTTATTTGATTTGTATCCCACCTGCCCTCAAGTGGGCTCAGGGCGGGTTCCATCATAAAATTCACAGTACAACAAATCAACAGTTAAAATATATCTAAAAACCTATCTAAAAACAGTAATCAATAAAAGACCAGTGCCTCAGATTTCAACAAGAAGTAGTTTGTTCCCAGGTGGCCATTTGGATCTGAGTTTACTGGAGGGGAGGCCAAGAGCAGGTGGGTACCTCCTGTCTTAACTGAAAGCCTGGAGGAAGAGTTCTATCTTGCAGGCCCAGCAGAACTGTAATATGTCCTGCAGGGCCTTGATTTCTAATGGGAGCTTATTCCACCAGGTAGGGGCCAGGGTCAAAAAAGCCCTGGCCTTCACCCAGGCAAGTCAGACATCCCTGGAGGTGGGAACCACCAGGAGGTGTTGATTAACCTCTGGGGCTCATATGGGGAGAGGTGGTCCCAAAGGTATGCTGGCCCTATCAATCCTTCTTTCAATTCTGTATATACTTTATGCCATTAAAGGTCAGAATTGAAAATTGAAACTTACTGTGATATCACAGGAGGGTGACAAGTGTAGATTTTGGTAGGTGAGTGCTAAGGTGGACATAGAAACATTAGAATTTACATTCTACAGTCAATGGGTTTTCGAATTCTTTTGCCTTCTCTGAATCTCTGTCTCTTTGTGTTTGTCTGTCAGCTACCACTTTCAGTCTAGAAGACTGAATAAGAATCCTTCCATGTTGATGGATTGACCTTGAACTATTGATTGTCGTTTCCTGATTTCTTAGGATTGGTTGTTTAAGTGTCCCTATATTATCCAGCTTATTTTAGAGCTGTTGTGTGTATTTAACTTTTTAAGCTCCTTGTTTTTAATTGTTTTCTGTATTTTCTTAATATTTTCCCCCTCTGGAATACAAAGCAATGATACTATACTTTTAAAACTTTCGATGACTAGAACAGAAATGCAGAGAAATACAAGCTAATCAAACATAACATGTAATAACAGCAATAGTACTCTTTTATGACAGGGTTAAAATACAAACATATCTTTAAATAGTAAATACCATTGGCAAAAGAGACCATATTTAAGGGTAGGACAGGATAACAAATCTAGTTAAATACAAAGTGATGGTGCTGATAGGCAATAGTGCTTTTGTAGTGGGTTGAGCGATATAGAATAATAAATAAAAGCAGAGAGCCAGTTCAGATGCACTGGTGTCAAGAGCTGATCCTGGAATGTGGGTGTGGAGTGATGCACCAAATAGGAAGGAGAAACCCCATTACAGGAGCAGATGGGGAAAGAATCTGAAGCATTCTAGGTAGCAATTCTTTTCTCCTCAAATTTGACCTTGAGATGAGGACAGCTGCTTTAGACAACCACTTGTCAAAGCCAGTCAGTCTCCCCTGCTGTCTCTCCTCTCCTTAACTACTGGTTGTTTATTTCCCATGTATTGCTTTCTGTTTTGCTTCCTGCATCAGTGTTTTCTTAAAATCTCTAAAGCAGCATATACAAGCTTGGGTTAACACAAAGCACTGAAGGCAAAACAGGATTGCTGGATCACTAGGCCGTGTAAGCATTTAAACTATGAAAGAGAGAGCTGTCCTGACTGTATGATATACGGTCACAAAGAAGGGTCAGTAGATATATTCCGTAAATGGTAGTTGTGGCACTCAGGATAACTTGATTCACACACACCTCACCCCTGTCTCCTGTCTCAAACTCCAGTTAGGCTACCTATACTTGGGCAAAACATAACTGCTTTTCTGCCTATTGAGTGGGAGCACCATACCAACAGGTGAAAACCTTAAATGTGCTGCTTTTGGTAATGTCTCATGTGAGCCCAATATTCCAGTGTGTTTTGTATGCTGTTATTATGCATGTCCCTTTTTTCTGCTTTATTATGTTCATAGGTGGGCCCCAACTGTGGCAAGCAGCGGATATCAATATTGCATAGATGAAGGCTTTCAGACACTTGAAAGCCATGTCACATTTCAGAAACAGCCTACAACGGGAGAAAGACTCGGGGCAATTGTCGCAGCTGGTGACTTTAGGAATGTTTTGTAGAAAGGGTTGGGAAATGGAACTTGTAGGAGTGATGCAGTAGGAACAGGAAAATGTATGTTGTCTTTATGAAGTGGCTTTCAGCTGTTCTAAAAAATTAAGCTGCAGGATCAGAACGCTTGTAGAAAGGAAAAGAGAACATGCCTTTCCCTCCTTCACTTCTTCAAGTTCTAGCCTGTTATTTTAATCTGGCTGATCTAAACAATTGCTCTCATAGAGATCTAGTGAAGTGTGCTGGGTTCAAATGTCCACTCTGTAATAAACCTAAACTCCTGCTTGGGGTGACTATGAGAATAAAATGGAAGCGGGGAGAACTATATATGCTGTGCTGAGCTGTTTGGAGGAAGGGTAGAATAAAAACAGGGTTGCGATCCCCCCAATGGGTGTGGGTTTTCCCCCAATTTCATGTCCCCCAGAACTCCCCACCCCCAAACAGCTCCATGGCTCTGACGTGCCAGGCACAATGACATCACCTGACGGTGACATCATTGCACTGGGCACAACACAGGGGGATGCTCTAGCATTCAGCCATAAACTGACCATAGAGTTTTTGGGTGAATGCTAGAGCGTCCACCCCGCGACATGCCTAATCTGATGATGTCATTTCTGTGTGATGTCATCGTGGTGACCAAGAAGATCAGGAAAGGAGCCTGGAGCCCCCTGCCAGCAAAAGGTAGGGACCTGGCAACCGTAGATAAAAATGTCATGTAGATAGATTTGATGTGAAATGTTTTCCTCTCCTTCCTCCTTTTTTCTTTGTTTTGCTCTTCATGCTTTTTCAAAGGCTGCTCTTCTGTTGGCTATTTCACATATCTGAACAAACTGTAGGTCTCAAAAAGACCTTGTTTGCAAGGGTGTTTGTTCTACATACTTCACCTTGTTGTGATAAAGGCTTTGGACCACAGGCATTGAACTCATTAATTATGAGGGCCAGATCTGACATAAATGGGACTTTGTTGGGCCGGGACGTTTGTGTCATAAAATGTAATGAGGAGGACAATGGACGCCAGGAGCAGTGGCTGGGAGGCAGAGAGGAATAAATTTCTGATCTCAAACAAGAGACTAAAGTCATGGGGATACATACAAGAGTGCATTTTCTCAGTAAGAGTGCAACTTGAAAGCTGCTCTCCCCCCCACAAGATCAGAACAATATCAGTTCCATCATCATTTCTGAATTTCATAAATAAGGTGTTTGGCAGCATCCCTTTTACCTCCTCCTGCTCTGTACTTTAGAAATTAGTCATTTCCCTTCTGTGTTTAGGAATGAACTTCAAGGAATCCATTGCTTTTTTTGCTTGGTTGTGAATCACTAACATCTTACATAATGATGCTCCATGATATCATTGCAGTTGGACCTAGATGATGGAGGAATGCCTAAAAGTATCCTGTGTTTCTCTGCCATGATCTTCTTGCCTGTTACATAATGGCCTGAACAAATGTATAATGAAACAGAGGCTATCCACCCTATTCTGCAGCCTTTGGACCAAGTTCACAAAAGCACCACAACCTTCACTTGTAGACTTAATATGGCATTGTGTACATCTGTCCCTGTCCCTGGTAAATCATTGCCTTCAATTTGTCTCTACAGTATGCATTGTTTAAAATATTAGGATGCACCAGCTTTCCTTCAACTTTCTTGGCAAACTAACCATTAAAAGGACATGTGTTTTACTTCAGAAATGACACAAAATGAATACCTTTGACTTGGGCTGCCAACTTTTTCTGACCAACCGCTGTGCTTTTAATAACAATATGATATCTCAAGGCAGAATTATAGGCACAGCAGAAGGGGCTGGTTAAAAAGTTGGCAATTTTCTATACAGCAGGCAGAGAGAAGCTTTCAGCAGTTTGTAATAGTGATAGGATGTGTGTGTGAGACCACGTGATCCTCAGAATATTGATATTAAAAATGCTGTTATTTTCATCCATGAAATACATTGTATTGATCGAGCATCATGATAGAGTCCATACCCTGAATGAGCCCATTTGAGATCTCTCCTGTTCAAACCATACTTTCTATTGTAAAATCGAGCTATAAAAGAATCAGCAATATATCCTAACATATTGTTGCCTGCATATCATATATCTAATAGTGAACCTGGCTCATTCATTAGTTGCTGTAGATATTCCGGGTTGTGTGGCCATGGTCTTGGCATTGTAGGACCTGACGTTTTGCCAGTAGGTGTGACTGGCATCCTCAGAGGTATACCTGAGGAATAATGTCTGAAGGAAGTTCAAACACATAGAAGCCCTCCCTCCTGTCAAAAACAAGTTATTTTTTTCCCACCATAGAGAACAATGGAGGGAATAGGGGCAACTTGTTTAGGGGCCTATAGAATTGGACCCCCTGATCCAATGTTCTTGAAACTTGGTGGGTATCTTGGGGAGAGGTTCCATCAGCTACCCTGTGAGTTTGGAGCCTCTCCCTCAAACCCCCTTCCCTCCAGCCCCCAGAATATACCCTATGTTTTCACCATTGACTTCAATGGCCCATAGGATATAATGGAGCTGAAATTGACATTCGGCTGCCTGAAAGACTCCCCGGGACGCCGGCTGGGGGCGGGGCTTGGCTCCTGAGCTCCCGGAGCTGTGCTCCGGTGCGCTCCCCCCCAAAAGACCCCTGATTGTATCTATTATTGTTAGTAGCCAGAAACCCCTAAAGAGATGTCCTTTGGGGAAACCTGTTAATGTAAACAAGAGGTGACTGCAACAGAAGGTTCCATTCTAAATATGTATTCTGTCAGGAGACAGGCCATGTCATCAGCAACAAGCCCAAAGCAGAAGTGCTCTTGGAAGATTTACAGTTAGGATAACCTGATCCAGCAATGTTGGGGCTTTCTGACAAGGGCATGTATGTTTTTTCATAATTTCTGGATGAAGATGAAGAGACAAATGGTGCAGAAGAAAAAGAATCTGACAAATATCATTGCCCTAACGCTTTGGCACTTTCCAGTTCTCCCATTGGCTGTGCTGTGTGCTCCATCAGCCATTGGCCGATAAACCGCCAGTCAAGAGTACTCACGCGCTATTGCCCAGGTTTTAGGTCCACTCCTCTTCCCCACCCACTGCCACCTCAGCCACTGTTCCCTGTCAGAATAAACTGCCAAAATAGCTGTCTCTCCTGATGAAGACACTTCTCCCGCTTGGCTCCTGTGGGAGTAACTTTTCCCTCAGTGGCTGTTGCTAGGCAACCAATCCTGGTTCTGTCAGTACAAAGGCAAAGCCAGGAGACCTTTTCCAGGCCTTTGTGGGGAACTCATTGGGGCCAGTCCTGACTAGGGTTGCCAGGTCCAGGTTGAGAAATTCCTGGAGATTTTGTGGTGGAATCTACAGAAGCCAGGGCTTGGGGAGGGGAGAGGCCTCAGCTGAATAGGATGCCATAGAGTCCACCCTTCAAAGTGGTTATTTTCTCCTGGGGAACTGTTGCTGCCAATCTCCAGGTGAGGGCTGGAGATCACTCAGAATTACAACTGCTCTCCAGATGGCAGAGCTCAGTTTCCCTGGAGAAAACGGCTGCTTTGCAGGGTGGACTCTGTGTCATTATACCCTGCTGAGGTTGCTTCCTTCCTGCTTGGGTCCCCACTGTGGAGAAAGACTACTTTTCCTAGGTAGAGGCTGCAGGTGGTGGTGGGGAGATGGAAAGCTGAAATCAGAGGGGCAGATAAAGGTAGGTTGATGGTTGGCAGGGAAGGATAGAGTTGCCAACTCCAGGATGGGAAATTCCTGGAAATTTGAGGGGTGGAGCCTGGAGAGGGTGGGGTTTGAGGTGGGGTTTGAGGAGGGGACCTCAGACAGGTACAATGCCATAGACTCCACCCTCCAAACCAGCCATTTCCTCCTTGGGCACTGTTGTTGCCATTCTCCAGGTGAGGGCTGGAGATCACTCAGAATTACAACTGCTCTCCAGATGGCAGAGCTCAGTTTCCCTGAAGAAAATGGTTGCTTTGCAGGGTGGACTCTGTATCATTATACCTTGCTGAGATCGCTTCCCTCCTGCTTGGGTCTCCACTGCAGAGAAAGACTGTACTTTACCTAGGTAGAGGCTCCAGGGGTGTGTGTGGGGGAGATGGAAAGCTGAATCAGGAGGGCAGATAAAGGTAGGTTGATGGTTGGATAGGAAGTAGATAGGGTTGCCAACTCTAGGTTGGAAAATTCCTGGATATTTGAGGGGTGGAGCCTGGAGAAGGTGGGGTTTGGGGGGGTCCTCAGACAGGTACAATGCCATAGATTCTACCCTCCAAACAGGCCATTTCCTCCTATGGAACAAATGTTTAATCTCCGGGGAGGGCTGGAGATCACTCAGAATTACAACTGCTCTTCAGATGGCAGAGACCAGTTCCCCCAGAGAAAACGGTAAGCTCTGTGTCATTATACCTTGCTGAGTACCCAAGGCCAGGGTACCCACCCAGAGTCTCTTTCTAGAGCTTGTTGTATTTATTTCCACAACGGGCCTTATTCCTAGTCTTTAATAATTGTACAACCCCTATCTGTTTTGCAGACAATTTCGTCAGACGGAATATTCCAGATTCTTTTTAGTTCAGTTCCATATATATGGTTTAGCAAATCCAGAAAGGGCATGCATGTTTTTTCATAATTTCCAGATGGCCATATGTCATTTTTTGCCAAAATATTCTTGTCATTAAATTGGTAAAAATCCAAGATTAGTTGTAGAATCCTGCTTGTAGAATTAGTTGTAGAATCCAAGATTAGCTGTAGAATCCTCACTTTTCCTTGGATTAAAATCTACCTAACCTGGCAAAATTTCTTCCTCATTTGGCGGGAGTTCCTCATTTACTAGCTTGGCGTAAATCAACATTTCCCCCCTTTCTGGGATTCTAGCCCAACTTGGCTATATTAGTTATTAACCTGCCTTCTCAAAGATCCATCTTTCTCTGGCAGCAACTTCATATTTCTCATTCTGTTTCTCATTCTGGCAGTTTGTTTGCAATAGCTTAAACTCTGGATTTGTCAGGTTTCTGTGTCCTAGACCCCTTGCCAATGTGTTTTCATCACGAAGCAGCAAAATTACACATCTCTCTTTCCAGGCTTGCCCAGGCCCAGAGTTGCCAGGTCCCTCTGGGCAGCCAGCAGGGGGGTGGTGTGTGAACTTACCAGGATTGAGTTTACCAGGAGTTTATCCCATATTTCAGCGATGTATCCATATGACTTCAATATGACCCAGAAGTGATATAGGCACATCAGGGAGCATCGGGGTGACACTCTGAGTTTGGGGCAAAAACTCTTTGGTAGACTTTTGCCCAAAAAACAGATCATTAGCTTCTACCATAGAGTTTTTGCCCAAAAGCCCGAGCATCACCCCAACATCCCCAATGTGCCTACGTCACTTCCGGGTCATGTTGAAGTTATGTAGGCACATTGCTGAAATGGCCAGTGTTCCTCTCTTTGGGGGGGGGGTGAGACCCCCCAGGTCAGTCAGCTGATCAGTGGTGGAGAGGTGGGCTCCGGCAGTGGGAGACCCATGCTCCCAAAGGGGGGGGTCTGGCATTCCTACCCAGGCCTGCCCAGTTTCTGGTTTCAGGCTACTACAACTGGCTTCTCTTTTGCTCAGCTTGTTTAAGGCCTCCCTTTAGTCTAACAACCCATCAGCATCCAGGTCTGCAAAAAAAATCTGCCAAAAGTAAAAATGGAGGGAGTATAAATCCTCCCAAGCAGAGGCACACTATCTGTGCTTGTGCTATGTATCTCTGCAGGCTGCCATGGGAGGAGGAGAGGGAAATGTTGCCACTACATGAACCAGATCAGCAGAGACAGTGGCATTGCAGGTGTGCAGGGGAAGGAGGGAGGTTTAGAATCACAGTCCTGCTTACCACTGATTGGCAGGGAGGGGGGCAGGCAAGTGGGCAGACTGGTAGGCAGACAGAGCAGTGGGCAACCAGGCACAGCAGGGGAGAGAGGGTGGGTGAGATTTGCCCTCTCCTACAAGGTTAGTCAGTCCCAGCGGGGAGAAGCAATAATCAGGGGCTGGATGCGCAAGTGAGCAAAGGAGGGGAGGTAGGTCTTCCACTTGTAAATTCTGAGTTTTGACTTGTGAGAGAGATCCTGGCTTTGGAAGGTTAACTTTTAGTTAGTCTGCTAAAGAGCTTTCAGTGTATCTTTGCAGATTTTTAAAATTCAATCTCTGCTTCTTCTCCATCTTGGCCACCTTTCCTGTATCCATAGCTCTATTCTCAGAGCATTTTCTTAAATTTAAAAATGACCTAAATAATAATTAATAATAATTTTGCTGTCACTATTGGTAATGATCCCCTTTCACTATAATCTTGGCCATCGCTCATGTACCTGTATGTAAAATTCATGCATTTACCACTGTATGCACCACTATTTGCATGCAGAAATCCTTTCACATGCAATAAGAGGGGTTAAGGGAGACCCAGAGTAACTGAGAACATCACAGACCTCTTTCTTTTTGTTCCAGTACAAGAGGTATTTCTTCCGATTAATTCTTTATCAATAATATGTAAAAAAAACTAACAGTGTAAAAGTAGGACAGCAGTTCCATTCTGCACATATTTCTTTTTTCTTATTCCCAAAGTATAAACCTTTCCCAAAACCAAGCCCAATCTTATGCAGGATTGCACCCCATCTATTTTTTGTGCAGGATTACACCCAATTCTCAGAGCATAAATTGGTGTGTGTGTTTGTGTACACACACACGTACACCAAGTTATGCTCCAAGAATACTGAAGAATTGCACAGTCTCCCCAATAGGATTTGGTCCTCTAAAAACTGCCTGAGAGATTTTGGCAACCAAACAGTATTATCTGGTCAGTCGATGAAATAGCTGGTTATAGTGTCACTTACTAATCATTGTGCCGGCACTGCCAGATCAAACTCTAATAAATGAGTCTTACTTGTGTTTCTTGTTCGGAGGACAAAGATTCTTTGGCAAGCAGGCTAAAGGTTGCATAGGAATGGGTAGAATGAAGACTGAGAAGTAAAGGATATGAGTGTGAGATTGCATAAGGCTGGATAGACAGGAGGATGGATGATGCAGAATGTTGACTTTTCTGAAAGTGTTGGCTGTAGTAACGCTTGTTTCTGAGACACAAGGGGTGATTTCCCACTAAAGCTGCCGCGGGTTGCGCCGCCGTTTGCCCCGAGATTTTTAGTCAATTTCACACCGAAGCCGCGGGGCTGCATTTTGACCCGCGGCTTCGCCGATTTCCGCAGTTTCGTAATCCTCAAAAAACAGGATTACGAAACTGCAGGGAAATTAGGCGAGCCGCGGGTCAAAATGCAGCCCCGCGGCTTCGGGTGTGAAATTGACTAAAAATCTCGGGGCAAACGGCGGCGCAACCCCGCGGCAGCTTTAGTGGGAAATCACCCAAGATTTTGCATAAAGAATACTGAAGACCATCACCAGATTCTCCTAATGTTTCTTTTCCTTTCACCCCAGCAACCTTGACTTTATGCTTAATATCACTCTTGCCCTTTATCTCAGAATATACTCTGTGCATAAATGAAAGTTTACCTGTTGCAGCAATTGCTGCCGTGACACAAATGCCAGTGCATTTGGGATTTTATTCTACTTGAACATATTTGGATGCCAGCATTGGCTGCCTTTGCTGGGTTTTCCATATAACCCTGACCTGTTGAATGTAATAACAGGATTATTAGTTTCTTTGATGCAAGGGTCATACCTTGACTAGTGGTTTGCAAGCTCCTTATGAATGCTTTCTGCACTAATTTGCCTGCTGAGGAAGCTCAGCATGTTTTAGGATACATTTTTAATTCAGCTAGCAAGCCTTGAATGTGTCCAGTGCTTCCCTGTGTGAGATATATATATATATAATTTATAGATGCACACATGTGCCTCCCTGTCTGTAGCCCTGTTCACATGTTACAGTGAATGTGTGTACTTCTTGCCTGTATGTGTTTTGTAAGAGAGAGCCTCCAAAAAAGTGCAACAGCACAAAATTGGACAAACAACTTCTCACTAGCAATGAAAAATGTATTAAAAGTCTATGTTAAAAACACTGTGGCCTTACATGCAGTGAACCTGTTAGAGGGGAACTGGTATCGTCAGCTCTTCGTTTGATCGGTATAAGATTGCCAGCCTCAGGTGGTGGCTGGAGATCTCCTGCTATTACAACTGTGCTCCTGGTGACAGAGATCAATTCACCTGGAGAAAATGGCCACTTTGGAGGGTGGACTCTATGGCATCGTACCCCATTGAAGTCCCTCCCCTCTCCAAACCCCACCCTCCTCAGGCTTTGCCCCCAAAACCTCTAGGTATTTCCAAACTCAGAGCTGGTAACCCTAGATTGGTGGCTTCGTGAAATATAGAAAGAAGCACACTTTACATTTGAAGAAAAGAATAACATTTATTTATCCAAAGAAGATAATTCAAAAAGTCCTGCTAGCAGCTGTAATAGATCTTACTCCAGGCCCATAGCTACAGTGGGGCATCTCAGGGCTAGGCCCTCCAACTTATTGGCAAGGCCCCAGAACTTCCCATCCAAACCTAGGCCACCAAGTGGTGGAGGGTGCGGGGAAGGAGTCCGGTATTTCTGCAAAGTTGTCTGGTGCAAAGGGCCGGCTATGGTGGCCATGCAGAGCCAGACAGCACCTCTTTATTTCCCCCAGAAAGTCCTTGTTGCTGGCGGGCTGTGCTGCACAGTCTGGTGCTAGGGGCTGGCTATGGTGCAGCAAGGGGCCACTGCGAGGAGGAGGTGGCTTGGTAGAGGCCCAGGTGAGGGAAACTACACAGCAGCTCAGGATGAGAGTAGGGGGGCCCCTAAGAAATGTAAATGCCCCCCGACTTAAGAAAATCCTGGCTATGGGCCTGTCTTACTCATTAGATTTTTTGATTTGTGGCTGACTTTTCAATGATGTCATTCAGGTCTTCTAGTGTAATTTTCTCATTTGTTTTTTCTTCTGAGTAGCCATTGGATTTTCTTGTTCTGGGTGTATACATTTCTTATATGTAACGATATTTTTTCAAAATAGACTCTTCATACATTTTTTATAGTTAGTGGGCAGTTGTTTGGTCCCCCCCCTTGTACTGTTGTGCTTTTATTTGTAGGTTATTTTGAAGGATTGCCTTTTTCTTTAACTTGTAAGAGAATGCCAACATGTTGTCACTTTTTCAATGAAACTGGGGTCCAGTACCAGGATACAAGTGGGGTTTCAGTCACTTGTCCACTGTAACCTGTGTGTAGAGTAAATTACATGGAGTGTGAAACAGTCTGATTCCCCTCTGATATTGGTATGGGGTGGTTAGTCCAATTGGGTGGAGTTTTATTTAGTTTAGTTCTAGGCAAAAAAGGTGTGCTAGTATGAAAAAGACTTTGAGAACTCTCCTGTCTTGCAGTTAAATGGTTGTATATTATGTTCTGTTCTCAATAAAAGGAAGCTGGTATAAGCCTAGCTATGTCTGCTCAGTGCTGCCCTGAGGTTTTGTTGGAGGTTGGGTGCATAAGTGAATAACCCACCCTGGAACTCACGAAAAAGGGGGAAATTGTGATAAGTACGAGACAACACACTGGAGGTCAGTTCAAAAGTGATTTCAGCTTTATTTCAGCTCCAAGTTAGACCAGCTAAGGACTAGACCAGCTAGACAAAAATACAGTCCCAAAACAGCAGTTTATATACACTCCTGGCTGAGATAGCCACGCCCACATACTGTACAAGAACCAATAACATTTGTACAACATAACCAATCACAATCCAGGTATAAGGACCAATGATTTTACACCCTGATACCCAATCAAAGATGTTCCCTCCATAAGCCCTTTGATTGGGCAATACTGTGCAGCATTTCCGATCCGCATAATGAGCACCTGCTCACTATGCTTCCCATTATGTCTCTGAGGACATAACAACTCCTCCCCCCTTAGATGGAACACACTCATAGTCTGCTAAATGGGGAGGGGCCCTTCTGCTTCGCCCAGATCGCCTTAACTCCGGGGCTTCAGTTGTTGTGGGGTCAATGTTGGACTCAGCGCCAGGCATTGCTGGGCTGTCAGGGTCCACAGGGTCCGAGAGTGCAGGGGTCTGCCCTGCCTCAGGTTCTGGACGAGAACCAGCAGCACTCACCTCGTCCGGAGGCAAGTGGGACTGCTCCCTGGGCCTGAAACAATCTCCGGTCTCGATCTCCTGGTCCGCAGGAGACCATCGCTGCCGGAGTTGGTCTATGTGGCGGCGTATCTTCCGGCCGTTAGATAGCCTCACCACATACATTCTTGACCCCAATTTGTTGGTGACTTCACCATTAAGCCACCGGTGCCCCTCAGCGTAGTTCCGGGCGAAGACCCAGTCTCCGGGCTGGAACTCCCTGGATGGAGTGGCTGGTTCGGGCCGCACGGATTTGCTGCCATCCAGGTCTGGGTGCAGGCGGTCGAGGAGAGTTGTCAGCCTTCTCCCCATCAGAAGCTCGGCCGGGCTTTTCCCTGTAGCACAGCTTGGAGTGACGTGCTGCCACAGGAGAAAATCGGCCACTTGATGGTCCCAGTCCTCGCCCTGCAGCCGGGCGAGGGTCTCTTTCGCTGTCCGCACCATTCTTTCCGCCTGGCCATTGGAGGCGGGGTGGAATGGTGCTGTGGTGATATGCCGGATGCCGTACCCCTCTAGGAAGCCGGCGAACTCCCTAGAGGTAAGCTGAGGGCCGTTGTCACTGACGACCACTTCAGGCAGCCCATGGGTGGCGAAAAGTTGGCGCGAAGCCTTTATTAAATTCGCCGCCGTTGTTGACCGCATGGGAACTACCTCCAGCCACTTCGAATAGGCATCAGCTACCACCAACAGCATCTGGCCGTTGATGGGTCCAGCGAAATCAACATGTAGCCTTGACCAAGGCTTTTCAGCTCTGAACATTTCACTCGGAGGTGAGCGTGGTGGATCAGGTCGGGACTGCTGGCAGCTCACGCAGCCCCGAACTTGCTCCTCGATGTCAGCATCGAGCCCAGGCCACCATAAGTATCCCCGAGCCAGGGCCTTCATCCGAACAATTCCTGGATGCCCGGCATGCAGGGATTTCAGTACGCTCTCTCTAAGTTTGGGGGGAATTACTACTCTGCTTCCCCACAGAATGCAGCCCTTAGAAATAGAGAGCTCAGTCCTTCTCCCCCAATATGCCTTAAACTCAGGCTCGTTACACACACTCGGCCACCCCCTCCACACCCAGTTTAAAATACGGGAGAGTATCAAGTCCTTCTGGGTGGATGCAGCAACATCTTCGGACCGGAGTGGCGACTGTGGCAGTTCATCCAACAGGCAAATGTCCGCTGTTGGAGCCGGATCGAAACCAGTCTCAGGCAGAGGGCAGCGGCTCAGAGCGTCAGCGTGGGCGATGCATTTTCCTGGCCTGTGCTCAAGATCGTATTCGTAAGCAGCCAGGAACAGAGCCCACCGCAGCATCCTGGGCGACGATATGTTAGGCGTGGGGCGGTCAGGGGCGAAGATCCCTAATAAAGGCTTGTGGTCCGTAACTAATAGAAAACGGCGGCCATACAAAAAGTCATGGAACTTTTTTACTGCACTTACAAGTGCCAGGCCCTCTTTATCGATTTGGGCATAATTTTTTTCAGCCCCACTCAGCGACCTAGAATAATAGGCAATTGGTGCCTCAGACCCGTCAGGCATGACATGACTCAGGACTGCCCCAATACCAAACGGCGACGCGTCAGCCGCCAGAACCAACATTTTTGTTTCGTCGAAGTGCATCAGGACACTGTTTGAGGTTAACAATTTTTTCACATTCTGAAAGGCTTCCTCCTGACGCTGCCCCCAAACTCATTTCACACCTTTATCCAATAAGCGGTGTAACGGCTCGGCTACCGAAGCTTTGTGAGGCAAGAACGCATGGTAAAAATTAAAGAGCCCTAAATAGGCTTGTAGCTCCGTTTTGTTTTGTGGCCTGGGCGCGTTATGAATGGCTAATACCTTCCCTGGGGTTGGGTGAACTCCCTGTTCGTCAATCTTAAATCCCAAGAATTCTACGCTTGGAACCCCAATGGTACATTTTTCTTTCTTTACATGCAACCCAGCTTTGTGAAACTGCTGTAACACCTGCTTGACCCTTTCAAGCAATTCCTCCTCAGATTTTCCCGCAATCAGCACATCGTCAAAATAAGGAATTACTCCCTGGAGGCCTCTAAGCAACCCTTCCATTAATCCCTGGAAGATTCCTGGTGCGACATTAACCCCGAATTGGAGGCGCTTGACTCGAAACGCACCTCTATGAGTCACGATGGTTTGTGCTTCTGCAGCATTGCTATCCACAGGCAGTTGTTGATAAGCCTGGGCAAGGTCCAATTTTGCAATTTCCCCCCCCCCCAGAGACGCAAAACTTATCACAGGTACAGGATATGAGTGCTGTTGCAACGCCTTATTGATTGTACACTTATAATCTGCACAAATTCTTATAGAACCATCGGGTTTGACAGGAGTAACGATGGGTGTTTCCCACTTACTATATGGTACCGGTTCTAAGACCCCTGGCACAATGAGCTTGTCGAGCTCCATTTCTATTTTTGGTCGCAATGCTAACGGTACCTTCCTATATTTCAACCTGATAGGCCTTACATTTGGATCCAGTTCAAATGAAACTGGGGGACCTGTATAGGTTCCCAATCCCTTTCCAAAAACCTGAGGAAACTCGTTATACAAACAATCCCATTTATCACAACACACTGCATTAATGCCAGAAATAGCAATGCCCAACAGTTCAAACCAATCAAGCCCTAAGAGGCTTACCCTGTCCCCTTCAGCAACAATTAGGGACAGAGCCGCCTTTCTCTCCTTGAAGTTGACTTGAAATTCAGCCTCACCGGCCAACGGAATTCTGTGCCCTTGGAAATCAGCAAGACAGGCATCAGTTGGTAGGAGACGGCGGCGGCTTCGGCGAGGGAAAAGACGATCTAGCGTATGCGTCGAAATGATGGTTCTAGCCGACCCCGAATCGACTTTGAAAGGGCAGGCAACGCCGTCAAGATACACGGTGACGAAAATCTTTTTCCTCCGGGGCACTCCCATGGTGAAGACAGTCGACGAGCAGGGGTTGGACGACGGGGCTGGGTATCGGGACGACAGGAACGAAGAGCAGGTAGTGTTGACCTTGCTTCGGAATTGAGAGCACTGTGGAGGTGACGTAGGCGGCGACCTCCTTGATTTGCAGACCCTGGCGATGTGCCCGCGCTTTCCACAAGCTCGACATACCAGTTCTCTGGCCCAACAGGTGTCGCGCTCGTGCTTCCCGCCACAACCTAGGCACTGACGCGTAGGCGCAGTCTTCACTCTGGTCTGTGGTTGGCTGCTGGAACGCGGTTCTCGTATGTCATCAACGGCAGGCGCTGGTTCCCGGTCCTCGACCTGGAGATGGATGCTGGAATCAGTTGTCGCCGGCCGCTGCCGTACCTCTCTCGTTGCTCTTTCAGCAGCTTCAGCGGCGATGGCTTCCTCAAACGCGACCTTGAAAGTCAGCGTCTTCAAAGCGAACAGTTGTTGCTGCAACTTAGCATCGCGGTGACCGCAAACCAAACGGTCTCGCAAAGCCGTCTCGAGATCATCGAAATTGCAAGCCCTTGCCAACTTCCGTAAAGCCGCCACAAACTCAGCTACGGATTCACCAGAACCCTGCCGCCTCTCGTAGAACGCGTGCCAGGAAGCGATCTCTGAAGGCTGCGGCGCGAAATGGGCCTTCAACTTCTCCGTCAACGTGGCATACGGCACGGACTTGATGTCATCAGGCATGACGAGTGAGCGGGCGATGTCAAACACCTCCTTGCCACACGAGCTAAGTAGCGCAGCTCGTTTCTTCGCAGCATCCATCACCCCGCTGCTCTTGAGGTGAAACTCGGATCAGGTCAGGTACGCCTCCCAGTCTTCGGTCGCGGGCTCGAACGGCTCGAACCGGTGCTTGGACCTCATCGTGGCGCTTCGCGGAGCGATCAGAACTCAGAAGCTCGCGGTCGATCAGAACTTCCTCCGTGGTGTCTCAGCGGGGCTGCCTACCCGCTAGATCCCATCCTCGTCGCCAGTTGATAAGTACGAGACAACACACCGGAGGTCAGTTCAAAAAGTGATTTCAGCTTTATTTCAGCTCCAAGTTAGACCAGCTAAGGACTAGACCAGCTAGACAAAAATACAGTCCCAAAACAGCAGTTTATATACACTCCTGGCTGAGATAGCCACGCCCACATACTGTACAAGAACCAATAACATTTGTACAACATAACCAATCACAATCCAGGTATAAGGACCAATGATTTTACACCCTGATACCCAATCAAAGATGTTCCCTCCATAAGCCCTTTGATTGGGCAATACTGTGCAGCATTTCCGATCCGCATAATGAGCACCTGCTCACTATGCTTCCCATTATGTCTCTGAGGACATAACAAATTGTATACGCAGAAACTGTGTATTGCTGTTGCAAGTGAATGGAGCTGTCTTTCAGCGGGGGGGGGGTTCTGCCCATTAATGATGTTTAAAATCTCAGTTATTCCAGGGTTCTCAGGAAGCCAATTTGAAAACTACTGGTCTAGATTATCAGTTGTACTTTCTTAACTGACTGTCCTTTTCAGATATGCCTGGTTAGATGTAGTCACACTATGTCCATCATATCTTGTCTGTAGTGTAGAAGGAAGCCATGGAGACACATTTCTCCCCCATGGTGTCATCTACCCCCTTTCTCATAGGTTGGTATTGTTTGGTTGTTTCTAAATCAGCTGACTAGCATTGCCAGTAGCTGACCCAGAACCAAGCTGAATTTGCTAATGCAAGGGAAAGGATGTCACAATAAAGGTGTTACATACATACATAAACTGCCTTTGGCTTTTCCATATTGACAGCAGCTTGTTGCACCTTAATCTTTTAGAGAGCCTCTTCACTGCCTGGTACATCTCTCTCTCAAGTGCCGGACAAACTCTTTATCTTTGTGGATCCCTAAATTTGAGGACATTTTGTCCAAAGTAATACATTTAGCTCTGAAAATGGTGAGAACTGGGTAGGAATTTCAAAAGAGCTATTTCTGATTTGGGTTTGGCCCGACATTACATTAGCATCATCTTTAATTTCAAAGACTTCCACCTTATGACCCTTGTTTTTGGTACTTTGTCTAAATCCGATTATTGTCCCATTGGATAGTGCCTTTGGATATGTTTTGTACAGTGCCTATTTTTTAAAAAAAGTTTCATAAATATTAGTATTAATGGTAACAATAATAATTTATATTCTAGTTGTATGTGTTCAGTTCCTATTAATGAGAGTTATATGTAGCAGCAGAGGAAGGACAAGTAGTTCACAGACAGCACATTACACACATTTAAACTGCCAGTTTTTCTGTGCTTGTCCCTGAAACAGAGCCAAAAAGGAACTAATTGACTGCACCTAAATGACAGTTCTAGAATTCAATATATCACAAAAAATAATAATTTGTCAGACTTATCTCATTGCAATGCCAAGCTTCATATCTTCCTAATCATATTAGGAAATTGCTAGGGAGAGATTTTTCAGAGGCACAATCCAAGAGATAATTTACACATTCACTTTCATCTGTAGTTCTGCTCATTTTCACATGATAATGGTGTTTGTATAAATTCTTTCCTACGTGTATCTTTTAAAAACACATGGTGGAGGTATCTGCAGATATCCAGACAGGTAAATCCAGTGATCATTACAATAGCATAATATCCAATAATGTGTAGATTCAGTCTCTGCTGAAGCATGAGCTAAAAAGTTCTGAAGATGGACTGTGTAAGTTTGCTTTGCTTAGAGCAGCAGTAGCTTTGGCTGATATCCTCATCAGCCCAGCCTGGGTCTCATTGGTTGAAGGATTTCTTGTTTTTAGTAGGTTCAGTCCAGCCTCATCAGTCAATGTATCTTGCAGCTGGGAGAGGAGCAGGACATGAAAAACAAGAAGCTGGTCAGTCAATGAGCCTTTCAGGAAGTCACTAAGCAAGAACTCATCTAAAGGGAATCCTGTAGCAGCAAAAGTTTAGGGTTCATCTTAGGCAACATATAGCTTCTGGTTGCCCCCTTACTTTCTAGAGTGAGTGGGCCTTGGCCCTGTCATCTGCTCCTTTGACTTCAGGTTTCCATCTCCTCCCCCTTCCCTGTAGCTTCTACCTAGGAAAACTACAGTCTTTCTCCACAGTGAGGACCCAAGGAGGAGGGCAGCAACCTCAGCAGGGTATAATGACATAGAGTCCACCCTGCAAAGCAGCCATTTTTTCCAGGGGAACTGATCTTGGTCATCTAGAGAGCAGTTGTAATTCCAGGTGACCTCCAGTTCCCACCTGGAGGTTGGCAGCTGTTGTTACCCTGGAGTAAATGGATGCTTTGGAGGGTGTTCTGTGGAGCTGATCTCTGCCATCTGGAGAGCAGTTTTAATTCTGCGTGGTCTCCAGCCCTCACCTGGAGATTGGCAGCAATGGTTCCCCAGAAGGAAAATTACAGTCTTTCCCTGCAGTGGAGACCAAAGCAGCCTGAAGATTGCCTGGTATCACAACTGAACTCCAGATAACAGATCTCTCCCCCCTGGAGAAAATAACTGCTTTGGAGGGTGGGCTTTATGGAATTCCAGTCAGCTTCCATAGTCTCCACCACAGAATATCCAGGAATTTCCCAACCTGGAGCTGGCAACCCTAGGACTGGGCCCAATGAGTTCCCCACAAAGGCCTGGAAAGTGCCTCCTGCCTTTGCCCTTTTTCTGACAGAACCAAGCATGGTTGCCTAGCAACAGCTACTGTGGGAAAAGTTAGTCACACAGGAGCCAAGCAGGAAAAGTGTCTTCATCATGAGAGACAGCCATTTGGTTATTTATTCTGTGAGAAAAGTGTGTTCAGCTGGCAGTGGGTGGGGTAGAGGAGTGGTCCCAGTACCCAGCTCTTGAGTGGTAGTTGATGGGCCAATGGCTGATGGAGCAGACTACACAGCCAGTGGGAGAGCTGGAAATGGCCAATACATAAGGGAATTATATATGTAGCATATCAAATGCCAGTTCCTTTAAAACAAACAAACAAAAAAGCCCTTAGGGGGCAGGCAGACAAATAGTCACTGGGAGGGCACTAGGCAGGGAAAATGTAAGGAAACTTGCTGTATGGAAGTTCTGTTGCTGCTGCACTGTGTTGGCAGCTGCAGCAGCCATGGGGAAACCACAGACACTCCCTGCCTCCATATGGAAGACATCTAGCTATGGCAGCTTAAATAAAGATTTAAACTCTGTTAGTTGAACTGGTTTCCTATCAAAGGAAAATGAGGCAGAGCCTCAGTTTTTCTTCACTTCAGCATATCACTAGCTCTTGAGACCTCTTATGACAACCAATAACCACTGCAAGCTTAAACCATTGCTTTCCCCCCACTCTGTGTAGCAGTCTATATCTAGCCCTGTTTTGTCTTGCCTTTGTCACAGATAAGTCAGAAGGATAGGACTGCTGGCACAGTCAGATTGATGCCTGTTGCTGTGCCCGGGGCTGAAGGGGTTTTCTGGCTGAAGGGGACAAGCTTTCCTTGGCTGTGATCACACATACTAAATAATGCACTTTCAATGCACTTTCCAACTGGATTTTACTGCAGTTGGAAAGTGTACTGAAAGTGGATTAAAAGTGCATTATTTAGTGTGTGTGATCGCAACCCTTGTAAGCTACTGTTGGAACATCTTTTCTTCTGATTGCCCTGCATATAGATATGAAAACACCACTTGGAAGACTTTGTTTATGCACCTTCATGACAACTCATCCTATCCTTATTGTACAACATCCTACCTTCATTGACCCATTTCCTGTTTTATAGGGGCTTTATGTATCTGAATAGGGGAAAGAGAGCAAATTTAGTGGTGCCTGATATAGATTGCTGCTAAGGTTCACTGCTAATGGTTTTGTCCTTCATCCATTCAGGAGTTCTGTCTTGTCCCATCAGACCCTGATGCGTTTGGGAATGAGCACTTGTGGCAGAAAGGCCCTGACTCTGCTCAGCAGTGTGTTTGCTGTTTGCGGTTTGGGACTCTTGGGAATTGCTGTAAGCACCGACTATTGGTTGTATCTGGAGGAAGGCATCATCCTACCCCAAAACCAGAGCACTGAAATCAAGATGTCTCTGCATTCTGGCCTCTGGAGGGTTTGCTTTTTGGCAGGTATGATAAATCTGGTTTTTGTTGTGCTTGTTGCTAATATATAGTTATTAATATTAATGCTCCTATTGGTTGTGTGACATGGTTAATTTATAATTATAATCTTTCTTCCACTCAATCTTGGCTTACTGCAACTGTTTGTTACATCCTGCAGCATATCTCTGACAAAATTCATTCCTCTCCTGATTATTTTCATTACAGATTTATACTTCCTTTTTTCTCTCTTGTTCTGTCTGAGATTCAGCTGTTTTATTTTGCTTCTGTTATCATTCCTCATCTCCTAAGTGTCTCTTGCCTGTCTTAGCTTCACTTGCTCAGTTTATACCTCCTCCTCCTATTTCTCAATGGATTTTCCTTGGGTAAGAGTTCTTCTCTTTACTCTTCAGGATGGATCCATGAGTTGAGTTCACTGGACACAATTCCTGCTGCACAATCTGCCTTTGGGAGTCAGTGAACCATCAGGAGCAAAGATGAGGTGCAGCCTGGATAAGAGGGAAAGGAGAAAATGCTAGAATTTGACCCTCCACACAGACTCTTGATCAATAGTGGGCTGCTGATTTTCTCCTCAAGGTGCTGTCTATGCTCTGTTCCCTTGCTGCCCCAATTTTTTAGGGGACTGCAGGGAGAAGAGAGAAAGGAGGAGAAATCTATCTCTTTATAGATATTATGAACATAAATAATAATAACACGTCGAAATATGAGAACTGTGGGAAGGGAAATAATTTTGAAATACCTTTATCAACAACAAAAAATCTCTTTCTTCAAGATCCTCTAAGCCAGGGGTGTCAAACTCATTTGTTAAGAGGGCCAGATCTGACATAAATGAGACTTTGTTGGGCCAGGCCATGTGTGTCATAAAATGTAATGCCAGGTAGCGGAGATATAAACTTTATAAAGGACACAAACACAAAGGTTTTTTTTTACTTAAAGTAAAAACATGCTTAAAACACTAGTGCTCTTGCAATATTTTGTTTATTTAACAGATCAGGCCCACAGTGGAACTGGCTGTCTTCTGCTTCTTCTTCCAGTTCTGCTACTGCTATGTCATCATAGGTTTGCAGTTTACAGATACACACCTGAACAGCATACTCAAGATTGCAACAGCACAGATATTTTGATTCAAAAAATTCAGAGCAAGATGTGTCAGTTATCAGACACTGTTAAATATACACCAACATTATTAAAAAGACACCAACATGCAGAGCATTTGTAGCAAAAATTAAATATTTTTATTTATGCATTAAACTATCTGTATGGCTTAAAAAATTTTTTGTCTTGGTTGGATAAAATTTGGAAGAGTATCATCACTCGTATAAAATAATTTTATGTAATATATGTTGTGTCTTGAATTATCCAAGACAGCCTGTTCCCAAGATTTGCAATCAAATTCATTCCACATAGCCCTGGGAGCAAGTTCTCTTAGAACTGAATTAAGAGGTGAAAACCCAGGAGGCAATGTGTTGCAGTAACTCTGTCAAATCTTCAAAATAGATTCAGGTGGGTAGCCATGTTGATCTGAAGCAGCAGAACAACGTTTGAGTCCAGTGGAACCTTTAAGATGTACACGGTTTTATTCAGGGTATAAGCTTTCATGAAGACGTACACTCACATATGAAAGCTTATACTTTGAATAAAATTTTGTTGTTCTTAAAGGGTACCACTGGACTCAAACTTATATTTCCAAAATGTTATCTATAAACCAGTTATTGTTCACATAGAATTTCGGCCTCCCTGGTTTCCTCAAAATGAACCAGCTCCTAAGTGGAATCGTTATGTCAGATTGCTCTATCATTACCACATCCAGTTCATTTCCATCAAGCTGTAAAGCTAGCCAATTTAATCCAGCTGCTGCATAGCTTAACAAAACATTTGGAACTGCCAAACCACCTTCATTCCACTTTTTCTGGGCATCACATTAGGGCAACCTAAGTCTTTTCTTTTGTCAGATAAATCTATTAAACAAATTTTCCAATTCCATTAGCTTTTTATCTGAGATCTTAATCAGAATATTTTGAACAAGTCTAGCAATTTTGAGAGAAGTACCTTTTTTACCTCTGTTCTATCAAATAGTGATAAATTCAATTATTCCCAATTATTATTTAATTTATTTTATAACCGATGAATAATTAAGATTAAATATGTTATCATTAGACAAAAAGATGCCTATACCCAGATTTGTAACAGAAGCCCCACTTTGAAATGTTAGGCTTAACCAGTTTCTTTCATGTGATTCATGAAAATGCTTGTTGAATAACAGCACCTCGGTCTTGAGTACATTTAACATGTAACCAGAAGCCTAGGAATAACTTTGTATTATTTATTTATTTGTTTGTTTATATTTTTATCCAGACCCTTCCCTGGCAATTGGGACAAGGCAGTTAAAAACAAAGCATAAAACATAAATACAAATACAAATATTCTATAAAACAATTTAACACACTGGCACTCTGGCATGACGATCATAGAAGCTGATAGTAGGCCCAGTAAGTCTGCTTCAATTGAATACCTTGGAGGAATAATTCCTTCTTACAGGTCCTGCAGGGCGCAAGTCTCATCAGACAGAGCATTTCACCAGGTTGGGGCCACAATCAAAAAAGCCCTTGATCTGGTTGAAGTTAAATGAGCTACCTGAGAGCCAGGAATCACCAGAAGTCTGTGTGAAACAGAATACAAGCACTGCAGGAAGTTGTAAGGTCAACAGCCTGACAGCTGCATTCTGGACAACCTGAAGTTTCCAAAGCATCTTCAGGGGCATAGAGTGAATTGCAACAGTCCAATCTGGAGGTGACTGTCACATGAATCACTGTGGGCAGGTCTGACTGGGACAAATAGGGGGACAGCTGATGAGCCTGGCAGAGACAGAAAACTGCCAGTTTTGTCACCAAGGACATTTATTTGTCCAAGGTAAGTGAAGTGTCCAGCCAGACTCCCAAGCTCCTTGCAGGGTCTACTTATGTAAGCTCGACCCTGTCCAGAACGAGGAGCTGCATCCCATCCAATGACCCACCATTTCCCAGCCATAGGATTTCAGTCTTAGCTGAATGTAACTTCAGCCAGCTCTGCCTCAATGACCCAACCGCATCATCCAGGCACTGGGTCAGGGCTAAGACAGCAACCTCGGGCTGTTTATCCAGGAAGAGCTGTGTGTCATCAGCGTACTGATAGTATGACTCCTTCAACAGTGTCAGCAGAAGTTTCCATCGCTGTTGTAAAAATGGCTACGTCATCAGCCAATAGTGTTAATTTATATTTCTGCAAACTGCCTTTAATGTTCTTCACCATCAGATTTTCTCTAATAAAAATAGCAAGGGACTCAAGCGTGAAAGTGAACAATAATGTAGAAAGTGGACAGCCTTGCCTCACACCATGCTCAATACTAAATGGAAGAGAAAGAGAACCTGATATACTTAACCTTGCTAAGACTGGTCATATATAATTTCTGCCTGCTGCTGAAAGAGCCATCCCCATCCATAAGCTTTTAAACAAGCCAACAAAAAGTGGCTCTGTAGTCTATCAAATGCTTTTTCAGCATCCAAGAAAACAAATGCACACTTCAAAGGGTTTGATTTCGTATACTTCATCAATTGTAATTTTTTCTTACATTAGTAGTAGCTTTAGGGCCTGCTATAAACCCCATCTGATCATAATGTATATATCTCGATGCAATAGAGCAGGGGTGTCAAAAATAAGGGCCGGGGCTCTTATGGAGCCCATGAGCAACTGATGCAAGGGAGGGAGTGCTGGGGGGAGTGGGCAGAGCCACTCCACTGTGGCTTCAGCATGGCAGAACAACCTCGTCTGCAGCAGTCAAGCATCATGGGAGGATTTGCCCAGTGCTGCACTGCTGCCTCTCCAGCATGCTTATGTCAGTTCTCCTCGGCACCCCCCTCCCAGCCCATGGGGCCCTGCAGTGAGGATATACCAACTCAGAGTTTACCAGCTGCTGTCCTTTATACAGTTTCTATCTCCAGTACCTGGCATTACATTTTATGGCACACATGGCCTGGCCCGACAAAGTGACATTTATGTCAGATCCAGCGTTTGTAACAAATGAGTTTGATACCTCTGCAATAGAGTTTAACCTTCTTCCAAAAATAGATGTTAATATTTTATAATCATAGTTGAGCTGTGAGATAGGACAATATGATCCTTCTTCCCGTTCATCTTTCCCTTTTTCATATACCAGCATAATTTTACCAGTAGTCCATGTGATAGGAAGGTTTTTGGAATAAAAGATCTTGTTTATAGTTATACAGTGGATCTGCTAATTTCTCATCAAAGGTTTTATACTATTCTGGAGTATAACCATTTAACCCTGGAGATTTATATAGTATACATTTTTATAGCCTCCTCAGCTTCAAAAACTATGATAGGATTTTCTAATTTTAGCTTATCTTCCCTAGCAATATTTGGCATATTTATTTTCCTTTTTTAAAAGATTCTATCAACTTCTGAATATAGTTCTCTGTAAAATTTTACAAATTCTTGTAGAGTTTCATTGCCCAAAATTTGTTCATGAACCATCTTGATTTCTCACATAAAATATATTTCCTATGGCTTTCCTTGTGTTAACTCTTGCTGCTAGAAATTTCCCATTCCTGCCACCAAAGTCAAAATAGTTTTGCTTCATAAAGAGCAAGTTTTTCTGGATTGTTTCAATATCTAAACCCTCTAAATCTTGTCTGGCTTCTTTTAATTGCTCCACCAATGTTTCCTTACCACCAGTGTATTAAGTCTGTAGCTCTTTTTCCAATGATTTTATTTTATTTTGATAGCTTATATGTAATTGGTCTCTATTTGTTTACCTATGGGTGTGTTCAGACGGATCTTTTGATCTGCCATAGGAACGACTCCCTTGCGGATCAAAAATGCACGACCAGACAGAAACATCTGGGAAATATTCCGGTCCCATAGGCATCCCGTTCTGCTGCGCCTCCAATCCTGATTTAAAAAGCAGCAGTTTCAATGTAGGGTTTTCGCTTACCCGCGCAACAACTGCAGACTTTCTTCTGTCTGGTCACTCCATTAGCGCGCGATGCTCCCGTCGGCTCGGTCTGACGTCAGACCGAGCCAACGGGGGCGCGATTTTTAAAAAATTGAAACCCCATGTGCGCTTTAATGAGGAAACGCATTCAGCGATAAGCGCTACGAGGAATGTAATATTCATGCTTATTTCTTTTAGGGACAAGATGTTACCGCGATGGGAGATGGAGGGGGGGGAAGGACTGTTCTAACTTGCAAAATAGTCCCTCCATTGATCATGATGGCAATGGCAAGGGGGAGGACCGGGACTTTGCTGAAAACCCTCCGCGATTGCCTCAGTTCTCCAAGGAGGCACAGCCTTGCCTATGCGAATGTACAAAACTTTTTTTAAAAAAATCCTCGGTGGATGCCGTGTAGACAAATCACGGCGGGAACAACGCGCGGTGAGGCTATTTCATGGGGGGGCGTCTGGTCGTGCTAGGCTGGATTAAAAAAATCGGGATAAAATTTTAGGAGGGCTCATGGCGCGATTGGCTGGCCGTCTGAACGCAGCCTATGTGTGGCTTCACTGATAAACCTCTGGTAAAACCTTTACTAGCTTCCTATATAATAATTGGTGTAACATCATTCATTGTGTTTCTCTCTCAAAAAAACCCTCCAGTTCTCTTGCAATTTTGGCACAGAAGCTTTTATCTTTAGCAAATTATTGTCCAGCCTCCATATTAATTGTTTTGCATTGGGTTGTATTCTGAATATTGCATTGCATGTTTTGAATATTGAGTAATATTTATGCTTGAAGTCATGTTTAATCTAAACAAGGATTTAGAAACCAGATGGAATGAGACTGGTGGATTTGAGAGGGAAAAGGTATAATCCTTCTCTTGTGCCAAATAGCTTGTAGCGGAAAATAAGCAAATGCGTTACCAAACAACTGGTTTGTGGTAGCCAATTGCTGCTTCTTTAGAAATACTTATTTTTCTGCATATCGGGGGATCCCCCCCCTTGTTTGTAGTGACCCTGCTGTGCTCTGTGATGAACACAACAACCATCTAGTGTACTATTCAATATAATTACAAGCTTAGATTCTATGGGGAAATATGGGGGAACAATATGGAATCTTATCTCACCCACCAAAATCTTCCCCTCAAGACTTTTAAAGAGTTTAGGGACTTGAGCAGCCTGATTTCCCTCCCTTCCCTAACTTTTTAACTGATTCTTACTTCCTTCTAGAGCATTTTTAGTCTTCATCAGCCCATTTTCAATGGTTGATTTACAAAATTCGATTTTTTTGCATATCTGGTGAGTTCCCAAGTACGTAACAACCCTAGGGTTGCTGGGAGATCTCACAACAACCTAGTGCTTTGTTCTTCTCTGGTCACTTTTTTATTAACTGTGTAGGCCTCTTCTCAAAATCACCTGGTAATCAGAATTGCCCAGGCCACAGTGATGCCAGACATGCCTCCCCACAGTGGGGGTGGGGGTCTCCCACTGCCAGGCGCCACCTGGGGGGAATCATCCCCCCCCAAACGGAGAAGCACTGGAAATTAAAGCACCATGCCTGCGTGACCTGGAAGTGACACAGGCATGTTAGGGGCGATGCTCTGGTTTTTGGGCAAAAACTCTATGGTAGAAGCTAATTCTACCACAGAGTTTTTGCCCAAAAAACAGCATAATCTCCCAACATCCCCGAAGTGCCTACATCACTTCCAGGTAATGTAGACATGTTGCTGAAATGCCAGGTTTCTTCCCTGCTCCTGATGGGTATAGCCCCTCACCCTCCTGGCTGCTCAGAGGGACCTGGCAACTCTATTAGACCAGCCCATTTTTGTCAGACCTCAGAAGCTAAGCAGGGTCAGTTCTGGTTAGTACTTGGATGGGAGACCACCAAGGATGTCTGTGGTTGCTATGCAGAGGCAGCCAATGAGGGGGGACTTCAAACATCTCTTGTCATGAAAACCCTGAGTGCTCCATCTTTTAAATTTCATGCCTTAAATTGTAGTAAATATACATTTGATCCACCTTTGAATTCTTTCTCACATCATTATGTTTGTCTCATGGAATCTTTTGCAAAGATTTGGGTATTCATATTTCATATACATGGACAGTCTCTGAACTCAGCAAACCAATTTCAACTGCCAAGGACTGAGTGTGGCACCTTTCCGTATATTTGATTGTCATCACCCACCATTGACCAATCCATGACCTGCCAAGAGATGGTTGCATCCATTTTTCCAATCCACTATTCTATAACATCAGAATAGTAGGATAAAGATAATTTTATACCATGCATTATCAGTTAACAACAACTGTTACATGTACTGTTTTAAAAATCGAGGGTTTCAGTCCTTACAGATCTGTTCAATAATGGATGTAAGCATCTTGATTTGAAAATCTTCAAAACCATTGGAAGCAAAAGAAGCTGGCATGTTTAATTAAAACAATCAATTTCTTGAAGTATAACATAAACTTTTCCCCTTGCAGGTGAAGAACATGGAAGGTGCTTCACAATAGAGTACATCATGCCAACGAATGTCCAACTTACATCTGAATCAACAGTCAATGTTTTAAGTAGGTTATTTTTAGGGTGTGAGTTGGGGAGGGTGTCGTCTTGTGTCCATTTGAGCATTAGTTTTGCACAGACTAGGAAACAGATTTATTTATTTAAATATATATTTATGTTATTCATTATTTGCCTTTCTCCCTGAGAGTCAAGGCACCTGCAGTACAGGTCAAAAACAATCAATAGAACTGAATATCCCATAAGTAATGCAATAGGATTTGAATTGCAGAATTTCAAAACAAACCAAAATCTGAAAATGGGGTTGAAACAAAGCATAAGCATTAACATGACACGTTAAATGATGTAAAAATTACACAGTAGGATCATACATCAACAGACAGTACACAGTAGTATAGTTCACAGTTCTCCTTTCTCAAACAGTTCTTTATAGTACAGCTCTAATTACCTGTGTAAAAAAAGCTCTCTTGAATCATTCAGTTTTGCATAATCTGTGGAAATCCAGGAGGCTGAGTGCCTTCCTGACCTCATCAGGCATGCCATTCCATAAGGCTGGGACCACAAATGAGAATACATGTGTACAGGCAGTTGGTGATTTAGCCCATTTGCAGGATGGCATGCGCAGGAGGCCTTGCTTTGATGAGTGGCAGTGTATAGAGGAAGAGACAGTCCCAGACAAATGAGGAACCAAGATCATGATGGGCTTTGCATGTGATAGCCAATACCCAGAACTGAATCTGGAAACTGATGGGCAGCGAGTAGAGTGATTGACAAATGGGAGTAATATGCATGCTCTGCCTACCTCCTGATAATAACCAATGTGCAGTGTACTGCACAAGTTGCAGTCTCCAAGTTGACTCTGAGGAGAGACCTATGTAGAGTGCATTACAGTAGTCTAGTCTCAGTAGGTGGCCTTCTTCTTGATTAGACTTGAGTTGGGGGAAAAGCAATTTTTTTGCATCAACAAAGGACTATCAATATTTTGGAGAATGGGAAATGCTTTGTTTTGTTCTTTTTCACTTGTGCTTTCTCCCCTCTATGAGCAGCTTGGGAACTGGTGAGGGTGTGGAAGAGGGAGACAGAGACTTTTATTTCCTGTTGCCCTTTGCCGTAATAGGTCTTGCTTACATTTTACAGCCAGACCATCCTGCCATGTTAGCTTTAAGGTCTTGCTAGCTTTAAGAGAGTGAGAAAGGCAGTATTGGGATACAATCTCAAAAATGACAGAATGATCTCGGTCCGAATCCAAGGCAAACCATTCAACATCACAGTAATCCAAGTCTATGCCCCAACCACTGCTGCAGAAGAGGCTGGACCAGTTCTATGAAGACCTACAACACCTCATAGAACTAACACCAAAAAGTGATGTCCTCATCATCATAGGAGACTGGAATGCTAAAGTAGGAAATCAAAAGGTAACCGGAATAACAGACAAGTTTGGCCTTGGAGAACAAAATGAAGCAGGGCAAAGGCTAACAGAGTTTTGTCAAGAGAACACGCTGGTCATACCGAACACCCTTTTCCAACAACCTAAGAGGCAACTCTACATATGGACATCACCAGATGGGCAACACCGAAATCAGATTGACTATATAATTTGTGGTCAAAGATGGAAAAGCTCTATCCAGTCAGTAAAAACAAGTCCTGGAGCTGACTGTGGCTCAGATCATGAGCTACTCATTGCAAAATTCAGACTTAAACTGAAAAAAGTTGGGAAAACCACTAGGCCATCCCTGATGAATATACAGTAGAGGTGAAGAATAGGTTTAAGGGACTAGTTTTGATAGACAGAGTGCCTGAAGAACTATGGACAGAGGTTCGTGACATTATACAGGAGGCAGCAATCACCGCCATCCCAAAGAAAAAGAAATGCAAGAAAGCAAAGTGGCTGTCTGAGGAGGCTTTACAAATAGCAGAGGAAAGAAGGAAAGCAAAAGGCAAAGGTGAAAAAGAAAGATTTACCCAACTGAATGCAGATTTCCAGAGAACAGCAAGGAGAGATAAGGAGGCTTTCCTGAATGAACAATGCAAAGTAATAGAGGAAAACAATAGAATAGGAAGGACTAGAGATCTCTTCAAGAAAATTGGAGAAATCAAGGGAACGTTCCATGCAAAGCTGGCCATGATAAAGGTCAAAAACAGAAGCAGAAGAGATTAGGAAAAGATAGCAAGAATACACAGAAGAACTATACAAGAAGAACCTCAATGTCCTTGACAACCACGACAGTATAATCACTGACCTCGAGCCAGACATCCTGGAATGCAAAGTTAAATGGGCCTTAGAAAGCATTACTAACAACAGAGCTAGTGGAGGTGATGGTATTCCAGCTGAGCTATTCAAAGTCTTAAAAGAGGATGCTGTTAAAGTGCTGGACTCAGTTTGCCAACAGATTTGGAAAACACAATATTGGCCACAGGATTGGAAAAGGTCAGTTTACCCTCCAATCCCAAAGAAGGGCAATGCCAAGGAATGTTCAAACAATTGCACAATTGCACTCATTTCACACGCTAGCAAGGTCATGATCAAGATCCTATAAGCTAGGCTCCAACAGTATGTGGATAGAGAACTGCCAGAAGTACAACCTGGGTTTCAAAGAGGTAGAGGAACTAGAGATCAAATTGCCAACATTCGCTGGATTATGGAGAAAGCAAGAGAGTACCAGAAAAACATCTACTTCTGCTTCATTGACTATGTTAAAGCCTTTGATTGTGTGGATCACAATAAACTATGGCAGGTTCTTAAAGAGATGGGAGTACCAGACCACCTCACATGTCTCCTGAGAAATCTGTATAAGGGTCAAGAAGCAACAGTTAGAACCGGATATGGAACAACTGATTGGTTTAGCATAGGAAAAGGAGTACGACAAGGATGTATATTGTCACCTTGCTTATTTAATTTATATGCAGACTACATCATGCGAAATGCTGGCCTGGATGAATCACAAGCTGGAGTTAAGATTGCTGGGGAATAGATCAATAACCTCAGATATGCAGACAATACCACTCTGATGGCAGAAAGTGAAGAGGACCAAAAGAGCCTCTTGTTCAGAATGAAAGAGGAGAGCACAAAAGTGGGCTTGAAGCTCAACATCAAAAAAACTAAGATCATGGCATCCGGCCCCATCACTCCTTGGCAAATAGAAGGGGAAGTCGTAGAAGTAGTGACAGACTTCACGTTCCTGGGATCCCAGATCACTGCAGATGGTGACTGCAGCCATGAAATTAAAAGATGCCTGCTCCTTGGGAGGAAAGCGATGGCAAACCTAAACAGCATGATAAAAAGCAGAGACATCACCCTGCCAACAAAAGTCCGCATGGTCGAAGCAATGGTATTCCCCGAAGTAATGTATGGCTGCAAGAGCTGGATTATAAGGAAGGCTGAGTGCCAAAGAATAGATTCTTTTGAACTATGGTGCTGGAGAAGACTCTTGAGAGTCCCTTGGATTGGAAGGAGATCAAATCATTCAATCCTAAAAGAAATCAACCCTGACTGTTCCCTGGAAGGCCAGATCCTGAAGCTGAAGCTCAAATACTTTGGCCACCAAATGAGAAGGGAGCACTCACTGAAAAAGACCCTGATGCTGGGGAAGATTGAAGGTCAAAGAAGAAGGGGACAGCAAAGGATGAGATGGTTAGACAGTGTCATTGACGCAACGAACATGAAATTGAGCAAACTTCAGAGGACAGCGGAAGACAGGAGGGCCTGGCGTGATCTGGTCCATGGGGTCGCGAAGAGTCGGACTTGACTGTGCGACTGAACAAAAGCTTTAAGGTCTGAATCTTTAAGCTTTAAGGTCTGAATCTATTTCCTAGTTGAATTTTCTCAGTCTGAAGAGAAACAGGACAAAGATTGCTCCAATGGGTAAAAAAATAGAATTTTAAAAGAACAGTGCAATTTTGTGTGCAATTTTTAACAATACTAATGAGTGCTAGGAATAGACCTTCAAGCTCAGAAGCATTGTACCTCTTACAAATCAGTGGTGTGAACAAACACCAAGAGGTATCCACCTTCAGAATGTCACACCTTAACCAGCTCCCAGACAGCTGACTGTCCACTGCCAGAAAGCTGGGCTAAAGATATCTCTGCTCTGATCCAGAATGTCAGTTTTCTTCCTTTTATATTCTTACAGCCAGAATAAGAAAGGATATTTCATGAAGCTTAAAAAAAATTACATTATTGAATTTCACTGCTCCTAAATTTGAAACTGTCTTTTGACATTTTCTAAATATTTAACTTATTATATGTCATGAACAATCTGTTCTAAAAAAATAAACAACCCCTCCAAATTTGGTTTTACAAATTTTATTTTGATAAAAATATTTTGAGCCAGTTTTCAGTAGGAATATGGGCTATCCATGTGCATGTGTGTGTTTCCTTCTTTTAAAGGTTTCTTCTGTTGCTATAGCAATGCACATCACTATTTCTGGAATGGATGGTTTTATGTGTTTTTTTGCATGTGAGAGAGGATTAGTAAATAATTTGTAGCAATTAATAGGGTATCATACCATCCCATTTTATTTTATTACCATTTGTAGACTGATTTGGTGAAGATCGAGGTGCCTCAGCTTTTATTTTCTTCCAATCTTTTAGCATTTTCATATGAAGGGTGTTTTTTTTCCAACTAGAGTTACAACTGGAAAACAATGGCTTGGGTCTTATGGAATATGTACGTAAAGACGCCATTCTTTCCCACCCTTTCCATTACCACAGGACCCCACTGAGACTCCAAAATCCTGATGCTAAAGGTTACAGGACTTGTAGGGTCGAAAAGTCATGTGGCCCAAGGGCTAAAATGAGGAGGGGGACCAGGTAAAATTGCCCTCTCTTTTCTCTTGTGTCAGCAGAAATTCCTGGTTCCTCGTGTTCATTGCAGCCCCACCTCCCCACTCCCACCCTGCATGGGTTTTGGCCATGCGAGCCAGGCAACCTCCAGCTTCAGCAGGCTGGAGGGTGGCTGGGGTAATGAGGAGGACAAGAAAGGAACTGTGTCCATGCCCATCCTTAAATTATATGTGCACTTTGTAGGAGTGGTTGACTTCCCTAAGGAGCCTCCTCTGAGCACTACAGCACAAACCTGAAGGCATTAAGCAAGATGGCACTCAGTGCCACACTGCCACTGTAACTCAGGAACTGATCCCAGGCCCTTGCAGTGGCAACAGAGATAGAAACATGGCAGAGGGGGAACTGCAAGGTTGAGAAAGGCAGATTGAGAAGGGCATGGGGATAAGAAGAAAGGACACTGGAAAGAAAAGGAATGTGTTTGTCATCTGTAACTTTCTGCTGAGAGATATGGAATGTCATGTGCCCAGGCCTGACTGCCCCCCCCAGCCCAACAGATGTATTATTTGCCAGAGGCAAAGGTTAAAGATATTGCAGACGGTATGAAAAAACTGATAGAACCTACGGATCATTACCCATTTGTGATAGTCCATGAGGGAAGGAACAACATGGCTATGAACTCCATCACAAGCATTAAGGCTGTCTATGAAGTTCCCAGGAGAAAGCTGAAGGAAAAGGGGCACAGGTGGTATTCTCTTCAGTCCTTCCTGTCAGAGGAAGAGGAATGCAACAAGAACAGAAGATAATAGAGGTGGCTCACTGGGTATGTTGGTGGTTCCAACAGGAGCAATTTGGATTCTGGGAGCGTGGGGTAGGTTTTCTGAAAGACAGCCTACTAGTACACAGTGGGACACTTCATGGAGGGACGGCTCCCGATTATCGGATCCTGGTGGGCCTCACAGACACCAAATTGCATTCGATCCTGCCCAAGTACCAGGATTTGGCTTCTGTCTTCAGGGAAGCCGAAGCTGACAAGTTGCCCCCCCATCAGAACTCTGACTGTGCCACTGAGCTGTTGCCCAACCAGAAACTCTCAAAGGGGAAATTGTACTCCATGAGCCCTGTGGAGAAGGAAGAGTTGAGGTGCTTCATTGACAAAAACCTAGCCAGAGGGTTCATCAGCCCTGCCTCCTCCCCTTGTGTGGCACCCATGCTGTTTCAGAAAAAGAAGGATGGGGGGCTGCAGCTGTGCACAGACTATAGGGGGCTGAACACAGTGTCCACCACAGATACTTACCCGCTTCCCTTGATTAAAGACCTATTGGCAGCAGTTGCTAAAGGGAAGATCTTCTCAAAGCTGGATTTGCAGGATGCCTACTTTAGAGTGCAGATTCGGGAAGGGAATGAGTACAAAATGGAGTTTAATACCCCTCTGGGGCAATTCGAATACCTCGTTATGCCATTCGGCCTCCAGGGGGCTCCAGGGGTCTTCATGAACCTTATCAATGAGGTGTTGTATAAATACTTGTACAAGGGGGTCCTTGTGTACTTGGATGACATTTTATTGTACTCCCCTGACAAGGAATCACATGTTAGACTGGTGCGGGAAGTGCTACAAATGTTGCACAAGCACAAACTCTTTGCCAAACTGTCAAAATGTGAATTCCACTGTACTGAGATTGCATTCCTGGGTTACAAGAGCTCCCAAAGGGGGACAGAGATGGACCCAGCGAAGGTCTAAGATGTGGTGGGGTGGGAGGCCCCAAAGACCCACAAGCAACTACAAGCATTCCTCGGTTTCACCAATTTTTATAGGTCCTTTTTGGCGAATTTTGCATAGGTATCCTTGCCCCTAACAGACCTCCTCAAAACAAAAGGCAAGGGTGTTGAGGGTTCGTGCTCAGGGGCTAAGCTGGACTGGACACCTGAGTGTCAAGAAGCGTTTGATGAACTCAAGGTGCTCTTTACATCAGAGCTGGTGCTTGCACACCCAAATGAGCTCAAAAAATTTATCGCGCAGGTCGACGCCTCAGATGTCGCTATGAGAGGCGCCATCTTACAAGAGGGGGAGGACGGGAAATTACACCCTCTAGCTTACGTCTCCAAGAAATGTAATGAGATGGAACGCAATTGGTTTGTACGGGATAAAGAAGCAGGGGCTATTAAGTTAGGACTGTCGACCTGGCGTTACTGGCTGGAGGGGGCGAGGGGGCCGTTTGAGGTCTGGACTGATCACAAAAACTTCAGACTCCTTCGGACTCCCAGAAACCTTAACGCCAAACAGCTCCGCTGGGCAGACTTCCTTTCTAAGTTCAACTTCACCCTCCACCATTTCCCAAGGAAGGCTAATTCTTTGGCTGACGCTCTGTCCTGCCTCCCACAACACGATAATCAGCAGGAGGACGTACTGGACTCCATGTTCACACCCACTCAACTGGGGGGGGGTCACGACACGTAGCAAGGCTAAGACCCCGCCCCCCCCAATCCCACCTGGGAAATGAAATTTGCCTCCGCCCTTTCCCATGAGAACAAAGCGGAACTGGGAAAAGAAGAGGGGGTGGAGGAGCGTGCAAATGATTGTTGGTACCGGGAGTCAAAATTATTTGTACCACGATCTCTGCAGGGAGAAATTATGTCGCTGGCACATGGGTCCAAACTGGCAGGACATTTGGGGTTTGTTAAATCCTTACATTTCTCTGTCAGTTTTGGTGGCTGGGTGTGAGGTGAGATCTCTCCCTGTTCATGCAATCTTGCCAGACATGCCTAATGAGTAAACCTCCAGGGAAACCTCCTGGTCTTCTTCACCCCCTCCCCACCCCAGCTCAACCATGGGAGGTGATTTCTATGGACTTTATCACTGATCTGCCTCCGAGCAAGGGGAAAACGGTGATTTGGGTGGTGGTGAATCTGTTCTTCAAACAGGCGCACTTTGTCCCCTTTAAGACTATATCTTCGACGAAGGTGTTAGCTAAGGCTTTTATGCACCACGTATTCAAGTTAAATACGCTAGCCAGCTCTGACCGCAGCTCGCAATTTGTTTCCCACTTTTGGGGTGAACTCATGAAACTTCTGGGGGTTGAACGAGGACTAAGCAGTGCCTATCACTCAGAGACTGACGGACAAACTGAGCGAGTGAATCAAACCCTGGAACAATACCTACGTTGTTTCACTAACTTCCAACAAGACGATTGGGAGGGGTTGTTGCCTCTGGCTGAATTTTGTTACAATAACACTTGTCACACATCAACAGGTGTCTCTCCGTTCATGGCAGTCCAAGGTTATGAGGCCCCCCTCTCCCTTTCTTGACTACTACAGAATTGCCTGCAGGAGAGGTGGGGGACTGATGCAAGCGCTTGCAGGAGGCTTGGTCAGTTCTGTGTAAAACTTTGGAGGCTGCTAAACGGGACTACAAAGCCCAGGCTGATAAAAAGAGGGATAAAGGGTGGGATTCCAAACCAGGAGACTGCGTTCACGTCTCCACGCAGAACATTAAAGGACTCCAACCCAACCAGAAACTGGGCTGGAAGTTTGTGGGACCGTACCCAATCAAACATATGATCAATGAAGTGACTGCTGAACTCGTTTTGCCCAAATCTTTGAAATATTTACATCCTGTGTTTCACCTTAGGTTGTTACGGCGCGATCCTGGGGCAAACATTTGGCAACCGCACCAAGCTGTACCCCCCTTATGGTTCAGGGGGAGCCACATTATGAAGTGGCTGACATCTTGGACTCTAAGATTTCTCAAAATAAACTGTACTATCTTGTTGAATGGGTGGATTTTGGGCCACAGCATAGAGAGTGGGTCCGTGTAGATCACATTGATGCCCCCCGCCTCCTCCGAAACTTCCATCAGCATTACCCGGGAAAACCTGCGGGGGTGACTTTTCGGGAAGGCAAGATGTCAGGTACCCTACCATTGTAAAATAGAAGGAGGTGTTCCTTCAACTGTTGGAATGCGGGAGGGTTTGGAGCCTCTAGTCTCTCACTGATTTAGTAGTGTCTGTTTTGTATCTTATCATCTTTGCCTGACCTTGGGTCTCATGTCACTGCCATCCTGGCGCTGGGAATTTACTGGTCTAGGTTATTTTCTTAAACTTTCGCTTTGGGATTTCACGTGCGCGAGCATGGTGGCTATTGGCTTAGGGAGTAGGGGGGCTATTCAAATGGGCTATAGCTTAGAATGTTTGCTGTTTCAAAGTATCACTGACAAAGAGCTTGTAACTGCATCTCCAGCTTTGTTTTGAATAAACACTATCTTCTGAAGAAGCCTGATGTTTGCCTGACTATCTGGGGAATCTGACATCAGCCATCAGAGAGGCCAGAGCTCAGCATGAGCTGAGGCTGGTGAGGGAGACAATGAAAAAGCTTCTTCAGCTATGTGAGAAGCAAATGCAAGGTAAAAGAGGCTATAGGCCCACTGTTGAGAGAAAATGGAAAAACTCTGACAGAGTACAGAGAGAAAGCAGAAAGGCTCAGTGCCTATTTGGCCTCAGTTTTTTCCCTGAAGAAGAGAACAGACTCATCTAGAGATGGTATTAGGCAAGGCACATCATTTGGATTGCTGGCTGACAGGGCCAGAGGCTGAGGTCATATGGGCAGTTTATGGAACTATAGTAGTGTTACCTGAGTGGAATAAATGGGCCCCTCCAAACAAGAACATCTGCCTCCCATGGTGCTTTTCCACAATGGAAGCAGAATAAACAGATAACAGGGAAAGTCCGGTATTAACGGGTTGTTCAGGATTGCCTCTGCCTTTTCCAATGTCTGAACTCTCCTGCAGTGAAAGGAACCCTGAAGGGATGTCTGAACCTGCAGATCCATTCCCACTGCTGGGGTGGGTTTTTCTGAGTTTTTGACTATATGTGCCCACCTGCATTTTAAAAATGACTGGGCAGCATGCTCTGTGGCTGTGGTGCTGCAGTAATGTGGATGCTTGACAATGGGATGGCCACATGGGTACCCTGCAGCAGGGTGTGTTGCCTGGATGATATGCACCACAACACTTTAAACCAATACAATTAGATGCACCACCATACCACACCAAGCTGCCAGTGTGACTGCAGCCAGGGAGATTGTTGAGAGGCACCTGGCTGCATTGGCTAAGTACAAATCCCATGGTCCAGATGGTGTGCACATGAGAGTGCTCAAATAAATTTCTAGACAGCTTGCAGAGCCTTTGTCCATCATCTTCAAGACCTCTTATAGCAGGGGTGTCAAACATTTGGACCGTGGGCCGGATCAGGCCCTTGGAAGGCCCCCATCTGGCCAAGGACCTGGCTTTTTCCTACTTCCTTTTCCAGTTCTGCTGCTGCCGCCATGTCACAGTTTGCTTTACCAGTCTCTCAATCACACAGAAGAGATAGATAGGCAACCCTCTCCTGTGTGATTAAGAGAGTCTTTTAAAGAACAGGCCGAGGCTCCTCCCCCTCATCCTCACAGGGGGAGGGAGGGAACAGCCAGAGCTTGCTTCCTGGCCAGGCTGCAGGAGACAAAGGGAAACCTTTCTTTCCTTCCACTGGTTGAGGCTCCTCCCTGAAGGGAGGGAAGGAACAAGGGAGAGTTTGCTTTGCTAGGCTGCCTCAATTACATGGGAGAAATACCAAGCACCTTTAAGACCAACAAAGTTTTATTCAAGGTATGAGCCTTGCTATAGTGTGTGCGTGTTTTGTTAGGTTCTTTATGCCAGGGGTTTCCAGGGTGCAACTGGGTTCCCTCCCCCTTTGCATTGTATTCATGCCCCCATGATCCAGTCTTTTTCAGTAAGAAAGCAATGTGAACTCTTTTAGAGGAGGAATAACAACAAGCCAGTGAAGTGGATTAGGCGGAGAGTTCACCCAGCACATTTCTTTTGTAGGAAGTTGTAGTTATTTCTCTGGGGAAGAATATAGTTTTGTAGACAAACACATGGCCCTCAGTCTGTGTCAGGATGCCTTCTCATGTTCTTGACCAGCACATGAAGCAGCTTATGTACAAAAGGTTGCAATACCCAGCCATTTCATGTTTTCCCCTGGGTCCTAGGCTCAGGACACTGAGCATGAGATTTCTGTAATGAATGTCAATAAATCAAAAGTAGGTTTGCAGCTTACAGATACACACCTGAACAGCGTACTCAAGATTGCAACTGCACAGACATTTTGATGGAATAATTCAGAGCAAGGGGTGTCAGTTATCAGAAACTGTTAAATAGACAAAATGTAGCAAGCATGCAAAATGTAGCAAGATAGAATCTCTGCTATCTGGCATTACATTTTATGACACACATGGCCCAGCCCAATAAGGTCTCATTTATGTCAGATCCAGCCCTCGTAACAAATGAGTATGACACCGGTCTTAGAGGACGGATGAGAGATTTATTTTTATTTTTTATTTTATTTTTCAACTTATACCCCGCCCTCCCCACATTCGCAGGCTCAGAGAAGCTTACAGTCATTAAAACATTTTACAAATATATAAATAATTAAAATCCAATAAAATCCTCATAGAGCAATTCAATATCAGTGATAGTAATAATAAGCACTGTCAATGTTTCGCTGATTATACAGGCACCATACTTGTAAGTTTTCCAGTTTCTCAATGTTCTTTGCCCAAGCCAGCCATCAAAGCCAAAAGTTGGTAATGATAGTGGGGGCAGCTCCTAGTTGAAGGCCTGGTGGAAGAGCTCCATCTTGCAGGCCCTGCAGAACTGTGAAAGGTCCCGCAGGGCCCTGATCTGCTACAAAACTGACGGAGGGCCAATGCTATCCCAATCTTCAAAAAAGGGAGTAAGGATGACCCAGGAAACTACTAGCCAGTCAGTCTGACCTCAGGCTCTGTCCCAGGGAAGATACTGGAGAGATTTCAAAGAGGTCAATCTGCAAGGATCTGAAGGACAACTTGGTGATTCAGAGAAGTCAGCATGGATTTGTCCCCAACAGGTCTTGCCAGATCAACTTCATTTCTTTATTTTATCAAGTGACAGGCTTACTGAATCATGGGAATGGCATCGACATTGTTTATCTGGATTTCAGTAAAGCTTTTGAAAGGGTTCCCCAAGGTGTTTTGATGGGTAAACTGGAGGACTGCAGCCTGGACTCTAACGTAGTTAGGTGGATAGGGAACTGGTTGGAGAATTGTATCCAAAGAGTAGTTGTCAACGGCATTTCATCTTATTGGAAGGAGTGGTCCACTGTGGTGCCACAGGGCTCAGTTTGGGGCCTGGTACTTTTCAATATTTTTATAAATGATCAGGATTAGGGGGTGAAGGGACTACTCACTGATTTGCAGACAATACCAAATTGGGAATACCCTGGAAGATAGAGATAGAATTCACTGAGATCTGAACGCAGCAGCTAGGAAGGTTCACTACTGGCTGCCACCACACTGGTATTGGTCTCCTTGGGAGGGCCCAGAGCACCCACCCTACTCCTTTTTACAGGACTTAACAACAGGTTTCTTCTTGTACTTGACCAAATGAGGTGTGTGGACCCAGGCAGAGTAACAAATAGTTTTAATTAACAAGTTTAGATTAATAACAAGTAGGAAGAATGAGCAAAGTAAAGGCAGGTATATCAGTAAAATAATAAATCCTAACATGTCCATCTACACAGTCCTAGCCTTCCCTAGGGACCTGTTCACAGTCTAACTCACCCCTTTTTGGATGAGGGATCCCTCTGTCTGCAGCAGCTTCCACCAGCTTTGCTCCCTGGGCGAAGCCTTTTATCTTCTCCCAGGCACCACCCCCTGTTCCCCTGCTGATGGGATTTTCCCTCCAAATCTCCTGTTACCCAATCACAGGGTCCAGGGGGAACCTGGGAAAGGTAGGCTCTGATGAATACTTCCATACAGGCTTCCTTAGAGCCACTATGCCTCCCTAGGCCTGTAGGCTGCACCAGTAGGCCCAGGGTCATGACACACTGGAAAAGGGGCAGATATGAACAAGATGCAATTCAACAAGGATAAGCACAGAATTCAACATCTGGGTAATCACCATGAAAAGCATGTGTTGTATACCAAGCGGAGACCACACACGTGGTCAGGGAATTACGTGGTTGGGAAAGGGACGCAAGCTTCACCTCCAGAAACAATAGCCCAAACCAATCCTAGCCCACACCTATCGGATGGCTAGGATCCTAAGAGTAACCAATGGGGAATAGGGTGCACTGTAAATAACCTATTGTGTGTGTGTGTGTGTGTGTGTGTGTGTGTGTGCTGGGGGGTGGGAAACATGGGAATATAAACCAGTGCGAGCTGGGTAGCCATCTAAAGCCTTATGTACACCTAATAAAGTATGAGCTGTTATCATGCATATACGCATCCATCTCAGTACTTTATAGTGGTGATGAGGATGGGATCTGAATGAGCGATTTGGAACCCGAGCAGAGCATCGCATTGTGCACCAACTTTCCTGATGACGTGCCTCACATCGCTGACCCCAGGAGCAGCACCACACCACGCTCAGGGTCTTCGGTCACCGCACCCTGCACCACTCCAGACGTCTCCACACCACATGTGATCCCCATCATGGCGCCGCCCAAGGAAGCATTCCCGAGTTCAATGTGACCCACCCGGAAAAGTGGGAAACCTGGCTCGAGTGGCTAGAATATTATGTGGACTACCACGACATCACGGAGGAGGGTAAGAAAAAAATCCTTACTGCTCAGCTCCTGTGGAATCGATACCCTCCGCCTCCTGAAAGATCTGCTGGCCCCAAAGAAACCGAAGGATGCCACATATGCTGAAATCGAGACAGTGCTCACAAACCACTTCATGCCCAAACCCACGGAAATAGCTGAGCACATAGACTTCTTTGCACACATCCAGGGTCCCAATGAAACCACGATCGATTTCCTGGCAGCCCTAAGACGAGCAGCCACCCGATGTGGGTTCCCCAACCTAAGCAACATGTTGATGAACCAGCTCATCGTGGGCCTCTGGGAACCCAAGCTACACCAGAAACACATTATGCAAGACAACCTGACTCTGGACCAGGCTCTGAAGGAGGCCACGGCATATGAGGAGTCCCATCAGGAGCGCTGCAGCAAGACAGTAAACTTCACTGGCACATCCCCAGTAGGATCGGATGAGGAGGACTTCCTCCAGGTGCGCCACCCGGCGAGGAGAAGTATACGGCCCCAGGCGACCACGCAGACCAAGAAGCTGGCCACACAGACACATTAGACCTAGACCCCGCTGTAAGGCCCATCCAGTTGAAGGCCCGGTAACCCCCACTGGTGCTAAAACCCAAAACTGAGGCCGAACTGGATGGGGTGGCACAGGGGGTGCTAGAACCTGTGAATAACATGAGATGGGAAACCCCTATAGTCACCCCGGTGAAACCGAATGGGGGTGTGCACATCTGCGCTGATTACAAATGTACCCTGAACAAGGCCCTACAGGACCACACGTACCTGGTACTGGTGGTCAGCCATGTGTTAGCATCATTGGCAGGAGCACGGGTTCTTGGCAAGCTAGATTTAGCCCAAGTGTACCAACAACTCCCTGTGGACGATGCCACTGCGGAGGCTCAGAGGATAGTCACGCACCAGGGGGCTTTCAAAGTTAAGCGGCTGCAGCTTGGGGTTAGCATTGCCCCGGGACTATTTTAGAACATGATGGACTGTCTCCTTAAAGGCATCCCTAGAGTCCAGCTGTTCTTTGATGATGTTCTGATCGTGGCCCCGGACTCTAAGAACTTTGTGGCCTGTCTCAGGATGGTGCTTCAACATTTTGACTCTGTGGGCCTCAAGGTGAAATGGGAAAAGTGTCTCCTGGGGTGCTGCGGGTCAAATTCTTGGGGTTAGCCATGGATGCCCAGGGAATCCACCCTATGGATGACAAGATCTGGGCCATCATTCAGGCACCATCCCCTTGTCTAAGGTGGAACTGCAGGCCTTCTTAGGTCTATTAAATTTTTATCACATCTTTCTCCTGCACAAGGCCTCCATGGCAGAGCCACTCCACCGCCTCCTGGATAAGGTGGCCCCTTGGGTTTGGGGCCCCAAGCATGCTGCCACCTTCCGGGTGGTGAAAGACTTGTTAACTCACTTTGACAAGACCATGCCTGTAGTGCTTGCATATGGTGCGTCACCTTTGGGATGGGAGCAGTCCTGGGGCACAGGTTGGCGGATGGTCGCGAGGTCCCTGTTGCATATTATTCATGGACCTTGTCTGCGGCGGAGAGCAACTATGCCCAAATTGACAAGGAGGCCCTCGCCATTGTTGCAGGGGTTAAGAAGTTCCATGATTATCTGCATGTTTGCCCCTTTATGGTGGTCATGGACCACAAGCCCCTCCTTGGCCTCTTCGCCCCCAACCACCAAACCCTTAATATGTTGTCTCCCAGGGTGCTGCGCTGGTCAATTTTCCTGGTGGGATATTTGTACTCACTGGTCCACCACCCCGGGAAAACCATCGGGCATGCGAATGCCCTGAGCCGCCTCCCACTGCCTGGTTCTGACCCCGATCCCACTCCCGCCCACCACATTGCCCTGCTGGAGTCCCTGCCCGATCAGCCAGTCCAGGTCTGGAAAGTGACCCGTCACACTGCCCAGGATCGCATCCTCGCCCAGGTCTTGGACTGGGTGGGGAGGGGGTGGCCTGCAGGCCCAGTGGGACCAGAGTTCACAGCATTCAGGTCCTGCAGAGATGAGCTGTCCTCACATAAAGAGTGCATATTGTGGGGTGGCCGGGTGGTGATTCCCCAACCCCTACGCATACGGGTATTAGAGGCGCTGCACGAAACACATCCAGGGATCATTTGCATGAAGGCACTAGTGCACAGCTATGTGTGGTGGCTGGGGTTGGACAGTGAGATAGAGGCCAAGGTTAAACTCTGTCAGAAGTGCCAAGAGTCAAGGCCAAGCCTCCGAAAGCCCTGGTACAGCAATGGGAGTACTCTCATAAACCCTGGGCCAGGCTACACTTAGACTTTGCAGGGCCATTCCAGGGCCAAATATTCTTCATTTTAGTGGACGCTTATACAAAATGGCTGCAGGTCATGCCAGTGCCCTCCACTTCCTCCAGGTCCGCGATCCATGCCATGTGGCAGATCTTTAGTGCCCAGGGCATCTGCAACTCTCTGGTCATGGACAATGGGGTATAACTTTCACGTCCACAGAGTTCGAAGGGTTTGTCCAATACTATGGTATCAGGCACATTCACTCGGCGCCATTCCACCTGGCAATAAATGGCCAGGCTGAGCACATGGTTCGCACCACAAAGGAAGCCCTTCAGCACATGGACTCAAGGGACTGGGACTATAAGCTGGTGATGTTCCTATTCAGGCAACGCACGACTCCACACACCATGACAGGGTGAAGCCCAGCCAAACTCCTTCTGGGCCAGTGCTTAATAACGAGGCTAGACCAGGTGCTGGATCGCGAGCCGAGCACAGAAGACCAGGAGGCCACACAAGGATTTTTTCCAGGGGACCCCATCTACGCGCGGAACTATGCAAGGGGTCCCGCATGGATTCTGGCCAGAATAATCAGGGTGACTGGTCCCCAATCCTACAAGGTCTCCAGTGAGGACAGCGAAGTGCTAAAGTGGCACATCGATCAGCCCCATCGCCATATGCTCCCAGCAGACCCAGATGACAGCAAAGACGAGAGTCCTGAATGCTGAGATGAGGAAGCACCAGTCCAAGTGCAACCCGGCATAAGCCAGCTGCCCAAGGCCGAAGACATGGTTCCCTCAGCAATACCCCGCAGCCAGGAAGCAGATGACATGGCCAGGCCAGAAGAGCTACCAGCAGAGGTACCACCGCCCCCTACTCCAGCCCCGGCGCCTTCCCCAGCACCTACAGGGGCAACGACAGTAGGGCTAACCCATGCTGCCGAATTGAGATGCTCCACAAGAGAGTGGGAAAAGCCCACTTACCTAAGGGACTATGTTAGCTAAGGCTATCCAGACTAAGGGGGAAGGGGTGTTGTATACCAAGCGGAGACCACACACGTGGTCAGGGAACCAGGCGGTCAGGAAAGGGACGCGAGTTTCACCTCCAGAGACAATAGCCCGAACAGATCCTAGCCCACACCTATCAGACAGCTAGGATCCTAGGAGTAACCAATGGGGAATAGGGTGCACTGTAAATAACCTATCACGGGTGTGTGCGTGTGTTGGGGGTGGGTGGGAAACATGAGAATATAAACCGGCCTGTGAGCCAGGTAGCTATCTAAAGCCTTATGTACACCTAATAAAGTATGAGCTGTTATCACACATATATGCATCAGTCTCGGTACTTTATAGCATGCATAATTGATGGGGGATACACTTCTGGGTGGTAGTGTGTGTGAACAAGATTTTGGAGTACCAGTGGACTAAATATTAACAGTCAGTGTGATGCAGCAGCAAAAAAAGGCTAATGGGGTGTATCGGTAGAGGCATAACATCCAAATCACAAGATGTCACAGTCCTGCTGTACATTGCATTGGTCAGGCCATGCCTTACTGTGTGCAGTTCTGGAGGCCTCACTTTAAAAAGGATGGAATGTGGACAGAATGGGCAGAAGAGAGCACCTGAGGATGATCAGGAGCCTAGAGACCAAGCCCTATGAGGAAAGGCTGAGGGCAGAAAGGTACCCAATGGATATTAGGGGGGAAATTTTACCATAAGAGTACTTCAGGCGTGGAACTGACTGCCGAGGAAGGTGGTGAGCTCTCCCTCACTGGCAGTCTTCAGGCAGCAGCTGGATGAACACTTGTAAGGGATGCTTTAGGCAGATCCTGCATTGAGCAGGAGGTTGGACTGGATAACCTGTATGGCCCCTTCTAACTCTATGATTCTATTATTTTATCCAAGCCACAGAATTAGAAATCCACACATAGCTTGAATTGACTCAGTGTACAAGCAAGCTCAGTTTGCATGTATATGTGCTTCTTTGTGCGTGAGAAAGGGAGACAGAGAGAGCATGCTAAATTAAAATTTTAAAAGCGACTAAAAAGGTTTATGAATTATGAGTACAGAAAATATATTCCTATCCACAATGTTATATTATTTAACTTTTTCATCCTGTCTTCCTTGATTACCTTTTACAGAGATGATTCGTTCTGCCACTCCTTTCCCATTAGTCAGTCTCTTCTTCATGTTTATTGGGTTCATTCTGAGCAATATTGGACACATTCGTCCCCACAGAACCATTCTGGCTTTTGTGTCTGGAATCTTTTTCATTCTGTCTGGTAAGTTTCAAAATGGTAGAATCTTTGTGTTATATTAGTGCTTATTTAAATTCTGACCTCTCACATTCACACATAAGAAAGGCATTTCATGGCATTTCAGGACTTTGCTTTACAAAGGTCTTATACGTGTAGGTGGATTCATCCTGAAGCTATCCAAGTCAGGCACCACTGGCTCTATTGCAAGAAATTATATTTTGCAGCAGAGCCAATAGTGGCTCCATGAGGCAGTCTGAAGGTGCTAAAATGGCACCCGTTTGGCAGGGAGGCAGACGCAGCATCTCCTTGTGTGCTTTAGTAATGAACAGAAAGGGGATCAGTGTGTATCGGGGAGCCACAAAACTCCCCTCACACGTCTACAATAATTTAAAAAGCTAGTGGGTAACACATTTTTACTTTACTCTGTATCGAGAACATACGATGAGATACAGTGCCCTGTTTTTGCATTAGCCTCAGAATTAAAAGTTTGAAATGTTACACAGTCAGCTCTCTTTACCTGAAATAATAAGACTGGCTTAAAATTGAAGAGATTTTTTTAAAATGATAAATATCAGGTATGTTAGATTCTCAGCAATGAATTCAAAGTAAATATTCATGCATTTTTGTATGTAGTAATCCCAAGGGTCAGGGTTGGAGCAGGTCTGATGAGGAGGATGAGGAGGACTCATCAGACCCAACCCTAATACCCACTATGCACAATGTAAGTGTATGTCCAAAGGAGTAATGTCCATAAGAGCTGCTATCAGAAATTACTGTGTGTCTCTGAATGTAAAAAAGAATACATTTTAGCAAAGAATTCATTTATTTAGAAGTGTGTACCCAACTTTTCCTCCCAATGGGGACCCAAAGCAGCTTTGCCTCCTCATTATATCTTCACAACAACCTTGTGACAATTGTCACACTAAGAGTGTGTGGCTGGCCTAAGATCATCCAGTGAGGTTCCATGGCAGCACAGGGATGCTAACCCATGTCTTCCAGTCTGATACTCTAAATTCTGCACCATGGGGTATGTGCATGTTACTCACCCATATGTATTGCTGGTAGAGTTGCTTTGTTTGTTTACTGATTTGAGCCTGGTCCATCTCAATGCTTCAGAACAGCAAATAAAGAAAATATTGACAAAATAGAATGGGATTTTGCCTGAATGGTTTATATTTCCTCACTCCTCCCTGACTTGAATCCCTATGGGCTGATCTTAAAAGTGCTTCCCACACAGATGGTAATGTATGTCTTTAGATGCAGTCTCCTGTAAAACAGATTGCATCAACCCTGTGCTGCTTCAGACATCATTCCTTTAAATCAGACAGTGTGTGTGAGAGACTAGTCCAATTTGAATTCTGGTCTCCCAGATCGTTTCTGATGCTCTAACTGCTACACCACATTGGCTCTACAGCCTATTTTAATTCTCAGAATACTGCTGCGCCTCTCAGCTGCATACGCAGCACAGGACATTCAGAAAGCTGAGGGGGTTGCATCACATTGGTCTGTATAAAAGTACGCTTATTCATTTTGTGTTCTTGCTTCTCCAGGTTTATCTCTAGTTGTGGGGCTTGTACTCTACATCTCCAGCATCAATGATGAAATTCTCAATAGAACTAAAGACTCTGAGACGTACTTCACTTACAAATATGGATGGTCATTTGCTTTTTCTGCTATCTCTTTTTTCCTGACAGAGGTAGGCCTTGGTTGTGAGCTCGCTTAAAATGGCTATGAGAAAATGCCTGTAGTCTCAGAAGATTAGGGAGCTTTAGAGTGTCTCTATGAGCGTAACATGGTACCTAGTTCAAGTATTTATTTTTATTAAAATGTCTCAGTACTAGTTTTCCTCAGTGTGGTGAACACAATGCCATTTACAAAAACAACTATCCAACTTATCATAAGAGAGACCACTTCATACTTTATCCATAAAAAGCCAACAGTCGAAAATCAATAGACTTGTGAACTATATACACAGCCAACTGAATTAAGTTAAATTAAAAGCAGTTTTAAAACAGTTCACTTTATAACAGTTGTGGCAAACAGGAAGAGAAGATACTGTTTGGACTTTCACTGGCTGAGTTCAGACTGGCAATTTGCCCCACTATAGCCACTTTTCAGCCACATTTTCCAAGTGGATTAAAGGGGGTGTTCACACAGGCACATCTGCCTGGCGTTCCCCACCTGTAGGCAACCCGTGCTGTTCCGCTTCGTTCCCGCGTTAAAAAGATACCTGACAAAAGTGGTAGCAAATCGCAGAGAGTGCCTTTATCCCGCGTTATTCTGCTTCCCTGAAGTATGAACGCGAAGCTGAAAAGCCAGGAGCAACTTGCTTCTATAGTGTGCGCTGGGTGTTTCCACGCATAAGGCAGCAGCGATCGGATTGGCTGTGCTCTGCTCTACCGCCCAATGTGGTGCCAGCACAATGGGGTCCACCCCAAATTGGCTGGATGCGCTTATGTGCATGAGCGCATATGTGCCCATACACACATAGAGGAAAAAGCTGTTTACAGCTGTGCCTCTGGGCCAGCAGTCTGAACACTCCCACATGCCTCCTCCCGATATGCTCCCACATCTGTTGGTCCCTTGTGACTGGGAAAACCTGGAACACTTTATTCCGGGGCTTTTTTGCCACGACTGGCTCCCTCTGCAAACTGCCAGTCTGAACTCAGCCACTGGAACTCTGTTCCAGAGCTCAGCAACAAATACCTTGGAACAGGCCATGACAGTTGTCACTTTCCCGTGGGAAGGTAGAAAGAGATGGGAAATGAGTAGATGTAGTTCACAAAGTTGACAGTTAGGCTTGTATGGGGAGAGGAAGTCCTTCCTATAGGATGGGTTCAGGCTACACAGGTATTTAAAGCTTAAAACCAGGACCCTAAATTGAGCCCAGAAGCTAACAGGCAACCAGTGCAAACACTCTAAAACTGGATTGTCTTTAAGGCAGCCAATGAATAGCACTCTATTGTAATCTAGGCCTGAGATTACAGTAATGTGGATTGGTGTTTGTAGTCTATCTGAGTCAAAACAGGGAGTCAGTTTGCAAGCCAGCTGTTAATAAACCATATGGCAACAACATTTATCTGTTTCTCCATCAATGGAGTGGGGTCCAATAGTACCCTCCGGTTCTTCATTTCATCTCCCAGTGATAGAGTCATTCATCCAAGGTGGATGAGTAACTCCCCTTATATTATTGTATTGTATATTACCTTTTCACCCTCATTTGGTTCTACAAGTATCAGCATGTAGTTCAGGAAATCTTAGGACCCAGCCATATGAAAGGTAAGTGACCGTAGATGGACAGCAGAGGGTTCTGTCTGACCAGTGGGCTAATTGTGTGTAAAGTGCTGTCAAGTCACAGCCAATTTATGGCAACCCCAGCAAAGGGCTTTCAAACAAGTGAGATGCAGAGGTGTTTTGCCGTTGCCTTCCTCTGCAGAGTACTCCTTGGTGGTCTCCCTTCCAAGTATTGAGCCTGCTTAGCTTCTGAGATCTGGTGAGGTTTGGCAATACCATGTCACCTTCCCTCCCAATGGACTAATTATCTCATTTAAATTCAAGGAACTGCAAACCTCCCTGAAGCGATGCAGCACTTGTATGCACATACAAATACTGAGTCAGTCTCTCAACTCAGTGCTGTCTCCTTTGACTTGTAGCAGCTGTCCAGGATGTCTGAAATACTTGTTACCAGACACTCTTGAACTGGTGATGCCAAGGATTGGCTCAAGGACCTTCTGTGTACAAAGCATGACCACTGATCCCCAGCCCCTTCCTTAAATGTTTTGAATAAATGTATACCAACTGAGACCACTGGCCCACTTAATTCAGTACAGCCCGCCATACAGATAATGGCTCTCCAAGGTCTGGAGCTGAGAATGGTCTCTCTTAATACCCCTGTCTTTATCTGGAAAATGTCAGGGATTGAATTTGGAGCCTTCTGCATGCAAAGCATGTGCGAACCACAAGCCACTGCTCCTTCTGCCCCTGCTTCACCTTCATGTATTTAATTAAGAACTGGATTAGTTTTGGTGGGTTGCTTAATTTCCCTTTTACAAATTAATTATTTCTCAAGATTACATTTCAATGACAAAGTAGCTTTTAGCAAACTCTTGCGGTATGACTGCCCCTTTCACTGGAAAGCTGTGTAATGGCATCCCAAGGCATGAGGCCTGATACTTGGAAGATTTAAAAGATTGTTTACATGCCCTCTTGCAAGGAGTGTTTGCTTGTTTATGCTTTTTTTTTTTTTTTGCTACGTGAGGGACTGGATAGAGAATGTTTATGTAGGCAAACTCACTATCAATACAATTACATTTTTAGAATACCACGTTTTGTTTCCTTCTATGCCAAATTCAGAACACTTCTGCGTTGCCTGGCTCATTGTACTTGCTGGGGATTTTGGCCAAATTGATTTAGCCTATCAGCTCATTTATGTGATGGGGGTTGGGGGGTATTAACTATATTGATGTTACAAGTAGAACTGCACAACAGTGATGTGAGGTCTCTGCTGGTAGGGCAAATAATATAATACTGAAAACCTCTGCCCTGATCCTATGAACCTCTGTGCCAAATGTGTGATTTATATAATGCTAGTTAAGGTGCCTAATGTTGGGGGGGGGAGGTCGCTCTCCTCTTGTACCAGCACTAATACTGATCCTGGGATAGCAGTTCCCATTAGTACTATTAGTACCATTAGTACTATTGGGCCAGTGGTTCCTGCCAACTCCTTTTTGGCATAGCTATGCTCCATATTGAGCTGCGGTGGTTCAAGTGGTTAAGACGCTGAACTGCAGGCTGTGGAAGGTCAGTAGTTCAGCAGTTCGAGACCCGGGTGCCGCATGACGGGGTGAGCTCCCGTCTCTAGTTCCAGCTCCTGCCAACCTAGCAGTTCGAAAGAAGAAATTGCAAGTAGATAAATAGGTACCACTTTGGTGGGAAGGTAACAGCGTTCCGTGCACCTTGGTGTTTAGTCATGCCGGCCACATGACCACGGAAACGTCTTCGGACAGCGCTGGCTCTTCGGCTTTGAAACGGAGATGAGCACCGCAACCCTAGAATCGGATTCGACTGGCTTTCGAGCAAGGGAACCTTTACCTTTACCTATGCTCCATATAAGAGGTGTTCTGCTGTATTAAACCAGTGGTACATGAAGTTCAACATCCTGCTTCACACAATAGCCAACCAGCTGCCCTGGAGGGCCAACAAACAGCTCCTTCATCATAGCTAGTAACTAGTGATGCCATCTGTGCTCATGGCCATCACTGCATCCATTGGTACTAAATTCCATAATTAACAATGCAATCCTAAGCAGGTCTACTTACTCAATGGGGCTCATTCCCAGGGAAGCGCTCTTAGGATTGCACTGTAAATTACTTAAAAGTGAAGTTCTGAATCAGGAGTACTGTTCAGACTCATTTGAATGCTGATAGGACAAGAAGGGGGAAGAACCCCATAGTCCCTATTCCCTTGCATAGTATACTATGATCTCTTCAATTGTTGGTGCTTTGGCAATATCCAGTATTTGGAGGGTGGTAGTGGTGGAAGATTCTTAGCTAGCAGATTAAAGCCACCTGATTTCACTAGACATAAGAACCACTGCAGCTTTTTAGGATCACAATTATTCTTACAACAACCTAAAACTGGAAGTGGATTGCATTTCACAAGCGTTTGTATTACCAAAGTTGTCCTTTTCAAATTTCCCAACAGTCTGGCAGTCAAAACACAACTCCAGTCTCAAAGACACAGCATATGCTCACCAGCAACATCCTGACTCCTGACACTTCAGTGCTGGAAAATGTGCACTGGCTGCCCTTTTGTTTTCAGGCACAATTCAAAGTGCTGGATCTTTAGGGCTTTAAATGTTTTGGTGCTAACAAACTTTCTTTCTCTCACTCTGTCCAGTCTTCTAGCTAAAATCTTGTTCTCAAGTGTAGCTCTCCATCCCCCACATTTAGAGGTGAGGCAAGGCAGCAACTAGATACAGGGCTTTTTCGATAATGGTACCTCACCCACGGAATGTTGAGGCTTGCATGGTACCTATACTACTCTCTTTTAGGCACCAGGTCTTTTTTACCCAGGCTTTTAACTAAGGGGTTATAGCCTGAAAACTGTCAGATTCATTTTAAGCAGTCCAGGGTGCGATCAGATGGGCTGTTCGATCCAATGTCATTCCTTCTACCTGACAGATTTAATGTGCATACCCAGACAGTGACATCTGTCTTCTGTTCCCAAGTCATCAGCCGTCCTCACCCCCGACTTTGCTGACACTGAAGAAAGTCCAGTATTTACAGGTCAAATTGTTCCACTGTGCATTTCCTGGCATCTGATCACTTTGTTGCATGCTCAAGCCATTTGTGAGGTCTGTGACTTCTGCTCCCTGACCACCATTTTTTTTCACAGTTAGCGATATATGCATAACCACATATTCACTCCTGGTGAATAAGTAGTTTTGTGCATATGCAAAGTAGACTTTTTAAAATAAAAGAGGGTGGCATGTCTGGTCACATCCTCTCCAGAACAAATAACTCTGGAGAAATTAGAGGCACAGCCAGACTGTGCCAAGCCTGCCATCTGATCACAGCCCCAGTGTTTTATTGTTTTCTGCTGTAGCTTGGTTTTTAATTGATTTATTTTTTACATTTTAGGGTTTTGTTTTGATTTGTAAGGCACCTCAGGTAGATACCCTGGAGAGACATCAAGTACTTTTTAGAAAAACATAAAAGGAGGAAGGCCAGAGAGAGCTGTAATTTGACTGACTGAACTGTTTGGATCCCTAGTGAGAGATATAATGTGAAACCATGGTTCCTTTCAATTTATTTGTGAAACCACAATTCAGTTCACCAATAACTATTAAAATCCTACTCTGCTTTGACAAACAGTGGTTTCACTATCTTCATTTCTCTTTATTTTCCCTGCAGAGTAGGGTTGCCAACTGTGCATTGGGAAATACCTGAAGATTTGGGAGTGGAGCTTTGGGAGGGCAGGGTGTGGGGAGGGACCTCAGTGGAGTATAATACCATAGAGTCCACCCTCCAAAGTGGCCATTTTCTCCAGGGAAACCGATCTCTAGTCTGGAAGACAGTTGTAATCCGGGAAACCTCCAGGCCTCAGTTGGAGGTTAGCAGCCATAACGGTAACGGACAACAGTTAGCAGAGTGACCACTATCAGATGATCACACGAACTGTAACATAGTTAATTAAACCATGGTTTTACATGATGTCTACATTGGGCCATTCTTTCAGTGGTTGGCCATTCAAGTACCCTCAAGCAACATGACTGTAGCGTTTGTTCTCTCCCCCCACTTCAGAGTGCAGGTGTCATGTCTGTCTACCTGTTCATGAAGAGATATACTGCTGAAGAGATGTATAGACCTCATCCTGGCTTCTACCATCCACGGCTTAGCAACTGTTCTGACTACTCTGGCCAGTTCCTCCACCCAGATGCGTGGGTACGTGGGCGCAGTCCTTCCGACATCTCCAGTGATGCTTCCCTTCAGATGAACAGTAATTACCCTGCTCTACTTAAATGTCCAGATTATGACCAGATGTCATCCTCTCCATGCTGAATGGCAAGTATATACCCTCACTTTGGGGGGTGAATGAAAAGCAGGTGGAGGTTGTAATGTCCTGAGTCTGTATTTTTAAAAAACGACACTTTGCCAGGACAGCCCCCTCCCATTTATACAATTAGCAAATGATATTATTACCTAGAGATGGTTTTCCCCCTTCTGTAATGCATATATGCATATCCAATTAAACTACAGCTGCTGTTTTGATCCTGCAGCTGTTCCATATACCCAAATCTCTTGGAGCCAGAGAGAAAACATGGGTGTGGAAGAGACACAGGATCATACTCAAGAGAGCTTGAAACCAGAAGGACATCACCAGGAAGGAAAACAAAGAGTCTCATTTTAAAAAAAAAAAATCAAAGGTTTGTGGGTTTGTGTAGTTTTATTTGTGAAACATTATCAAAATAAAGGAGTAAATAGTAAGTAAATATTAAATAGTAAGGAGTAAATCTTATGGTTAATAATTAAAGAACTGCAGATTGCATTATTGTGTGGCATTTTGTTTAAAAAGATGGACATCTAGCTATGGCTTGGAAATATATTATGTTGGAACATACGTAGATTTTAATTTCCTCTCAGCTATTTGAAATAAGATTGTGTTTTTTGTTGGGAGTCAGACACATAACCCCTACTGGCATTCGCCTTTTCAGTCTCCTTTCAGTCCAGTTTGGCTGCTTCCCAGTTAGGGTCATCTCTCTGGCATTAGAAGTGGAGCCTCTTGAAAGAGTGCCTGATGCTTTGCTGATATACAGTAACACAGTTTACCCTTCTGATATCTGACTCAAAATGGCATCAGTTTTGCATAAGAAACAAGAATAACAGATTGAAATTGGTCTTAGAGGTGCCCCTGGACTTAAACTTTGTTCTGCTGTTTCAGACCAACACGGCTGCCCACCTGAACCAGACTGAAGTCTGTTAGGCTAATCATATGCAGATCAACATCTCAGTTGCTTCATTCAGTTTTACAGATAGGGTTGCCAGCTCCAGGCTGGAAAATATCTGGAGATTTTAGGAGTGGAGCCTGAGGAGGGTGGGGTTTGGGGCATAATGCCATAAAGTCCAACTTCCAAAGTGGCCATTTTCTCAAGGTAAATTGATCTCTGTTACCTGGAGAGCAGTTGTAATAGTGGGAGATCTCCAGTCACCACCAGGAGGTTGGCAACCCTATGGAACTAGGGATATGACTATTTATATCCAGTGAGAATCAAGCCCTCTGTCTTTAATCAAAGAAGTAATTTTCATTAATTTTGCTATATACTACCCTTTGGTAATCAATCACAATGAAGTTGCTTGGAATATCTACTTGAGCTCCAGAGGATTTATTTATGCTGGTGTTCAGCAGTCTCTTTTTGTAAATAAAGTATGCAGAAAAAAACATTCATATCCGTACATTGTACTGTGTGTATACTACCTCTTGTAAGGATTAGGGATTGTTCAAATATGTGCATCAAATGTGCAGATTCTCAGTCTGATCTCTTATTGCTCAGAACAGTTAATAGATAAGCAAAAACTCTGTGTTCTGTTTTTGCTTTGAAATTACAATGTGTTGTAGTCAAAAATAAATCAAAGCTTTCAGCATATCTGTAATAATGATCACTGTTAAATATAAAGAACTCCTTAGCAGCAAGGACTTCTGTTCTTATTAAATATATGGGATCTTGTGCAGATGTTCATATCCTCCCAGTTATACATGTAATAGGAGCACTTACTTTCTCACTATATATAGTGATAGTTGATGTGTACTGAATTTCTAAGCCTAATGAAATATTTTCCTCCTGTTGTATTTGATTCACTATTAGAATTCTAGTTTTCCAGCTGTTTATACTGTTTCACCATATTTAAAATACAAAAATATTGGCACTCCAGTCCAACAGCATGCATGAGGATTCCAGAAATACTTCTTTAAAAGCTAAAATCCTTACCACATTTGGATGTGGGAGAGTAAGTAGTGGAGTAAGTAGTGGCAAGACTCCTCCTCTGAACAGCCACTCACATGGGATTTTAGCTGTAAAAAAAAAAGCTCCATGCATGTTTCCCTGGCTGCATAATTGGTTGCACATGTAGCTCTCCATGGAGCAAGGGATATGTTCTCAGAGGCATGCTTTGGTGCATGTACTATGGACTGAAGTGGCAATGTGTAAGTAGCGATAAGAAATAGACTGTTTTTCAGTTTTTTTAACTGACCTCCACAGAAAGCAATTGACTTGTACCACTTTCTTCCATCTACTTTAGATCTGGAGTTTCTCTTTTTCTTTTTTTATGTAACAGTTCAGTCGTTGAAGGGCATGCACTTGCTGTTCCTGATATGACAATATGATGCAACAGTTCAAGGTGCATCTTCGTTTCAGCCAAGTGCTGTACACAAACAAAATGATCAAGTCATTCCAAACTGAACAAATAGGTGCTATTAAGGCTCCATCTAATACAGGCTGTGTTCATTCAGAGTTATCTTTTAAATCAAGAACCTTGTTTTGTATATTCTAAAATATGTAAATATTCTATTTTGTATTTTCTCTGAAACTATTTCTTTTAAAGACAAACATATATGATTATGTATTAAGTATGTATTATGTTTTAAGACAATTTTTAGGAATGTTCAAAAATTAAAATAGAAAAGTCTTTGATCAGTTATGGTTAAAACAATGTCTCAGCAAGAAATTTTTGAATCAGGTCTCTATGAGAAAATGTTTCCAATTGTTGACCTTTCAGGCTTCTGTCTCCATTGAACAGGTATTCAAACCCCAGTTCCAAACAAAGTTCACCAAAGCTCACACCTATAGCCCATTGTCAGTGTCAGAACCTGAAGTTCTAATCAATCAAGAATAAGATTATTGTCTAATAAAAATATTGATTAAAAAAAAGAATAAGATTATTGTCACGGGTAAGAGAAGGTGATCTCTGGGTATGTTTAAACTCCATCTGTCTTTTGAGAAATTCATCCCTGAAAGTAATGCCAGGGAAAGCAAGATACAGGTGATACCTCAAGGTATTGATTCTAAGCACAAAATACCCAGTCGTTTATGTATAATGGCTGAACATATTCACAAAAATCGTGTTTGTTGAAACTGAATATGGTGATTATTTATTTTGGTTTTTCCTGCTTCAAAATAATGCGAGAAAGCAAAAGATATAATTGAAAAAGGAATTTGGTTTGCTGAAAGTATGTATGCCTATAAATACATTTAAGTAATATAATTCTCAAATATACATGCTTGGCATTTTGGACTGCTCTCCAGGTTAACAAAATCCTGTGATTCTTTTTGAAAAGTTTCCTGTATTCCTTGGAATTATTAAGCCTTGTATCCAGGACTGCCCTGGGTCCCTAGGCAAAAATTTCCTCCAGGCCCCCTTCATTATGCTGGGTTAAAACAGTTATGCTGCTGGTATCCCCCAGTGGCTCCTTGCCAAGCTTCCCAGACCACACAGAGACCTAGACTCCTGTGATTTTATATCCATATTCCACATCCACCCTAGTCCAAGCTCCATTTTCATGAAGCTGAATAGTTTCTTCTGGCACTAGCCCCACCACACAAATGGAAATGTGAACCAGTATATTGTCTCTTTAAAGCCTCTACCTACCCACCCATCCCCCTTCTGAATCAGGCCCATATAATAGAATCCAGAGTGAGTTCTTAACACATGCCCATTTCACTTGGGATATCCACCTAAGACAGAAGTCAGCCATTTTCTGTTAAGGGAGAAGAAAACCAGAAGAGATTCAAAGGTACGTATCTCACAATGAAATTTTGCTGCTACAGCAACTTCTTTCTTAATGTTGTCCTTTGGCTTTTATCTGGTTCTGAGAAGTTGAAAAAAAGAGAAGGGTGATAGTTGACTCAGCTGTTAAAAAGAAAGCTGGCAATTTCCCCTCACTTGACATACAAACTTCCTTGTCCAAAGAAAATCTCCTTCAGGCTGCAGACAGCGACATTACTTGCTTCTGATTAAATATGCATAAAATTGCACCATTTATTGAAATTAAAGGCATTCTACAGGTGCTCTCATTTTGTTACGAGAACTTCTGGAAAAAAATAGTTCCTGAAACTCTTTCCCAAAATGAGCAGCTGTTAATATGGTTAATATGGTTTGGGCTTGTGGTTTCGAGTTAATTCCTGAGTGATGAAGGAGGCCTTTGACTTCTACATATGATAAACCATAGTTAGGAGAAATTAATCAAGGCCCCGGTCACACGGGCCAAATAATGCGGGGGGAGGGGGCAGGCATGGCTATTTGCGCCATTGCTATTTGACCCGCCACTACGTGATCAGATGCAACGGTGGGGAACTGGGGCTTTTTCGGAGGTGCGTGTTTCCGGCGCGCTTCAACGAGGCAAGAGGAGTGTGCTGGAGCGATCATACAGAGAAAGTCTGTCTGCAGCCTGTCACAACTGTTTGATAGTGGGCTTTCGATGGTACTTTTTAACTCCAGATCTTTGGCCGGACGATCTCGGTTGGCAACGGGTGCTCAATGTTTGCCAGATGTGTCCGTTTGATCATGCCCTTAAACTCCACCCGGCATTCGTGAGTATCCTGTGGCAAATTCTGCATGTGACCAGACCCCAGGATAGGTAATTGTGTTAGTCTGTCTGTAACAGCTGAAGAGAGTAAGAGTTCAGTAGCACCTTAAAGATTAACACAATTTGTGGCAGGGTATGAGTTTTTGTGAGCCATTGCTCACTTCTTCACTGCTCACATCTGAAGAAGCAATGACTCACAAAAGCAGATATCTGAAGAAGTGAGCAGTGAAGAGTTACTAGGTACTGCAGATCAGCCATCAGAGAAACCAAAACTCGGTATGAGTTGGGTCTGGCCAGGGGGGCTCACTGCAATAAGAAAAACTTCTATAAATATGTGAGAAGCAAACACAAGGTAAAAGAAGCAATTGGACTGCTTTTGGGAGTAGAAGGAGAAACTCTGGTGGAGAACAGAAAAAAAGCAGACAGGCTTAATGACTTTTTTTGGCCTCTGTTGTCTCCCTGAAGAACTCGAGCCCATCTAGAGATGGTATAGGACATAACAGGACAATTGACATTGACAGGGAGATTGTGGAGAGGCGCCTGGCTGCTCTGGGTGAATACAAATCCCCTGGGCCAGATGGTGTGCACCCAAGAGTGCTCAAAGAGCTTTCTAATGAACTTGCAGAGCCTCTGTCCATTATCTTCAAGGCCTCCTGGAGGACTGGGGATGTGCCACAAGATTGGAGAAGAGCGAATGTTGTCCCAATCTTTAAGAAAGAAAAGAAAGATGACCCAGGAAACTACAGGCCTGTCAGTCTGACTTCTGTTGTTGGGAAGATAGTATTGCAGATTTTAAAGGGATCAACCTGTAAGCCTCTGAAGGACCACTTAGTGATCCAGGGAAGTCAGCATGGTTTTGCCCCCATGGTTTCCTTCTTTGATCATGTGACGAGCTTACTGGATCATGGGAACTCTGTTGATGTGATTTACCTGGAATTCAGTAATGCTTTTGATAAAGTTCCCTATGACATTCTGATAGGCAAACTGGAAGACTGTGGACTGGACTATAGGACAGTTCAGTGAACTGGTTAGAGGACGGCACCCAAAGAGTGGTGGTCAATGGTGTTTCATCAGACTGGAGGGAGGTGTCCAGTGGGGTGCCGCAGGGCTCAGTTTTAGGCCCAGTACCTTTCAATATTTTTATCAATGATCTAGATGAAGGGGTAGAAGGTCTACTCATTAAATTTGCCGATGATACCAAATTGAGAGGAGTAGCAGACACCCAATAAAATAGAGTTAAAATTCAACAAGACCTGAATACTTTGGAGAAGTGGGGAGTTGCAAACAGGATGCAATTCAACAAAGATAAATGCACAGTATTACATCTGGGTCACAAAAAGGTCAAGCACAAATACTGGATGGGGGATACATTTCTGGGGAGTAGTGTATGAAAAAGAGATCTTGGGGTAAGAGTGGACTGTAAACTAAATATGAGCAGTCAGTGTGATCTGGTGGCAAAAAAGGCAAATTCAGTCGTGAGTTGTATTAAAAGGGCCATAGCATTGAAATCGCAGGAGGTCATAGCCCCTATGTATACTGCCTTGGTCAGGCCACATCTTGAGTACTGTGTGCAGTTCTGGAGGCCTCACTTCAAAAAGGATGTGGACAAAATCGAGAGGGTGCAGAAGAGAACAATGAGGATGATCAGGGGTCTAGAGACTGAGCCCTACAAGGAAAGGCTAAGGACTTTGGGAATGTTTAGTTTGGAGAAGAGGAGATTGAGGGGGGACATAATTGCTCTCTTTAAATATTTGAAAGGCTGTCATTTGGAGGAGAGCAAGGAGCTGTTCCAGTTGGTAGCAGAGGATAGGACCCGAAACAACGGGTTTAAATTACATGCAGAAAGGTATTGGCTGGATATTAGAAAAAATGTTTTCAGGGTCAGAATGGTTCAAAGGCAGAAACAGCTGCCTAGAGAGGTGGTTAGCTCCCCTTCACTGACAGCTTTCAGGAAGAGGCTGGACGAATACTTATCAGAGATGCTTTAGGCTGGTCCTGCTTTGGGCAAGGGGTTGGACTAGATGATCTGTATGGCCCCTTCCAATCATGATTCTATGACTCTATGAAAACTCATACCCTTTCACAATTTTTGTTAGTCTTTAAGGTGCTACTGGATTCTTACTCCGTTCTACTGCAAGGAGATATTAAGGGCCTTTCTGCATTCAGTCTTTACTCCCGATTTCCCCAGAACTCGAGGCATTATGCCTTTGATTCAAACAATTTCCTTCCATACTGCCTTTGTCATTATTCTTCAGCACTTCCGTGCTGGAAAGTCAAGTCTCTACGGATTAGCTTTCTGGGTGTTTTGAGCCCTAGTTGCTCTTATCCTTTGGAGTAGGAGTAGCCAAGGTGCCAGCATGATACTTCTCCCCTCCCTTCCCTTCAGTGCCCCATGTTCTCTCTTCCTTTTCACAGAGCCCTGACTGGTGGGAAGAATTCTTCCAGGAAAATTGTGCTGGATTGATAATATACAATTATTAATGCTTACTATTAAATCAAAATACAAATCATCAATCCATGCATCCATTTTTGTTTTGAGGGAAATGTTTGTGATAGAAGTCTGTTTGGCTTAGAGTTTTTAAGTTAAGTAGCCTTTATTGGCATAGAAAGTATTGATACAAGTTAGTACAGTATAAAAGGTAGGTTAAAACCACAACATACATATGCATCTGTATAAATATAAGATTATTTCTGTAAGTTCCCTTGGCATACCTTTATAGCAGAGTAAAGAAACTTATCCACCTTCTCAGTGACATTAGAGGAGAAGTCATTCAAGAGTCTACAAACCTTAAATGCATCAGAACAGTCCATCATCCTAACTAAAATAGAATGTAGAGTCATGTAACGTAAATCTGTATGCAAGTGACAATAAAGAAGAACATTGGTAATTGACTCCACACATTTTTGATTGCAAGGGCAGTATCTGGTTGAGTAGGCTATCTTATTGAATCTGCCATAAAAAATGGCTGAAGGCATGGCATTACATCTGGCAAAGGAAAATGCTCTGCGCTGCTGTGGTACCTGCAAAGAGGCAAGATATGGAGCCATTTTCCCAGTGATGAGGGGAATCTCAAAGCTCAGCAGGGAGCAGGTTTTTGTTGGCCAGACCGAATAACTTCTGACATTTAGTGTGTAGCATTCTGTTTTTAATTTGATGAAATGCAGTGGTTAAAGTCAGCATAGAGAGTGATTCTATACATATACCCATCGCTTTAATTTTTCTATCAATATACGCTAACCAATTTGACATACTGGACTCAGAGAGCATTTGAAAGATACAGCTCCCAGGTTCATTGTAATGCAGGCATAGCCAGAATTTGATAGTAATGAACCATACAGTTGTTTCGATTAGAGACATACCACTTTCCAAGCAGATGACTGCATATGAAACACATATCAGCATACCCAAAATTTTTCACAGGAATTTGGATTGAGTCCGTTTGGTGGCACAATCAAAGGCCCCAATCCAAATCGGGATGCCATATAGTAATTGTGAGGTCACTTTGGCCTTGAAAATTTTTATGGCAGCTTGCACAAATTGGTTACCTCTGCTATAAAAACACCGTGCTATAGCCAATGCACTGATGTTAGCTGATTTCACTGCATACTTATGGTGGGTAGACCAAGTCGCATTATATCGGAAATAAATACCTAGATATTTAAAATATTTGACTTGCTCTATCGCTTTTTCAGCAATGACCCAATTGTAAGATCTCCACTTTTTAAAAAAGACTAAAATTTTTGGCTTAGAAGTGCTTCTTGAAAAAACAGGTTTTTCCAGTAGCTCTTCCATCCAGTGTTCCCTCTAAGCTGAGTTAGTGTGAGCTAGCTCACAGTTTTTTAGGCTCCAGCTCACACATTTTTGTCTTAGCTCAGGAAGGACAGCTCCAGAGCAAACTAATTTATGCAGCAGCCAAATTGCTCACTCACAACTTTAGCGCCAGCAGCTCACTGAGTAGAATTTTTGCTCACAAGGCTCCCCAGCTTAGATGGAACATTGCTCCCATCCTCCAAACTGCTGTGGACTCTAACCAATTGTAAATGTTCAACAATTGCCCATGAGGAAACCTGTTATCATGTAAATAGTCTGCTTAACATAGACCAAAGAGAAAGAGGCTTAAACAGGATATTCACAGAAACAATTCTACTTTAAATGGTAGTATCCATTTCAAAATGGAGCACAACAAAGGTTCACAGCAAAAGCACTTCAGGGAACGTGTGAGTGCTGATCCCCCAGAACCAAATGCAGAACCAAGAAGAAGCCCCAAAACAAAGTGGGAGGGAATGCAGAATGGAAGACTGAGATGCACTCAGAAACCAAGGGAAAAGACAGGTGCTGAAAGGGCCACAGACCAAAAAGAAAGCGGCTGAAATGGGATATTTGTAGAAACAATTCTATTTTAAATAGTAGTATTGATTTTAAAACGGACCAGAACAAAGGTTCACAGCAAAAGCACTTTTGGAAAGTGCGGGGCAACAGTGTGCTGGAAGCAGTGTGAGTGTTGATCCACCTAAAATAAATGCAGAACCAAGACGAAGCCCCGACACAAAGTGGCAGTGAAAGCAGGAGGGAATGTTGAATGGAAGATTGAGATGCACTCAGAAAATGAGGGAAAAGACAGGTGCAGAAAGGGCCTGAGTTCTCTAGCTGTGTTTTTTAACCTCCCAGCTTTTACCCACAAAGGCAAAGAGGTATAGGAAGAGAAGGTGGGGAGATAGACAAGCTCTCACAGGAGAGAGACATTGGAAAGCAGCAGAGGAAGCATATTTGGCAGCAGGGACCTATATTCAAAATTAATATTATTAGATGAAATGCTGTCACCATTTTGCCCTCAGAGACAAACTAAATGTCAGCCACAGGAAAGAGATGGCTGATCTGCAACATATATAGAGTTGTCTTTTCAGTAGGATTCTGAGTAAACCTGCTTAGGATTGCTCTCTTAGCTGCTATATGATGGAGTTCTTTAAATGGCATGAGCAGTAATTGAAGTTATTATTTATATAAGGAAGATGTAAGAGGTAAAAGCTTCTGAACTTTAAGGGAACTGTTTTTATTTAAGTTACATTTCCTGATGCTCAGTGTGGCAGAATGAGCCTGCTCTGGCCTGCAGGCCCTATTCCACCCTGCCTTCCAAGGTTTTCCCAACACCTGGAGAGGCTTCTCTCCCTCCCTCTCCAGTAACTTGCTGCCATCACTTGACCTTTGTAAGAATTGCCTGCTAGGAGGGTCAGGGCTCCCAGTTTTCCTTCCAAGTTCTGAGGCCTTGCCTCTGTGTCTCCTGCTGCCCAGCAACTGGTTGCCACAGGGACAGTTTACTGCGTTGTGCGCCCCTGAAGGAATAGCCACTTGTCAACTGCCTGCCTTCCCCCTGGTGCTCTTTTTAAAATAGCATGTCTGAGATGGTGGAGGTCTATATGGTACAGAGCCACGATCAGCATCTTAAGCTATAAAGCATTTATTAAAAAGAAAATGTTCATAAGCATATGTTTGGCAGAGCACCAGATTGAGTAAGGGATCCAAAAGAAATTGGTAAAACACAAAAAATCTGACCCTCTATCTTTACATGCCCTCTCCGTATATGCCCTATCAGTTGTTAAGATATAGGATAGGCTCTTTAGCTTAGGAATTACAAGTCTCCATGGAGTAGTTACCATTATCTTGAAGCTTTCTCCCAGCTCTTCAGGCAAGCACATGGCCAAAATGGCTGCCTCCTCAGTTAAGATTTCTGCTTGCTCTCATGGACTCCACATCAGCCAAAGAGAGCTTCCTCCTTGCTCCCATGAGTTTTATCACCACTCTTTTCCCCACCCATGGACTGGGTCAGGTCAGGTCAGAGAAGCATTTTCTCCAGCTTCTTCCTGGAGTTTTTCTAGTCTAAAGTCCTCCAATTCTCTCTTCCCTGCTTGGAGGAGGGGAGAGAACTTCACCCACCCCTTTGGAGAAGGGGGAAGAACTTGACCCACCCCTTTATCTCTCCTGCTAGATTCATCAGCATTTGTATAAAGGTAAACTGGAAAGCATTTGGACTGCCCTTCCTGCCTGTTCTCTGCCTAGAGAAAAGAAACTTTTAAAACTCTGAGTGGAGGTTTTGCACATTTCAAACCTAGAAAAAATGCATTTCTTCACCCTCACAACTGAAGAGATAATAAAATACTTTGTAGGTGTGGGACTTGGCAAAAGAGTTCCAGACATTTCTTTCATTTGGATTTTTTAAAAACCCTGTTGATGTCTCCATTCATTTTTGATGGAAACCCACCTGGAAATATGGCAACCTGACCAACAGATGGTGGCTCTGACTCTGGTCTGGTGCCCTGGGTGTTTCAGGGCTGTGAGTCACCATTGTCATCATCACCACCTATTCTACCAGCAAAGTCAGCCAAATCTGAGGATACTTTAAGCTGGTGACTGCGGCTGAGAACAGGCAAGACAGAACTGAAAAATGCCCTGGGTTTTCAGAAAAATCTAAAAAAAAACCCCCAAAACATGGTGTGTGTGTGTGTGTGTGTGTGTGTGTGTGTGTGTGTGTGTGTGTGTGTGTAAAAATGCCAAAATGATAAATGGTGTGCCTGTAGCTGATCTTTGTGTTCCAGAAGCGCTAGTGTAAGGGCTATGAAGTGAACCAGCTCACCAAATAAAGAAAAAGGAATGGTGGAGATACAAGAAAGATTAATGACAAATGTTTTCATAAAACTGAGTTCCTGAAATGAAGTCAATACTATCTTTTCTTGAGACACTCAGTTTTATGAAAATTTGGAGAATCCTATTCTGGGGAGCCTTTATCAGGTAATAGCAAAAGCACTGTTCATGGAATTCTACTGATGATGTGGCCATTTTAGTCCTGGTGATTAAGACCTGGCTGAAAACCAGTTCTCTGAAGGTTGGGGAGTCATTACAATATATTCTTCATAATCTATATATCTAATTCTCAACAGTCCCCTCTGTGTGCGAATACTTATTTTCACGAACAGAGGGCACACTCTCCCCCAACAGGTTTTTCTACAGACTCGGGACTCTGTGGGTCTGCAGAAAAATAATTAAAAAAAATTAAACTCAGGGAGGGTTGAATCCCCCCCCCCAATACCTTACAAAATGGTCAGGGATCTACTCCAGTCCCCACTACATCGAAAGTGAAAGATAGACTGCCTGATAGCCAGAGAGAGATGATGAATGGGGGAAGAGGGCAGGAAACAAAAGCAGAACTGGAGATGGGAGGATTCCTCCTGCAGTATGAATAACTAAATAGCAGGGGGGTTGGGTTAATAAGGTGGGGGGAGGGCAGGGCACTTTCCAGGCCTATTTTGGATGCAGGCCTGGGCTAGGATTGCCCACTCCAGGTTGGGAAATTCCTGAGGATTCTGTGGTGTGAGTTTGGAGAGGGGAGATGCCTCAGCTGGATATAATGCCACAGAGTTCACCCATTTTCTCCAGGGGGAAAGATTTCTGTTGTCTGGAGTTTAGTTATAATTCTGGGGGATCTCCAGGTCCCACCTGGAGGCTGGCAACCCTAGGCCTAGCAGCACCCTCTGGGTGACTTGATACCACCTGACTTGCATGGTTCAATTAGGCCTGGCTGCTGGCTACTGTTCAACAGCAGCCACCCTATGAAAGTCAGTGTAGTATAATGGTCAGCTTCAGAGCATGGTTTGGGATCCCCAGATTTAGATCCCCATCTTGCTGTGGAAGCTCACTGGGTGATTTTGGACCAGTCTCATACTTTCAGCCTAGTCTACCTCATAGGGTTGCTGTGTGGATAAAAAGGAGGAGAATATAATGTAAACTGCTTTAGTCCCCACTGTGGAGAAAGACCATAGTTTTCCTCAGTAGAAGCTGCAGGGGGAAAGGAAACAGAAAGCTGAAGACAGGCAGATAAAGGTAGGCTGGTTATTAGATGGGAAGGAGATGGAGGGGGAAGTAGGTGGGAGGCCGGGATAGTGACAGGGGCAGAAACAGTGATGGGGTGGGGGCAGAAAGAAAGTGACAGGCATGGTGGAGAGAGGGAGAGAGAGTAAGAAAAGGGGTGGCAGGAAGGAGAAAGAGTATGAGAGAAGTAGAGGGAGAGGGGAAGTAGCAGAGGTGGGGGGAATGAGATAGCCACTCCCACAGGTTTCTTGCGGGTCCCCACTTGTTAATACTAATCCTAACCCGGTTTCTTAATACTAATGCACTAGATTAACCTTGCTACTTAGTACTAATTGTTGAGGCCACATGAACCCATGCTGTTGGCTGTAAAATTGAAATCTAAATAAATCTGATTACAGATTATTTTGGTGGATGCAGATAATGTCATTTATATCTTTGCATATTGATTCAATAGACTACTATATTCTAGATTTAAAACAGGAGAATCGAAGAACAATACTTACTTGTTTAACAGTGATGCTTCCACAAACTCACATTATTAGGAATGCCCAATCAAGGAATCAGAGAAACAATGCAGAAAAGCAGACTGTTACCCCTACCAGCTTTATTAAATAATTTTCTTGCCTTTTCTTTGCTTGTGGGAATTAGCATCAAAGGCAGAGCTAACCAGAGGTGGGGTATCATGAGAATCTGCTCTCAGTGTTTACGGAGATAGTTTATGTAGTCAATAACCAGTCCAAATTGCAGAGAGGAATGGGTTTTATTAAGGAAAAATAATAACTTAAGGAAATAATAACTTAAGGAAAAATAATAACACTCAAATCAAGGATTGCAAGCATATAAGGAGATATAAAAAGAAGTTAGCAGACAAATAGAGAGGATGGGGGGAGATAATGGTGATACTGTACCTATTCTGTAGAGGTGATGAGGTCCAGAGGTTGTAGGGAGGAGGAGCATGGATCTGACCAGTAAGCCCGGGGGGCTGAGTTATACTCAGGGGTGTTGGCTTTGTGCACGTCCAGCCCAATCACACCATGCCTGTGTGGGACTGGATATATTTATACCCCAAAATGTATCCTGAAGGTATGCTGAAGTGTGGTGGCTAATTGATGGAATTTCCATTGTGGAACAATAGTGTGATCTGGCATTTCCCTAGTGCCAGATAAAAGAAGGTGATGTTTCTGAAAGTGTGGCAGGATGAACCTAAATGGGTGACCATTCACTAGGCATGAAGAGTTAATGTTCACCTTGATGGGTCTGGCATAGATGTAAGAATGCAGATGTTTTTAAACAAATATATGGAGACAGGAATGTGAGGATTACAGGAATGTGAGGATTATTCAGAAGGTATTTCCCGACATTCAAGTGGAACAGGATTTGGGGGCAGGAAACATGCAACATACTTCATTCATGAAAATGACACATACCAGAGGCTCTTTGTTTCTGCTTGCCTGTACAGTTGACAGACAAAAGACTGGCCATTTGGTGAGTAGAAGATGCCTGAAGTGAGAGCAGAGACTTGCCCATTCTAGTCCTTATGGACTGAGCTGACAGGAGAGGAGGGGGGGTTGTCTGCATGGAGGATGTTCTGATAGTGCAACTTGAAAGGCGGTTTTCTAAGGCTGTGGTCAGACATGCAGTTCAATCTGCTGTTGTCCTGCCTCCAGGTTATTTTATAACAGAGATTCATGATCAGACTCACCCCTTTTAGCACTCTCCAAAGGGCTTTTACTCAGTTCTTGATTGATCAGATGTGGCAGCAATTTTTTTTAAAAAAACTTTGTCTTCTGAGCATGCCCACAAGCACTTATAAGACTGCTGGGATAGGGGGCTGTCAGCCATTTTTTTTAAAATGCCCTCTGAGCAAGTACACAAGTGCTTGCTGAGACTGCTGGGACATGGAGTTCACTGCCATCCTCCCTCTAATCTCTTCAATTTATCTCTTCCCCAAAGCACAGGAAAAAGCTGAAGAACAGAGGTGTTTTTCTTTGAGAGTTTTTAAAAAGAAAACAAAGTTTTGAGCTGTCCCTATGTGGCGGGGGGGGGAGAGGTGCATATATGCAGTTATGCCTACATTGCCAACTAGTAAAAAAAATGGCAACTGGAAAACAAGAGACCAGTCATACCTGCCTGAAAGCTTGGGTGTGCAACAGAACAATCAGACAACAGGAAATCCATTTTGGAATCAGCTCAGACAACAGGACTGGACTTTCATAGGTATCAAATAAATATGCAGCAAAGGGGGGGACTCAGAAAACTGGGGCATGACAGACATATATTGCTTTCTGATCATGCACTTTAAATCTGTTGGGGAACAGCAATGGCAATGGATCAAACTGCACGTCTGATCACAGCCTTAGTCTCCCAGCAAAAGCCACTGTTTAAGTCAAGCCTGGCTTTATGATGGCACTGCTTTTGGAGGTTTAGAGGTCGTTTTGGAGTGTCCCTCTCTCAGGAAAGACCACCTCAGATGCAGGGCACAAGAGGTCTGTTATAAGACATTCTACAGAGGCATGATGAATATTTTTACTCAGAAACTTCTTTCAACCTGGCAGCTGTAACTCCTGTTCAGAAGAAAACCCATAAGTAGATACAAGTTAAAAGACTTTTTAATACATAGTAAGCACCTCTATGAAAGGATTCATCCTACAATATTTATTTATTTTACAAAATTTATACCTCTCCTTTGTGCCCTCATAAGATCACCAAGGCAGTCACATCTTTAAAAACCATCAAAAATAATGTCATTAAAACCAGAGCTAATATACAAACAAAATATAAAAACAACAATTAAAACATGGAGCAGGAAGGAAGGATCACTGAGGAAACGCCAAACAAAATGAAGAAGTCTTTGCTTGCTGGTGGAAGACAGCAACAGAAGGGGACAGCCAAGTCTCCCTGGGGAGGAAGTTCTAGGGTTTTGGTGTCATTACTGAGAAGGCCCACTCTTGTTGCCACCCATCTAATCCTAGAAGGCAATCTAATCCCAGAACCCAATGCATGGCCTTGAAAGATGACTGAAGGGTCAGGTAGGTGGTCCTTTAGGTATGTTGGCCCCAAATGTGGTTGATACACAAATCATTCAGAACAAGATGGGGTTTCCCATTCCTCTGGTTCAGTTTGTACAAAATTTCCATGAACACAGAGACCATGTTTATGGAAAGCAACATAGTGCTATACTACTAAGCATTATTATCTGTAGTTTAGTAAAATAAAAAGAGACATTTTCAACACAGGCGGAAGTACTGAAGAAACTCTGACGAAATTATTTATGTCTTTGTAAATTATGTATCCTCCTACATGCTTGACTGCACAAGAGCGCTTAAAGCCCTGGCTTCTGAATGTTCTATGGAAATGTAAAATGTAGGATTAAGTGTCGTCAGAATGTGTGTTCTAGTGATGGCTATTGTTGAGTTTTAGTAGCCTTGTATGACTCCAAAGTGGAAAGAACTACAGTGATACCAAAGAACAAAAAGGCATGGCAGTATACATTATTGTTAAGACCATAACAGAAAACTGGACACTTAAGATGCAATATTTGTATTTTAAAATATACAAGTAGAGTACTGTGAAGACAAGTAGCACACCTCCCAATTCTGCATGAGATTGCTCAAGTAAGAAGAGCTCCTGTATCTCTGTTTTAGCTGATTTGAGAGTAAAATCTCTGTTCTATCTCTTTTCTTCCAATTAAAACAGTAAGATTCCTGCATTGCACACACATACCTACAAAGCTCTGCCCTTACCGCAGAGGTGTTACCTATAGAAGTTAGATTCCTGGCCATCAGAAGAATATCCCCTGAAATTCTCTGGTTAGAATTCATGGCACTCATCCAGCCACTCATTCATTCATTCATTCATTCAAGACCAGGCAAGATTACAGGAATACATTTTTTCTCTTTCTTGAAAAAGTAGGTCACTAGCTGTCTTCTTTAATGAAAACACTCTTATTGCAATTAAAAATGCAACAGAATCTCATTGGCATCAGCACATCTATGAGGCCAGTGAAACTGGGTCATGACACATTGGGTAAATTCAGGTACATTTCAAGGATCAAGCTTGCACACTGGAAGAGCTGTGTTTTCCAATTTCCAATATTATTTCTGCCAATACATACAGACTGGGGTCTCTGCATTTTCCCTAATGAATCATCAAAGTCTCACATTTCTGTAATGGTTCTCTCTCTTATTTCAGCTACATAAGATTCCAGATAAACACAGAGCACATCCTTCAGCAGTTTATTTATGGTATTTCTAAGGTCATGTGTGCGTCTGTGCTATGGGAAGTTTTGGTACCCTGAAAATAAAAATGGTGGGCCAAGAAACCGAGTGAGACACAAAAGTCTTCTCAGGCAATAATGACCATAGTAGATTCTTAAAGTCACTACCATTAAAAAGTTGCATTTGCTTTGACAATCTAAGGTCCCAGTCACACGGGTGAGATAACGCGGGGGGGAAGTAAGGCTATTTGCCCCGTAGTAATTTTACCAGCATTTGTGCGATCACACTGTCCGTGGGAGCTGTGGGGCAGCCCCCCACTGCGTGATCAGACCCAAACTGCGGGTGCATTGGGGGGGGTTGCCATATGTTTCCTTTCCTTTTCTTTTTTTGGCCCCCCGAAGGGGATTTTTTATTTATTTGCATTTTATATAGACTACAAACTAAAGAAAATAGGAGGGGGAACTAACACTAAGGGAGAAAGAAAAGCAAGCGCACACTAAACTAAAAACCCAAGAGTAGGAGATCTTCCACCCCGTTAGCATCTATGTTAGTACTACACAGTTAGAATACATGAATACCACGAGTTCCTGTCTAACTTTCCCTAATTCAGAATTAGCTGATTAGTTGTTATGAGAGTATTCCAGAGCATCTCTCAAGCTCACTTCATAAAGGCCAATTTCAGAGTCCTTCTGCCTTTACTTAAGTTTCCTGTCCCTAAGTGCACAAGTTGGTCTTTGGGCATCAATGCCTTCTTCTGCCACCAGGTTCTTGTCCATCTCAGAGGGAGCAGAGCCACTCAAACCAGTTTTGCCATCTTCTTTAGTCCCCAGGTGATGTTTAAGAAATTCCTTGGCTTTAAACATGGAGTCAATCTTCTCTCTCTTATCATTCATCTTAAAGACCACTCCTTCTGGGACCACCCATTTATATCCGATTTGGTTGGTTTGGAGAAAGAGTATCAAGTCCTTGTAACTTTTCCGCTTCTGACGAATCTCGAATGCTATGTCCTTTAAAACCTTAATACTGTCGTTCCCCATTTTCAATGGAGCTGCCGAGGTTGCTCGTAGAATTGCATCCCTAGTTTGTCTTCTTGAAAATCTGACTGATATTTCATCAGGTAGGCTATTCTTTTTGGTGTAATTTGAATACACCCTATATGCTGTTTCAATGTTGTGCATAATTTCTTCCGCTTTTAAGCCTACAACTGGTGCGAGAAGATCACTAAGGAGCTTCTTTAAATCTTCCTTCCAAGACTCTGGCACCCCTTGAAATCTGAGGATCATATTAGCTTTTTCCATTTGCAAGGACAAAAGCCTATGTTCTTGATGATTTTGCTTATTCACCACTTAATCCACTCTTTTCTTCAACTTTCTGTGTTCGGAGTGCATCTCATTCACTTCTGCAATCATCTGCTCCATTTGTTTAACCGTTTCCGCCACTTGGAGCTGCTGCGCTGCCATCATCTGGTTTAAGACGGCTAACTGCTGGTTAATACTAGCGAGTTGATCCATGACTGGCTTGAGCATATCCGCTAGTAGTCTTATGACGTCTGGCCCCTCCTCTTCCAGCTTAGGACTCTGGCCGCCCGGAGGTTTCGATCTGCCCCAATCTAGCTGTCTTCAGAGACTGTCCGTCAGGGCAACCAACACCATTTCCATCCCATGGCTGGGGCAGAAGCCAGATAGGAATGGTTCCAATGCCAGTGTCTCATCCAGATAATCCTAGAGCTGTTCAGCTACCCCACACCCAAGTTCAGGACTGATGGAGGACCAAGTAACCTGCGGGGGGGGCAGTTCTTGCAAGGTGACAGTTTCACTCTCCTGTGCCTAGGTCTCGGTCATGCAAACCAGATCCACATTCTGTGCTGTCAGATAGATCTGGAAAATAGAACTGGAAAGAGCTCTGCCCCCTCCCCCTTGCTTTTACTGACAGAACCAAGCCTTGGAAAACTATGGTTGCCTAGCAATAGCCACTGTGGGGATCCATTGATTAAAGCTACAGGTGCTCCTTTTAACATTTTGGGATTTTTTAAAATCACCTGATGTATTCTTTTTTTTAGATTTCACACTTTTCTGCAAACCTGGGGCCCTTTTCAGATCAGATATTATTTATTTACTTAAGAACATAAGAGAAACCAATGTTGGATCAGGCCAGTGGCCCATCCAGTCCAACACTGTCACACAGTGGCCAAAAATACTAGGTGCCATCAGAAGGTCCAGTAGTGGGGCCAGGACACTAGAAGCCCTCCCACTGTTGCCCCCCCAAGCACCAAAAATACTTGCCCCAGACTGAGAGTTCCTACCTATACTTTGTGGCTAATAGCCACTGATAGACCTCTGCTCCATATGTTTATCTAATTCCCTCTTGAAGCCGTCCATGCTTGTAGCTGCCACCACCTACTTCATTTATAGCCCACCTTTCTCCACAATGGGGACCCAAAGCTTACATAATTGTCCTCTCTTCCAGTTTACCCTTAAAACAACTCTGTGAGCAATGGAGACTGGGAGGGAAAAATCCTCCTCCACCCTGCCCTGGCCCTCTCCCTGAAGGAGGAAGGGAGAGTAGAATTGGTAGAGTGCTGCTTTCCTTGCCAGGGCAGGCCTAGGATGAGCTGGGTGCTACCTTCCTTGTGTTATGTGGGCCAAGTGCCGGTTCCCTCACCTTGGCCAGGCCAGCTGGGCACCTTCCTTACCTCATGTGTGGCTTGGCATGGCCACCTGGGTGCTGTACAGATTTTGTTCCCCTCAGAGTCCCAGTCCAGGAGATAAGAGGCACAATTCCTGATACTCTGCCAGCATGTGCAGGATCTCACTTCTCTCTCATACCCCTCCAGGAATGAAAGATACCAAAGACCTACATGCTTCAAGAACACTTAAATCAGTAGACTGCCACCAGGACCTCATTTGGAACGTTCCCAACTCAGACAGGAGGAGAGGTCCCACCTCCAGCCTGGTTTCTGGGAATTAATAACTTATCAGCTCTGGGCTAGAGCTGCAGATAATTAATTAACACACAGTGGTAGACCTCAGCTGAGCAGCCCCAGGCCACGGAATTTAGCCTTAGAGATCCAGTTGCAATACAGAACTCAAACTCAGATAATATTGATCTATATAAATTCTTTATTTAGCAAAGCATGCATATAATCAGATTTGCAAAGATTATAAAACAATGAACCAGGCCTATAGCCTATTTAGCTCTAACTATACATAGGTATTCATATTCACCAGTCATTCAATGTGCGTTATGGCACCAGTGAATCTTCAGGATGAAAACCATGTTTGCTATGAGCAATTAAGTCTAGCTTCACTGCCCACTAATAAAATTCCATGTTGCAGGTTTGTAATCCAAACAGGAACTAACTCTTAGAAAGGGGCCCTCCTTCCAAGAGAGTTCTGACTCTATTTCCATAGGGTGACCACAATCCCCTCCTACTCTTGTCATAACTGAGTATGGCCATTTACCCAATCACGCCAGGATGGAAAGGTGTGTCTAACTATGTAGGAGCAGCCATTGCTTACACCCCTAAAAGCTCTTCTTGAGCTTTGAAGTGTAACTCGCGTGAGAAGATGTCTCAATGTCTGGTCTTCCCCTCAGAGGTGCCAAAGTGACTTTTGAAATGGATATCAGGTTTGGCATCTGCCATGCCATCTGTGCAGGTGACAAAAGTCACAGGGATATGTCAGTGGCCTGACCATTTTGGCCTAGCAGGAATGAACCAGGAAAGTCTTTTCCTATACAGGTGCCTCCCTCACCTAATGTGGGGCTCAGCCAGGCCATCTTGGTGCCTCATGCAGGACTTGTCTGGACGCTGCCACTGTCCACCTTGCCTTGTGTGGGGCCCAGCCAGGCTAGGTGCCATTGTCTATCTTGTTTCACATGGGGTCTAGCCTTGCTTTGCATGGGGATCAACTGGGCTGACACAAGTGTAGTCATCTGACTCTCCTTGTGTGGGGCTAGGTGGGTGCCACCATCTGCCTCACCACACACTGCTGGCTGCCTCAGCTTGTGCAGGCTGAGCCGGGTACCACCATCTCCACTCTCTCCCCTTACACAGGGCTCCAGCAAGCCAGGTTCCATTTCCCCTACCTTGCCTCAGGCAGGCTGGGCATTGCCTCCTCCACCTTGCACGGGGCTTTGGCAAGTCAAGCTCACCCCTTGTGTCACTAGGCTGGCCTGGCCTTGATGGGGGGAGTCGTCAGCTCAGTCAGAGACATCCTGATACTGTTAATGGTCAATGTGTGTCTGTCTGTGAGGTAATTAGGCTGAGAGTGTGTGACTGGCCCAAGGTCAGTGAGTTTTCAAGGCAGAATGGGGATTTTAGGTCTTAGTCTCAAATTCTAATTGCTACATCATACTAGTTTTAGTAGAGTGGTTGCTTCTGAGCAATAGTAAGCAGCCAGACCTGGGTTAGTCATGCAAGGTTAGTAGCAAACTGCCTGGAGGTTGCCACTGTCCCTGAAGAGTCCTTTAGAGGCCAAAATAGATTTAATTACATTTTAAACACTGTACAGGCAGTGGGTTGTTGTTGCATTGGTAGGACATCTGATATCCCTTTTAAATGTTGCTTTGCTACTGTAGACATTAAGCTTCATGTTATATGACAAATTATATAAATCAATCCCAATACTTCTCATCCAGCACCAGGATGTAATCAGTTTGTCCCTGCTTTTGTTGCTAGTTAAAGGTACAAAGATAAACTGGAATAGATTTTTTTACTGATTTACTTACCAAAGACTTATTGTGATATAAAGTTTTGTCAGATGTGTCCTATATTAGTACACATATATATGTATGTACACATATAACATTAAAAAATTAGACGCGTGGTTTGGATCAGAATCATATTGGGGGGGGAGGTGGAATTTTTGACCAGGGGCCGATGATGGTTCTTGGCAGCCCTAAATCAACAGCTATTGAGGGCATTCGTTTTTTAAAACTACAGGCACACCTTTTATCATGTTGAGGTTTTATACACCCTAATGTATGTTTGTTTGTTTTTAGATTTCAGATTTTTCTGCAGACCTGGCGCATCATGAGTCCAAACTCTAGGCTTCTTAGTCCTTTTCCATTTGGCAACTTTTCTGCTAAAAAAAGGAAGACATTCTAAAGCTGCTTTCTCCCCTATATACCTGAAATATAAAGGGAGTTTTCATAAGATGAAAGCTGTCTAGTGAATTGTTCTTAGCCATTAACCCTAAGCAAAAAAGGCCTATACCAGATATTGCTACCATCTATATTCTGGGGAGCCATTCTGTTCTCTAGACAGTGATCCACAAATCATTTGTACATTTGGCCACACATCATAAATCCTTCACCTTAAGTGGTCAAACTTCTTAATAAAATTAGGGCTTAAGCAACAGCATTATATACAGAATGTGTACTTTGCATGCACAATTTTTTTAAAAAATCCAACAAAAAAGGATTCTGCACTAAAATGTAGGGTATCTGTTACATCCTGGAAATGTTGTTATTCCCCTCATTAGTTAAATTGCAGACAAACTTTTAATATTAATTGGTCATCATTCATTAAGGACACCAAGGGATAGAAAAAAAATCCACATTTGATACACAGATTGCTACTTGGCTATCCCTGGCCTATGCAGTTTGGCATTCCTCACCAGATTCCTGCCTCAGGGAAGGATATTTCCATCATGTGTTCATTTACTGTTATCCTACTGTGAATTTTATTTATTTATTTGATTTATACCACACCCTCCCCACCAAAGCAGGCTCAGGGCAGCTTACATAAAAATTAAAACAAATAAAAACAGAGCAGCTAATTAAGGTCAGTATCCATGTCCTCTCTACCAGAAATGTGCAGTGTGCTATGTCCAGCCCTCAATTGCAAACGAAGCTGCTCTATCAACTTCTTGGGTAGCATTTCACATTAAAAGTGTAAAAAAAATATGACTGTGACATCTTCAATTCTTGCCAATTTAACTGGAGCAATTTGCTTCATATACTAAAGTTATAATAAATTAATAAAACAGCAACAGGCAAGTTGGCCAGTGAACTGTGAAGGCAATTGAGGAAAATCAAGTATATTAAATGACATAATGGGTTTTTAAAGGGAAAAAAATATCCATTTCCATTCCTTTGAATGCATTTTTTTTGTTTTTCAGAGAATCTTGTGGAAGTAGCTTTTCTAGTGCTTGTTTTATAGCTCCCCCACCTGTGCAAAAGAGATACAACATTTTATAGGTTTAAAATTTCTTCTTTATACATTGCATTATAACAAATAACTCTCTACATTCACAGATTTACTATTTTAAACAGAAGAATACCATTTTTCTTTTAAGGGCCTTCACTTATTGATGTCCAACAAAGACAAGTTACTTTCATCTATTTCCCTGATAGGTATACATTTTTGGAATAGCAGTAGGGAGAGCCAGTTTTGAAAACCAAGGAAGTAGTGGAAATGCAGCAAAAATGCTTTAAAATAGAACAAAGCCTGGCTCATGACTGCCCCTTCCCCAATCTAATTTGTGATCTAGGCCCTTTTTATTACTACAGTCCTTTCTATGCTATTATTTCTAATGAACCATCAATGAGCATAGCACTTTTTACTATTATTATTATTATTATTATTATTATTATTATTATTATTATTATTATTATTATTATTATTATTATTATTATTAATAATCAACAACAACAACAACAACAACAACAACAACAACAACCATTCTCCCCCAGAGAGCTCAGGACAGTGTATATCAGAATCAAATATAAGCAGTTAAAAACAATAAGTAGAAATAATAAATAGTTAAAACAGATAAAACAGTATAATTCCTCCAGATAATCGATGGCGTAAACTTTGGTTCCTCCATAGAGTGGATCACATACTGGGATTGGAAAAGCCAGGTGGGAACAAAAGTAGGAACCGTTGCTGTCCTCAACTGTAGACCTGGTGGAACATCTCCATTTTACATGCCCTGCAGAACTGAGCAAGGTCCCGCAGGGTGTGGATGTTACTAGCTAGAGAGTTCCACCTGGCCAGAGCCAGGGCTGAAAAGGCCGTTGCCCTAGTTGAGGACAGCTGAATTTCTTTTGGGCCAGGGATTGCCACCAGCATTCCTATCCTCTGAGAAATTGGAAGCTGTCCCAATTCTGCAGCTGTGAGCATTCAGTCAGAGGAAACTTCTGAGAAATAATCCAATCTTCACAAGGCGAGCACTGCAGGAAGAAGGGACACACCCTGAAATGCATCCTAGTCTGAGTGACACATGATTCAAGAAGCAAATCATAAAATGGACTTTATAGCCAAGAACATTGGCAATTCATATTTTTTCTAAGTTTGGGAGATATTTCTTCTTCTGTTAAATTCTTTATGAGAATACTGTAACCTTTTGAGTTTTTTCATGTATATGGTTTTAAGGAGAATTTCAAAAGTATAAATAAGCAATAGTTTTCATTATATATTTCACGGTTGTATTTTGTATCATCTCAGCATTTTCTCCAGGGGAGCTGATCTCTGTATTCTTGGAGGTCAATTGTAATTCTGGGAGATGCCCAGGTCCCACATGGAGGTTGGCAACCCTACAGCCTGGCCTGCCAAAGTCCCATTTATGTCAGATCCAGCCCTCATAACAAAAGATTTCCCCCACACACACAATAGCCTAATCAAGGTATTTTTTCTACTTTTTCCCACCAAAGTTTGACAGCAGTTAACTTTAAACCAACCAGTGAGATTCAAACATTTTATCTTGACTCAATCTAAAACCAGGATGGCCCAAATCCCACCTACTCTGGGGATCTTCTGTCTATAAAAGAGGAACCCCATGCCATAGCAAATTGTTCCTCAAATCTCTGGTCCAGATCTCTGCGGGTCAGAACTCTGGTTTGGTGTAGTGTTTGGTGTAGTGGCTAAGTATGCAGACTCTAATCTGGGAGAACCGGGTTTGATTCCCCACTCCTCCACTTGCAGCTGCTGGATGACCTTGGGCAAGCCATAGTTCTGTCAGAATTGTTCTCTCAAGGACAGCTCTGCAAAGAGCTCTCTCAACCCCACCGACCTCTCAGGGTGTCTGTTGTGGGGAGGTGAAGGGAAAGGAGTTTGTAAGCCACTCTGAGACTCCGAATGAAGGGTGGCGTATAAATCCAATCTGCTCCTCTTCTTCTGGTTTCTTGCTGAGAACCCCTGCTGCACTATGCAGGCTTTTTCTCCTTGCTTAGCTGGCTCCTCGCTCTGCTCCTTGGACCTCAGCTGTGTTTGCCCCTGGACCTCCCCAGACTTCAAGTCCAGGATTTCAGGTTGTGTGTCCCTTCCCAACAACCCAATTTCTTCTCTCAACCTTTTATAAATGTGCTGTCTTGTTTGTGTATGTGTGTGCATGTGTGGGTTACTTAGTTCTCAGGTGCCCAGTGTTCTTTTCATTTTTATTCTTTTTATTTCATTTGTATACAATAAAATTATTTGTGTTTACAATGACTCTCTCATTCGCTTTCTTCATAATTTTATTTTGGGGTGCTACTACCAAGATCCAGCCTGGTACAGAGAGGTTACAAAGTTCTCACATGATTCCTTCCTGGAACCCATTTTAAAGATAATTTCTCCTTCCCTGGGTCTAGTTTGAGTAACAGAATTGCAGCTGCTCTCCAAACAACAAAGATCAGTTCCCCTGGAGAAGAGGGGTACTTTGGAGGGTGGACCCCTAGCATCATACCCTACTGTGGTCCTTGTCTACCTCATGTTCTATCCTCAAATCTCTAGGATTTCCCCAACCTGGATCTGGCCACCGTACCCCAACATCCCCTGCCGGTGGCCAGGGAGAACCTGGCAACCCTATTGCCCAGTGAGAAGCATTTGCAGCTTATTAGGGGCTGGGTTGGCTTCTGCTTAGCTGGTCCTACCACACCATGTTTGCAGCAACCTTCACCTGTTATTAATTTATTCAAATAAAGGCTAGCAATTTAGAACCTCTGAGTCCAGTGGGTGGGCAGTCCACTGCTCTATAGTGAGTAAATTACTAAGTTCTCATTAACATTTGTGCAAACTTAGCTGGCAAACTCTAAGCAGTAGCTAGTAGTCTTTGTCAAGTGGGAGTCCTGATAGTCAACTGTCGCCTCTGTCTTTAATCTGCTGGTCTCTGTCAGGGTGGAGACTTTATTCTTGCAGTGTACCCTTGAATGTTCCCTCTAAGGCTTAGTAAGCTGTGGAGTCTTGTGAGCTAGCTCACACTAACTCAGCTTAGAGGGAACACTGCCCTTGATGCTTCCCTGGTGGTTGCCTCTCACAAGTCAGCCTTTTGCCCTTTTATGGTGGTAGTTCTTGTTTATTTTGCAAACCTATAGTTTTTCTGTGGCAGGCTACCTGGAAGGGCTGCTCCTCTTTCACACCATTTGGGAATGCTCTCTTTTGGCCTCCTGAAAGCAAAGCTACAACCACAGCATACATACTGAATTTGATTTGTTAGCTTATAATATAGCTGATTAATGTTGCTGAAACCATATCACACCACAGCTCATCACTTGCCCTTGTGAGGAGCTTCAGCACCAATCAAGAAAGTGGTTCAGTAGAGGTGAGCCACTGAGGCAGGGTCCCCAATATGGTGCCCATGGGCAACACAGTGCCTCTCAGCACTATCAAGTGTTTATAGAAAGTGGATGGGTCCAGGTGGGGCTCTTGATTTCTGATTGGCCACTGGAGATCTGACTGGCTGTGCTGATTAAAATGATGTTGCTTTAGCAGCGGCTGTCAATGCAGTGTTGAATTTATTCTCTCTCTCACTCTTCTTTCCCAGTGTACTCTTAAATTACCACTCTTCTCCCTTGCACTTGGGCTTCTTGTGTGTCTCTCTCTGTGTGTGGCTCTGCCTCCTGTGGCAGCCATTTTTTAGTTGGCTCAGCCTCCTGCAGCAGCCATTTTGTGGTTGCTCACACCATCCTGTGTCAGAATTCCAAATGTGCCCAAAGACACAAAAGGCTGGGGGACCCCTCTACTAAGGCATCAGGTCTTCATCTCCCCAGCCACAGCAACTGGCAAGTGTGGTGATGGGCCTTCCACCCCTAAGATATACTACCATCCACAACAGGTTCTGGTTTATTGAGGCCCCAGTCATACAGGCCAGAAAACACCGGGGGAGGTGTGGCAGTTCGCCCTGGAGCAAAATAAGGCACAGTAGCCCGATCACACGGGCCACCGGGTCGCCACGCTCCAGCCCCAAGCGCCGATCACACCACGCTGCTGCAGCGCGGCAAAAAAGCAGCGCAGCAGACCACGCAAGCTGTGCTGTTGCGAAGTGCGCATGTGCCATTGGGGGGGGCGCTGCCAGTGTCTTGCATATGCACATGCCTCATTCAGCGTTGGTGCGCATCCCATGGAAACTTACAACATCCGGAAACCCCGGGACATGGGCCGGCATCAGAAACCGTGGGATACTGGCACTCCCGTGATCAGACGCTGGCCTTTGCCCCGGGGTTTCCGGAAACTAGTACTTCGACCCTAGTAGTTTTTTACTCCGCATTTTTGGAGGGAAGCCACAGGTTGGCCACGGGAGCACTACGCCTCCCAGATGTGCTCGTATGATTGCGCACGGAAAGTCCGCAGGGCTCCCGTGCCTTCAATGGGGCAAATGCTCCGTGTGAATGGGGCCTGAGTTGTCCAGATAATGAAGTTAATACAGCTTTTAACGTAAATAGTCCTGACTGAAATAAAAGGGTACAACATAGCCCAGCACATTGCAAGCATAATTTTCTGACCAGCATTAGAAATTAATACAGATCAGACAGATGTCAGGAAAGCATCTGTACAGTAATAATGTTATATTTCATTCTCTAAAATATAGAGGAAGACATGGCAGTGGGGTCACTGTGGTTTGATGAAATGAGTGGAAAATGCTTAGCAGAAGAAACCTTTGAGTAAATGTCAAAACTACAGAAACAAAAGTTAACAGATATCAAAGTAAATGTATGCTTTGAAAGGAAGCATCTATTACAGGCCCCACAATAAGAGAGAGATGCATCTACTTGGTCCCCCTTGTATACTGGCATTTTTCTAAGGGCCATTTGAAGGTGAATAACTTAGCATGTTCCCTATCTCTACTCATCACAAATATGTTGTGCAACAAGAAATTCTTGATGACATTCTGCTTGCAGGTGTTGGAATCAATCTTTCAGATGCTATTACTGCAAGATGCTATTACTTAGGGCTATATTGGACTGTAATCTCCACAGTAAATGAATCTTATTTTTATGCCATTCACATGTAGTTCTGTGCTGGGTCACCATAACTGCTTGACTTATTTTTTAAGTCTCCAGACTTTTTTGTTTTTATTTTGGTCTGCTCTCCTTTTTGTTCATAAATTTCTTTGAGGATGATTATGACCACAACAAAATCTAATGTTTAAATAAGACCCATAAAGCCAATTCTCACACATTAATTCTTGCACTAATTCTTTTGCATTATTTTGACATAAGAAGTGATTTTCTGAATGTTCCAACAGATGGTGACATCACACTTCATTTCATTCTGGAAAACGTTGAAAAATGGGTTGAGAGACAAGGCACTGAGAGTAGGCCTTACTATTTTCTACCAAAAAAATCAAATGGAAAAGCCATTTCAAGACAAGTTTGTGGGAAATGACTTTGCTACCTTAGTATAAGCAGTACTGGAGTCTGCTTGTGAACAACCAAAAAGCTGCTGAAAGTGAGACAGCCTTTGAAGAAGATTGGGTCCTAGGGACCCAAGATGCTGTAAACAGAAGTTTGTTGATAGCCGAATGAAATTTCCATGTTCAGAAGCAGAGTATCTCTGAAAACCACTTGCTGGTGGCAAAATTGCCCTATTAGTACATTCATTAGTCTGTGACCAGCTATTGATGAAGAATACTAGAATAAATAAGTTTTATCTGATCCAGAAAGATACATGTTCTTGTGTTGTTTGCACAGATTGCTAACAGAGACTGTATTCCGATATTAACTACTAAATCAGTGTCATTTTTATGCCATATCCAAATAGGGGAAGGATTGTCCTTTGGTTATCTTCAGATCTTTTTTCCCAGTACCTGACTGTCTGGCTTAGAGTTTAGGTGCCTGGAGTGAGAGGGGGAGAGAGGAAAGAATGATGTTGCAAGGGACATTTTCCCTGCACAGAGGAGCTGGGGGAGGGAGAGAAAACCAAATGACATACCCTTTCCCCACTAGGGCCCTTTCTGCAGTAACAGCTCACTGTAGCTTACTCCAGAGAATCCGATGAGTTGAGACTTTAAGGTTAACTTTGTAGTTTCTGTCCCTGCCCTCTGCACAGTTCTTTTTACTCCAGGTTATTTTTGTGTATGTATTCTGCATCTACACCCAAAACCCCATATTTTTTGCTCAATTGTGGTTAACATCACTTGTGACCTGTAAAGGGAGTGTCCAATTGCCATTGACTTGGCCAATTGCATAAGCAAGGGATGAGGTACACTGGACCTTCCCCATCCTCTCCTCTTCTCCCTGCTCTCCCACCCCCTTTGGCTAGCTGCCACTGGGCTACTCCAGGCATGCATGACACATAGAGGGGGAGGGGGTGGCATCCCAAGAGTTTTAATTTTTAAAAAGAGAGAACGAAATGGGCCTTCAAACCTCTTCCATTGTTTCCTGTGGGCAATCCTGTCATTCCTTTTAATACATCCCCCTCCAAGTTGCATGTAGATTGGCTTTGGGGAAGGGGGAAAATATCCCTCCCTAGGGTCCAATGTGCAAAGAATGAAGGAGCATGTCAAATGCCCCCTCTGCAGGCTAGAAGTGTCAACTTACAGAGGACCTTCCCAGGCTGACCCTCTACTTGCCCTCCAAGTTGTGCACTAGGTGAAAATTAAATAGAAGCAAACATAGGGGCTGAGGAATGGGCAGAGATTACTAAAGCCATGTCAAGTAGTCTGCTTACTATTCCCTCCAAATTGGAAGCTGAAGAGCAAAAAGGTCCGGGAAGAAACCACTTTCAGATACTCCAGGGCAACACCATGATGCCTGCAAAGTCACCTCTGAATGGCCATAAAACAATGCAGAATCTGGAAAGAGCCGTGATGCAGGAGGAAAGTGAGAGCAGGATGCAATGTGGAGGGAGATTCTGCTATCATCGTAGCTGTGGACAAGCTGTGGGGGAACAGATGGGTGCAGAAAAAACCTAGTTTAATCCAGGAAGTGCCTTCTCAGTAATACATATATTGCAATCAGCAGGGCTATTTTTTGGGCAGGAACGCACAGGAACGGAGTTCCGGCTGGCTCCCGAGTTGGCCACACCCAGCAGGAACTCATTAGCATAATAGACCACACCCAACAGCAGAAACTCATTGGGATTGGCTACATTAGGGGTGTGTGGCCTAACATGCAAAAGAGTTCCTGGTATAAAAAAGCCCTGGGTTTTGACAACAAACAAGGTAAACAGAATAAGAAGCAAAAGGTGGGTGTGGCTGGATGACCACACTTCTGGTAACATGGGGATGTGGCCTAATATGCTAATGAGCGGTGCTGTCAGGGGTGTGGCCTAATATGCTAATGAGTTTCTGCTGTTGGGTGTGGCCTAATATGCTAATGAGTTCCTGCTGGGCTTTTTCTACAAAAAAAGCCCTGGCAATCAGTAATACATAAATGCCTTATATAGATTACCTGTGTTATGTATTGTACATACATACTGAAGGCATAGCTTGACTCTTAACTCCATAGGAGCTAAGGTTTTGTAAATGAGACGTTCTGATTGGCTATTCTGCATAATATACCAATCAGAGCTTAAGGAAGGTTTTGGAGGGAACAATTACTATTGGCCTTTATGCAAGAGGATTGATTGGTTCTTAACCCACCAGGAGGCATGGTTATCCTAGCCCGGAAAGTTTAAAAGAGAGCCTGTTGCTCTCCAGTTTTGTGTTGGTTCCTGTCATGTTCAAATAAAGTGGAATCACTTGTTTAAGAGCCGCCTGAAGTCTCATACTTAACAACCTGTAATGTTGAGAACATAAGAGAAGCCACGCTGGATCAGGCCAGTGGTCCATTCAGTCCAACACTGTGTCACACAGTGGCCAAAACCCAGTGCCATCAGGAGGTCCACCAGTGGATCCAGAACTCCAGAAAACCTCCCACTTTTTCCCCTCAAGCACCAAAATACAGAGCATCACTGCCCCAAACATAGAGTTCCAGCTATATGTTGTGGCTAATAGCTACTCATGGAGCTCTGCTTCTTGAAGCTGTCTATGGTTGTAGCTGCCACCACTTTGTGTGACAGTGAATTCTACATTTTAATTACTCTTTGGGTAAAGAAGTAGTTCCTTTTATCTGTTCTAAGCCTCACGTCTCCAGTATGGATAAACACAGTTTTGTGGGGGTGATGATTTTTGGCAAAAAGTGGACTGGGAGGAAATGAGCTTTCTCTCTTGAAATTACAACCCCAGTGGCTGCACTCAGTAAAATGAAACTTTTATTAAAAGGACCATGGAACTACATGTGTCATTCTACCATTAATCTAACTAATCCCTAAAATCTGAACAAGAGGAGATGTTAAAGATCCATGAATGGATCACCAGAAATATTTATCTTTCTTTAAAAGCAGAACTGTAGGGCTTAATTTGGATCAAGGTCATGGCAGTAGGCCAGGACTGGGTTAAATTCTTCCCCTCTTGCTGTTTCCAGACAGAAATCTCCCAGATTAGACTCTGCACACTTAACCACTTCACCAAACTGGTTTATGTCAGAGTATTCAAATCGAGCAGAACTATATAGTCAATCTCCCAATCTCTGCCTAAATGAAAAATCTTCATACTTTTTTCTGATATCCTACTCATCTGTAGGCTGTCTGAAGGTTGTGAAACTTTCTTCCAAAAGTCAACCTTAGATCTGAATGGTCTTCAAAACTGTATTGGTAGCTGGGCAATTCCACACTTTCTTGAATAAATTAGATGATCTGAACCAGTTTAATCTGGCTTTGGGCCCAGTTTTGGAATGGAAAGTGTCCTGTTTTTTCTGACAGATGAGGCAGATTCTTCTGAACTTCTCAGTGGTTTTTGATGCTGTAATATCCAGCTGGCCACCATAGTATCCTGCTACCCAATTTGAGTATGAGGTTACCTCATTATGGTAGTTCCATCCCTATCTGGCTGATAGATACCAGAAAGTGCTAGAACACAACTATTTGGCTCTGTGGCATGTGCTGTGGAGTTCCCAATATTGTCCCCTGTGCTCTTTCTCCTGTATGTGAAACTGCTGGGAATGGTTATCTGGTTATTTGGATTGTGGTGTCACCAGTACAGATATGACAGCAGACTCTTTCAGCAGATTTTTGAACATTTAATGGATGTTCTGTACTGAAGCTCAGTTCAGATAATGCTAAAGTACCATTGGTCTTCGCAGCCACAAAATAACCTCATGTTTACTAAGGTATGTGGAAGAAGCAGGTTAGGAAGAACCTAACAAGTGAGGTTTCAAGAATTCCTCTCCCCCACTTTCATGCTGGTTTAAATTAAAGGAAGAGATCCTGATTTCTTACAGACCATCTGCTGGTTAATTCTTACATTGCTATTCTCTTAAAGGCTGGCTGGTGTCAGCAGAGAGTAAATCTGAAAAGTGAAAGGGATTAAGTGCATAAACTGGCTTTTCATTGGGATCTAGCAATAGCAGCTCAAGGCTACGGCTGGTTGAGCAAATCCCTCTTTCTCCATGGTAAAAACAAAGGCCCGAGGAAGGGCCTGTTCCAGGTTTTCTAGGCAGAGAGTGTCCAGGAGTCTTCTCCTCTACTTTGCCCACCACCACGCCCCGCTGGCACCTCTTTTCCTGCCCACTCACCAGCCTAAGTACCCTTCTTCTGCCCATGCACCCTCTCACATGCCCTTTCTCCAATGGTCCTGAACAGCAAGGGCCTGGGCAGTCCCACTTCTGTGGCTGCCAAAAAGCTACCAGCTGCACATCTTCCCCAGTGATGCTGGGTGGTACATGTGGCAGGGACCATAGGTGGTGGAGCCACAAATAGAAGACAAGGGGAAAGACACACAGGCAGGTGGCAGGGCAGGCATGTGGGTGACAGGTTCATGGTAGTGAGCCCCACCAGCCGTCCTGGGTCCTGGCAGCTACCACACCTCAAGGTATGCTCTGGCCCAAGGGGTCATCTTACAACACTGGTAACTGTTTGTTTTCATTTGGTTACATTGATAACTGTTAACCTAATTTTTTAAAGTTTGTTGCTAGCTTGAATTGGTTTTTAAAAGTAATTCTGTTATCAGTCTCAGGAATGTAATGAATGAAGAATGCAGGATATAAATATTTCAAAAAACAAGTGCACTAAAGAGTTTGCTTCTAAAGGAATTCTACAACAAACCCTGCTATGTATTCTCACAAATTTAACCTTATGGGAATCCTGTGCACAGCCGCTCCTAAAATATCTCCTGGGCTGAGAAAGAGGGAAAGCAAGAGGGATTATTTGAAATCTCACTGGTTTTGATAATCAGCCTCTTTTTACCAGTCATGTTTTCACCTCTTAGTTTTGCAATGTTTCTTCCACTCCAAAGGCCCAAATCTTGATTGTGTTCACTGACTTACCATGTTAATAAAATGATACAGATGAAGTTTTTTAAATGCCATGGTATTTATCTTTACATGGTACATCTGTTTGGATAAACCATTCTTTTCAGTGTGAAACAAACACTGTTTCATCAGTTTAGCTAAGAACAAAAGAATATCTTAACTAAATGGCTGTCATTTTCTATTGCTATATTTCTATATAAATATATCTCATTTTCTATTGGTACAATGGGGGTGTGTATACTCTTCATTTTTTCCTCCTTGGAGGACATTCCTGGCTTTGTTAACAGACCAGAAGTATAAAGATGCCTAGCACATGTTTGTGTACTTGCTTGTGCACTTGAAAGCACATATTTGTGCTTGTTAATGCACTTGAAACCACATGCCACAAAGAAGATCATTTATATATCTAATTGGGTTTTCAAATTAACTGAAATGCAACAATTTTCCACTTCACACCAAATGTGTGTTTGATTCTCTAGTTTGTGGACCTTCCGTGGGTTGTAGGAGAAAATGCAAAGCTGGAAATTGGACCTTGGTCCTCTTTTCCTGTTTCATAATAAACACATTGTGAAGCATACACACAGACAGACACATAAATTGAGGGCACGCAGGAGGGATAAGTAGGTTTTCTGAAAGGCAATAACTTCTTATGGGCATAAGGTGGCAGAAGAGTTCCAACTGAAAAAGGCTCAACTTTAGCAAGACCAGCATCTTGGAGTTTAAAATGTATTTTCCCTAAAATTCAAGTAGTCTGTTTGTACTAAGAGTTCAGCACACTGTCTTCAGAAAGCATTTATCTCTATAATTTACAGGGGCTTTTATTCTGCTGTCTCCAGCTGTAACCATGAAAAGATAGTCTATGCACACTAGTCTTCTGGAATATTCCAAAATTATTCTTGCTGCCTGTGAAACAATTGATTAGGTGGTTTGGCTGATATTCATTTGACAGTGTAACAAAAACATTTGTCAGTGAGATTCCTTCTGCAAAACCTGCAGCTTACAGCTGGAGAGGGCAGAGAAAACAGTCACCAACCCCATTACTCCTGTGTACTTGTTATACATACTGAAGGCACAGTATTTCTGCTTTTACAATGGCTTGCCTTAAGGGATTTTACTGTGTTGCTAACAGTGCTGTAGATATGATTTTTTAAAAAGATTTTTTTCCAATTCCACTTTGAATGCAATCAAAATAAGATTGTTGAACCTTGCTTAATCTTACCCAACCTTATTGATTCCTGAAAATCTAAAATAGCACACCTGAATATAATACCACAGGATCAATTTAATCCCTGTGTTCTATGATCATAAGAGATTGTACAAATGGATATACTACAGATTTAGATAACAGCTCGGGCCTTAGGGAAACTAAAGCAAAAGAAATACTTCTGCTTGACCAAACCACCATTTTTTTTACATGTGTTACCCATCATCAGCTGGCTTGCTAGAAAGCTTGAATCAGGTTTGAGACACTTTATGAATAATCTTCATCTTCTCAGAGAAATGAAACAACACCAGAATGTGCTGCTTCTTGACCCCTTGGACTAGTGATAATGAACAAGGACACATAATGATAGGAAATGGCTCCAGTAACAGATAGAAATCAAAGTTCCCAGACATGCATAGGAGGTACTGAGCATATCTCTCCTATTATATAAAAGCAATTTGGAGTGGCAAGATTCCATGCGCTCCCTCAGCCATTGGCCCGTCAGCCGCCACTCAAGACTACTTGCATGCCATTGGTCGGGTGCTGGGTCTGCTCCTCTTCCCTGCCCACTCCCCCTTCAGCCGTGTTGGAATTCCTGGCAAATGGCTTTGTCTTGACAAAGACGCTTCTCCTGCTTGCCTCCTGTGTGGGACTTAACTTTTCCCTCAGTGGCTGTTGGTAGGTGTAACAAAATGGCAGTAACCTGTGTTTGTAAGATGGCTGCTGGACTGCTGCCTGTGGTTGTTTGTTTAAAATGTTCCGCCATAAGATTTAATTGAGCTGTAGTTCCAGAGAGGTATCATTCACTGGGTTGAATGGGGCTTCCTCATCTGCTGGACTACAGTTCCCAGCTGCCCCAAGGCCAGGCTTCCCAAGAACTTACCATAATTTGGCGGGGGACAGATACGTCGTGGCAGGACCTTCCCGGGGGGTGGGGGGAGAGACGCGGCACACGATGCCGTCACCAGGAAATGACGCTGGGCGACGCTCTGGCAATGGGGCTGGAATTGCCAGAGCATTGACCGGCGTCACTTCCTGGCAACAGCATTGTGTGGCGTGGGTACCATAGAGGAATGTTCCGACTGGGGACTGTGTGTCCCCCGCTGAATTACAGTAGGTACTTGGCAACCCTACCCAAGGCAGAAAAGGGCGGGAAAACAGGGACTGTCCCAATGTGCAGGGTGGCATCAATATAGACTGCAGCCCATCCAGGCAGGAGGCCATCTTTGTCCTACAGGAGGTTAGGAAAGGCTCCTGCTGCCTGTGCTGACCAGGCTGTCCAGGCTGTCCAGGCCACAAGTCAGAGACATGGGGGAACCCTGCTCTCTTGGGCCAAAGAGAGAGAGGCTAGAGCAAAGAGCCAGAGGCTGGTGTGTAGGGAAAGAGGATGGTGTTTAACCCCTGTGGATTTATGCTCTGTTGGTTCATAGTGTATGTTAACTCCTACAGTGTGTGTGTGCCCCATAACTGTGTAAATAGTTAGATAAATTATTTTATTTGGGCTAATAATCTGTGTTGTGCTCTGACCACAGTCTCCCCCGTTCTGCACAATAACAAAGGGAGAGGGTAGCCCAAGGAGGGAAGGAAAGGCCAGACCCTTGGGTTGCCAACTTTCCAGGGATCACCCAAAGATTGGGGATTCCATCTCCAAATACAGAGATTCAGCCAGAGGGGTCTCACTATCCCTCTAAAAAGGCCGTGATGATTCAGTGAGTCATGGCAATGAATTTAAGGAGTGAGATACATGCATGGGATGAGGGTGAGAGGCAAACAGCTGAGTTGTAAACTGGAGCCCGTTTCACCACAGTAGGCAACCAAGCTTGGTTCAGACAAAGGAAGGAAACCCTTTGCAGGCCTTTGTGAGGAACTCAGTGGGGCCAGTCCTCAGTCTAGGGTAGCCAGCTCCATGTAGGGAGATTCCTGGAGATTTTCTGGAAGAGTCTATGGAAGCCAGGGTTTGGGGAGGGGAAAGGCCTCAGGTGAACAGAATGTCATACAGCCCACCTTCTAAAGCAGTTATTTCCTCCGGGGGCGGGGGGGGGAGATCTGTTGTCTGGAATTCAGTCGTGATACCTGGTGATCTTCAGGCTCCACCTGGAGGTTGGCTGCCCTAGGCGTAGTGGTCAGTGCTTCAGAGCAGGTTCTGCTAGATCCAGGTCCTTGCTGTAGAAGCTGAGTGGGTGTTTTTGGACCAGTCACAAATTTTCAGCCTAACCTACCTCAAAGAGTTATTGTGCAAGTCAAAAGGGGGAGAGGAGAATGATGTAAGCTGCTTTGGTCCCTATTGCAGAGAAAGACTACTTTTCCTCCTGGGAAACCATTGTTGCCAATCTCCAGATGAGGGCTGGAGATCACTCAGAATTACAACTCTCCAGATGACAGAGATCAGTTCCCCTGGAGAAAATGGTGGACTCTGTGTCAGTCAGGGCTTCAGAGCATGGGAAATGGTGTACTCTGGCTGTCAGGGCTTCAGAGCACGGGAGAGGCTGCAGGTGTGTGTGTGAGGGGAAATGGAAAGCTGAAGAGAGGGGGGAAAATAAAGGTAGGTTGAGGATTAGCTGGGAAGGAGGTAGGGTTGCCAACTCCAGGTGGGAAATTCCTGGAGATTTGAGGAATGGAACCTGGAGAAGGTGAGGTTTGAGGAGGGGTGGGACCTCAGAAAGCTACAATGCCATAGACTCCACCCTCCCAACCAGCCATTCCCTTCTGGGGAACCACTGTTCCCAATCTCAGGAGACAGGTGGAAATCACTCAGAATTACAACTGATCTCCAGGAGGGAGGGGGGAAGAGATGCAAAGCTGAAATCGGAGAGGCAGATAATGGCAGGTTGCTGCTTGGCTGGGAAGGAGATATGGTTGCCAACTCCAGGTTGGGAAATTGGGGTGGGACCTCAGACAGGTATAATGCCATAGACTCCACCCTCCAAACCAGCCATTTCCTCCTGAGTAACAATTGTTGCCAATCTCCAGGTGAGGGCTGGAGATCACTGAAAATTACAACTGCTCTTCAAGTAGCAGGGATCAGTTCCTCAGGAGAAAATGGTGGACTCTGTGTCATTATACCCTGCTGAGGTCGCCACAGCACATCGATGCTGAGTGCCCAAGGCCTTGGCACTCTCCCAGAGCCTCTTTCTAGAGCTCATTGTATTTATTTCCACAACAGGCCTTATTCCTAGTAATATCATAATATGCCTATATTGTTCCCATAACATACTAACTAGTAACAACCAAAATTAGATGACAGTTTATGAAAACTTTCTTCTAATCTCTCTTTTTTTCTTCTCCCCCCCATTCAAATCACAGCTGAATTGTGGCAGCCCTGTAGGGTTTTTAAGGCAAGAGTCGTTCAGAGGTGGTTTGCCATTGCCTGCCTCTGTGAGGCAATCCTGGACTTCCTTGGTGGTCTCCCATCCAAGTACTAACCAGGGCTCACCCTGCTTAGCTTCAGACATCTGGGCCATGGTTGTGCTTTATCAGGGAGAATAAATTGTTACAATAGGTAGTTATGCTGACTGATAGAGGCAGCTGTAACAAAGATTGTAGTTAGTCAGCATGGAACTGGAAATGCCACTTCTGGTTTGAGGTCAGAGAATTAAGGAAGTTGTTTGTTCCACAGTTGCTGGCAATAAATCCAGAGTCAGTGAAGCTAGGCCTCTGTTTTCTTTGAATGATCATTAAAACAGAAAAGGCTCAAGGGCTAGTAAACACTCCATCTCAACTGAAGTGCTTACTTGTAAAAGTGTAAGTTTATCCACCATCCTGGGAAACACCATGAGAATCAAGAGCACCTTTAAAGGGACCCTTTAGACTGGCCAACAAAGGACATTTTTGAAAGACACACTAACATTGGCCTAAACATTTCTGTAAATTATTTCAATAAATTAGCTTCATTAGTCAACAGTACAAGCTATGTTTGTAGAGTAATCCACAAAAGCTCTCACCCACATTGTTGCACTAGTGATGTAAGGAGGACTCATGAGGGATCTTCCCACATTGTTAATATAATACTACTATCAAATCAGCATGTTTTGTGAAATGACTGAGTGGCCCCCATAATGCCTACAGTAAAAGCCTTTAATATGTCTAAATGTGATCATTTCTATTTCCATTTTCAATCAGGAAACTACATGGCAGTCTGGCACAAGTTTGATTGCACTGTGAAGCTACCAAATGTACAGAGGCACAGCAGTGTTCCTGTGGTGCTCTCTTGTTCTGCCCTGTTCCTCTTCAAATGAAGCCCATTTTCCTGGTTCCTCCTGCCTCACTCTCACAACAACAATAGGTCAATAGCAAGTGGTACAGAGGACAAACCCTCAGGACACATATTAAGTGTTTCAGGCAACTTTACTTTAGTCTATTGCTACTTACTAGATCAAATTCTCCCCATTTTCTCTCTCAGTCCCTCATATACTTGGACTTTGAAAGGCTTTTGACAAGGTACATCACCGAAGACTCCTGAGTAAGCAGTCATGGGATGAGAAGACAGGTTCTCTTATGGAATAAAAATTGGTTAAATGACAGGAAGTAAAGAGTGGGAATAAATGGACAGTTCTCACAATGGAGGGAAGTAAATAGTGAGATGTCATAAGCATTTGTATTGGGGCTGATACTATTTAATGTACATAAATGATCTAGAACTAGGGGTGAGTTGTATAGTGGCCAGATTTGCAGATGGTACAAAATTATTCAGGATGGTAAAAACCAAGGCTGACTGTGAAGAGCTCCAAGATGATTTCCACAAACTAGCTAAGTGGGCAACAATATGGCAAATGAAATTCAATGTTGGTAAGTGTAAGATGATGCACAGTGGGACAAAAACCTTGGCTTCAAGTATAGGCTAATGGGGTCTGAACTTGCTGAGACTCAGAGGGGAAAAGATCTTGGGGTCATAGTGGATAGCTCTGTGGCGTCCTCTCTTTAGAGAGGACTGGTTTTCACTTTAACTATGCTATTTGCTTTTTTAAACTGGGAAGATTCAGCTGCCACCAGGAAGTTAAGGATTTCCAAACCTTTTCTCTGTTTCTTTTGCTGGTAAGGTGACCTAGAGTCGGGGCTTTTCAGAGACCTATGTGGTCCTGAGGGCAGATAGACCTGAATTCAGGATAAACATGAACAAAAGATAATTTATTGAAGTAAGAACAAAATATGAGGTTGGTTATTCTGTAACTATTTTGGATAAAGGGCCTTGAAAATATGTCTATCAAATGTTTCACACACACACCATTTTGTTGCCTTTACTTTTATTTGTTTGACACTCAGTTCCAACCTTAACAGGAGTCACTCTTTTCTATAGTCAGCCACACAGGCTAAGGACATATATACTGCACTCTTTAAGAACTCACTCAGAACTAACTGAACACTCACTGACTTAACTCTCTAACTGAACACTTCCAACTGATTTTTCTAACTGTCTCTCATAACACCCACAGAGATTCACTTCAGAAACCCCTCCCGCACTCTGTCATCCACCAATCGTAGCACATTTGTCTCTGTTGTGTCCTGGGATCAGAAGGCAGAGCTGGCGAAATACAGCCAAGCTTCGCTCTCTGAGAACAATAGGGACTAGGTTCCTGAGCTCGCCAGTAGAGAACCAATGGCAGCATTGGCGGGCGATTCAAACCCCACAGTGACGCCCATCCGATGGCCCTCCGCCCTAAAATAGAGGCCGAACTGGACCGGTTAGTGGCCCAGGGAGTCCTAGAGCCCGTCCCGAACGCTCGATGGGAGACCCCGATTGTGACACCCGTAAAGCCAAACGGGGAAATCCGCATCTGCGCGGATTATAAGTGCACTATTAACTAGGCACTTCAGGTGCACGCATACCCCGTACCCGTGGTCAGCCACGTCTTAGCCACACTGGCGGGGGCGCGCATATTTGGAAAGCTGGATCTCGCGCAGGCGTACCAGCAACTCCCGGTGGATGAGGCCACTGCCGAGGCGCAAACCATAGTGACCCACCGGGGGGCCTTCAGGGTGAAGCGGCTGCAGTTCGGGGTCAGTGTGGCCCCAGGGATCTTCCAAAATCTCATGGACGATTTGTTAAAAGGGATCCCTGGAGTGACGCCATTCTTCGACGACGTCCTCATCGCCGCGACCACCCCTGAAAGCTTCGCCGCCCGCCTCCGAACTGTACTGGGACGCTTCCAAGCCGCGGGGCTGAAGGTGAAGCGGGAAAAGTGCCTCCTCGGGGTGCCGGAGGTGGAGTTCTTGGGGTACCGGGTAGACGCAACAGGCCTGCATCCGGCGAGGGACAAGGTGAAGGCCATCGTGGAGGCCCCCGCCCCGAAGTCCAAGGTGGAGCTCCAGGCGTTCTTAGGCCTCCTGAACTTTTACCATGCCTTTCTCCCACACAAAGCCGCCGTGGCCGAACCCCTGCACAGGCTGCTGGATAAGGCGACACCTTGGGCATGGGGAGCGATGGAGGAGGCGGCGTTTCGGGGGGTTAAAGTACTCTTGATTTCTAACGCTGTACTCGCCCACTTTGATTAAAAGCTCCCGGTAATCCTTGCATGCGACGCATCGCTGTATGGGGTCGGGGCGGTCTTGGCCCACAAGCTACCAGATGGGAGGGAAGTCCCGGTGGCTTACTACTCCTGCATGCTGTCCCCCGCGGAGCGGAACTATGCGCAAATCGACCGGGAGGGCTTGGCACTGGTGGCGGGGGTTAAAAAGTTTCACAACTTTGTGTACGGGCGGCCCTTCACGCTCGTAACCGATCATAAGCCGCTCCTGGGACTGTTCGCGGCGGACAAACAAACGCCGCAGGTACTGTCGCCCCGAGTGTTGCGCTGGTCCTTGTTTTTAGCGGGCTACCAGTACCGGTTGGAGCATCGGCCGGGCAAGGCGCTGGGTCATGCCGACGCCTTGAGCCGCCTGCCGCTGCCGCATACAGGGGAAGATCCGGCCCCAGCTCCCGCAGTATTGTTAATGGAGGGGCTGCCCAACCCCCCCCTTCAGGCTGCAGACGTGGCCGCCCGCACGTCCCGAGATCCCATTCTCTCCCGGGTCCTAAACTGGGTGGTGAGGGGATGGCCAGCGGAACAGACAGGGCCAGAGTTCACGGCATACAAAGCCAGGAGGGAAGAGTTATCCGCCTTGAAGGGGTGCTTACTATGGGGGGACAGGGTGGTCATTCCAGGGCCCATGAGACATGGGGTTCTAGAAACACTGCACGAGGCCCACCCTGGCATTGTACGAATGAAAGCTCTGGCAAGGAGCTATGTGTGGTGGCCCGGGATGGACGCAGAAATTGAAACCTGGGTCAGAGGGTGCACACAGTGTCAGGAAGTACGCCCCATTCCCCCGAGAGCGCCAACCCAAAACTGGGAGTCTACCCACAAGCCGTGGTCATGCCTACACGTAGACTTTGCCGGGCCGTTTCAGGGGCTCCAGTTCATGGTGACGGTAGACTCCTACTCGAAGTGGGTGGAAATAAGCCCAGTGTCTACCACCTCGGCCAAAGCGGCAATAAGGGCCCTGCGGAAAATATTCGCTACGCACGGGTTGCCAGACACAATCGTGTCGGACAACGGGACCGCGTTCACATCTGCGGAGTTCCAAGCGTTCCTCGCAAAGAACTTAATCAGGCACATCAGATCGGCGCCCTTCCACCCGGCAACAAACGGACAAGCGGAGAGGACAGTCCGCTCCGCCAAAGAAGCCCTGAGCCGCATAACAGAGGGGGAGTGGGAATTCCGGTTGGCCCGCTTCCTCCTCACACAGCGCACCACCCCGAACCCCATCTCCGGGCATTGCCCAGCCGAACTGTTGATGGGCCGCCGCCCCATGACCCTGTTAGATAGGCTTCACCCGGACCGAGCCCCCGAGAGAAAGCTGGTCGAAACCCGGGAGGCACCCAGGAGCTTCCTTCCGGGGGAACCTGTCTATTTTTGGAACTACGGGGCGGGGCCGCAGTGGCTGGCAAGGCGTATTCTGAAAGCAACCAGACCAGTTTCATATGAGGTCCTGGCAGACGGAGACAGGGTCCTCCATAAACACGTGGACCAGCTCCGGAGGCAGCAAGACCCCAACACTGGGATACCTGCCCCGTTACTGGGAAACGCCGAGGCCGCCCCAGCATCTGATCGGCTGCCGGCACCACCAGCGGAGCATGCGCCACGAAGCCCGGAGGGGGCCCCAGAGCAAGCGGAGCACCCACCGCCGCCGCAGTCGCTGCCGCCGCCGCAGTCGCCGCCGTCGCCACCACAGCGACTGCCGCCGGAGATCCAAGCTCAAAGTGCGGGAGGACCACCCGAAGGGGGCCCCGCCAGTCCGGTGCCGGCCCCCCGACGATCAGTAAGAGAACGGAGGCCGCCAGCCTACCTAAAAGACTACGTCACCTGATAGGAGACGAACTATGGGGGGAGGGGTGTTGTGTCCTGGGATCAGAAGGCAGAGCTGGCGAAATACAGCCAAGCTTCGCTCTCTGAGAACAATAGGGACTAGGTTCCTGAGCTCGCCAGTAGAGAACCAATGGCAGCATTGGCGGGCGATTCAAACCCGCCAATAGGAATATGGGGCCGTCCCCCCCTAACTGTATATAGTTGGCCTCCGGCCGTTACTGTCTGTTCTTGTCTTGTGTGAAGTACGAATAAACGCGTCTTCTCTTATGTCGACGCTCGAGTCGTGAGGCCCGAAACCCAGTACTTTACAGTCTCTCTCAGTCACTCTAGTCTACTAACCATGCACACCAACTAAGCATTTAAAGGCACACACACACATAAAACAGGGAATCATTACAAGCTCAATTAAATTATCAACCCAGTGCGCTGCAGCAGTGAAGAAGGTAAACTCTATATTAGGGATTATTAGTAAAGGGATTGAGCAAAAAAGGGCCAGTATTATAATGCCCCTGTATAGATCCATGATGTAGCTTAATTTGGAATACTGTGTACAGTTCTGGTCATTATATCTCAAAAAGGACATCACAGAGCTGGAAAAAGTGCAGAAGAGGGTGACCAAGATGATTAGGGGATTGGAGCACCTCCCCTATGACAAAAGTCTGAAAAGTATGGGACTTTTCAGTTTAGAAAAGAGATGATATGGGGGAGACATGATAGAGATTTAGAAAATTCTGCAGGGAAAGAGTTGACAAAGATAAATTTTTATCCCTTTCCCAAAATACTAGAACTCGAGGGCATCCAATGAAGCTGATTGGCAGTAGGGCATTAGGATGGACAAAAGTGACTGATGAGTGATTAAAATGTGGAATTCACTGCCAGACAATGCAGTGATGGCCACAGGAATAGATACATGGGAATAGATTACATAGATCCATGGAGGATAGGTCTATCAGTGGTTACTAGCCATGGTGATTGAGGGAAACCTTCATGTTCAGAGGCAGTCAACCTCTGAATCCCAGTGCCAGGGGACAACATCAGGGGAAGGCCTCAGCCTCTATGCCTTGTTGTTGCCCCTCCAGAGGAACTGGTTGGCCACTATGTGAGGCAGGATGCTGGAGTAGATCGATCACTGGTCTGATCCAGCAGGGCTGTTCTTATGTTCTTATAGTTTTCTTAACAAAAGGCACGTCTAATAGCTAAATCAAATAAAAACTACCAAGAGTGGACCTTAGCATCCTTATTTTTGTTGTTTATTCCCCTTGGGCATAAAGGCTAAATTGTCATCCCAAAGTCTGGTTTGGTTGAAAAGCTTTTCTGCTCTCACCCCTGTTCTGCTAGTGGAAAACCAATTGATATGTATTTATATCTGGAAATTGCATTCTCCAGGCTGCGAGCATGGTGGGAACAAAATTCTGCCATGCTTCATTACAGTGCTTTCAAAGTTAGAAGTTGTTACACAACACAAGAAGCAGAACTAGCAATCATGCCACATTTAATGGACCTTTTCTGCTCTATAATTATATATATTGATATAGAGATACTTTAAGACTGGGCTTGCAATATTTTTTTGCAACAAGGTTCAAAAAGGAAGAGCATCAGACTCCTTTTTCTTTTCCCATCCTTTTTTATTCAGCTCTTCTTTTTCTAAATATACAGTTTTTGCTTCAGAGCTTTTATCTTGCATTTCTGATACGTGTGGCAACCAAGGCCTCTGAACCCTGGCTCACAGAAGAAAAGCAAAAAATTACAGTCATAATGAGATACCTGAACTCTGAACAATAACCGATTATAAAAATAATTCAGATATCATATTTCTTCTCACAAGGCAAAACACTATCAAGGCCAAAGGTCAGCAGGCATCCATCACACACTCACCCACCTGCCTCCTTGGTCCCTGCAGTTGCTCAGCCCAGCCAAGCCTACCACAAGTGGAAAGAAGGGGCCATGGACCTTATGGAACAAACAGCTCTAGATGACCAAAGTTAGAGGTAGTGCTGCAGGGAAAAAATTAAACAAATAAGCTTCCAGCCAACCTAATCTGGGATGAAAAATCCCTCCTGTCCTCAAATATGGCAATTAGTTAGATAAATGCTAAACATAAGCAGAGATTATACAGTGAATAAATTTCAATTATTCATCTGTAAGACTGGGCAAAAAGAAGACAATTCTGAGTAGCCAAGCTTAATTAAGGCTTATAAGAATAATTGGTTGTTTATAAAATGAAATACATATCTACATTTTCAACACATTTTTTCTTGGGAGTTTGTTAATTAGAAAAGGAAATCTACACATTTTCATCAAAATATTCTGATTAATATGATTTTAAAAAACAGGCTGAAGGTGTCGTGTGTTTTATGTAACATTTTATGGGGAAAAACCCAGAACCAAGATGCTAATTTTTAGAAAGCATACAGTCTTTCAACATTGGCTGGTAAAAAGCTCTTGATAGCTGCTTATGATTCTGTTTCGTTAATTAACAGTACTTTCTCCAGATCTCTTTTTTATTGAGGCAGTACGTGGCAGATTGATTCTTATTTTTAGTTATGTAGATGTCTTACCTAGCTTATAGCACACTCTCAGCTTTAAAGGCCTGAAGTCTTTGCACTTGGTGCGAGACACACTGTGCTGTGGGTGTTTGCTGTGGTTGACCGGCTTTCTGCAGTGGTGGCAGCAGCAACTGGCAGCCAGGCAGACAACCAACAGGCAAGGAAGAGTTCTGTCTGGAAGTTTTGCATAATGTTTAACCGAAAACTTTTTTTGATTTCATTTTCATCTGTTGGTTCTGGTCTGATCTTCTTGGAAAACAGAAAACAACTCTGCTCCATCCTCTATATGACAGCCCTTCAAATACTTGAAGATGGCTACCATATCACCTCTCAAATATCTCCACTCCAGACCAAACATACCCAGCTCTTTCAACCTTTCCATCACAGGACTTGTTTTCCAGACCCATTACCATCTTTGTTGCCCTCCTCTGCACATGTTCCAGCTTGTCAACATCCTTCTTAAACTTAGGTGCTCAAAACTGAATACAGTATTCCAAGTGAAGTCTAACCAAAGCAGAGTTCTAACCACACACTTTGTGTGATCTGGACACCATACTTCTGTCGATGCAGTCCAAATTTGCATTTATCTTTTTAGCTACTTCATCACACTGCTGACTCATGTTCAGTGTATGGTCTACTAAGATCCCTAGATACATTTTGCAAGTACTATTGCCAAGACAAGTTTTTTCCATCCTATAATTATGCATTTGATTTTTCCTTCCTAAATGCAGAACTTACCTTTTATTGCTGTTGAAATTCATTTTCTTCATTTTAGTTCATTTTTCCAGCATGTCAAGATCATCCTGTATCTTGATTCCATCTCTTACTGTATTTTCTACCCCTCCCAATTTAGTACCATCTGCAAATTTAATTAGAATCCCCTTAATTCCTTCATCCAAGTAATTTATAAAAATGTTGAATGACACAGGACACAGGACAGATCCCTGAGGCACTCAACTTGTCACTCCTTTCCAAGAGGATGTTGAACAATTAATAAACACTCTTTGGGTGCAATTTGTCAACCAATTACAAATATAACTAACAGTAATAGGATCCAAACCCATATTTTACCAATTTGTCAACAAGAATATAATGTCAAACCTTATCAAAAGCCTTACTATAATCAAGATAACCATGTCCACAGCATTCCCCTGATCCAACAAGGTAATAACTCTCTCAAAAAAGGAGAGCAAGCTAGTCTGACATGACTTGTTTTGATGAACCCATTGCTGGCTCTTATTAATCACAGCGATGCTTTCTAAATGCTCAAGGACTGACTGCTTGATGATTTGTTCTGAAACCTTTCTAGGTATAGACATCAAGCTCGATGGACTGGTAGTTATCTGGATCCTCCTTTTCCCCTTTCTCTAATCTTCACCTGTTCTCTAAGAATTCTCAAAAATGATGGACAGAGGCTCTGTAATTACATCAACAAGATCCTTTTGGTACCCTCGGATGCAATTCATCTGACCCTGAGGACCTGAATTCATTTAAAGAACTGTTTATATAGACAGAAGAAGAAGAGATTGGATTTATACCCACCCTTCACTACCTGAAGGAGTCTCAGAGCAGCTTACAAACTCCTTTCCCTCCCCCTCCCCACAACAGACACCCGTGAGGTAGGTGGGGCTGAGAGAGCTCTGAGAGAACTGTCCTTGAGAGAACAGCTCTGACAGAACTATGGCTTGCCCAAGGTCACCCAGCAGCTGCAAGTGGAGGAGTGGGGAATCAAACCCAGTTTTCCCAGATTAGAGCCTGCCCACTACACCACCGCATACCTAACCTAAGCTGCAACTCCCTTCCCTCATCACATGTTCCCTTTTTGCCAGGTTGAACACCGTCTCCCTTGCAAGAGAAAACAGAGGCAAAGTAGGAATTGAGTGGTTCTGTCCTCTCTTCATCACCTGTTAAAATTCCTTATTCATTTTCTTGCTCCAAATATAACCAAAAAAACCCTTTTTGTTGTGTTTAGCATCTCTCACTTGCCTAAGCTCATACTGAGCTTTAGCTTTTCTAACAATCTCCCTACAAATACTAGCTATTTGTTTATATTCATCCTTGGCCATATGGCTCTCCTTCCATTTCCTAAATATGTCTTTTTTAATTTACACATCTTTAGAAAGCTGTTTATAGAGCCACTCTAGCTTCTTTAGGTTCTTCCTACTCTGTGCTTTCAATATTCTGCTTTTAAGAAACTCCCACCCCTCTTGAATTCCCTTCTCCTTAAGTATTTCTGACCGTGGGATTCTACCCAGTGTAACTTTAAGTTTGTTTAGATTTAGCTTTTTATTAGTCCAGCCTATATGTCTGACTTCATACAGCTTTTCCCTTCCCTAGGGTCTCAGGTTCCATGGTCACCATTAGTCACTACTACCCAGGATGCCCACTACTTTCAGCTCATCATCTAATTCTTCCCTGCTGAAGAGAATAATGTCCAAGATAGCAGACCTCCTAGTTTCCTTCTCCATCTGCTGGCAAATGAAGTTGTCAGAAGACAAGTCAGGAATTTATTAGACCTTTCATTTTCAGCTGAGTCTGACTTCCAATGAATATCAAGGTAACTGAAATCTCCTAGGAAAGCTATGTCTCATCTCTGAAAATTTTGCAGTAAGGTCCAGGAGGGTCTCATACAAGTCCTCTGCCTGGCTTGGTGGTCTATATGAGACCCCCACCATAATATCACTATTATTTCTTACCCCTTTTATTTTTACCCACAGACTCTCAAATTAATGTATTTCCTCACAGGTATATACATCCTTGATATATAATGCTACTCCTCCCCCCTTCCTCATTTGTCTATTCCTTTGAAACAGTTGTATACCTCAATCCTAATATTCCAGTTGTGAGTCTCCTCCCACCAAGTTTCAGTAGTGCCTATTAAGTTATAGTCCCCTTCCTGTATTAAGAATTCAAGTTCCTCCTGCTTGTTTCCCATACTCTGTGCATTAGTGTAGAGACATCAGAAGCCGTAGTTTATGTGCCAAGAGTATTTCACTTCTGTTCTTACCTGCAAATGAATAGGTCCCTGCATGTGTGCTCCTCCTCACACATCTTTAGTTTTCTTATCACCAGTAACTGGCATCATACTAGCCTTTGAAGTTTTGCCTCCCACCCCCACAGGGTTTAGTTTAAAGCCTTCCTTATCATTTAGTTTAAAGCCTTCCTTATTCTGGGCATGGAACAGGGGTCACACAGGGGTGTTGGGGGAGGTATTTGTGAGTTTCCTGCATAGTGCAGGGGGTTGAACTAGATGACCCTGGAGGTCCCTTCCATGATTCTATTGATTCTATGAGTTTGCAAGATTCTTGCCAAGCACATTTTTTCTATCCTCATGAAGTGCAAACCATCTTCTGACAGAGGTGCTTCATCTCAAAAGTGTAGCCATAGTCCAAAAAACTATGCTCAGTTATCTGGATTCCCTAGCTTCATCTTCTCTGTGTTATTGAGATAAATGATGCTCTAGTGTACCATTGATGCCTGACCATCGATTTGGTAATTTGCATCCAACCTACTAGAGTAGGTTTTGATGCCCACTAATAATGACATTAAGGTAGATTTGCCAAATCTTCCTGCAGCATTGAAACACACACCCCTGACATTTATGGATACTGTAGATTTTTAAATAGCCTCTTTCACTTGTGTGGGCAAATTTCTTTTTTAAATAATAGATTTTGCCCCCTCTCTAGTTGCTATTAATTATTTACATGCTGGCTAATTTTGAACCTTGTTGCAAAAAGCCTATAAAACTTCATTAAAAATGCCTAATGTTGACTATAAAAAACAACACAACAACAAAAGGCCTGCAGTTGCTCCCTAGTGAGAAACTAAGCTGATAACAAAATAATTTTTCAGCAAACTAATTATTGGAGTGGAAGATGCTGTCCTTGTTGCCAACTGGACCTCGTCTCCTGGTATGCAGGAGGGTCATCGTTGTTCGAAGTAACTTTGCTTCTCTGTCAGCAGAAAGGAGAGGTCAATGTACATTTTGTCAGACTAACAGTGCAGTCCTAAGCAGAGTTACACACTTCTATCCACTGAAGTCAATGGGGCTTAGAAGGATATAACTGCTTAGGACTACACTGCAAATGTATTCCTATCTGCAAAACAGCTGATGACCTCCTCCTAAGAAACTGTGTCTGCTCAGTGGGTTGTAACTTTGCTTTGCTGTATAGTTTTCGTTCCTCGGTGTTAGTTCATCGGAAATGGTTTGCCAGCATTCAGTATTCATCTGGCAAATCAGAGAACACAAAATAGGACTGCAGATTTACCCTTCAATATTTACACACAAAAATAAGGACTTCCTTTTAAAATAAAAACCACTGTATAATGAGGAATATTGCCTCAAGCCCCAACCACAGTCATTACAAGATATTAATTTGTTTCTGCAATAGTCTTTCCTGAACTTACATACAAGCAAAAAAGATGTTCTGGGTTAAAATATATACAGCTGAAAAACAATTGTTCTATAATAAAAACTGTTCAAATAATCCTCACCAGTTCCTGCATATGAAATAATGGAGTGTGCTGTGTAAGTTGCCTTAGAATTCATGTCTATACATTCACATGCATGTGCAGCAGGGGCAACAGTAATTTAATTTAATTAATTATGTTTATGCTATGGATGTGTAAAGTACTGGGTTCTGGATGCCTTAGTTAGTGAATCAGCTCACAGTTTATTTATTCCAGACACCAAAAAACAGACCCTCAGCAGGACTGGAGGCCTGCTTAAATCCCTGTCACAAACCACACCCCACACACAATCCACATCCATGATAGGCTTATTTACAGTGCCCCCCAATTCCCCATAGGTTACTGCTTGGATCCTGGCTGACTGATAGGTCCATCCTAGGATCTGTGCTGGCTATTGTCTCAGGAAGCGAAGCTTTGCCCTTTTGCAGGACCGTGTGTAAAGGCGACCATGTGTGCGGTCCTCAGTTGGTACACAACATCCCTCCCCCCATAGTTCAGACCCCCCTAGCTCACAAAGTCCTTTATGTAAGCCAGATTTCTTTGCTCCCAGGTTGAGCAGCATAACTTGGTGGCCGGTTCTGTCTGGTTTGGCACAGTCTCTGGGAGTTGGGCTGAGGCGTTGGCCAGTGCACTTGGCAGTATAGGGGTCTGTACGAATGGCTCGGGCTCTCTCATGTCACAGGGATCCGGGCTTGGACCTTCATCCTCACTGTCCTCTGACACGTTCTGGGACAGTGGAAAAGATTTTTTTACAATGATGAGTGTAATTTATGAAAAGCAATCGGCTAGAGTCTTGGTGAACGGAGATATGACACAAAGGATAGATATACAAAAAGGGACCAGGCAAAGCTGCCCACTTTCTCCGTTATTGTTTATATTCATTTTGGAAACAATGAACAATATAGTCATAGAAGACAAGCTAATTAAAGGCCTTAAGGTGTAAGGGGAAAAATTCAAATTGCAAGCCTTTGCGGATGATCTAGTCTTTATTTTGGAAGAACCATCAGTAACAATTGTATAACTTCTGAATAGGTTACAAGAATATGGCCAGGTAGCCAGCTTGAAAATTAATTTTCAGAAGACAAAAATAATTACAAAAAATTGTAATGATCAAAAGATACAAGATTTGCAGAAAAGCTCAACTATAGAAGTGAGGAAGAAAGTAAAATACCTAGAAACAATATTGACAAATAGAAGCAGCTCCTTATTTGAAGATAACTATAAAAAACTACTTTTAGAAATTAAGAAAGACTTTGAAAAATGGAAATCATTACAACTTTCTCTCAAGGGCAGAATAGCAGTGGTAAAAATGAATATATTACAAAGGTTTCTATTTCTTTTTCAAAATATTCCAATTTTGAAGAGTCAGCAATACTTTAAAGGTATAGATAAAACCATAGGACAATTTATCTGGCAAACCAAAAGAGCCAAGATGAAAAGGAAAATTCTTCAAGATAAGAAAGAAAGAGGAGGTTTTGCCTTTCCCAATTGGTTCCTATATCATAAATGAGCGTCATTAATTTGGATAAAAAATTGGGTGATCTTAGAAAACACAAGATTATTAAAAATAGAAGGTCACGATTTACTAATGGGGTGGCATGTGTTCCTATGGTATGACAAACATGAGATACATAAATACTTCAACCATCATTTTCTTAGAAGGTCCTTGTTAAAAACATGGCAAGAGGTTAAGAAATTGAATTATATAAAAATACCAAAATGGGTTTCCCCTTTGGAAGTATTTATAAAGCCAACATTGTATACGAAATATGTCTTGTGGAGATATGAGGACTTGTTAGATAGACACAATAATTTAAAATCTACTTTGGAATTACAAGAACAAAATACAAATTTGATGTGGTTTAATGAAAAAAATGTACTCTTTTCTGTTAGAAACAGTGATGCAAGATAGTTAAACCAACAATGGTGACGTAGGCACAAAATATAGGCTACAATATAAATTTGGAGCAATGGGGAAAAAATGGGAAATTAATATAAAAATAATTAGATCAACAGCTTACAAGGAAAAATTATATAAAATGTTTCACAGATGGCACATGTCACCAGACAAACTAGCGAAATGCTATTCAAGAATGTCCAGCTTGTGCTGGAAATGTAAACAAAATATAGGTACTTACTTTCATATGTGGTGGACCTGCCCCAAAGCAAAAAAATATTGACTACAACTTCAGAAAATAATACAAGAAATAATAGGCACAAAAATACCATTTAATCCAGAAATATTTTTATTGAACATAATTCCGGATACATACAAAAAACTAGTTTTGTACATGATAATTCACATTGTAACCACGGCTAGAATCGTATTTGCTAAGCACTGGAAATCTGAACAAGTTCCAATAAAGGAGGAACTAATATTGAAATTGCTAGAAATAGCCGAGATGGATAAGCTTACATTGATGTTACAGGGGAAAAGTCAGGAAATATGTGAGAAATTTTGGACTAGGCTTTACAAATGGATAGAAAATGTAAATATCCAATGACTAGTTAAAGATCTATAAACTGAATGATTTGTAGATTTGTGGACTCTCTTGATCACAATATATATTAGTATTGATGGCTGTCATTGAAATTTACAATAAAACTATTTTTTTAAAAAAACCAGCAAAATATATAGCAGGGTATGAGCTTTAGTGAGTCACTGCTCATTTCTTCAGATACCATAGAAACATAATTTCCCCTGGGGCCATTTCAAGTTTAGAAAATAGGCTGGGGGGGGGCCTAAGCCTTCTCTCCATGCACTATGACCTCAATCAGAACTGGGCCCCATGCACCCAGGAACTGAGTTGCAGGCTTGGAACTCACAGCATATCTCTGATCACCAGGACCTAGGGAAGACTCACGGGGTAGATAGACCCCAATATAATGTACATGTAGTGCTTTAAATATTTTAAAATGTTATATAAATACCAAGTATTAGTATGCCTTCTGTATGTGCAAGATCTACTTACACTATCATGGATCTTAGATAAGTAATGCTGCCCAGGCATGTAGGCCAGGCGTGTCCTGTCATTGGTCCTAGGCAATTGCCTAGAACACCAGAGATGGATTTGTTTGAACCAGCTGTTCCCTAACCACCACCAACAACAACCTGTAGCAACTTGGTCTGCAGCAGCATCCAGTGGATGGTTGCCGGAAGCCTGCTCTCTCTCTCTCCCTCCCTCCCTCCCTCCCTCCCTCCCTCCCTCCCTCCCTCTGTTGGGGTGTTAGGTTGCATGTTGGCTCTGCCCCAACCCCAGCTGGGCCCTTCCCTTGCTCTGCCACACTGAAAGAGAAGGAGGGTGGGAGATGGTGGTGGGATCCTGCCCTGGTGTGAGGAGGATGAGAAGGGTAATGCTGGAATGCTGAGACCAATTAACTCAGAGTGTAATGTACCTAAACCCGACCACATACGAGGCTAGGTCCCCACACAGTCATGCGAAGCCTTTGAGCTTCATTCCAGGAGACAATGGCCCGAGCGGATCCTACCCCGTGCCAATCAGAGGGCTAGGATCCCAGCCGGGACCTATGGAACTCTCGTCCACAAGAAATAGCCTATCACTAGAGTAGGGTGTGTTCTGGGATTGGGTTTTGCTCTAGGATATAAGCCAGCCTGCGAGCTGGCTAGTTGTCTTGTTCCTGAACCCTAAATAAAGTATGAGCTGATTTCACTCAACGACGCATCCGTCTCAGTACTTTTCAGTGGCAACAACAGTGGGATCCGTCCCTGCCTGAACAACAACCAATGAGCGGGGCACCGCATCATGCCCCGACACCAAGAGCAACGCTTCCCGCTCTGCTTTCTCTGGTCACCGCACACCGCACTGGTCCTAGCGCCACATGTCGCTCTCGGGCGAGTCCCACAAAGCATTGCACCCCACTGCCTCTGGATCCCTCCTGCCTCGTGGGGTTCCCAAGATGGCCACAACACACGGTAACATCACCACCTTCGATGTCACCCGGCCCGAACAATGGGACATCTGGCTGGAGACCTTGGAGAACCACTTCACGTACCACAATGGTAAGAAAAAGGCCCTGCTCCTAAGCTCATGTGGCATCGATGCCTTTTGGTTGCTGAAGGACCTGATTGCACCTTGGCAGACAAAGAAAGAGACCTACGAGGTACTGGTGAAGGCTCTAATGGATCACCTAGCTCCCAAACCAACAAAATTTGTTGAGCGCATGGAGTTCTTTGCGCGAAATCAGGGCCTGGACAAGTCGGCCTCTGATTTCCTGGTGGTGTTCAGAAGAGCGGCCACATGGTGCACATTTCCCAGCCTGGTGTATGCCCTATTGAATCAGTTCCTGGTGGACCTCCGCAAGCCCAAGTTACATAGAAAACTGACAAGCCAAGATGACTTGGACCTAGGCAAGGTGCTGAGGGAGGCCATCGTGTATGAAAAGTCCCATCAAGACCGATACGCCAAGACAATACTTCGCACTGATGCAGACCCTGCTTCAGATCTTTTGAATGTGGAGGAGGTCCTGCAGCTCTGCCGCCCAACGAACCAACAGCTCCAAGCGTCTGGGGCCCCGGCCAGCAAGCCTTCGGCTCCTGCGACTCCCTGTGCCAGCTGCAGGGACACCCACGAGTGCCGGACCTGCCGATTCCAGGATGTTGTTTGCAGGACATAAAACAAGCAAGGCCACATCACCCACATGTGCCGCTCAAAAGGGCAGCACTGGAAGACATCCTTCCACCAGGAGTCATCCAACCTTCACATCCTCACGGCCCTCCACCAGCCGCACCAGGTATATAACATGCCCCCCGATAGCCCGAATAAACTGCATGTTACGGTCCTGATAAAGGGGTCCCCTTGTAGGATGGTGATGGACATGGATTCGTCTTTCTCCATCATCTCCATGGCCACACTGCGCATGCGATGCCCATGGGGGGGACCCCTCCTGCAGAAGCCGCATGGGTTTACAGGACTTTAACAAGAACCCTGTGGTGATCCAGGGCTGGGGCAGGTTCCAGGTGCAATACAATGGTTTAAAGGCCGTCTGGAACTGCTCATGGTGGAGGGCCATCTCACTAGTCTACTAGGACTCTCCTGGTTTGGTCCTCTTGGCCTTACGGTCAGGGGGGTAAATCAGGTCCAGCCGCCAGACCGCTGGGTTTGCAAGAAGTTCCTGTGGGTTTTTGATGGCACACTGGGCCACTACACTGGGGCCCCCATCTCGCTGGAGCTTGACCCTAATGTCCAGCCCATCCACATTAAGGCCCTCCCTCCCCCGCTAGCAATGAAGCCCAAAATCGAGGCTGAGTTGGACCGCCTGGTGGGACAGGAGGTGATAGAACCCATCTCCCATGCATGATGAGAGACACTGATTGTTATCCCAGTAAAGGCCAACAGGGATGGCCGCATCTGCACAGACTACAAATGCACCCTGAATAAGGCTCTCCAAGACCACACGTACCCTGTACTGGTGGTCAGCCACGTCCTTGCTTCATTGGCGGGTGCATGTATTTTTGGGAAGTTGGACTTGGCACAAGCCTATCAGCAGCTGCCGGTTGATGCTGCCACGACCAAGGCTCAAACGATTATGCCCCATAAAGGGGCTTTTAAGGTCAATTGGTTGCAATTTGGGGTGAGCGTGGCACCCCGGATATTCCAGAGTTTCATGGACTCTCTTCTCAAAGGAATTCCAGGTGTGCAGCCATTTTTAGACGACGTGCTGATCATGCTGCTCGACACAAGATCCTTCACCGACCATCTTCGGGCTGTGCTCCAGCACTTTGACACTGCTGGACTGAAGGTCAGACGTGAGAAGTGTCTCCTGGGTGTGCCACATGTGGAGTTCTTGGGTTTCATGGTGAACGCCTAGGGCATCTACCCCACGGACAACAAAATAAAGGCAATTACCGAAGCCCCTCCGCCCACATCCAAGTCAGAGCTGCAGGCTTTCCTTGGCCTGCTCAATTTTTATCATTCTTTCCTTTCCCTTAAGGCTGCAGTGGCGGAGCCACTCCACCGGTTGCTAGGCAAGAATGCTCCATGGGCCTGGGCGGCCCCTCACACTGCCGCTTTCCAAGCGGTCAAGGACCTGCTGACTTCCAATACCATGCTATCCCATCTCAACGAGGCCCTACCGGTAGTCCTCGCCTGTGATGCCTCACCCTATGGTGTCAGGGCGGTTCTGGGCCATTGTCTGGCAAATGGGCAGGAAGTCCCCATCGCGTACTATTCCAGGAATCGTGTACTATTCCAGAGCGCAACTATGCACAGATCGACAGGGAGGCGCTGGCAATAGTAGCGGGGGTGAAAAAGTTCCACCATTTTCCGTATGGCCAGTCCTTCATGGTGTTGACTCACCACAAACCCCTCCTGGGCCTCCTGGGCCCTGATCATTAGATGCCCTAGATGGTCTCCCCCCAGGTGCTCCGGTGGTCTATATTTTTAGCTGGGTACTCCTACTCACTCGTCCATCGGCCTGGGAAGGCCATGGGCCATGCAGATGCTCTCAGCTGCCTTCCCCTGCCCACCTCCAACCCTGACCCTGCTCTAGTGCACCAAGTGGCGCTGCTGGAGTCCCTTCCCGACTGGCCGGTCCACATCCAGGAGGTGGCCCACCTCACTGTCAAGGATCACATCCTCTGCCAGGACCTGGACTGGGTGGTGAGGGGGTGGCCGGCGGTCAGTGGGGGCTCTGAATTCACGCCGTTCTCCTCCTGGAAGGATGAGCTATTGGGCGTATAAGGGCTGCCTGATGTGGGGAGGTTGGGTCATAATCCTGGGCCTTTACAAATGCAGGTTCTTGTGGCCCTACATGATACTCATCATGGGGTGGTCAGGATGAAGGCATTCGCCTGCAACTATGTGTGGTGGCCAGGGTTGGACAGGGACATTGAGGATATGGTCAAATGCTGCACAGCCTGCCAAGAGTCGTGGCCTGAACCTCCAAGGGCCCCCACTCATGCCTGGGAATCCTCACACTGTCCTTGGTCCTGGCTACATTTGGACTTCGTGGGGCCATTCCCCACGTGGTCATGCGAAGCCTTCAAGCTTTGCTCTGGGAGACAATGGCCTGAGCAGATCCTAAACCATGCCAATCAGAGGGCTAGGATCCTGGCTGGGACCTATGGAACTCTCGTCCACGAGAAATAGCCTATCACTAGAGTAGGGTGTGTTCTGGGAGTGGGTTTTGCTCTAGGATATAAGCTGGCCTGCGAGCTGGCTAGTTGTCTTGTTCATGAACCCTAAATAAAGTATGAGCTGATTTCAGTCAATGACGCATCCATCTCAGTACTTTTCAGTGGGGGAGGTACCTGGCCCTGCCATGCCTGGTGTGGAGCTAGCAAGACAGGCTCTTTCTCCTTCCTTCCCTAACCCCCTCCCTCTCATTCCACTCCTGTGTTAGTTTGAAGCTGCTATGATGTGCAAATAAATAAATGAAAAAGTGTTGGCAGACAAAAATCAGATTTTCAGCTAAATTCTGCATCCAAGATGACAACAACATTTTGAATGAAGTACTCTTCTCATTTGTCCGAAATGATTAGGCCAAGTTCCTGCTGTTGCTTCTGTTACTAGTCTCACATAATATTTACTCAGCCCCAACCATATGTTAGGGCTGTTTGTATTTTCCAACTGTTATACACACCCACGGGCTGTAACATAGAATCTGACACCAATGTTAACATTTGAATTACTCAGCTGTGATTTAAAAAAAAATATTTAAAAAAGTTTCAGGCTCTTTTGTACATGATGCAAATAGAACATGAACAGAGATTCAAGTGGGTAGCCATGCTGGTCTGAAGCAGCAGAAAAAAGTTCAAGTCCAGTGGCACCTTTAAGACCAACAAAGTTTTATTCAAGGTATAAGCTTTTATGTGCATGCACTTTTCTTCAGATACATGGAGATGGAAGTTTACAGTCCATAGATATAGAAACAGGGTGAGCAGCAAATTAGTATACAGTTTAATAAAGTTGTTTGACAGGTGAAAGGACCAAACTGGAATAACAAGCTTAATTTACATGGTTACCATTTATTTGGGTTTAATTCTAGGGGGAAACATAGCAAAGGAAATAAATATATCAACATCTGAGAATGATGGGCAGATGCACCCTTCTTAATTGTGGAATGCTGAGACCAATTAACTCATACCCTGCTATCATGCTCCATCTGTCTCCTCTCAAGAGTGGAGGCAACCTTACAGTATCCTCTTCTTTCAGGTGGGGTGATTGACTGTGCAGTGTATCTCTGCTGTCCCCAGACCAGATAAATACATTCCAATCTACCATTCCATATTACATTACATTTTACTATTCATTCCATTACAATCTACTATTCTGATCTACTATTCCAAATAAGAAATAAGATAAAGAGGATGTATAGATCTTCTGGGGGACTGGTGGGAATACAGATGTAAGGACTGAATGAGGTTTGCACATGAAGTGAGATAAGAAACCAATATCTCTGTTAAGTCCTAGGAGTTCCAGTGTTATAATAACTTGAACCTCAGAAATTTCCCTTTCTAGTTTGTTCTTTTACAATAAAACAGCTACTTTAAGTTCACCCATTGAATGTCCCAGAAGTTTGAAGTGTCTTTCTATAGATTTCTCAGTCTTGTGATTCTTGATGTAAGATTTCTGTCCATTTATCTTTCGGCATAAGGTTTGACCTGTTTGCCCTGTGTAGAGAACCAATTGGCATTGTTTGCATTTAATGGAATTCACAATGTTACAAGATGAGTTGTGAATGAGCTTGAGATGGTGTAATTAATGTTAGGTCCCACGATCATGTTGTCTAGATGTATGTGGCAGCAAAGCTGGCATCTGGGTTGCAAGCTCTGGTACCAGTGGCCATGTTCAAGTTAGATGTTGCATTATTGTACCATTGGACTCTAAATTTGTTATGTTATATTATTGTGGGTGTGTAGTTGTTTGAGACTGGGGGGCTGTCTGTGTGCAAGAAAATCCCCCCCCCCAGTGCTTGGGAAAGAGAACTGTCATTATTCAGTAGAGGTTGTAAGTCGTTGATGATACATTGAACTGCTTTGAGTTGAGAGCAGTATGTGACTACGAGTGGTGTTCTGTTACTGTCTCTTTGAGGTCTGTCTTGTAACTGGGTTTCTCTGAGTATTGTTCTGGCTTTGTTAATCTGTTTCTTGACTTCATAAGCGGGATATTTTAGTTCTAAAAAGGTTTGTTGTAGATCCTTCAGGTGAGAATCTCTGTCTGTAGGATTGGAACAGATGCAGTTGTAGCATAGAGCCTGGCTGTAGACAATGGATTGTTTGATATGTTTAGGATGGCAGCTGGATACATGTAGATATGTTTGTCAATCAGTAGGTTTCTGGTATAAGGTGATGTCTATGCATCCGTCGTGTATTTGTACAGTGATGTCCATGAAATGGATGTCTTGCTTAGATTGGTTCATTGTTAGGTTGCTGGTGGGGTGAAAGTTGTTGAACACCTGGTGATATTTGTCCAGGGTTTCTTTACCATATGTCCAGACAATAAAGATATCATCAATGTAACACATGTATAGGAGAGGTGTGAGTGGTGTAGTATGAATGGGAATATAAAGATTTTTTTTATATAGGTTTTTTCCCTTTTTGATTATTCATATTTGTATTTTCTCCTCGTTTTATGGGTTTCTCTTTTAAGTCATATTTTATTAGGCTATAAGGAAGGCCTGTTACATAGAAGGCTTTACTCTAGTAAGTCTGTTATTGTTAGCAGACAAGATAATACGTATAAAGTTCATGATTCTGTAGTTCTTAAAGACAAAACCTTGAAATGTCTGGGTCAGATATGTGTTATTGCTCACTCCTCCGTCAAAACGGGCTAGAATTGTCTCCAACAATTCTAGACATCTGCCCCAAATTGGCCAGGAAGAGGAAAGGAAAAGGGGATATTTTCACTCATACTATTTTCACCTCCATATTTTCACTCATACTATTTTGTTTAACAGGCTATATTAATAACTCATCACATTTATACATTTTTAAAGAAAAAACAAAACCCAGTGGTGGCCGGAAATACACTGCCCCTATTCAGCCAGACTTATTGCCCCTCATGGGCAGAAACCATAGGCTGACCACAAACCTAAAACCTTTTATCTTATTTCTATGATGGGGGGGGGGACAGCAATGGAAAAAAGCAATGGGGGAAAAAAGACAAACCTTAATCTTGCTCCCCCTTAACACGAAACAACACACAGCCCACTAACAAGGGAGACAAGACCACAAAAGGGAGACACACACAACAAACCACAAACACTAGAGAAACCCAGCTACTATAACCAAATTGTTCCAATACTTTAAAATACTTCAAAAACCCAGAAACCCCTCAGGTGACAGCCCCCCCGCCCCCAAGTAAGGGAGACTGACAAAGGATTTACAGACCCACCCAAAGAGGTACCTTTTGCTAGCTAACAGAAGTTGGTTCCTCATCACTGGACTCCAGGGGCCGCCTACTGATGCCCAAAACAGCTACTTCCACAGGTAGACCTGAGGCCAGAGGATAGCTGGAAAAAAACGCCAGGTGCACCTTCCTTCAAAGCATCTGCCCCCCCTGCTTCTAGCAGCAAAATCCGAGCCACCAGCAGTAGAGCCCCGCGGTGGGCACCAAATTTGTTGTACAAATAAATTTCTAGTCAAGAAATGAAGTCAGAAATGAGGAGGAAATTCTTAGTGTTTAATTGCAATTAGACAGGGGAAAACAGTTGGACCAGATGGCCCATCAAAAACTGACTGATATGTAAGCTGCCTTGAGTCACAGGGAAAAGTCGGATATAAATATTTGACAGTGGTTGTTCTTCCTTTGTTATACTTGGCCCGTAATGCTGGTTGTCATATTTCACTAAAAAGAACAAAGTAGACTGAAAGAGTCCCCCCCCCCCCACAAGCGCTGGAATGTTTTCTAAGGCTCAGCACTGGGTGACGGTCTGAGGCCAGGTCCACCAATATAGTGGACTGGGGTGGGTGAAAATTGACTTGATTCTGTTTTCTCTTATAATGTTTAAATCATTGTTAAAATATAGTTTAAATATAAAGAATTTATTCTGAGATTTTTACAAGGTTATGGAAGTAATCTTCGAAAAACTAATTTACGTGATAGTCAAATATAGACTCATTCACAACTTTAATGCCACTAGCTTTCTTCACTCACAAGGTAGAATTTCTGCTCACAACACTGTGAAGCTTAGAGGGAACATTGCCAGGTTTATGTATTTCCAGTAGAAGGTAAAAGGCACCTGGTCGAGGTTCCAGTGTTGTGTCTGAAATAATTTTTTCCTGTATGCATAGGAGTACTTCCTTCATGATCTTGTTTAGTTCTTTTTTGTATTCCTGTGCAGGATCTGAGGATAGTTGTTTGTTAAAAGCAGTATTTGTAAGTTGTCTTTGAGCCTCCTGGATGTAGTCTGATCTATCCATAATGACAATGGCTCCACCTTTGTCTGTTTCTTTAATTATAATATCTGGATTGTTCCTGAGGTAAACAGTTAGCTGCTAACAATGTAGAAGCCATGAATAAGGGGCATGCATAAACGACTGTTTCTTGCACATTTGACCCTTTGTCCCTGTAATTTCTAGGTCCCATTTCTCTGCCTCTTGTATCATGGCACCTTTCAAAAGGAAAGAACCTGTTGAAATATAGGGCAACCAGAATAAAATAAAGAAACATAGGCATTTTATTGTACATATCTTGCATTGTTTTAACACGGGACATGGATTTTTATTTTATACAGCCCTGTTGACCTCCTTTTATCTTAAGTAGCAACACCCCCTGAATAACACAGACCTGGTTAAATAGACCTGGTTAAGATTGCTTAGGATTGCCTCAAAAACAGACACAAACACCCTTCATGAAATGTTGAATGGTTGAAAACACCTCTAAAAGTCTCTTATTAAATCTACAACTTAAACAGTACAATCTTATGCACAGTCAAACTGAACTAACTCTCTTTAGGACTGCATTGTCAGAAGCCCATAATAGATAGCACAAATGCAACATTTACTTATTTATACTGAGATTTATTAAAGTTATAGAAGTGTTTCTTTCTGATTCTGAATGACCTATGGGCTGTAATAAAACACTGACCTGAATATTTATTTAGAACAATCCGCATAAAGCCCTTAAAAATGAACAAACTATTAAAACCCATCATTTAAAATGTGCACTACTACTAAACTTTGCGTATATAAACAGCATTTTTGGACACCTGGCCCAATCTCTAATCTGCCCTTTCCAGGTTCCCCCTTTGTTTCTGGTTAAGGATGCTGAGAGGTACCAAACACAGAGTGACAGAAGCAAAGAAATATTACTTCTCTGCTACAATACCAGCAGCTAGTTCACAACCACCCCATTTGTTCAAGGTAGTTCACCACCTGCTGATGCCCAAGTCTGAGCCTTTATTGTCCCAGGAACAGACTGTGATACTTTTGCCAAGTTTTTTGCTGACAAAATATCACTGTGATATGGATGTCAGTTATAACAAAGGAACACAAGAAAAAAGGCCTAATACACTGCCTGGGCTATTTATAGGCCATTTGGAATAGGAGTGTGCACCTAGAAAATTTTTATTACAGTTTTATATCTTGGCTTTTGGGGTGGGGGTGGGGGTTAACCATGATTGCTTCATTTTGGGTATGGCATTAACAGCTTATGTTAGAAATCTGGGTGGTGCTTTCATGTTCTGGATTTTGGAAACATGCACTGCAGACACTGTTCTTTTCAGTGGACAGCCAATGTCAGGGTCTGGGACAGGAGTTATTAAAGATAATGCCACCAAAATCACAGGGAATGCAGCCCTCCCTCTTCTCTCAAGACCCTCCAAATTTCAAGCACATGGTTTACCAGACCCCAAAGAAGTAGTCATTTTCCGTGCACATGCATGGCAGACACTATTCTTTTCAATGGACAGTCAGTTCAAGGCTCAGGGGCAGCAGTCATTAAAGATAACACCATCAAAATCACCTGGAAAGTAGTCCTCCCTTTTCCCTCAAGACCCCCTGAATTTTGAGCACATGAAGCAAAGGTGCTCTGTTTTACTGGACCCTGAAGCAGTAGCTCATTTTCTGCACATGCACATTGCAGACACCATTCTATTCAATGGACAGCCAATTTGAGGGTGTAGGGCAGCAGTCACTAAAGAAAATACCTCTCAAACTGCATGGAGTGCAGTCCTTCCTCTCTTCTCAAGACTCCCTGAATTTCAAGCACCAATTTCAAGTAACAAGCCAACAACATTACATTCTTCAAGTGCAGTAACATAAACAGTAGGAAATCAGTAGGAAACTGGTGCACTATAACCAAAACAAAATGCCTCTTCTGACAGAACACTAGTGTGTCTTATTTATTAATAGTATTCATCTTGCCCTGTCATCCAAACGTGTATGTGTGGTTTTAGAGTAGCCAGTGGGATTGGTCAGGTGTGTGTTGTTTATCCTCAATAACAGAAACTTGAGTTAGATCCACCTTCATTGTTCTGTACGCTAATTTACTATCTACCCTCTAGATATTTCTATTTCCATTTCATTGTATCTGAAGAGGAGTGCCTGCACACGAAAGCTCAAACCTTGAATAAAATTTTGCTGGTCTTAAACGTGCCACTAGACTCAAACTTTGTTCTAGAAACTTGAGCTGTCCCCTATTTTCCCAAGCACACCAGGAAAGGCAGGTGGTACAGGGTTTCATGTACCACCTGACTTAAGTGTTCTTATAGTCCAGGCTTGGGAAGTTGATGATAGCAAATTTGATCTTGAGGAAAACCAACTGTCCCACATGCCAGGAGTGCAGACATGAACAGTAACAGCTGACTATGCAACTCATCTGCAAATATATCCATTCACTCTGCATGCTTGTTGGAAAGCAGGAGAGCAGATCCTGTGGAGTCATCTTATAGGACTCCACTGCGTAGTTCCTAAAAAATTCCTGCACTCAGTCCAGCCAGTTTGGTGTAGTGGTTAAGAGTGGTGGACTCTAATCTGGAGAAGCCGGTTTGATTCCCTACTCCTCCACATGCAGTCAGTCACAGTTCTCTCAAAGCTGTTCTCTCAAGAGCAGTTCTCTCAGAGCTCTCTTGGCCCCACCTACCTCACAGGGTGTCTGTTCTGGGGAGAGGAAGGGAAGGAGATTGTAAGCCCCTCTGAGACTCCAAGTGAAAGACAGGGTATAAATCCAACTCTCCTCCTCCTCTCCTGAGCCTCCAATTCCCACTGGAGCCATGTGCCCACCCTAGGGCATTCAGAAAGAACACATCTGAGTCAGTGGCCAGGGGGGAGGTCCCTTGCCTCAGTAAGGGGATGATGGGCAAGGCCACTGCCTCCCCCCTCCTCCTTCTCCCCCAGGAGAGAGAATATCCCTCCTGGCCTGCACAGTTTATTTCTCCAGAAGGTGACAGAATTGGCTGCCAGGGTAACAACACCCTTGAAGCCCAGGTCACACATAGTCACCAGCATGTACACCCTCTCCTTAGTGAGAGGCTTGAGTTGGGAGGTGATCGTCCCTTTCAGCCTCATCACCAGGACGTGCACTGCAGGACAAAGTGGTTCACGGTCTGACCTTTAGTCATCCAAAAACTTGTCCGTCTTGACCTGGAGTTCCTGTATCATGGGAATGACATGACCCAGGCTATACATATCACAGCAGAGTGCCTTAGTGAAGTCCTTAAAGGGCTTCAGGACAAACACTATTTAGAAGAAAGTGACCCACATTTCAGCTGTGATGACCCCCTCCCCATGACGTCAATCTCACCAGACAACTTATATAAAGCACTTTTCTGCTCCACCAGACACTCGAGCATAGCATTAGTGGAGTTCCATTGAGTAGGGATGTTAGTGATGAGTCGGTGCTGCAGCATGCCCCCACAACACACCTGCTTCACATGCAGTTTCTATGTTGCCTTTACACTGTGTGAAAAGTAACTGCAGTCTTCCAGCAGATCTGGAGCACTAGCTGAAAGTCACAGATAGCAGTGTTCCAGCTGGGATCTATCCTAGATCCAATTCAAGATCATTCTTCATCATGAGATGAAAGAGGGGAGCTGTGCAATAAATGTTAGTGAGGCCCAAAACCCCTACTGCTGCTTCAATGTTTGTTCTGCCATCTGTCATCTTGAAGCCATGGATAACATTCCTGCCAATTGTTTTGGGATGGCAACAGAGTGGGTGGTCACCCTGTGCACCTCATCCATCACCCAGGCATGGAGAAGAACATGGTGGTAACCAGCCCTGTGGCAGTTCTCACCCTGTCTAACACTGGTTGGTCCAGCCCCACCCAGAATATTCTCAGATTGCCAACAGTGCAAAATAAGCAAGAGGTATGCATGCTGTGTATTAGTGCTTGTTCAAACGTCCAATGTAAAGTGCATGATTCTCCGAGAAGCTCAGGACAACTGTCCCTTCACATGCTCTCTGGCTGCCCTGTAAATGGAGGGCACCACATTCTAGCTCATCATGGTGTGAGGGGGGATCGTGCACCAGAGGTAAGCATCATGGAGTAGGTAAATTGGTTATTATCATTTTGATAGTGTTTACATGGTCAAGAATGAAGAAACAGAAGATTTTCTATGAATGAGAGGGGTTTTTCTAAATGTCAAATATCACTGGTTTGAAATTACTTTCTATTATTTTTGAACTATCCTGACTGATCTTAATACCTAGGTAGGTAATATTTTCCCATTTGCCTTCATCATTTTTATCCAATTCAAAAAAGCACCCCCGAAAAGTAAGACTCCTGCTTTTTCTACATTTAACTTAAAGCCCGAAACAGTTGATAAGGACCACAGAATAGAATTTAGCTGAACACTAGATCACACAATATTGATTAAAAATATTACAATGTCATCTGTGTAAAGCATCAATTTGTAATACATTTTACCTACTTTTAAATCCATTATTAAATCAGAATCTTGTATTGCTAATAGCTCTATTGATAGGTTAAATAACAGTGCTGTTAGAAGGCGCCCTTGCTTTACCTTTTGATTTATAAGTTGGCCTTGATATAACAGGCATGCCTTCAAAGTAGCATAAATAAATTTGTCCATACCTTAAACTGTTCACCAAGTTTCACTAAGTATTTTAAGAGAAACAGACGTTTGACCAAGTCAAATGCTTTTTCTGCATCTAAAAACAGAAAAGCCACTTTAAAAATTTCTTTTTAACATAGTGGATCATATTAATAAGCTCTCTAATATTTGTGGTAGCTGAGTGGCCAGGAATAGATCCTGTTTGAACTTCATTAACATATTTGGACACAACCCTCTTTAATCTAGTTAGAAAAATAGACATATTGATTTTATAATCATCATTCAGTAAGCTAATAGGATGGTAAGAGCTTACACAAATAGGAGCTTTGTCTGGTTTTGGTATGACTATCATTTTTTACTCTGACCAAGAAACCTGCAATGTTTTTAAAGTGTAAATCTCATTTATTGCAGCAACATTTGCACCTACTTTCATGAAATGCTGATAAAACTCTGGTACAATATCATCAAACTATATGGATTTATGTTTAGAAATTTTTAAATTACATTCTTTATTTCCTGTAAATTTATAGGCTGATCAAAAGAAATTCTGTTCTCTTCAAATAACTTAGGTATTTTCAGGGCCAGCATGGTATAGTGGTTAAGAGCCATGGACTCTAATCTGGAGAACTGGGCTTGATTCCCCATTCTTCCACAGGAAGCCTGCTGGGTGACCTTGGGTCAGTCACCGTTCTCTCAGAACTCTCTCAACTCCTGTGGTGCCTGATGTGGTGAGAGTAAGGGAATGTGATTGTAAGCTGCTTTGAGACTCAGGGTAAAGAAAAATGGGGTATAAAAATCACCGCTGCTTCTTCATTTTGGTAATAAATTAATTAATTTGGTTTAAATCTGGGTTCTGGGAAGAGTATACACTCACATATTATCACTAAACTCTTATAAAATTTGTACCGTTAAAGTTACAATTTCATCTCTCTTGTCCTTTATAGTGGTAATTTTACTCATGAAAGTGGGGACCCACAAGACATTTTTGGGAAAGGTATATCCCATCCCCCCACCCTTGCTCCCTTCCCTTTCCCCCTTCTCAAATAATCCTCTATCACCTTTCTCTCCCTCCTTCCCTGGCAATCTTACCCTGCCTTTCTCCCCCCTTCGCCTTCTGTGTCAATCTCTTCTCCTCTATTTCTCCCCCTTCCCTTCCTTGACAATGATACCTACTTCTTTTTTCTCTCCCTTTTCTCTGCCATTCTTCCCCTCCTCTTCTCTCTCAATTTATCCCCTCTCTTTTCCCTATCCTTCTCTCTCAATATTCCCCCATTTCTCTCTCCCCCGCCTTACCTTGACCACTTCAGCTGCAGTCTGTCAGATTAGGAAGTAGGGGGGGAGTTTTTAAAGGACAGCTGAACCAGTGACTACAGAGGGGTTTTAGTGGGACAAGAAGATCGTTTTCACCTCCATCTCTGCAGCTGATGGCTCAGCCATCCTTATAAAACTTTCTCCCCTTCATCACTGTTGTGTACCAAGGGAGACTGTGCATGCACTCGGGCTCGCACGTGGCCATGCGGACAGGCTAAGTTTCGCATCCTAAGACAATAGAAGTGGAGGATCCAAGAACTTGCCAATTGGCCAGCCCGGATTCTAAAAGGAACCAATGGGGGAGTTATTTGTAAATAAAACCTATCATGAGTGTGGGTGTGTTGGGTGTGGTTAAGAATGTGAATATAAGCGGGCCATGGGCTTATCTAAAGTTCTCCTATGCATTAATAAAGTATGAGCTGAAATCACTACACTATGCCTCAGTCTCAGTACTTTATACTGGCAACGAAGGTGGGATCCCGGTGAGCGAGCCTGACTCCAACTCCAGGACACCATGCCCCACACGATCCAATGCATCACCACTCCACGCACTGATCTCTTCTGAGACACAGCTCCCCGCATTGCTCCAGAGTTATGGCTGCCGCCTCAGGTAACCTTTCTGCATTTGACCCCGCTCATCCCAAATTCTGGGAAGCATGGGTAGAACAGCTCATGAACTTTATTGAGTACCAGGAAGTCACCAACATGGGTAAGAAGAAAGCCTTGCTACTCAGCATGTGTGGGGTAGCCACAGCTCGCTTGGCCCAGGGCCTCCTCGCTCCTAAGAAATTGGTGGATGCCACCTATGATGAGATCATTATGGGCCTCATGATGTACTACGCGCCGAAGCCCACCAAGATGGGCAAGCGCATGGACTTTTCTGCACACCTCCAGAGGCCCAGCGAAGCGGCTCCCATCTGCATGGCTGAACTCTGCCAGCTTGCTGTGGACTGCGAGTTCCAAGATGTTGAAGATCTCATCTTATCACAATTTGTTTGGGGAATTCGGGAAGCAAAGCTCTGCCGTAAACTTGTAGGTACCACTGACCTCAAGTTGGAATCAGTACTGCAAATGGCCACAACATTCAAGGGGTCACACCACAACTGTCCACCATCTTCGACACACCATGTGTTCCCGGCTGAAATCACTGAGCTGAAATCACTACACTATGCCTTAGTCTCAGTACTTTATAATCACATTTGCAACATGTAATAAATGTATTCCTCATCCACATTTTGGGCTCTAGGGGATGACTGAAGAGTAGATAGTAGCAGGAGACTGGAAATTGGATGGTAGAGATAGTGAAGCCCTTTTTGAGGAATGACACATAATGCTAAAAAAGGCTGTGCTATGGCTGCTTCTTTAAAAAAATAAAAATGATTTTAACAACTATAGGTCTGTCGCTAATTTCCTGTTCTTCCTTAGGTAAGGTGATTCCCTATTAATTCTCCTGGACCTGTCAGCAGCTTTTGATTCCATTGTCCATGATATCCTTTTGGATCTCCTAGCCACAGTTGTACTGTATTGATGTAGTTCTGATTGTTCCTGGAAAGCAGGGTCCAGAAGTTGGCACTAAGAAACTGTTGGTCTTGCACATGGGTTTAGGCCTATGGTTTTCTTCAAGGTTGTTTTCTCCAATGCTATTGAACCATTACCTGAAACCTCTAGGTGAGGTCATCGGGAGATCGGTGGGTGGCAGTGTCATCACTATGTGAATGACATTAGATCCAAAGGAGGCTTGCTAAACCAGTTCCTGGAATCAGTGATGGGATTGAAGAGGATGAACAAAGTGAAGCTTAATTCCGATAAAACAGAGATGCTATTGGGTGGGGGGTGGCTAAACTTGAGTTGGGAGTTGACAAGATGCTGAATGGGGTTTTACTTCCCCTGACGGCTCAGAATGCAGCTTTAATCCTAGGTACTCAGGTAGTGGCTGTGCCAGGAGCACCTTTTATTGGCTAAGACTGATATACCAACTGTGACTTTCTTTGAAAGGTCTGACCTAGCCACAGTTATGCATACTTACAGACTAAACAGTTGTAATGTTCTCGACATGGCTACCTTTGAAAAGCTCTCAGAAAATGCAAGTCTGAAAACTAGCCACTTGACTGCTGACTACAGCCAGCTGTTTTTACCATATTATTTTGTTGTTGGTTCCGTTTCACTGTTTTTATTTGTTTCTGGGCCCAATTCATTTTTTTTTAAAGCAATTTATTATAGGATATGTTTCACATAGTTAAAATTTTATCTTATAGATATCACATACCTTTTTTCTTTTCTCCCCACTCCCCCCAGTACAAGGCTTCCCGCAATGCTCTTACCTCCTTATAAACTCTATTATCTAATCACTGTTCACAAAATATGTCATTTCTATTATCAAATTAGGTAACATTTTGGCAATCATATCATTCTTTTTCTTATTTTCTCCTTAATAACTATCAAAGCAAATCAATCTATTTTTGACATCCCAATTTTTCTCAAGATAGTCTTTAAAATCTTTCCATTCTTCAAAAAATGCTTCGTCTTCTTCATTATTAAGCTTTCTTGTCATTTTGTCCATTTCAGCCATAAAAAGCATCTTCTTAATCCATTCCCATATTTCAGGAATCTTTTCTTGTTTCCAGAATTGTGCATAAGTCATTCTAGCTGTTGTGACCAAGTACCATAACAATGTTCTCTTGGTTACATTTATTTCTTCCAGTTTAAGACCTAACAACAAGATTTGTGGATCTTTCTTAAAAGTACATTTCAGAATCTTCTGTATTTCGTTATGAATCTCTGACCAATAACTCATGGCTTTATCACAAGTCCACCACATATGGTAAAATGAGCCCTCTTTCTTTCTACATTTCCAACATTTGTTAGACATACTCTCATTTATATTAGCAATTTTCTTTGGAGTCATATACCATCTATACATCATTTTGTAACAATTCTCTTTAACATTAACACAAGTTGAAATTTTCATTGACTTTTTCCACAGACATTCCCATGATGCCATAGTTATTTCATTATTTACATTTACCGCCCATTTTATCATTTGTTCTTTTACAATTTCATCCTCTGTATACCACTTCAGTAAAACCTTATATATTTTTGAGATCATTTTTTTCCCCTTTTCCACCCATATATTCTCAATTTCATTATTCTTTGCCCTAAAGCCATATTTTCTCTTATCAGTTTTAAACAAATCATGGATCTGTCTATAATTCAACCAATCATAATCAAATTCCACATCATCTCTGTCTCTCATAACAAAACTTTTCCCATCAGGTTTTAAAAGATTTCTGTACGGTAACCAATCTAGTCCTTCATGTCTCGAATATGGTTTGATCACTTCTGCCGGCACTATCCAAAGTGGTCGTTCTTCATAAAAGAATTTTTTGTATCTCATTCAAGTCTTGAACAGTGATCGCTTAATAAAGTGGTGTTTAAAAAATTTATCTATTTTTGATTTTTCGTACCATAAATATGCATGCCATCCAAACTTGTTATCATGTCCTTCTAACGCCAACAACTTCATATTTTCAAGGTTAATCCATTGTTCTATCCACGTTAAGCAGATAGCATCATAGTAAAGTCTAAGATTTGGTAGTTGAAGTCCTCCTCTTTCCTTAGCGTCACATAAAATGTTCATTTTAATTCTTGGTTTTCTTCCTGTCCACACAAATTTTGATATTTCTTTCTGCCATCCATCCAATATCTTACTTTGTCGTAGTATTGGGATAGTCTGAAACAAAAACATTAACCGAGGCAAAATATTCATTTTGACTGTTGCAATCCTTCCCATTAGTGATAAATTCAAAGTGTCCCATTTTTTCATATCTTGTTGAATCTTATACCAAATTTTTTCATAATTATTTTTAAATAGATCTATGTTTTTCATAGTCAATTCAATCCCTAAATACTTTGTCTTTGTAACCACTTCACATTAGATTTTCTCCTGGAGTTCCATTTGCTTCTGTTTCGTCATATTTTTACACATCACCTTTGTTTTACTTTTGTTAACATAGAAACCAGCCAAGTCTCCAAAATCTTTAATTTTTTGCATCAGTCGTGGTATATTCTCTAATGGATCTTGAATCATAAACATTACGTCATCCGCAAAGGCTCTATATTTATATGTAAAGCCTCTCGTTGTCAATCCTTTAATATTCTTGTCTTCTTTTATTTTCCCCAATAATACTTCCAATATCCAAATAAACAATAGTGGAGATAGGGGGCAGCCTTGTCTAGTCCCTTTTCGCACTTTAAAATATTCCGTTTTTTCTTTATTAACGTTCAATGCCGCTTTTTGATCTGAATAGATTGCAGTAATCATATTTTTAAAAGATTGACCTATTTCCATTTTCTCTATCACTTGCAGCATGAAGTCCCAGTTCAAATTATCAAAAGCTTTTTCCGCATCCAAGAAGAGAAATCCAACTTCTTTTTCAGGGTGTTTATCACAATATTCAATTGCATCTATCACCACTCTTAAGTTGTCTCTAATTTGTCTATTCGGTAGAAAACCAGCTTGTTCTTCTGTTATAACATCTTTCAAATAATTTTTCAACCTTTCAGAAATTACTTTAGCAAACAGTTTATAATCATTATTTAGGAGGGATATTGGTCTATAATTCTTCACATTAGTTAGGTCTAAACCTTCTTTAGGTATAAGCGAGATATTTGCTTCTTTCCATGACTCTGGAATCCGTTTTGTCTCCCTTATTTCATTCGACAAAAGTACAAAAATTGGGGTTAGCTCATTCTTTAATTTTTTGTAAAATTTTGCAGTAAATCCATCTGGACCTGGAGCTTTCCCCAATTTTGCTTCTTCTATTGCACTGACAATTTCTTCATTTTTAATTGGACCATTAAGCACTTCTTTCATTTGTTGTCCCAATGTTGGTACTTCAATATTCTCCAAATATTTCTTAAGTTTCTGTGAATCAATACATTTCTTTTGAAATAATTTGGCATAGAAATTGAAAGAAACTCTCTTTAAGCCATTCAAGTCCACAATATCCTTTCTGTCTTCTATTATTTTATTTATAAAATTTCTTTCACGTCTATTTTTCAGTTGCCATGCTAAAAACTTTCCAGGTTTATTAGCACCCTCAAACGATTTCTGCTGTAACTTCTTTAAATTCCAATACAATTCTCGATTTGACAATACATTTAGCTGGTCTTGTAACGTGAATTTCCCTTATAATCTTTTTCTTCCCTGGCTTTTTCTTTAACTCTTTTTCTTTCTGTCAGATCTTTTCCTGTAAATCATTTTGTTGTTGCAGTCTTTGCTTTCTATCTTTAGTGTTTAATGAAATAAGCAGTCCCCTTATGACCGCTTTATACGCATCCCACACAATTTGTAATTCCGTACCTTTATTCAAATTTGTTTCAAAAAAGTTCTGTGTTTCCTTACGCAATGTCTCATTAACTGTTTTTCTGTCTAATAGGTCCTCATTAATTTTCCAATATAATTGTTTGGGTTTTTCTCTCGACATCCAAAGTAAGGGGCTGTGATCAGAGTTATTTTTTGTTAAGATTTCAATCTTTTGAGTCTTCAAAGCCAGCTCCTCCGACATCCAAATCATATCAATCCTTGAGAAAGAGTCATGTCTATTGGAGTAAAAAGTATAGTCTTTTGCTTTGGGATTCCATTTTCTCCAAACGTCTTCCAGTTTCTCTTGTCTCATCAGTTTAAAAAAAGATTTTGGTAATTTCCCCACCACATTTCCATCTTTTTTAGAACGTCTATCCAATAAGTTGTTCACTGTGTCATTGAAATCTCCTGCGAAGATTACCTGATCATAAGTTAATTGTTCCATCTCCTTTGTCAAATCTTTGAAAAAAAATTCTTTAGCTCCATTGGGTGCATACAGATTTACAATCAAAGTCTTTTTCCTGTGTAACATTATTTCTACTCCAATATACCTCCCATCATTGTCCACAAAAATTTGCTTGGGTTCCAATTCTTTTTTAATGTAGGTCACTGTTCCTTTATTCTTTTTGGTCGCTAGTGAAAAAAATACTTCTCCCAATTTCTTATTTATCACATATTTATAGTCCTGTTTTCTAATATGAGTTTCCTGCAAACAAATTATATTGCTCTTTTGTTTTTCCAGCCAATGATTTACTAATTTTCTTTTGTTAGGTGAATTAAGTCCATTTACATTCCAAGATAGCAATTTGTAATCCATGGTGTCTTGATTTATATATCCAAAAACTCTTCAAAATTGTTTTCTTTAAACCTATACAAGTCTCCCTCTGATTTGATCGTGAATCTCACTGAGTTGTATGTAAATGACAATCCTTGAGGTATCTCCCATCTGAATCTAATTCCCATTGCCTTTAATTTGTCGACCAATTTTTTGTATTTCTTTCTGTCTTGCAACATCACCCTTGGGATTTCTCTTAATATTATTATCTTTTTGCTGTCTATTTCCAACGGTTGTGTAAATTGCTTCTTGAAAATATCCTCTTTCATTTTTCTTGTCACAAACTGCACAATAACATCTCTGGGTAATTTTTTCCTCTGAGCATACGTTGAGTTTACTCTGTAAATTAAGTCGAAATCTGAGTCTAGATCTCCTTGATCCTCATCAATATATGCCGTCAATGTTGTTATTACCAATGCGCGTATATCTTGGTCTTCTGCCTCCTCAATTCCTCTTAACCTCAGATGGTTTTGTGTAGCTCTGTACTCCATCATGGATTCTAACCTTGTGTTCTCCTGGAGGGTATTTTTAATTTTTTGTTCTAGCTCCGTCGACTTAACTGCTAAACCTTGGACTTCTTTTTTGACTTCTTCTGTATCTTTTTTAAACTCTTCCACTTCAGCTAGGACCAGTTCTTTCATATCTGCCTTAATCTTCTCTTGTACTTGCACTTGTACTTGTTCTATTTGCTCCAATTGCCTTTCCATTTGTTGTTTCATCTGTAGTTCCATTTGTTTGGTCTGTAATTCCATTTGTTTTCCAAGATTCTGCACTGCCTCCATCCTCCTCCTCTCCATAGCCTCTATTGCTGCCTGCCATTCTTTTTATCCTTTGCTGCCATTCTGGGACTTGATGTAGAGGCGGCCCTTTGTCTTGGCCTCAAATCCGTTTTGAAAACTTTTAAATGTCACCAAGTCTCTTATCTTCTAGGTATTCTGTCAAACCGCCGCCTTTATATGTTTCTTCCCTTTAATTTTATAGTTCAAATTCAATTTTAAAAAATTAATCCTCCTCAAAATGGCAGGCGCAATTTCTCTATCGTTTTTTGGCAAGAGTAGGCAATTTTGTAACTTCCGGTTTGGTGTCCGTCCCGAAAATCCAACTTCCTGTGCAGCGCACTAACTCTTCCTACTCCTTCCGGTGACTCAGTCTTTTAAAATGCCTCTCTTGCCCCAAACTCGTCTTTTCTCAGCCGGAACTTGTTTTTGGTAGCACAGATTCACATCAGTTTCATTTTTACAGCTCACAGTTTATCTCTAGCTGACCACAGGAATGCAAAACAAAAGTTTCTTTTTCGCTATTTTCACGTTCTAGAAAGCTTCTTTCAGTTCCAAACAAAGCGGATTACATCAGAAATGCTTTTGTACGCTAAGCCGCTTGATTCAAATCTCTCTGTGTCTTCAAACCGGTAAGCAAAAGTTCTTTGTTACCTTAGAGTTCAATCTCGGGGTTTCGCATTGCTTCTTCTTAACTTACTGTTGACTTTGATGGTAAAGAGGTCGGTAGATGACGGGTTTATGCTGAATTGTCAGCCCGATTAGCTACTGTAGTGTTGTCTCGCAACTGCCCTCTTCGTGGGAGGGGATCAAAGCATAAACAGACTTCCTCCGAAGCCTGCCCACACCAATCTCAACTCCCGCTTGGACTTTGGCTGCTTGCTTGCCACCCCCCCGCCTGGAGAGTGCTGCATTGGACCAGGAAAAGGTCCAAACTGTCAAAAGTAGCTATCGTTCACCCTGCACAATTCGCAGAGTGCGTCAACTCGCCATTTTAACTCCGACCAGAAGCCAGTATCGTTTCTGGGCCCGATTCTAAGTTCTTATTTTGACCATCAAAACCCATAAATGTTTTGGCACTACAGTACCTCAATGACCAGCTTCTCCAGAATAAGTCTATCCATACCAGATTATCAAAAGAAGGAAGGGAATGCAGCATGGTATACCCTGATCACCTCAGAAGCTAAGCAGGGTTGGTACTTGGAAGAGAGACCACCAAGGAATGCTCTGCAGAGGAAGGAAATGGTAAACTACCTCTGTTTTCTTTTAAAGCCATGGTAACTAAAGGGAACTTCCACATTCAGAGGTGGTATATATCTGAATACCAGTGCCAGGAGGCAACATCAGCAGAAGCCCTCAGCCTCTATACCCTGTTGTTGGCCCTCCAGAGGAACTGGTTGGCCACTGTATGAGACAGGAAGCTGGACTTGATGGCCACTAGTCTGATCCAGCAGGGTTCTTCTTATCAAGGAAGACTCCTTGCTTAGCAGAAAGAATTTTTTGATCCAACCTAGAACATGGACCTAACATTATATAAATTGGCTGTAGTTTGGCCAAGGGTTGTAACCCCCGATCCACCTAGGAAGATACATATATGTAAGCAGGCTTACACACACTTAAATGATGTACTTGCACATGTGCATCTGAATGCTCATCTGGGCCCCATGAAACTATCTGGATGACTTTGATGTATAGATGAAATAGCTGTGCTCCTCTAAAGCCAGCAGTTCGTACAGCAAGTTAACCACCATAAGCAAATATGTAAGTTATCAGGAAGAGCAGGTTGGATCAGCAGTAGCTTTTCTTTATCAGAAAAAATACCCCCAGACTGTTCCTGGGGGGTATCTTGTCTCTCAGGAGCAGCATTTCTGGGAACTCAGTGGGCTGCAGTGGGAGGGGGAAGCCAAGATGGAAGTGCTTTCCATTAGTGAGAAATTACCACAGGATCCAGCCTACTAATTCTGATAACTTACATCGATCCTCTTAGTAAAAGTTATAACTTCCAGATCACTTTTGTGCATTGCCAGGATTTCAGATGATAAATAATAACAGCATAACTACTAAGTAGAACTTATGCAAGTTTCATCTGTCCTAGATTATGTTATCAGCAGAGTACTACAAGTGGCGGTCCACAGGACTCAGGGGGGGGTTCCATCTCCCTCCCACTTTCTCACTGGCCCAGTGTGGCCCTCAGGCTCCCCTGCAACCACCTCCTTCCCTGCCCCACTGCTCTTAGTGGCTCACCCAGAGCTCCTGTTGGTGGGCTCGCTGAGCCTTCCTCCCCTCCCCACTGCTCTAAGCGGCTTGGCTAGAGCTGCTCTGGGTGGGCTCACCAAGGCTTCTTTTCCACTTTCCCCATTCTCAGTGGCTCGCATGGTGGGCTCACTGAGGCTTCCTTCCCCCTCTCCCTGCTCTTGGTGTCTCACCTGGAGTTGCCCCAGGCAGGCTTGTTGAAGCTTCCTTCCCTTCCTCCCCATGGCAGTGTCTGGGAGCTGCTTTGAGCCCCTTGTGGCTTCTGGCATCCACTGTAGCCAGACGCCAAGTGGTTGCTGACATCCGCTGCAGCCAGGCTTCAGGGCTCTATTGCAGCTGCCACAAGGCTCAGCTTCTACAGAAATAAAGTAAGTGCACTGTCTGTGCATGCACAGACAACACTTCTTAATTCTTTAATTTTTTTACTTTACTTTGGGGGAATTTAAACATTTCAGATTTTTCTGAACACCTGGGGATTCTCCCAAATTTCCTTAAAAATCTGTTTAGCATCTGTGTGGCCCCAATCTGTGGATTTAGCTATCTGCAGATGGGGGCCATACATGCCTAATGGTATACAGATAACATATAAAAAGTGCAGAACACAGTAGCACGATATTATCTCTCTTTCTCCCCCACTTACACATACACACACACAATTCTTCTGTCTGCCAGCGAGAGCATAAATCAAGCACAAAGGAGGAGCAGCTAACTTCCCAATCTACTACCGACATGTTCCCATAGTGCTGGATTCATGCTGGAATCAGGGTATATTCTGTCACATTATGTTAGATCAACTATTGTGCGCTATGATAAAGGCTAATGCACCATGCTAGAAATGTGGATTTAAAACAATAACCCATTTGTCATTCGGTTCATTAATCACTGTGGCTGTATCCAAGAATAGAAATGACATTTGGGGAGATGAGAAATTGAATTACTTAGAGTGCCATGAAGAATAATTTTTAAGCTCAGCATTCATTTAATTCATTGTTCTACAGCAATCCCAGTATCCAAGACCATTCAACTCTCTTTGAGCTTTTGTCTTTTTGCTACTCTGACCACTACAATAAATCCAGGTATTGGTTGTTGATCTTTTGGCCTCATCTTTGCTCCATGCTGCTGATTGAGAAGATTTTGACCAATTCCTAAGGGTGGTGTTGGTATTTAGCAACTGTACTTGTGACTTCTTGTAAGCTTAACTAGTCTGTTGATACCTTATCTGAAGACAATATATGGCACATTTTGATCAGGCTGGCTAGATACTGCATATGAACTGTGCCACATAATCTGCTATAACCAGCAAGGTATTCCCAGTTGACATAGGATATTCCTTTTCACCAGGCTTATGGGCCCTAGCCATCACACAAAGAAATAGCTAAACTACATGATGTGATGAACGGACGATCCTGCCTTCTTTTCTTCCTCATTCAGCTTGGACCAATCAGATTTGAAATGTTGAATGGAATGCTGGAGTAGCAAAACCCCTCCTCCCCAACGGAGGTGGTTTAACATTCAAGGACAAAGAGGGGTGTTGGAATATGGAAGAAGTGACAGAGGTATGATGATTTCACCCTCCCTCAGGGACAGGAGGTATTCTAGAATCCAATAGGACTTTAGAGTATTGTTTAGACAAGGTAGCATTTGGGACTTCTTATTAAAAAAACAAAGTGTTAAGGCTTGTCTAGTTATTTTTTCCAAGTCTGAGCCTCTTAGAGAAAATACTTTGTAACCATTAAGCATGGAGCACCTCCCAGCTCTCATCACTTCATACTAGTTTGGGAAGGCATTAAATATCACACTTACAAATTTAATGAACTGAAGTGAGTACATGAGGAAATGTATTTGTATTTAGCCATAGGCCATTACAAACCAAGGATAACAACAGAGAGGGTTGCTATAAATATAAATATTGGTATGAAATGGAGTAAAATTTAAGGTATAATGAACTGAAGTGTGTTTGTTGCCCTTGAGCCCTGTGTATACATTAACCCATGTAACTCACAGCAACCTCTATAGGATCAAGCAAAAAGGGGATTGGATTGGTATCTGCTATGGTCTCTGTTCTAAGGGCTAACAGATCCTTATAAAGAAAAAAAAAATAAAGGTCTCTACTTTGCTGCACATTCTTAATGCTGGGCATATTATTAGAAAAGGAGGATGTGGGTGGTGAGGAGGTTCACAACTCTCCAGCTTGAGGGACTTGTTTTGGGGTGTGACAAAAAAATTAATCTATCAAGTCAAAGGCCTGAATCACAAAATTGTGTTTAATTAGATAACCCCTTTTCAGGGCTGGCTTGCCTAGGGCGCCTCTTCCCTGGCTTTCCTGGTCCCACCCCTCCTCTTCCCCTCCCTCTCTCTCCCTCCCATCTCCTCCCCTCCCCCACGCTATCCATCACCAGGAAAGAGAGAGTGTGTGTGAGAGAGAGAAAGGGGGAGAGTGAAAAGAAAACTCTGCTCCCCACCGACATGACTCAGTAACTTTTCAGCTGGGGAATCTTCTTTTTTTCCACCTCCTTTCTCTTCCTCTCACCCCCCGGCCCAACCTCGAGACCACTGGCTCCCCCAACAGCCTGGAGATGTACTCGTTGCCTCTCTGCCTTGCACAGGTAAAGAAAAAAGAAAAAGAAAAGAACCCCCCATTTTGCATTCTCCTTCGCGAACCACCCCCGCCCCTGCTGGGAGGGAAGCCGGTGCTGGGAGGGAAGGGGTGGGGTTAGAACCCCCACCTCTTCCCTGGCCTGTGCCCCTCCCCCTCTGCCTGGCCGCCTTCCAGTGTGGCAGCAGTGGCGCGCAGCCCCTTTCAGCTCCGGGCGAGCCAGCAGGGAGTCCTGGGGCTGGCCAGCCGGCGTGTCATGTCGCTCAGCCCCAACGCAGACCCCTGCTACCCCACCAGTAACAGTAAGCCTGGGGTGGGAAGGCATGGGGGGGCTCATGCAGAGGTGCAGGTCTACCAGCTGGAGTGGCACTTCAAGTGGCTGCCCCCCCCGTCTCCAGGCCCCACTGAGAGGTTGGCATTCCCGTTGGGGTGGGCACCACAGGTTGGCCTGCCTAGGGCGCCCAGACACCTGGGGCTGGCCCTGCCCCTTTTGTTGGAAAATCACATGTGAAGGAAGCTACTGACAAATGCAGAGCAAGGGTGGGCTGGATGGGCAAGCAGCTTGGGTGTAGACAAAGACTGGGGTGGGGCAGTCGAGCAGCCGGCTTCAGCCTTTAAACCTCCTCCTCCCCATCCACCCCCCAGGCCCTGCCATTGGCTCAGGGAGGGGAAGGAAGGTCCTAACTTTCCTGCTGCTCGCAAGCCCCCCCCAAGTGTCCTGCCGCCTCTCCATCCCCTGCCCAGCCCCACAAATGGTGGGCTGCATTGAATCGAGCCCTTCCTGCTTCATCTGTAATTGTATCTCTGTATCAAGGAACTCCTGATGCATTTCCTGGTACCCCATGTTCCTATGGAATACAGTTTGAAAACCACTGACTAGCTGATTTGTTTCCAGACCTACATTTTTATGAGTCTGTAACTCTGTGACCGAGTTCAGATAGTTTGGTAAAACCACAAGCACATCTTACTCCATTCTTCTCTTTGTGTGCAGACTGCATTGTCCTTTTCCTCCTTTACTCAAACCAGGTTCTCTTGACACGAAAACTGGGGACACTATGGCTACAGCTAACCAGGATTTGCCTTCAAACCATGGTTTGAAATTATGGCTTGGAGTTGGCATTAAAGTTTCTTGATTAGCAGCAACCATTGCTTGCTCAAGAGTTTGAGTAAGCCAAAAAGAGAAGGAGGGAATCTGTTCATGTGGAGGGAAGGGAAATGTACAACCTCCCTGACAAAGCATGACTTGGTTGTGATGGTCTATTTTACATGTAAGAAGAATCCTCTTGAGCCAGACCAATAGTATAAGTTCAGCTGCTTGTATCACATAGTGGCCAAGCAGATGCCTCAGAAGGCCCAAAGCAGAAGGCCCAGTTCCTCAATAGTCATTGCTAGGGGTGTGCACTTGGTATTTACTGAGCAGAATAAATACCCCAAAATACCTTTTGGCTACCAATATTTATTTATTTATTCATTCATTTATTCATTTGCAAGTGAACTCAGCAAGCATTTAAAGTTTAAATCCCTTTTCCATTATACCCTATGGGGATGGTCCCCATAGGGTATAACGAAGTAAAATAAATTGGGGTTTTCTGAATATTCACACAAATCCCAACACTAAACCAACATTGGTATTCAGGAATATTTGGGAATAATGGTATTTTTTGGGTCCAGTAGATCCAAATCGGGGGGAAATTACTTTTTTTGCACACCCCTATTAATTACTTTTGTCTTCTTTTTTTTTGGTAAATACATTTTATTATTGGATATATTTTCATGTTCATACAATTTAAACAAACCAATACATATCCATTTTCTTTCACCCTCTCCCCCCCAAACAAGGCTTCCCGCAATGCTTCAACCCCATAATGACTCTCTATTTAGTTACATTTACTACTAAACTTATTTTCTTTTACTAATGATAACAATTCAAAGGTCTAAATCTCTTTCAATTTCTCCTCAATAGCTGTCAAAACAAATCAAACCACGTTTGACATCCCAATTTTTCAACAAGTATTCTTGAAAGTCTTTCCAATCTTCGAAAAAGGTTTCGTCTTCTTCGTTGTTTAGTTTTCTTGTTATTTTGTCCATTTCTGCCATAAACAAAGTCTTTTTAATCCATTCCCATGTTTCAGGTATCTTATCTTGTTTCCAACATTGAGCAAAAGTCAATCTAGCTGCTATAATCAAGTACCATAATAATGTTCTCTTGGTTACATTTACTTCTTCCATTTTAAGACCTAGCAATAACATCTGTGGGTCTTTCTTAAAAGTACATTTCAGAATTTTTTGTATTTCATTGTGGATCTTAGTCCAATAACATACTGCTTTATCACATGTCCACCACATATGGTAAAAAGACCCTTCATTTTTCTTACATTTCCAACATTTGTTAGACATACTTTCATTTATAATAGCAATTTTTTGGGGCGTCATATACCTTCTATACATCATTTTATAACAGTTCTCTTTAACATTTACACAAGTTGAAATTTTCATTGACTTTTTCCACAAATATTCCCAAGCTGTCATAAGTATCTCGTTATTAATATTTACTGCCCACTTTATCATTTGCTCTTTTACTAAATTACTTTTGTCTTCTTAATGCACAGCTGTAATCTTGGTTTGGTACTTTCTGCTTTAACCTTCATCAATATTCATTTCAAGTCTTCACTATTTTCTGCCAGTAATGTGGTATCATTCGCATATCTCAAGTTGTTTATGTTCCTTTCACCAGTTTTGTTGGAAAAGGCAATGCCTGGTGTATGAAGAAGAAGAGAAGAAGACCCTGAAGGGGGCAGAAGGAAGGGAATTAAACAGGATAGTGAGGTCAGCACCTTCTCTTCTGTTAAGTGTCAGTCTTTGTCTGTCCCCAGACTGCTACTCTTAGAAGAGAAGAAGTGATTGGATTTATACCCCCCTTCACTCAGAGTCTTGGAGTCTCAGAGCAGTTTACAAACTCCTTTCCCTTCCCCTCCCCACAACAGACACCCCGTGGGGTAGGTGGGGCTGACAGAGCTCTTTTGAGAACTGCTCTTTCAAGAACAGCTGACAGCTCTGACAGAACTATGGGTTGCCCAAGGTCATTTGGGAGCTGCAAGTGGAAGAATGGGGAATCAAACCTGATTCTCCCAGATTAGAGTCTGCCCACTTAAGCACTACCCCCTTCTTCTCAGAAGTGCTTCATTCAGTCTACTCTCTCAGCTAGAGATGTAGTTAGGAACCTATCTCTGTCTCTCCTCTTTCCTATCAAGTATGTTAGCTCCTAAATAAACCTTTATCAGCTCTTTAATTAGATTGTGCACCATTGCTGTGTTAATTACTCTGCCAACAAATTTTCACTCCACTTTCATCTAAATCTGATACAGCTTTCCTTTAGATACATTCTGCATACAGAGTGAAACGATAACCAGATAAAATGCATCCTTGTCTGACACCTTTGCCAATTGGAAATCATTCTGATTCTCCAAATTCTGTACTAACAGTAGCCTCAGTCCAGAGTGCAAGTTGCACATCAAAACAATCAGATGTTGTGGCACACCTATCTCTTTTAAAACCAACCACAGTTTTACATGATCAACACAGTCAAAAGCTTTGCCATAATCTATGAAACACAAGCTGATTTTCTTCTGAAATTCTCTCATATGCACCAGTAACCAATATAAATTTGCAGGATGATCTCTAGTGTCTCTTTCTTTTCTGAATCCAGCTTGAATACGTGGCATTTCTTGTTCCATGTACATTGAGCATAACTTTATTCAGGTGAGAAATTAATGTTACAATTTAATAGTTATTGCAGTTTTTTATATCTCCTTTTTTGGAATTGGAAAATAAATTGAGCATTTCCAGTCTGTGGGCCATTGTCTTGCTTTCATATTTGTTGGCATATTCTTGTTAAGATTTTGAAGGACTCCATTTCTGTGGCTTGGAATAGCTCTACTTATATCCCATCTGCTCCTGCTGATTTATTTCTCCCAATTGCTCTCAGTGCAGCCTTCGATTCGCTTTCTAAAATTGTAGGTTCTTCTTCAAAAGTTTCTCCTTTGAAGGAATTTGTCATCCTTCCACTTTAGTTCACTCACTCCCAGGATTGCAATATTTAAACATTCCATGTCTTGTTTTATGATTTTTCAGCTTATCTTGATTTATAATTTTTACATTACAAAAGAGAAAAACACAATTGCAGTATATAAATCAAACTTTGGAGTACACATTAAACATTATTTCTAAACCATTTGTTAACTTTGTGCCATCTTTTTTGGAAAGCTTTTTCATCTCTTCCAAAAAGTATATTCAATTTATCCATTTCTGCCACATCACAATTTTTTATGATCAACTCTTCTCTAGTAGGTAAGCTATCGGTTTTCCAACATTTAGCAACAAGTATTCTAGATGCAGTGAGGATATATGATAAAATACATACGTCATCACATCTGAACCCATCTGATATTATGTTAAGCAAGTAAATTTCTGGTAACAATTGTAACTCTATGCCCATAATCTCTGTTATTAACTATTTAACATCTTTCCAAAATTTATGAATCTTCTTACACCGCCACCACATATGGAAAAGTTGATTCATACTTCTTATGTTCCATGTTCCTATTATATGTGTTGAACAGCATTGGACTTTCCTTTTGCATCCACTCAGGTCAACAACTGAACATCCTTTTGGCTTTAATGTAGTTGTATAATTAAGAATAGTCTTATTTGTAGTTTTCCTCAGCTCTTCCCCAATAGTTGATTGTGTGCTATGTAATGGGGGCGATTCAATTTTCAAGCACTGTATTGTTTTTCATCTTAGATTGGCTCATCATAGGGTTCTTGAGGTAAAAGATGATCAGAAGTGGTTGCCATTGCCACCTTCTGTGCAGTAGCAACTAGGGTTAGCTCAAGTGGCAGTTCCCTTGTCCATAAAAGATTCTCTGCCAGTGTCATAGAATCATAGAATGTTAGAGTAGGAAGGGACCTTGCAGGTCATCTAGTCCAACCCCCTGCACTCTGCAGGAGCATAGCCGAAAAATAGCCCTACAACATACCCGAAAGATGGTCGTCCAGCCTCCTCTTGAAAACGTCCAGTGAAGGAGCATCCACCACCTCCTGAGGCAGTCTGTTCCACTGCTCAACCACTCTTACAGTTAGGAAGTTTCTTCTGATATTTAGCCGGTAACAACTCCCTTGTACTTTCCACCCATTAGATCTAGTCTTGCAATCCGGAGCAAGAGAGAATAGATCTGCTCCATCTTCTACATGACAGCCCTTCAAATACTTGAAGACTGCAATCATGTCCCCTCTAAGCCTTCTCTTTCCCAGGCTAAACATACCCAACTCTTTCAGCCTTTCCTTGTAAGACTTGGATTCCAACCCTCTCACCATCCTAGTTGCCCTCTTCTGGACACGCTCAAGCTTGTCAACATCCTTCCTAAAATGTGGTGCCCAAAACTGGACACAGTAGCTGCCCAGTAGCTACCCTTCAAGGATTCCTTTGTCCCCATCACCATTGGAACTATCTGTTCTCTTCTGTTGATGTGGCCATCAATCCCTGAAGGGGGTGGGTGCATCTTAGTCTTGTGCGTCAGCTGTGACCATTCTACCTTGAGTGACTCTGCTAGGAATGTAGCCTCTTGACAGAGTCTAAACTCCTTATGGTATTGCTCTCAGCTTTACTGACACATACAAACTCCCTCAGCATTTTAAGGTGTCTGCTCAAGAGGGTGGCATTAATGAATATGCTCTATGAATCTATATAATCCTCTTTAAAACCATCTAAGCTAGTGTCCATTACCACATCCCATGGCAGCAAGATCCATAAAGTAATTATATTTTGTGTGCAAAAGTACTTTCTTTTATCTCTCCTGAATCTATTGATGATCAATTTCATTGGTTATGCCAAAGTTCTAGAATTTTGGGATGGGGGAGGAAATGTCTATGTGTAATTTTAACAAATCTCTGCCACAAGTCACCTTAGTCATATTTTCCCCTATCCCTATGAATTAAGAAGTATTCCTGTGAAGAAGTTGACATTACACATTTTAATTCATCTGCCTCTCTCAGAGAAGCCAATTAAACAGCTTCCAGCTGGCCCTAAAACACTTCTGTTTAAACACATGGTATTACACAGCAGCCGCAGCCATCATACAAATTATCTTTATTATTTGTTTTCTTCTGCCTCAGCATCTGCATTGCCTAAGCCTGGATGTCTGTTTGAAAAGGAGTGAGGAGCTTTAGCCTTAATTATTATTGACTACTTTACTTAGAAACTCACTTAGCAAGTGTGCCAGCCTGTACCAATTCATGGACTTCACAGAGACTCCAAATTAAACTGAGGTGGCCAATTGTGTGAAAAACAAAATGCAAGATGGAATGGTCTTTTTACTGGTTCCCTTCCAGTTCTGACATTGCAGACAAGTTAGCAGTTAACACGCAAGTTAGCAGTAAATATAACCTCTTCTATGTTTACCTAACAAGTAACCAGAAGGATAAAAGTAATTTAAAAATTAATGACTTTTTGACCATATTTTTGAAGTCAAATAAATTTTATATATTCCTAGGGAATTTGGTAGGCCCATTCACATGCAGTACACAGATAATGTTTCAAACACAAAGATGCTAAGTATGATCTGTAAGACTGGTTACGGTCTTTCCTAGCTCTGCTCCCCACCAGTTCAGTTACCCACCCAGCAGCCCTAGAATGGCTTCATAACTTCTTAATCATCAATGAAGTTGTCTCTGAATTAGTCATCCTTTCCCTGCCAAATCTATTTAAAGGGGTAGAACTGGTACACATAAAACACCCCAGAGCAGGGACAACAAACCTATGATCTCTTCAGGAGTCCCTGATATGGCACATATATACTACTTCAAAAAACTGAAATCTCTAATCTTTTGAAGGTTCAACATGAAAGGAATCAACACTTTTAGAAGGTCAAGGGCACTGACTTGCCAATGGCTTCCACTGCCTCAGTCTCTTCTCCAGTCTTTATGAATTAGCAGTGCAGAAGAGTGGCAAGTATGAAGGTGGAATGCAGTGTAATTTCCTGTGCAATTTGCTGTAATCTGCAGCCAAAGCTCTTCCTTTTAAGTTTCCCCACTTCTTTTCTGTGTTCCTGAATCACCCTGTGCATATGTGTAGTCCCCCTGTATGCATAAAACAGCCCTGGAATAACTTCTGAGCCCCACAGGCTGGGATGTAATTTATGCAATGAAACACTTGAAGGGCACTAACAGAGTCCTATCATTTGTGACTCACAGACTACTACAGTAGTTATAATCAGGGCTATTTTGGGGCAGGAACATACAGGAATGGAGTTCTGTCTGGCTCCCAAATTGGCCACGCCCAGCAGGAACTCATTAGCATAATAGGCCACACCCAACAGCAGAAACTCATTAGGATTGGCTACATTAGGGGTGTGTGGCTTAACATGCAAAGGAGTTCCTGCTACAAAAAAGCCCTGAGTTTTGAAAACAAACAAGGTAAACAGAATAAGAAGCAAAAGGTGGGTGTGGCTGGATGACAACACTTCTGGTAACGTGGGGTGTGGCCTAATATGCTAATGAATTTCTGCTGTTCGGTGTGGCCTATTATGCTAATGAGTTCCTCCTGGGCTTTTTCTACAAAAAAAGCCTTGGTTATAATGAGAGTGCTTTGTGTGTTTTAGGCAGCCAAGTGACAGTGTAATGATTCCTCTGACTTTCACACAATTTTAATACCCACTGTTGGTTCCGACCAATGTAAAAGGTGTATAGTGGCACCCAGTGCAGTGGAAGAGGTGGCTGCTATTGAATGGCAAACGATGATGGAGGAAACAATGACTGGCTCAGCCCCTTGTAGCTGCTGAGTGGCAAACTGCACCCAGGATGGTCATGTGATCAGTCTGCATTGGGTATTACTGGCCAGTCAGCAGCTATGTATTTGTACATGGCTGACAAAACACCTACATGTGCACTATCACATCATAATGTTTGTCAGTGAAGATACTCCCCCTCTGCCTGAGTTGTTGTTCAGTAATGGCTACTCTAATACCTTTCGATTCACCTTTCAATTTATTTAATCGCCCAATCCAGCAGAGCTGCTGGCCCTGAGCGATAATTACAGTTACTCATGTAGACAGTGGACTAACAATAATTCATAGGGGATGAGGGAGGACACAACATATAAATCTTTTTAAATTGCACACATTTGCAGCTGACAGGATGTGTTCAGCTGAGGGTCAGACATATTCCAGAGACATTTCAGAGGCGTTCGGAGGTGTTCAGATGGCTTGGCTGGACGACATCAGTGGTTCTTTCAGGACTTCTTCAAGTCGTGGTGCCGCACTGCCACCGCCTGGCCGGATCAACCCATCACAGGCTTCCGACGCCACAGATTTCTCTCTTAAGCATTTGAGCTCACGAGCTGGACATTCTGATTTGCCAGCTAACACCTCCCCCACCGGGGGGTTAGTGTACCCACCCTCTCTAAGGGGTGGTACCCATTTATCTACTTGCCGAAGCTTTCGAACCTATGGGTTGACGGCAAGCTAGGGACAGGGCTGGTAGCTCACACCAGCGCGGGGCTAGAACTGACAGACGTTCTGTTCAGTTCAGATGTTACTATAGCCAGAGGATAAATCCTCTGTGCCACCGCTCTAGAAATGTATAACTTCCTCTGCATAAGTTATATTCAGGAAGACTAAAAAAATTAAAATTCTCACATGCAAACCCCTCCAAAGATAATTATATTTTATTTTTACTGTACTTACAGTCTACCTTTCTCATTAAGACTCAAAGCAGATTAGAAAAATTAGCCTAAGCAATGGAATAAAGGAAATGGTGTAAGATGCACTATAAACAATGCTGCCACTCTATAATAAAAATTCAAAATTGATTCAATATTATGGAATTAGGGAACAATCCAGCCAGAATTAACCACAGTTATGATTTCAATGGCAGAGTTGAGTGTATGTTCCCCATTAAAGTCAGTGAAGCTTAAAATCAGCAAACGTTGCTAGAACCATCTCTCCTTATAATATATTTATCTTTTGGTTTCACAAGATTCCATTTGCTCCCATTGGCTGTAAAATGCCCTCCCTCAGCCATTGGCCCATCAGCCGCCACTCAAGAGTACTCGCGTGCCATTGGCTGGGTGCTGGGTCTGCTCCTTTTCCCCACCCACTCCCCCTAGCAGACAGCTCTGTCTCCTGAGGAAGACAGTTCTCTTGACTCCTGTGAGGGACTGTCCCCTCAGTGGCTGTTGGTAGGCAGCCAAGCTTGGTTCTGTGAGTAAGAAAACAAAGGACTTTCAGCTTAACCCCCCCCATAACCCCCTCCCCAACGGCCACTTTCCTGTCAGAATAAATGGAAAAAGGCTCTTTCTCCTGCTTAGCTTCAGCATGGCTGGCTAATGAGGTGGGCCAGTGACCATCAGACCATTTTCTTCAACTCCCCGCTGTGTGGCTGACTTTCCCCTAGGGTTGCCAACCTCCAGGTGTGACCTGGAGATCTCCCACTGTTACAATTGACCTCCAGATGACAGGGATCAGTTCCCCGGGAGAAAATGGTTGCTGCGGAGGGTAGACTCTATGGCAATATACCCTGCTGAGTCCTTCCACACACACACACCCAAATGCTGCCCTCCACAGGATCCACCCCCCCCCCAAATCTCCAGGTATTTCCCTAATCAGAGTTGGCACCTGTACTTTCTCTTCTGTCAGTAAAAGGCCCTTTCCACACCTATGTTGGCCTTTGGGGAAAAAACTCATTGGGCCCAGTCCTGTTCAGGTTGCCAACTCCAGGTGGGCAATTCCTGGAGATTTGAGTGATGGAGCCTGGAGAGGGTGAGGTTTGAGGAGGGGTGGCACCTCAGACAGGTATGATGCCATAGACTCCACCCTCCAATCCAGCCATTCCCTGATGGGGAACCATTGTTGCCAATCTCCAGGTGGGGGCTGGAGATCACTCAAAATTACAACTGCTCTCTAGGAGGGATGGGGGAGGAGATGGAAAACTAAAGGTAGATTGATGGTTGGCTGGGAGTGAAATAGGGTTGTCAACTCCAGGTTGGGAAATTCCTGGAGATTTGAGGGGTCGAACCTGGAGAAGGTGAGTGTTGAGGAGGGGTGGGACCTCAGACAGGTACAATGCCATAGACTCCACCCTCCAAACCAGCCACTCCCTCCTGGGGAACCACTGTTACCAATCTTGGGGGTGGGCTGGAGATCACTCAAAATTACTACTGCTCATCAGGTAGCAAAGATCAGATCCTCTGGAGAAAATGGTGGACTCTGTCATTATACCCTGCTGAGATTGCCACAGCAAATTGTCACTGAGTGCCCAAAGCCGGGGCACTCTCCCAGAGCCTCTTTCTAGAGCCCGTTGTATTTATTTCCACAACGGGCCTTATTCCTAGTATTCTTATAAAATAAAAACATGGTGATTAAAGCACTAATAATTAAAGTAAACCTTTCACATATAAATGGCATATGCGGACAACTAAAGTGGGCCTTACTTCCACATATTATGGGCTCCTTCTATTAAGGAAAACTATTTGCAGAATCTGGATATTGATGGGGGAAAGTATTAATGACATTGATATATTTTCAAAATTCACAGTGTCAAAAAAAGAGATTCTGATCAAGAGTTATGAAAACCCATATATCTTTTTGTCAGCTTAATCGCTCAATGTGTCTTTTTGAGACAATACATACTGCATAGTCTTGAAATCTCAATTTATCCCTGTCTCACCAAGACATCATTAATTAACATTAGCATCCAAGTGAAAAAGTAAAGATGAAGCTCTTAACTGGAACCTGTTGGTAACGTCTCTGTTCTGCTTTTCTTGGAGAAGCTATGTAAGAAGAACTGAACACTGCACTGACTCTATCTATTTGAAATATAAGCCTATAAGGAATAATAAACTAATTTTTTACATAAAACGTGTATGTATTTTGTTACACAGCATGATTGCTCATATAATTGTAATTTTACAATAGTACAACAAAATCCAGTTTTACAATATTATTCATGACAATTATCCAAACCAAATTATATTCTTAGCAGCAACAAATAAATGCAGTTGTCCAAAAATATTGAATATAAATAAATTTGAACAGTCCATCAAAATTTCTACATTCCACAATTGTTGAGAAAACAGTTGATTGCACTTGCAATCTTAACTGCTATTAATCGCACAAGCAAACTCAGCTGACTGAATGCTCCAGCAAATACACTATCTTGACCACTGAGTGCACCAGAAAACTTGACTGACTTGACTGACTAGAAGCCTAGGTCAGAATCCCATTTATTTCAAAAACTTCATCACAGTGATGTCACATTCAGCATATTTTACATGCACATTTCCATTCAATGTTTAGTCTATCTCAGCCAAATCCAGTCATTTTCCGCAACATAAAAGGTCTTCTCACTTGCTATGGTTGGCCAATGATTGTGGAATGTAAAAATTTTTGATGGACTGTTCAAATCTATGTATATTCCAAATTTTTGACCTCAGCATTTATTCATTATTGTTAATAATATAATTTGGTTTGGATACTTTTCATGAATAATATTGTAAAATTGGATTTTGATGTACTATGGTAAAATTATAATTTTATGAGCAATTACATGCCATATAACAAAGTACATACATATTTTATATAAAAATTACAGTCTCTTATTCCTTACAGGCTTGTATTTCATATAGCAACTGTTGGTGCAGTGTTCAGTTCTTTTTACACAATTTCCTGCACACTGCTTTCCCTGTATATTTTTTCCTCAGAGAAGTAGCATAAGGTGTTCTGCACTCTAATTTTTCCCAGGAATGGAGAATCTAGTCCGATGATTTCTGGCTACAGCTACAATCTTCAGGGAAATGTATTTCTTTTCCATCTCACCATCCTGTTCATAGAAAAAGGTCAGGTGTGTCAGAGTTGGTTAAGATTTTAAAGAAGATGTGCACTGTGTGTTGCAGAATACAGGGAAGAAGACAGTGTTCTGTGCAGAGGCAAAAGGCTCCATATCCTGAGAGGCTCCAATTATATCTGAATTTTCATTTCAGTGCCAGAACTTGATTTGGCAGCTGGATGGTTCCTTGCTCATCACCATCCACCTGTTGCCTCCAAAATATGAAGGAACAAGAGATACACTAATGATAGACTGCGAATGGAATTACCATATTAGGTTAGATCCTCCAGAAGTTTTCCATAGGTGGAGGGATTTGTGCACCTTCCCCCTTCCCACAGCAGCCTGAAATGCCCCCTGAAATCCTGTGCTGTGATATTCCCTGTCCCTCACAAACAGATTTTAGGAAGCATTTCAGGATGCTGTGGGAAGGGAAAGGTGAGAAATTTATGCTCTGAGAAGCAAATCCATCTGTACTTTTTAAATGAAAGCTGGAAATTCAGAAGAACTAGTAGATCATGGTAACTGATTGTTAAAATGTTGTAGAGCACAATAGCAATTACACACTTTTAAAAGAAAAGCTCCCACTTCAGTAGTGCCATGGGCAAAATGGTAACTGTAAGTGGTTGACAGAAGGGAAATGGTAAAAATGTGAGCAGGACCTTTAAAAATGCACACCTTTCCAGACAGTGTGCAAGTGTGTTTCATTTGTGTTTCAAGAAGATCAGAGCAAATGGGAGAAAACCTGAAAACTGAATGATTAGAGGGTGACATCTTGTGGATGCTAAGAAAAAGTACTGCAGTATTTTACTTGGAAGTAAAGGTGGAGTAAAATGTCCACCATGACCTAGATAGCACAAACTAACCCAATCTTGGAAGCTAAGTAGGATCAGACCTGGCTAGTAGTTGGATGGGAGATGTCCAAAGAGTACCAGGGCTATTACATGGATGTAGGCAATGGCAAACCAGTTCTGAACATATCTTGCTTTGAAAACCCTATGGAATCACCATAAGTCAGCTGTAACTTGATGGCACTTTCCATCATCACCAAACTATCCATATAGAAGCAGCCTAAGTAGGAGACAGTATTTTTAGCAGACTTGACAGAATTCAGCATACATTCATAGAATCATCGCTCAAGCAAGTTGACAGCCAGAAAAATCTACAGAATTGCTTGTCATTTAAAATTCATTTATATGTAAATCCACTCTCAACCCAATGCTACACCTGGGATTACCCCTGCACCACCTTTGTGGGCTCTGGGGCTGGAGGGGCAGAACAATAGAGGACCCTGTGGTCTCTGTCAGTCTGACCACATGGCCTGTGCAGGGGAGGTCCACGGCAGCAGTTGGACAACCAGGGCAGTCTTGGAGGTCCAGGACCTCCTCCCCCGCTCCTACAAAAATAGTACTGCCACTGGGGCCACTTCCCAAGTTTCATGCCTTTATCATACAGCTAAAGAGCAGGATCATCTCAGGCACAGAGCTGAGCCATGTGGTTGAGCTAGCTCAGTGGTGGCTGGCATCCCCCCCCTCCGGGCTTCAGAGGCCATACTTCTGCTTTTCTGCTGAGGCTATCCTTTTCTGCTGCAGAGGTTTATGCCAATCTTAAAAAAATCTAAAACAAACAAACCCAGAAAAGGCTGCAGCAGCTGTGGGCAAAGTTTTTCTATGGCAGCTATCAGTGTTTCAGGAAGCCTGCCCTAGGAATCCCACACACTAAACAGATAAGCTGTTTAGCAATGGAACAGGCAGCAGTAAGAGGCTGCCAATTGTGGCAACTTACAGAGCCAGGGTCCCAGCATTGGCTGGGGTCCTCAGGTAGTTAGGGTCAGGGGCAGGCCTATAGCCAGGATTTTGTGGCTTGTGGAGCTTTGTTTTTCTGGTGGGCATGTGGGCCACCGATTAGCTGGAGGACCTTTTAAATCTTGCAGGAAGGAGGGAGAGGGGTGTGCCACCCCCACTTCTTCTCAGAATAGCTCCACCATAGCTACTGGCCAGGTCAGGGGCTTTCTGGTGCATGTGGTGGGGAGGCCTGTTGGGGGGGAAGCACCAGACAACTGGAGGGCGATTAGTCCCCCAGGAACTTTCTTTTCTAACAGAGGGTTGACTTTGGTGTCAGGTGGTCTCTTTATCTCCTCCCCCACCATCGCTCTCACTGCCATGTACCTCAGGCGGCAGGGTACAAGTCTGTTCAGCTTCAGGGCTGGTGGCACTGAGTTACACCGGAGTTCCCCCCTTCTCAGTACCCTTCTCCTCAGGCATTTGTTTTTATTTTATTAGGCTTATATCCCACCCTCCCCACACTGTAGGCTCAGGGCAGGTTCCAACATATAGGTCTGCAATTTATGCAGACTTACATTTAAAATCTGTAAAATCAATAAAATCATCACATACTAAAACAACAATGCCCCAACAGAAAACCATTGTGGTCCCAATCCAGCTTCATGGATCTGTGGTCACTGGAAGGGAGGCCAATCAATTAAAGGCCCAGTGGAAGAGCTCCATTTTGCAGGCCCTGCAGAACTGTAACAGGTCCCGCGGGGCTCTGATCTCATTAGGAAGCTCGTTCCATAGGCAGCGGGGCCTGGCCCTAGTTGAGGCAAGCTGGACATTCCTAGGGCCAGGGACAATCAGGAGATGTTGGTTGATAGAACACAATGGTCTATGGGGCTCATCAGTGCTGGATTTATGTATAGGCTAAGTAGGCTGAAGCCTAGGGCCTCTAAATCTAGGGGGCCTCCACAGCCCTGCCCCCCCAGTGGGCAGTCTCCCCTCTCCCAAAATTGCAAGCCCAAGACTTCATGAGAGGGCAGGGCAACTCGGGCCCAGCAACTATGAGACTCAGGGCCAGCCAGTGGGGCCCAATTTGAAACTCTGGGGCCCAACTGGAAAAATTTTTGTGTGTCCCCAGTTCACAGCCAAAGTCTGCAGAATCTTAGAGATATAAATAAAATCCATCTAGATTGCCTGGTGCAGGGGCCCCTTAGTAGTGGCCCACGGGGCCCAATTTGGCCAGATTGCTCCAACTGCCTTAAGGCCAGCCCTGATGAGATCCTGCCACTGCGCGTCTCTTTTGCTGCGGCTCTAAAAAGCCGCACTTCAAACACATCTTTTCCCCTAGTGTGACCGGGGCCAAAGTTTTACATATTTATTTTATATAACATTGTTTGGCAGTTGGCTCTTTTAAATGGCTAGTATTGATTGTTGGATGGGAGCCTGGTGTTTGCTGCTGCAGGAATTATTAGATGAGAAATTATAGTTAATTATTAACATGCTTTTGCATCATTTTCAAGCCTCCTAATTGCATGTGTCTTGGAGAAAATTATTTTGAATCCCTTTGGCAATTTTGGGAGTTTATAAACTTTTGGAAATGTTTAGATTGGAAAATGATGTTGTGCTATAGGGTTGGCTTGTTGGATGTGACAGAATAGACTCCATTTTGTGTTTGCTTTAGTTTAGGTTGTTTAGTTTAATTAAAATGGCCACCCACCCTGGGAAGTAGGGCAAAACTCCAGGATAGGCCTACAAATCCCAGATGCCTCTATGGTCAAAAAGTGCAGGAAAGCCAGGGGGTGGAGTCAGAAGATATAAATGCTCCAGCCAGCCTGGGAGGGGGGAGTCATCCTGCAACCCCCAGAGAGGCCAGGAGGCTCTTGCTGCAGATTGCCCATGGGCAGAGAGGCGCCTTGGGGATCAGGGAAGGCAGCAGTGGGAAGGGATCCTCGGGGGAATCCAGAACTACCTGTAGAAGGCAAGAGGCCAGGCTGCAGGTTGGTAACTGAACCTCATCCCGAGGGAAAATAAGTATAGGGATCAATTCAGGGACAGAGGAACTGCGTTTTGTTTTATTTTATTTGTGCCCGGTGGTGTTTTCCTTTCTTTTTTTGATTTAAAGTGCCTTTTTGTGTTTAAAATCCTGTTACTTGTAAATAGTCAATAAAATCTTTGTTCTTTGTTTAAAACCCCAGTCTGGTAATCTGACCATGGAGTCTCCCCTGCTCTGCCCACTACCAGAGCCTTAAGAAGGGTTCTGGGAGGGGAAAAGCCCAAAAATGTGCAGATGCCAACCCTCCAGGAGAAACCCAAAGTTAGGGTTTTCATCTCCAAACCCCAGGAGTCAGCCAGAGGGGTCTCACTGCCCCTCAAGAAAGGCATAGGGAAGGCAGTGAGTGGTGGCAGCTACTGAAGAGTGACAGAAGCCCATCAAAGAGGTGGGAAGGCGAAGCGGGGCTCATGAGCCACAAACTGCCTACTCAGTCCCTCAGGGCTGAGGGTGGGTGCCTGTTTCACCACAATGGAAAACTGAATTCTGTAACCCTTCAGCTGCAGCCATCTATACCTTTTGCCAATAGCCACTGATGGACCTCTGATCCATGTGTTTATCCAGTTGAAGATTAATTTTACTTTTTATTTTTAGATTCTAATCTGAGCATGAGTAAAAGATTTGAAAGTGGTGCTAGCAAACGCAAGAGACAGAGACTTGAAAATGCTATGGTAATGAAGTTAAGACCAATCACTGCTTTCATGCATCAACCACTCATTGAAGCAACAAGAGCCAGCAGTGAAGCTATAAGGCCTGAGCCAACTACTAGCATGCAACCAGACAAAAATCTCCCTGAAAGAAAAACAGCAAAGCAGGATGTGGAACAGCAAGCTGATTATGAGAAAGCAGCCATGATGCTGGCTCAAACTGAAAATATAGAACTAATTCAAGAGTCACTTACTGGACAGGGAAAGGCTAAAGAGCCACAAGAAAATAATGTAAATAGTCAGACTTTGCAGTTCACACCTGGTAAGATAGGCCAAGTCCAAGGTGTTCCAGATGCAGATAAAGATAATGCCAAACATAGATCTACTGTAACAGATGTTGGTTTGTGGTCAGAATTATCACATGAGGAAGTATCCTATTGGGTAGAGAGGGGTCCCTCTCAAGTTCTGCATCATTGTGGGTCGTTTTCAAATTCCAAGCGAGTGTACAAAAAGCAGTCCAGGTTTTGCACAAAAGCTCTTTATTATTCAACAAAAGCAAATGGGGAAATATATAGCCAAGAGTGGCTTGTACATTCTCCTTCAAAAGGCCAGATTTATTGCTTTCTTTGTAAACTCTTTTCAAATCTTGCATCTTCTTCCACAGCTTTAGCTACTGAAGGGTTTGATGACTGGCAAAAAACCTATCTTATCCAAACTCATGAAAACTCAGAGAGGCATAGGAATGCCATGTTGGCCTACCTAACAAGGAAGCGAGGGCAAACGTTAACTTCCAAGCTAAAGGAACAAATAAAAGCAAAACAGCAGTACTGGTGGCTTGTCATGGAGAGAATTATTGCTGTAATATGCACTTTTGTAGACTGAGGCTTACCATTCAGAGGAGACAATTAACACTTTGGATCTCCAAATAATGGCAATTATCTTGGTCTTTTAGAACTAGTGGCAAAATTTGATTCATTTTTACTTGCTCATATCAATCGGTATGGACATTCTGGATCAGGCAATCCCTCTTATTTGTCAAAAACTATATGTGAGGAAATGATTCAGCTCATGGCAAAAAAAGTTAAGGATGCAATTCTGGCTGATGAGAGAAAGGCTGGATATTTCAGCTTTCCAGTAGATTCCACTCCTGACATTTCACATACTGATCAGTTGACTTTAATTATCAGATATGTATCACCTGAAGATGGTTTGCCAACAGAGAGATTTTTAACTTTCCTTGAGCTAAGACCACTCAGGAGAAAGCATGGCTGATTTAGTGTTCAACTATTTCACTACTGAGCTTGAAATCGACTTTAGAAAATCTCACGGGCAGTCTTATGACAACGCTGCCAACATGGCTGGTAAGTACAACAGTATGCAGCAAAAAATCATTGAAAAAAACAGTTTGCAAGATTTATTCCATGTGCAGGTCATTCTTTAAATCTGGTGGGCCGTTCAGCTGTGGACTGCTGCCCTGATGCAATGAACTGTTTTGGCATTATCAATGAAATTTATACCTTCTTTTCATCTTCCACAAAGAGATGGGCAGTTCTAAAATCATTTTTACCACCTCAGTCTAAGGATCCTAAATATTTGTCTGACACTAGGTGGGATGTGAAAAGTACTGAGGTCGGAGACTCAGCATAGTGAATCAGCTCTTGTTTATTGGATCACATCAAGAATGAAGGATACATGGGCCAGGGAGTGCCTGACTTATATTCGTGCCCCGCACCACACACACACACACCCATCACCCGTGATTGGCCTTATTTACACATCTACAATTCAATAGGTCTACTTTCGGATCCAGGCAAGCCCATAGGTGTGCCTATGGATCTGAAGTGGCCATTGTCTTTGGAGCAAAGCTCGGAGGTTTGTGGACTGCATGGTCAGGCCATGTGGTGGCGGCCATCTTATTCCAGTTAATACACAACAGGATGCACACGCAAAAGCCACAGAAGCTATTTTGGCAAGTTAAAGTGCTATCACTGATGCCCTCAGTCATTCATACTCTGACATTAATGGGAAGGGGGAGACCAGACTTCAAGCTAACAATCTTTTGCAGAAAATGGAAGAACTGGAATTTGTGTTTATGCTGCATTTTTGGACCCATGTGCTAGGTCATTTTCACAAGGTCAGTAAAGCTTTTCAGAAATCACACCTGTTATTGAGTTCTTGTGCAAGTTTGTACAGTTCACTTCTGGATTTTTTAAGGAAAATTAGAGAAGATTTTGATGACCTTAACAAACAAGCAAAAGCCACCTTGCCAAATGTTAATTACAAAACAAGGAGATAAAGAGTAAGGGAACGGCAAAGAAATGACAGAAGTGCACCTGATGCCTTAGATGCACTTTTTTCAAGAGATAAGTTTAGGATAAAATCGTTTATTCCTATATTAGATGCACTTGATTTAAAATTTAAAAAGAAGTACTGTGTGCAGTGATGTCGCAAAATTGTTTTCCATTCTTGCTAATCTGACAGCATCTAAGCAAGAAATTCAGCAAGGTGTTGAACTGTTGATGGAAGCATACCCAGAAGATATTGGCCTGAAACTTATTGCCATAGGCTTACAGAAGAGCATTCTGTCTCATACAGACCTTTATCAAATTATATACAAGGGAAAAATTCAGATGGCCTTTCCTAATGTGGAAGCAATCTTGTGGCTATTTCTTAGCTTTATGGTCACTAACTGCTCGGGAGAGAGGAGTTTTTCAAGACTCAAAAGAATTAAAAATGAATTAAGAGCCACGATGTCTCAAGAGAGGTTGTCCGCACTGAGCATTCTGTACATTGAAAGTGACAAGCTTAGACAGACAAATTTTGATGAAGTTTTGGATGATTTGCTATGAGGAAGGCTAGGAAAAAAACATTTTTAGTCTTACTGTATTTGATGTTTGTAGTTTACTTCTTAATATGTATTTTAAAACTGACTGTTTAATGACAACATAGTTTCTAAAAGTGCCACACTGTCAGGTAATCATGACCATATTATTTACACTTCCCAGGCAATGTAATTTGTAAACTCAAGGTGTTTTTTTTTAAGAATAACATTACAACTTCATTTTCCTAAAAATTAATGCTTATTCCACAAAAGGTTTACAAAGTTCAGTTATTGCAAAAGTTTTTCAGTGTTAATTTTAACATTTATGCATTTTTTTCAATCTCTATGGTATTTAACAATAGCATCTTATGTCCTTTAGAGGAGAAATTGTGAATAGCAGAATTTTAAATACTGTCATCATCCTTGGCTTCACATAATTTTGTTTATAATACTCTTCCATTTTCTTCTAGTCGTGAGGGTGGGGAATTGGGAGGGGCCTCACAAGTGGAGTAGCTTAGGGCCTCTCTTCATCTAAATCCGGCCCTGGGGCTCATGTGGAGAGAGGCAGTCTTGAAGATATGCAGGCCCCTGGCTATATAGGGCTTTAAAGGTAAGCACTAACATCTTGAAATGGATCCAGTATTTGATAGGCAGTCAGTGTAGGTCATGCAGCACTGGGTGGATGAATGCCCGCACAGGCAATGACATCAACACCTGCACTGCAGCGTTCTGCACTAGCTGCACCTTCTGAAGCAGAGTCAAGGGAAGCCCCATATAGAGAGAGTTACAATCGTCTAGTCTGGAAGTGACCTTTGCATCTGCTGGATCTACCTTAGATGAAAGAAGGCAAACTTGGCAGTGGTGGTGACCTGGGCCTCCATAGTCAGTGAAGCATCCAGGAACACCCCTAGGCTCTTCACCTTAGATGCTGGCACCAATGGGGTCCCATCAAAGGTTGGGAGCCTAATACCCAATCCCAGTCCCCCATAATCCAAGTGTAGGACCTCCATCTTCAATAGATTCAGTTTCAGTCTGCTCTGTTGTAACCATCCAGCCATGGGCTAGATGTTGAGGGACAGAGTCTGGATAGACATCCATCAGTAGATAGAGCTGGGTGTCATCCACATATTGGTGACAACCCAGCCCATACCTCTGAATAATCTGGGCAAGGGGGCACATATAGATGTTGAATAACAATGGAGATAGGATCACCCCCTGTGGCACCCCACATCTGATTACCACTGAGACAACTCCCCCCCAAGTGCTGCCCTCTGTCCCTGATCTTGGAGAAAGGAGGCTAACCACTTTAAGTCTAATCCCTGTATCACCACATCAATGAGGCAATGTGTCAACAGTTCATGGTCAACCATATTGGACACCACTGACAAATCAATAACAATCAGCAGCACTGAACCACCTCAATCCAGATGTCTCCAGATGTCATCCACCAAGGTGACCAACACCATCTCCATTCCATGCGCAGGTTGAAAGCTGGACTGGAAGGGATCCAGGATGTTAGTGTCCTCCAAGAAAGCCTGGAGCTGTGTTGCCACCACCTTCTCCACTACCTTGCCTAGAAATGGTAGATAACTGGGTGGTAGTTATGAAGGACTGTAGGGTCCAACAATTTTTTTAGGAGAGGGCAGACCACTGCCTCTTAAATTCTCTGGGAAGGTCTCTGTTGATAGGGACAAGTTGATAATCTCCCTCAGGGAGCTCCCTACCATATCGTCGCAAGCTTTAATTAGCCATGATAGACAAGGATCAAGAGGGCAAGTGGTAGGTTTCACAGCTGCCAAGATCTTGTCAATTGCATCCTGGGTGAGCAGACTTAAATGGTCCAAAATTAGACTTATAATTGGACAAGCAGTTTCCAGTTCCCTTATTGTATCAATTGTAGGAGGTCACGGTGGAGCATCAAGACTTTATCTGCAAAGTGGCTTGCAAAAGTCTATCACCAATTCCCTAGCATTTGGAGTACCCTGAGGCAAAGTAGTCAGAGACCAAATTATTCTAAATAATTGGGTTGGGCACAAGCTTGCAGACACAATGGAGGCCGCATAGAAATCTGTCTTAGTGGCCTTCACCGCCATCATAGGTTTTCATAAGCAACCTACAGGATATTCTTGTGGCTTTGTCATGGGATTGTTGCCACCTTCTCTCTAGCTGTTTTAGCTCCTGTTTCATCCACCTCAGCTCTGGGGAATACCATGGAGCCACCGAGAACCAACCTCATCAATGGCTTTGGAAAGACAATTTTGCCAGTCTTCCACCAACTCATCCAATGAGTTGCCAGGGGGAATTAGATCCTGGAGAACTTCCTGGAATCTACTAGGGTCCATTTGATTCCATGGGTGAGTATAAGTTCATTTGCTGCCCAAACAGGCGGGGTAAGGAGCACTTAGTAGGGCCTTCAGGGCAAAGTAGTCCAACCATGGCACTGCATCAGCAGTGATTTGGTCCACCATAATCCCTGAGGCAAAGATAAGATCCAGTATGTGGCCTGGGTGAGTCCTAGTGCTGCCATGGATGATACTAGGTCTGTGGCCTTAGAGGAAGCCACATCATTCATCAGCATGGACTTTAAAGTCTTCCAAGACTTTAAAGACTTCCAAGCGTGATCCCCTGGAGAAGGAAATGGCAACCCACTCCAGTATCTTTGCCAAGAAAACCCCATGGACAGTAACAAAAGGATAAAAGATATGATGCCGGAAGATGAGCCCCTCAGGTCGGAAGGTGTCCAATATGCTACTGGGGAAGAGCAGAGGGCAAGTACGAGTAACCCCAGAAAGAGTGAAGCGGCTGGGCCAAAGCCGAAAGGACGCTCAGTTGTGGATGTGTCTGATGGTGAAAGGAAAGTCCGATGTTGCAAAGAACAATACTGCATAGGAACCTGGAATGTAAGATCTATGAATCAAGGTAAGCTTGACGTGGTCAAAAATGAGATGGCAAGAATGAACATCGACATCTTGGGAATCAGTGAACTAAAGTGGACAGGAATGGGCGAATTTAACTCAGAAGACCATTATATCTACTACTGTGGCCAGGAATCCTGTAGAAAAAATGGTGTGGCCTTTATAGTCAACAAGAGAGTGAGAAAGGCAGTATTGGGATACAACCTCAAAAATGACAGAATGATCTCAGTCCGAATCCAAGGCAAACCATTCAATATTACAGTAATCCAAGTCTATGCCCCAACCACTGCTGCAGAGGAGGATGAAGTGGACCAGTTCTATAAAGACCTACAACAGCTCATAGAACTAACACCAAAAAATGATGTCCTCATCATCATAGGGGACTGGAATGCTAAAGTAGGAAATCAAAAGGTAACCGGAATAACAGACAAGTTTGGCCTTGGAGAACAAAATGAAGCAGGGCAAAGGCTAACAGAGTTTTGTCAAGAGAACACGCTGGTCATAGCAAACACCCTTTTCCAACAACCTAAGAGGCGTCTCTACACATGGACATCACCAGATGGGCTACACCAAAATCAGATTGACTATATAATTTGCAGTCAAAGATGGAGAAGCTCTATCCAGTCAGTAAAAACAAGACCTGGAGCTGACTGTGGCTCAGATCATGAGCTACTCATTGCAAAATTCAGACTTAAATTGAAGAAAGTTGGGAAAACCACAAGGCCATTCAGATTTGACCTAGATCGCATCCCCGATGAATATACAGTAGAGGTGAAGAATAGGTTTAAGGGACTAGATTTGATAGACAGAATGCCTGAAGAACTATGGACAGAGGTACGTGACATTGTAAAGGAGGCAGCAATCGCCGCCATCCCAAAGAAAAAGAAATGCAAAAAAGCAAAGTGGCTGTCTGATGAGGCTTTACACATAGCAGAGGAAAGAAGGAAAGTTAAAGGCAACGGTGAAAAGGAAAGATTTGCCCAACTGAATGCAGATTTCCAGAGAACAGCAAGGAGAGATAAGGAGGCTTTCCTGAATGAACAATGCAAAGTAGTAGAGGAAAACAATAGATTGGGAAGGACTAGAGATCTCTTCAAGAAAATTGGAGAAATCAAGGGAACGTTCCATGCAAAGCTGGCCATGATAAAGGACAAAAACGGTAGGGACCTAACAGAAGCAGAAGAGATTAGGAAAAGATGGCAAGAATACACAGAAGAACTATACAAGAAGGACCTCAATGTCCTTGACAACCACGATGGTATAATCACTGACCTCGAGCCAGACATCCTGGAAAGCGAAGTTAAATGGGCCTTAGAAAGCATTGCTAACAACAAAGCTAGTGGAGGTGATGGTATCCCAGCTGAGTTATTCAAAGTCTTAAAAGAAGATGCTGTTAAAGTGCTGCACTCAATTTGCCAACAAATTTGGAAAACACAACAGTGGCCACAGGATTGGACAAGGTCAGTGTACATTCCAATCCCAAAGAAAGGCAATGTCAAGGAATGTTCAAACTATCGCACAATTGCACTCATTTCACACGCTAGCAAGGTCATGCTCAAAATCCTACAAGCTAGGCTCCAACAGTACGTGGATAGAGAACTGCCAGAAGTACAAGCTGGGTTTCGAAGAGGTAGAGGAACTAGAGATCAAATTGCCAACATTCGCTGGATTATGGAGAAAGCAAGAGAGTACCAGAAAAACATCTACTTCTGCTTCATTGACTATGCTAAAGCCTTTGATTGTGTGGATCACAATAAATTATGGCAGGTTCTTAAAGAGATGGGAGTACCGGACCACCTCACATGTCTCCTGAGAAACCTGTATAAGGGTCAAGAAGCAACAGTTAGAACCGGATATGGAACAACTGATTGGTTTAGCATAGGAAAAGGAGTACGACAAGGATGTATATTGTCCCCTTGCTTATTTAATTTATATGCAGAGTACATCATGCGAAATGCTGGCCTGGATGAATCACAAGCAGGAGTTAAGATTGCTGGGGAAAAGATCAATAACCTCAGATATGCAGACGATACCACTCTGATGGCAGAAAGTGAAGAGGACCTAAAGAGCCTCTTGCTCAGGGTGAAAGAGGAGAGCGCAAAAGTGGGCTTGAAGCTCAACATCAAAAAACTAAGATCATGGCATCTGGCCCCATCACTCCTTGGCAAATAGAAGGGGAAGTCGTAGAAGTAGTGACAGACTTCACGTTCCTGGGATCCCAGATCACGGCAGATGGTGACTGCAGCCATGAAATTAAAAGACGCCTGCTCCTTGGGAGGAAAGCGATGGCAAACCTAAACAGCATGATAAAAAGCAGAGACATCACCTTGCCAACAAAAGTCCGCATGGTCAAAGCAATGGTATTCCCCGTAGTAATGTATGGCTGCGAGAGTTGGACTATAAGGAAGGCCGAGCGCCGAAGAATAGATTCTTTTGAACTATGGTGCTGGAGAAGACTCTTGAGAGTCCCTTGGACTGCAAGGAGATCAAATCAGTCAATCCTAAAAGAAATCAACTCTGATTGTTCCCTGGAAGGCCAGATCCTGAAGCTGAAGCTCAAATACTTTGGCCACCAAATGAGAAGGGAGCATTCACTGGAGAAGACCCTGATGCTGGGAAAGATTGAAGGTCAAAGAAGAAGGGGACGACAAAGGATGAGGTGGTTAGACAGTGTCATCGATGCAACGAACATGAAATTGAGCAAACTTCAGAGGACAGCAGAAGACAGGAGGGCCTGGCGTGATCTGGTCCATGGGGTCGCGAAGAGTCGGACTCGACTGTGCGACTGAACAACAACAACAAGACCAAGAGTCTAGGGTACTTCAACGCCCAGTCGGATACGGCTTCCAATAGACCCAACAAGGCATTTGCTGGTGTGTTGGGTGGATGGTACACCAGCCAAATAGCCAAACTCTCCTCCACACCAGACCCACACATTCAATGGAAGGAGAGGGGACAGGTTACTGGTATGTTGCCGGGGATTAAGATCTGCCCCATCTTGTTTTAAATGCTTGATGTTGTATTGTATTATTTTATTTTGTTTTATGTTGTTTTAATCTGTTTTAATTCTGGCATTCGTGCCCCATTGTTAGCCGCCCTGAGCGACAGGGTGACAGTTCACCTTCCTGCATCCAGGTCTCATTCACACACATCAGGTACACAACCTGCTCTACAAGATAGTTCTGGAGAATGGAGATCTTATTATTGATAGACCTGGCATTACACAATACCAATGTCGGAGAAGGGTACCTCTTCCTATTCCCACAGCCAGCATCTCTCGAGATGGGATGAAGGTTGGAAGGAGATCGAACATTCCTGCATCTCCATCTCCTTCCTACAAATTGCCTTCTCCCATCACCATACTTCCCCTGCCCTATCAACACTGGTATCCATGACCCTAGCATAGCCTCCCCTGTCAGATTCTATTGGCCCAGAACCAGTACCAGTAGACATCCAGAGGCAACACACAGTGTATTACTAACCGGTATCTATCTAAAACTGATCAGCCTCTCCTAAATTAATTAAACCATCCTTACTCCTCCCTCAATCACACAACCAACCCCAAAATTATTACAGTCAATTCATGCAATGAATTTAATTATATACTCCTAATCCAATATTCAAAGTCTTAAAAGAAGATGCTGTTAAAGTGCTGCACTCAATTTGCCAACAAATTTGGAAAACACAACAGTGGCCACAGGATTGGAAAAGGTCAGTGTACATTCCAATCCCAAAGAAGGGCAATGTCAAGGAATGTTCAAACTATCGCACAATTGCACTCATTTCACACGCTAGCAAGGTCATGCTCAAAATCCTACAAGCTAGGCTCCAACAGTACGTGGATAGAGAACTGCCAGAAGTACAAGCTGGGTTTCGAAGAGGTAGAGGAACTAGAGATCAAATTGCCAACATTCGCTGGATTATGGAGAAAGCAAGAGAGTACCAGAAAAACATCTACTTCTGCTTCATTGACTATGCTTATGCCTTTGATTGTGTGGATCACAATAAATTATGGCAGGTTCTTAAAGAGATGGGAGTACCGGACCACCTCACATGTCTCCTGAGAAACCTGTATAAGGGTCAAGAAGCAACAGTTAGAACCGGATATGGAACAACTGATTGGTTTAGCATAGGAAAAGGAGTACGACAAAGATGTATATTGTCACCTTGCTTATTTAATTTATATGCAGAGTACATCATGCGAAATGCTGGCCTGGATGAATCACAAGCAGGAGTTAAGATTGCTGGGGAAAAGATCAATAACCTCAGATATGCAGACGATACCACTCTGATGGCAGAAAGTGAAGAGGACCTAAAGAGCCTCTTGCTCAGGGTGAAAGAGGAGAGCGCAAAAGTGGGCTTGAAGCTCAACATCAAAAAAACTAAGATCATGGCATCTGGCCCCATCACTCCTTGGCAAATAGAAGGAGAAGTCGTAGAAGTAGTGACAGACTTCACGTTCCTAGGATCCCAGATCACTGCAGATGGTGACTGCAGCCATGAAATTAAAAGACGCCTGCTCCTTGGGAGGAAAGCGATGGCAAACCTAAACAGCATGATAAAAAGCAGAGACATCACCTTGCCAACAAAAGTCCGCATGGTCAAAGCAATGGTATTCCCTGTAGTAATGTATGGCTGCGAGAGTTGGACTATAAGGAAGGCTGAGCACCCAAGAATAGATTCTTTTGAACTATGGTGCTGGAGAAGACTCTTGAGAGTCCCTTGGACTGCAAGGAGATCAAATCAGTCAATCCTAAAAGAAATCAACCCTGACTGCTCCCTGGAAGGCCAGATCCTGAAGCTGAAGCTCAAATACTTTGGCCACCAAATGAGAAGGGAGCATTCACTGGAGAAGACCCTGATGCTGGGAAAGATTGAAGGTCAAACAAGAAGGGGACGGCAAAGGATGAGATGGTTAGACAGTGTCATCGATGCAACGAACATGAAATTGAGCAAACTTCAGCGGACAGCGGAAGACAGGAGGGCCTGGCGTAATCTGGTCCATGGGGTCGCGAAGAGTCAGAGCTGACTGTGCGACTGAACAACAACAACAATCCAATAGCAAGGAAAGTTTTAAACAAATTAGGCTAGGGGACAAATAAAATTAAATATACCACCCTCACCCTCCCTCTAGCTATTGATCCCCCACCATGCTAACCATTCCAATGTGTAATTTGTACGCAAATCCCACCTAATTAATTAATTCAATCAACTAATCAATTAATCTATTTAACAAACCAATTTATCTAATAGGGCTACACAATTCAAAACAAGGACAGGGCTCAAAGTATCAGTTTAATATAAGGATAAATCAGCAGTCAAACCAGCTATTAATCTTCTTAGAAGACTACAGATAGCCAAATGACCATGTTCAACAGCAGTTGCTTTCAAAGTCTTCTCCACAACCATGGTCCTGGATAGATGCTCTACTGTGATGAACAGCCAGTTCTACCAGGCTTCACACCACACCCTGCTATTGCCCCTTTGTCTAGCCAACTGTCTAGCCACCTCCTCCAGGACTGGCAGCAGCAGTTGGCAAGCACAGAGAGCCAGAACTAAGCTGGACAAACAATACAGCAAGCACACAAATCCATGTTGGAATTTCAGGGTCTCTGGGGGGCAGGGCCAAATAAGTACAGCCAAGGCACAAGTGTCCAGAGGCTCCACACAAATTCCGTGTTGGAATTTCAGAGTATCTGAGAGAGCAGGGCCGAGCAGGGCCAAGGTGCAGATCTCCAGTGGCTCCACTCAGCAGGCTCGAACCTAAATCAAATTTCAGGGTCAAATTTGCATAGTTGGTTTGCACTTATTTAGACAGCGCTTGCTTATTTTACCAGAACCCTTGATCGTTTTGTATTGCAGAGGGTCATGTATAGGCGGCCTCATTCTCCGTGGCAGGCACCAGTGTCATTTAAGCTTGCTTTATAAATACTTCGGATAGATTACTTCAAGATTATATATAGATGCATGTTCATAATTATTGACTGCTTTTAATAATGGATTAATGGTAATAGTGTGGGACATATAGGAAAGGAGTAGATTAATGAGGTATTTGATTTTAGAAGAACACAAGGCACAGGGACAGTAGAAATGGAATGTTCTTGGAAGGGAGTAGAAAGAATAATGATGTAATGTGATACAGGCATCTGTATGGGAAGATGGATATCCTTAAGAGCAGGCAAGCAAGGATGGTAAATTAAAGGAAAGGGAGATAAGGATATCTGGAGGATATGGTTTGGTAACAACAATGTAAGATAAGATGGAGTAAGAAGTTCAAAGGAGATATGGATCATTAGTAGAATAAAAGAGAAAGTTAATCAAAAGTTAATCATTAAAGGTAGTAATCAAATTGTGAAGATGTGTATAGTGATATATTTTGTAAACATAATCAGCTCCATTACCAATTTAAAAAGGAAGCTTTGTGCATTTTTGTAGCCAATCTGTAGTCCATTGTTTGTATGAAGTATAAAAACAGAAGAGTGTGATTGAGCATTTTGGAACACATGGCTGTTTTGGTCTGTTCCCCTTTATTCTGAATAAAGTGGAGTCACTCAGTGTGATACTTTGGACTCTTGCAAGCCAGGATAACAGTCCATTTGGCTAACAATAAGAGTATATACTCCCTCATGGATCACTGCCTTGTCGTGGCAAGGGGGCTTGCGTGGTTCGATGAGGCTGTGGGCTATGCCGTGGAGGGCCACCCAGGACGGACAGGCCACAGCAGAGAACTCAGACCAAGCGTGATACCCCTGGAGAAGGAAATGGCAACCCACTCCAGTATCTTTGCCAAGAAAACCCCATGGACAGTAACAAAAGGCTAAAAGATATGACGCCGGAAGATGAGCCCCTCAGGTCGGAAGGTGTCCAATATGCTACTGGGGAAGAGCAGAGGGCAAGTACGAGTAACCCCAGAAAGAGTGAAGCGGCTGGGCCAAAGCCGAAAGGACGCTCAGTTGTGGATGTGTCTGACGGTGAAAGGAAAGTCCGATGCTGCAAAGAACAATACTGCATAGGAACCTGTAATGTAAGGTCTATGAATCAAGGTAAGCTTGACGTGGTCAAAAATGAGATGGCAAGAATGAACATCGACATCTTGGGAATCAGTGAACTAAAGTGGACAGGAATGGGCGAATTTAACTCAGAAGACCATTATATCTACTACTGTGGCCAGGAATCCCGTAGAAAAAATGGTGTGGCCTTTATAGTCAACAAGAGAGTGAGAAAGGCAGTACTGGGATACAATCTCAAAAATGACAGAATGATCTCAGTCCGAATCCAAGGCAAACCATTCAATATCACAGTAATCCAAGTCTATGCCCCAACCACTGCTGCAGAAGAGGCTGAAGTGGACCAGTTCTATGAAGACCTACAACAGTTCATAGAACTAATACCAAAAAATGATGTCCTCATCATCATAGGGGACTGGAATGCTAAAGTAGGAAATCAAAAGGTAACCGGAATAACAGACAAGTTTGGCCTTGGAGAACAAAATGAAGCAGGGCAAAGGCTAACAAAGTTTTGTCAAGAGAACACGCTGGTCATAGCAAACACCCTTTTCCAACAACCTAAGAGGCGTCTCTACACATGGACATCACCAGATGGGCAACACCGAAATCAGATTGACTATATAATTTGCAGTCAAAGATGGAGAAGCTCTATCCGGTCAGTAAAAACAAGACCTGGAGCTGACAGTGGCTCAGATCATGAGCTACTCATTGCAAAATTCAGACTTAAATTGAAGAAAGTTGGGAAAACCACAAGGCCATTCAGATTTGACCTAGATCGCATCCCCGATGAATATACAGTAGAGGTGAAGAATAGGTTTAAGGGACTAGATTTGATAGACAGAGTGCCTGAAGAACTATGGACAGAGGTCTGTGACATTGTAAAGGAGGCAGCAATCACCGCCATCCCAAAGAAAAAGAAATGCAAGAAAGCAAAGTGGCTGTCTGATGAGGCTTTACACATAGCAGAGGAAAGAAGGAAAGCTAAAGGCAACGGTGAAAAGGAAAGATTTGCCCAACTGAATGCAGATTTCCAGAGAACAGCAAGGAGAGATAAGGAGGCTTTCCTGAATGAACAATGCAAAGTAATAGAGGAAAACAATAGATTGGGAAGGACTAGAGATCTCTTCAAGAAAATTGAAGAAATCACGGGAGCGTTCCATGCAAAGCTGGCCATGATAAAGGACAAAAACGGTAGGGACCTAACAGAAGTAGAAGAGATTAGGAAAAGATGGCAAGAATACACAGAAGAACTATACAAGAAGGACCTCAATGTCCTTGACGACCACGATGGTATAATCACTGACCTCGAGCCAGACATCCTGGAAAGCGAAGTTAAATGGGCCTTAGAAAGCATTACTAACAACAAAGCTAGTGGAGGTGATGGTATCCCAGCTGAGTTATTCAAAGTCTTAAAAGAAGATGCTGTTAAAGTGCTGCACTCAATTTGCCAACAAATTTGGAAAACACAACAGTGGCCACAGGATTGGAAAAGATCAGTTTACATTCCAATCCCAAAGAAGGGCAATGTCAAGGAATGTTCAAACTATCGCACAATTGCACTCATTTCACACGCTAGCAAGGTCATGCTCAAAATCCTACAAGCTAGGCTCCAACAGTACGTGGATAGAGAACTGCCAGAAGTACAAGCTGGGTTTCGAAGAGGTAGAGGAACTAGAGATCAAATTGCCAACATTCGCTGGATTATGGAGAAAGCAAGAGAGTACCAGAAAAACATCTACTTCTGCTTCATTGACTATGCTAAAGCCTTTGATTGTGTGGATCACAATAAATTATGGCAGGTTCTTAAAGAGATGGGAGTACCGGACCACCTCACATGTCTCCTGAGAAACCTGTATAAGGGTCAAGAAGCAACAGTTAGAACCGGATATGGAACAACTGATTGGTTTAGCATAGGAAAAGGAGTACGACAAGGATGTTTATTGTCACCTTGCTTATTTAATTTATATGCAGAGTACATCATGCGAAATGCTGGCCTGGATGAATCACAAGCAGGAGTTAAGATTGCTGGGGAAAAGATCAATAACCTCAGATATGCAGACGATACCACTCTGATGGCAGAAAGTGAAGAGGACCTAAAGAGCCTCTTGCTCAGGATGAAAGAGGAGAGCGCAAAAGTGGGCTTGAAGCTCAACATCAAAAAAACTAAGATCATGGCATCTGGGCCTATCACTCCTTGGCAAATAGAAGGGGAAGTCATAGAAGTAGTGACAGACTTCACGTTCCTAGGATCCCAGATCACTGCAGATGGTGACTGCAGCCATGAAATTAAAAGACGCCTGCTCCTTGGGAGGAAAGCGATGGCAAACCTAAACAGCATGATAAAAAGCAGAGACATCACCTTGCCAACAAAAGTCCGCATGGTCAAAGCAATGGTATTCCCTGTAGTAATGTATGGCTTCGAGAGTGGACTATAAGGAAGGCTGAGCGCCGAAGAATAGATTCTTTTGAACTATGGTGCTGGAGAAGACTCTTGAGAGTCCCTTGGACTGCAAGGAGATCAAATCAGTCAATCCTAAAAGAAATCAACCCTGATTGTTCCTTGGAAGGCCAGATCCTGAAGCTGAAGCTCAAATACTTTGGCCACCAAATGAGAAGGGAGCATTCACTGGAGAAGACCCTGATGCTGGGAAAGATTGAAGGTCAAACAAGAAGGGGACGGCAAAGGATGAGATGGTTAGACAGTGTCATTGATGCAGCGAACATGAAATTGAGCAAACTTCAGCGGACAGCAGAAGACAGGAGGGCCTGGCGTAATCTGGTCCATGGGGTCGCGAAGAGTCGGACTCGACTGTGCGACTGAACAACAACAAAGAGTATATAAATGAAATTGAATATATAACACACAATTAAGTAGGCTACATACCATTGGTAGAGGTTGACTAATAACTACAGTACGTATGCTTAGATGGAAGAGAGCATTTCATGTGGATTTTGTACTGGTTAAATGTGCCCAAGCATGTTGACAACCAGAAAAATCCATAGAGGAATTGCCTGTCATTTAAAATGTATTGATATGTAGATCCACTCTCAACCCTCCAGTTTAACTGGTTGCAGCTCTAGTAGAAATGTTCATCATTAGCAGCAAAGCCACTCAATATGCAGGAGGGCATCTTGGCAGGCAGGGTTTCCCAAATATGCAGAACACATGGAATTGCTTTATAGGGATTTGCTTTATCAAGGTCAGTTCTGTCTCCTCTGGCTAGCACTGGTTCACTAGGGTCTCAGACAAAGATCACCTCCTATCTGAAATGCTTTTAAGTGGAGATACCAGGGACTAAACCTGGGACGCTCTGTGTGCAAAGCAGATGCTTAGGGCTGCTAAGCCCATGATGCGCATGAGGGGATCTGCTGCCCCCAGGTCCCGTTTCCTGTCACCTCTCAGAGCAGTGGTGGGGGGAAATAAACAAAAGGATGGCTGTCAGCCCAATGGTATGTTGTCACTTCCAGGGAAAACCCAGAAGTGACATTAGTCCTCTATACGAATTACTGGAAATTCTATGGTTTTACCATCGTTTCCTGTGATTCCTAGAAAGGGCTGATGTCACTTCTGGGTTTTCCCCCAGAAGCAATGGCCATCCCTCATGTTCTCACCCCTCATCTCCCACTGGTTGCCATGCCTGGCAACCCTATGAAATGCTATGGGCCCTCCTTCAGAAAAGAAACTATATCAGTTGGATATACCATTGATCTATCAAGTCCCTATTATCTACTCACACTTGCAGCAGCTTCTCAAGCTCTCACAAGCTCTTCTGTGTTCTGTGAGACACAGCAAGTATCCTATGAATTAATACCAAGGGCACAATCTGTTTATAGTAATCAATCAACCTGCCATAAATCAAAATGTGCAGAGACTGTATGTTCCATCTTATATCTTCCACTTTCTGCCACTCCATTCTCCAGCAAGTTTGTTTATAAAGATTTTTCCCTCCATGTCCAACACATAATATTATTTTATTGAACAGCTCTGACTAGCCTGATGTCCTGAGACCTTACAAGCTAAGCAGGTTCAGCCATGGTTAGTACTTGGATGGGAGACCACCAAGGAAGACCTGTGTTGCTATACAGAGGAAGGCAATGGCAAATCACCTCTGCTTATCTTTTACCTTGAAAACCCTTGGTCCTGGGGTCACCATGAGCTGCTTGTAACTTGACAGCACACAATTATTATTTTATTGATCTGAGGGGATGTGGATTATATGGTCAGAATGTATGACTCTGATCCTATAACTTCTTTCCATTTCTTGTTTGACCACCTAAGGCCAGTAGATCATGAGCTCTGAAGTGGAGATTCTAAAGAGGCTGGTACACATGTAAATACATGAATCAGACAGACCACTGATCTGTCAATATCATTTTGGTCTGGCAGCAGCTTCCCATCTCTTAGATAGAGGTATTTCACATCACCTACCACCTGATCCTTTTAATTTGCAATACCAGGGATTGAACCTAGAACCGTCTGTATACTAATCTGATGCTCTACCAATTAGCCACAGCCCTTCTCCTTCAAAAAAGAAAATAGTACTTCAAAAAGAAGTAAAACTTGTTTGACCAGACCATGACAGATGAAAGAAATGATGACATATAGTTGTTGTGATATATATGTCTAGTGTAAGGCTGGCCTAGATGAGTTTGATCTATGTCAGTGCTGATGACAGCTAGGAGCTGTAAGGGTGGCTGGTTCCAGACAGTTTAGGGCAGTCCAGTCCAGCACTGAGTAACTTGCATCACCATGATTCAGCACTGTACTGATTGGTCAGTGGTTGTATAAATGTATTGCTTGTACAGTATATGTTCTCTCAATGTATGGTTGCAGCGGAGCACTTTGTCACTGAGAACTGGATGTTGGTGGAGGCTTGGTGCAAATAAATTGTACATAGTATTTGCACTAAAGCTGTGGAGTCCAGTCTTCCTTTGGATACTCTTACTCCCTTATGGGCCCCTCAGTGCTAGCCAGTTCCGCACATTATGACAATAGTACCGTTGGTGATGATGGATCTATCCTATCCTTTTCAGGTCTTGAAAACTGTCTATCCCCAGCCTCAGCTTGCTTTCGAGCATTCATGTGCATTACAAATTAATATTTTCCAACCTGATCTGAACCCTAGCTTCAAAGTCTAAAATGTTTCAACCATTACAATGAAATTCTGGTGTTTTTAGTCCTCCTGATTATAATTTAAGTGTATCCTTAACACAACAAAGTCCTGCAAATTTGGTATTACAAGGTGTGTCCATGCCGAGTTATCATCAAGAAACTAAACACTACCCCTCATTCTAGCTTGAACAGAGATTTGGATTTCCTTACTCATAATTTCTAATAGCTCAACAGGACTTTTTAGATACTTTTACTGGCTCTTCTAAACATTTTAATATATAAGTCTTTATTGATTTGTACTCCTGACTTCTTCCACAAATTGTTGTTTATCCTACTTAATTAATTTTTGTTTATCTGAACTACGTAAGAAAGAGGCTGGGACCTTTGAGCTCTCTCATCATCCATTATGTATGTAACCCCTGTTTCTCCCATTAGTCTCAGTTAAGGAAAGAAATTATCAGAAGGTGGTAGTAGAAAAAAAACAGTAAAGTAGCAGTGCCTTCAGTCCACTGGCTTCCACTGTTCCTAACTGAGAGAGAAAATTATCAGGAGAAAATTAAGGAAAGTACAATTTCAAAACAACTCCCCAGACAAGTAAGGTTTAATTCAACAAGGAGGGATGGGGAATCAAAGTAGAACACACATATACATGAGTAAATTTCCTCTAACACACATAGCATAACAGAGTTCTGAGTGAAATCACCTGTTTCTTTCATACAAATATCTCAAATAATTCATTTTTTTCTTTTGTAGCTTGTAACTGACGACTATATATTTTTGAACCATATCACAAACATTCTTCTTATTTGCAAGATTATCCATGCACAGCAGATCTTTCAAGGCTGTAGAAAATAACGAGAGTCCAGCAACACCTTAAAGACTAACAACATTTGTGGCAAGGTATGAGCTTCGTGAGTCACTGCTCATGAAGCTCATACTGTGCCACAAATTCTGTTAGTCTTTAAGACGTTACTGGATTCTTGTTCTTTTCTATTGCTACAGACAGACTAACACAGCTACACATCTTGATCTATCTTTTCAAGGCTGCAATCTAATACAAACTTATCTTGGCCCATCTCTGAAGGGGTTTGGCATTTCAGGCTGTGCCACTTTGTTTTCCCACCCTTTTTCGCCCCCAGGGGTGATCTCTGTCTTTTTTTTTTTAACATTCGTTTTAGAGTGCTATGGCGCTGTAATACAACACCAAAACAGCACAATAGCGACCCCCTATTGGGCATGTGTGGAACTGTGCAGTTTTATTGGGGGATTTAAAAATAGGAAGTGGAAGCTCGGGAACACACAGTTTGAGAGCATTTTGTTTAATACTAGCTCCTTCCCAGCTTGCAAACAGCATCCTCCTCTTGATGGCCAGCATTTAGGGATGCCATGCCTCCAGGGGGGACCTGGGGATCCCCTGTACTTTCACAGCTTTTCTCCTGTCTACAGATATCAGTTCCCAGGCATAAGGTAAATGCTGCAGAAGAAGGATTCCATGGCATTGTACCCCATTGAAATCACTGTTCTCCCCAGATGTAGTGATCTCATGTATCTCAGTGGTCCAGGCATCCCAATGGGGTCACTATTGCACTGTTTTGGTGCTGTGTTACAGCGCCATAGCGCTCTTAAAAGAACTTAAAAAAAAAAAGATGGTGATCGCCCGCGTGGGCAAAAAAGGGTGGGAAAACCTTGTCACCAAAGGAAGTGCTACAGGACATTTTACACAGCACCCTGTAGTGCTTCAGGAACGGTATAGAAAATTGAAGACCACTTGGAAGTAGTTTGAAGGTAAAACAGCTCAGGAACGCTTCCCTAATAAGACAGAAGCGTTTGTGTCTGAAACGGTCAATATATTCCATTAGGGAAGCATTACTGTCTGAAATGTCAGTACAGAAACCATTAGTGAACAGTTCCTGAAATGGAATATATTGGCTAATTCTTGTTCTTTTCTACTGCTACAGACAGACTAACATCACTACACATCTTGATCTATCTTTTCAAGGCTGCAGTCCAATACAAACTTATCTTGGCCCTATTGAATGAAATAGTCTTAATTGGCCTCAGGAGAGTCTGATGGGAACATGTTTCAGGGATATACCTTTTCATGCAAGTCATGCAGCTGTGGCTTTTTTAAAGTCCATGAAAAGCACAAATTTTTACTATGCTAGCTTAGAAACAATTCAATTTTTGCACATTTCCAAGGTTACTATGCAACATCAAAGGGCAGTGTAATCCTGAGGGCCACCTCTGTCCCAGCAGGTGGCCACCTGTGCACCTGTGGTGCTGCTAATCCACTCCCTAATGGTTTCCAGTAGAGGATGGGAGGTAGCCAAAAGACCAAGAAGCAGTGTCCCCAGCAACCACACCATCATGGCCAAAACAGGTTGCAAGATGTAACAGCTAGCTGCAGGATGGACAAAACTAACCACAGGCTAGCAGGACAGGGAGCTAGGCCCTATACATGTCACAGCCAAGATGTGGGAGGGGCGTGGACAACTGTATAGGAACAAGGCCCAACTAAACAGTAATGGGGCAGCTGACACAATTGACAAAGGCCCCAGCAATATCCCACTGGCAGCAACTCCTGCCACCCCTTTTCCTATTCTCTTCCCATGACTGCCTTCTACCCCTATCACACCCTTTCTGTCCACTTTCTTCCACCCCACCCTATCATTCCCTCTTTCTCTCTGTCTGCCCCCTGCTAAGTTTTCCCTCCCCCCTCGTTTTCCTTGCAAGCTCTGTAGGAGCTGTTCTGGGCATGGGATGCTTTTGAGGGTGGGGTGGCTTCTCCCTCATAGCCGCCAGGCCTGTCAGGTATCATCCCCTTCCCCCACACACAGCAGCAATGGACATGGCTGTCGGACTGGGGGAGAACCAGCGAACTGGCCCCCAAGGCCCTCATTCTGCTAGTGAGAGACTGAGAATGGACTGTTTACATTATTCTCCTTCCTGCCACCACTGTTCTTTCTCTCTCTGTGTCTCCCTCTCCCCTCCAGCCCTCACCTAGAGGCTGGCAACATTAGTCCCCCTGGAGGAAATAACTGCTTTGGTGGGTGGAATGTATTGTATTATATATATCTGAACTCCCTTCTTGCCTCAACTCCCACCATCTCCAGGCACCATCCCTCAAATATGCAGGATTTCCCAACCTGGAGTTGGCATCCTTGTCCCCCAGCCAACCTGAGGCAATGCAAACCTAATTGTTCTGCCTGTCCCACAGCTGTTCTCTCAAGGACAGTTTCTGTCAGAAGTTCTCTCAGCCCCACCTACCTCACAGGGTGTCTGTTGTGGGGAGGGGAAGGGAAAGGGAAAGGAGTTTGTAAGCCACTCTGAGACGCCTTTGGGCAGTGAAGGGCGGGGTATAAATCCAATCTCTTCTTCTCTTCTTCTTCCCCACAGTTCATATGCATTGAGCTGGGGGGAGGGAGGACTGCAAACCTGCTTGTCCTTCAAAAATATTTTACTAATAAACCACCATTTGCAATGAACTGTACATTAAGGTTGAAATAAAGATAAAAGTTATACAGACAACATTTGTATTGTGTTGCTGTAAAGGTACATTGGCAAGCTTGAATAATATACACAAAACAAGATTTATACAAAACAAATTAAACACTGCAAGGAGTCAACATGAAGCCTGCAAGAGCTGGGAGCCTCCATTTCTTGTGAATAAACCTTTTTTTATGAAGCAGAGTATAGGGGAAAGATTATCCTAATTTTTCTCAAGACTTAGAAATGTAAAAAAACCCAGAACATATAGTTTTAAGAGGGAATCGCCAATGCAGTTACAAAATGTGGTGACAGCCTTCTAGCCCTGCCCTTCCATCAACAGGTCTCCATTATTATCTCAATGCTGAGCTCATTGGCCCCCCCTCCCCCCACTTGCCCAGGTCTTCTTCTAAGGTAATCTATTCTTTTGAGTATTGTCTGCACTGGAATAAGAAAGAAAATTTTTCATGAGTAACTCTTCTTAGTGACACAGCCATACTCTGAGTATTTAGATTCATAGTAGGTAAATGTGCTTCCAAGAACACTATGAAAATGTTTTAAATAGAGACAATTTTTAATTAATCAGTTCAACACACGGTGTTACTTGGCAAGCAAAAACTAACTTGAGGAAAGAAGGGCCCCCCCCCACTCCTATTCCGATGCAATGACACCCTAGGGCCTGTTTCCTGCATGTTTTACCAATGCAATTCAAAAGTTAGCTTAGAAATGTTGATTTTGCAAGAGCTACTCACTGCAGGAAAAGCATCTCTCTGTGATTGTCCTGGTCACCACTTAAGCCATGAAAGAATGCATTTTTTAAAAACTTTGAAGCAAAGCATGGGGTGGGGGGTGTTCAGCGAGACCCAGCTGAGGACCGGCAGGGCTTTGGAGGCCAGGGGGCCAGACTTTCAGACCTGGAGGCAGTCCATCCTTACTCATGTATATGTGAATAGGTTCCACTGTAGCCATGTTCACATTACGATGAATTAGCATACAGCCTGCATGTATGTGTATTCACCTGTTTGTAAGAAGGAGCAGTGCACTTTGACTGTGCACTTGTCCTTGGTCTTTAGGACAGGAACATGGTTTCTATAAAAAATTATATGTACTATGCACTCTCCAGGGCAAGATGGTTTTATCATATATATACACACACACACATTTTTAAAGTGATACCACATTGTGGATTGGCAATATCATGTCTTTAAAGCCAAACTAACCTTTTGCTGTGATGGGTATTAGTGATTATTAATGAACTAGAGAAAATTAAATATCAAGAAGTATTTCAAAATGCCTTATTGGAGCAGTCACTTGATTTTTAAAACAACAGCTGCCTCCTTCAGATCTGCCTGTAAATGGTGGAAAGTTAATTAAGGAGCCCCAAGGCATGTAGAGAATGATCCAGCTTTCCTATTGGTATTTGTTTCCACAGACTGACAATCCAGTGGATCTGGAACTGGATCAGAGACGCTCTCTTCTGATATAGACTTTAGCCATTGACAATTCTAGGCCTCAGTTTCCTATTCAGGGTGCAGGCAGGGCTCATTTCCTGCACAGGAGCGCACAGGAGCGAAGCTCTAGCAGTAAGGAGCCCAGGGGGCGGGCACATGCAGCAAGCCCCGCCCTCTGCTCCCAGCAGCCCACCTCACCTTTCTCAGCCCGCTGGCTGACCCAGTGGAGCACTGCCGCAAGTTGGCCTTTGAGCTCCTCCGCCACTGCGTGGGCCATGGCACCCAGCCCACCCAGGCTCTGCCTGTCCTCATACTGGCCCTGGCACAGTGCCTCTGCAAGGTGGGCCCCAGCGACTCCTGTGAGGCCTGTGAGGAGCTCCACTCTGGCTTCTTGCACCTCCTCAGCCTCCTCCTCAGCCTCTGTCCCTCCACCACCCTGGCCCCCAACCTGCTCGAGGCCATGCATGTCCTCCACACCACCCTCCTCGACCCACGAGCAGCCACACACTTTCCTGCGCTTGCTGGCCATCCAAAAGTGTCCAGTGGCACTTTTAAGACCAAGGTTTATTCAGGTATAAGCTCTCCTTCCTCTATGAGGGCAGATCTGCGAGCTCCACACCATAGCTAGCAATCCAAAACAGTCCAGTGGAGCCTGAGTGGTGGATGTTGTCTTCTGGAACACTTCCGGTGATGTCAGGGGGTGTGGCATATGCAAATGAGTTATGCTAATGAGTTATGCTAATGAGCTCCTGCCCCTCTTTTTCTACGAAATGACCACTGGGTGCAGGGTTACCAAAAGATCCAAGGATAAAAGGCTTGTCTAATAGACTCTTAACATGGCTAACTCCTCTGGATCTGTGCTGTGCAGATGCACTGTTGCCAAGAAGAAACAGAAGAGATTCAATTTATATTCAATGGCTTACAAACTCCTTTCCCTTCCCTCCACACAACAGATACCCTGTGAGGTAGGTGGGGCTCTGTATCTCGACCCTATTGAGCGCCATAACTTCTTGTGTTTCCAAGAGGGGGCAGGGATAGTGAGGGGAGAAATTTGCAGAGAGATTCCACCTAGAATCTAGGGTTGTACCATACACTTCACCCTCGGAAGCTGCTGTTTTCTTCCTCGGAACTGATCTCTATAGTCTAGAGATGAGTTTCAGTTTGGTGATATATCCAGCCCTCACCTGGAGGCTGGCAACCCCATTTCCAATTGAGACAAAATTCAGGTGAATAATCCACCCCACCCCACCAAAACAACTGGACAGGTATCCTGCTTAACTACTAGTTTGCCCTCTCTGTGGGATGTACTAAAAGGAAGGATGGGATTGTCCATTGGAAACAACAGGACAGATTTGAAGGCCCATTTGAAAGAATGGGAGCCAGGAATGCCAACTGACTTGCATGGTGGGCTCCTTTGAAATACATTACAGCATAAAATGAGTGGCAAGGAAAATATGGAATGGATTCTCCATTCAGGTCTCTGGTCCCATATACACTACTCTGGGACAGACCGATAGCTACAGTGGGGCATCTTGGGGCCAGGCCCCCCTACTTGCTGGCAGGGCCCCCTGACTTCCCATCCAACGCAGAGCATCATAGCCTTTTCCCCTAGATTAATTTGATTAGCCAGTGCCCGCTAAGAAATTTAAATGCCCCCTGACTTAAAAAATCCTGGCTACGGGCCTGCTTTGAGATTGGAATGACAGGCCCAGAGTGGAATGACAGACCCTGGGGGGAGCAGGAGTGTTCTGGGAGTGGCATGACAGGATCAAGAGTGCAATGACAGCCCCTGGAAGTGGCAGGAGTGTTCTGGGACTGGAATGACAGGGCCCACAGTTGAATGACAGCCCCTGGGGGTAGCAGCAGTACTCTGGAATACGAATTACAGGACCCAGAGTGGAATGACAGCCCCTGGGGGTAGTAGATATGTTCTCAGACTTGAATGACAGGTCCATGAGTGGAATGACAGCCCCTGGAAGTGGCAAGAGTGTTCTGGGATTGGAATGACAGGCCCCAGAGTGGAATTACAGCCTCTGGGGGTAGCAGTAGTGTTCTGGGAGTGGAATGACAGGCCCCAGAGTGAAATGACAGTGCCTGAAAGTAGCAGGAGTGTTCTGGGACTTGAATGACAGGGCCCACAGTGGAATGACAGCCCCTGGGGGGGTAACAGGATTGTTCTGGGACTGGAATGACAGGCCCCCAGTGTAATGAGAGACCTTGAGAGTAGCAGATGTTCCTCCAGTTAGAGGAAGAAACTCTTCCACATTCAGCTACTGGTGTGACCTTGGGTTAGTCACAAGCTCTTTCAGAGCTGTTCTATCATGAATTGTTCTCTCAGCACTCTCTCTGCCCCACCAAACTCACAGTGTGTCTGTTGTGAGGAGAGGAAAGGAAGGATCTTGTAAGCCACATGCAATTATAATTAAATTATGTGTGCATATCCAGATTCGTATGCTCATGAAAGTTGATGATCCACACCATAACTTACATCACAAGCTTGTTGCAAGGATAAAATACATAACACTTGACCACCATAGAGGAATAACCAGTGACTAATAATGTTTGACCAGCATAGAGGAAGAAACTCCTCCACATGCAGCTTCTAGTGTGACCTTGGGTTACTCACAAGCTCTTTCAGAGCTGTTCTCTCACATACATAACTCACAGTGTGTCTATTGTGGGGAGAGGAAGGGAAGGATCTTGTAAGCCACTCTGAGACCTTTTCTGGTAGTGAAGAGCAGGGTACAATACCAACTCTTCTTCTTCTTCTTCTTCTTCTTCTTCTTCTTCTTCCTCCCCCAACCACAGGTGCCTTGTAATGCAGGAGGGGCTGCAAGAGTCCTTAGAGAACCATGACTGGCCCAAGGCCACCCAGCTGGCTTTATGTTGAGGAGGAGTTGGGAATCAAACCCAGTTCTCCAGATTAGAGTCTTCCACTGTTTTCCATGACACCAGAGCTATAAACTTGGCTGGGTGACCGGAGGAAGACATGTTATTGGCAAATTGCTCCTCTGCAAAATGAGGCTGAAGGGGGGAAAGGAAATGAAATGAACAGCACTGTCTGCGTTAAGCATGGGTCAGGATGCCATCTGCTGTGAAATCATAGAAATGACACTGGGGGGGAAGAAGGAGTGTCAAAACGGATTCAAAACGATAATCTAGAATTGGGGGGGGGAGTTTCAATAACAGTTTAGCAGTATATGGGTGCGTTTAGACAGCGTGCTGGAGCGGTTTAAACTGCTCCGGCACAATGCGTTTTTTTTTTAAACTGGAGAATCGCGATCACACTCACCTCCTCCTTCCCTCCTTCGGAGCTCCCTGCCGTCCTCCTGCAGGTGGGGGGGGGTTCCCCTCTCCTTTGAGCATGCGCACAGGCAGCCCTCTCCCGAACAGGAAGTTTGGCACGTGCGCAGAACAGCGATTTCAACCCGTCCCTTTAAAGTTTAAATGAAGACTTCTGTTTAAATTTTCTCCCCGAAACTGGCCTCCCCAAGATCCTGGACTCATCTAAATGCCTGAACTAGGCACCACTGAAGCTTTTCTTTACATAACTTAAGTGCGGAGCTCCGCTCAAGCGCACACCGCTAAGGGGGGAAAAAAATGGTGGACTAAAACCGGAAGCTGGAGGCAGCTTCCCAAAGGGGAGGGGGGGTTGAAGCACCCGGAAGTGGCTGGATGGAGCGATCAGACAGGGAAAAGTGCGGCTTGAAACGGAGAATCATGGAAAACACCACTTGGGTAAGTGGTGTCAAAATACTCCATTTCAAAGGGGGTTTGCTCCAGAAAGCGACGGCTGGAGACGGTGGGCAGATGTTGGGCGTGTGAACGCGCAGGTAAAAGTCGTTTCTGAGCCGTGCCGAAAACGGCTCAAACGTCGCGTCTGAATGCACCCATTATGTAGAAATGGAGAAAAAATACGGAACAAAGGTGTGTCTGTTTGACACTGCGGTAAAGATGGATTAAAAGGAGACTGCGGAAAGGGCCAACATTGTAATTCATTTGTTGCAAGATTAAGCATTACGATTACCAGTACCAGTACCAGTATGATTACCACATTAACTCAAAGGGATCTCAGTTTCAGGCTTTCCCCATCAGAATAATTTACAGGATCTTCAAGGTTACTGGCTACGGAATCGTTTGCATGTGGTATTGAAGCTTTTAGTTGTGCAACTTCTGCTTTAAGCTCTTCACACTGAAAACCCAGCTGAGTTTTTTCCATTTCTAATAATTCAATCTCACTTTTATATTGGTCTCTTTCAATACTGCATTTATCCAGTTGTCTGAAAATGTCAACAAGTTGCACAGCCATATCATCTACTTCACTTTTATTCTCGTTGTTACTACATTTACAGCATTCAGATTTTAAACTCTGGAGAGTATTGCACTGTTCTTTCAGCCTCCTCATCTCCTGTAATGTCTGTTCATAGAGAATCAATATCTCTTCTGGACTTTTTCCTTTAATTTTTAATAGTTCATCTGGTACCACAATATCTATTTCTGTTGTCTGATTGCACATTTCCCTTTTCACACTTTTATTATTCATTTCAAATATTTTCTTCTCTACCATCTTTAACTGTTTGAACAGTGTATCACACTGCTGCTGGTATTTTTCTTTTTCTTCCTTTGCCAACTGCAGTTTAATTCTTAGTTCATTTATCTGGATGTCAACATCTGTAGGAGCAGTCTCCAAGACATTAGCAGGTTCTAACAGAGTTCGTTCAGATTCTTATCTAGATCGCTGATCATTTCTATCATCTGTATTGTCCATTTCTTCCTTCTTAACCACAAGTTGCTCCTTTTCAGTTTGTGTTGCTGCATTTCCTCAATCTCTATACTGAAAACTCATGAACTGTTAAACATTTTTAAAAGAATTTTGTCAAAGAGGTTCCGGAACTCCATTCCAGTGTGTTCCCCCAGAAAAAAAAAGCCCTGGATACACAAATGTAGCAGCTAGTTGGCTCCGTGAAAGCTTTTGCCACCACGTAAGTCACTTCCAGTTTCTTCCTGCTCAGCACACATTGCCATGTTAGTCTACTGTAGCAAAATAAAACAGAATTACTTTCCACAAAATTTTAACAAAGTTAAAATAACAAAATACGTGTGATCACTTTCATCCCGAATTACTTTTACAAATGGATTATATTCCTTAACCAGAGATTTGCTGTTTACTGCTCTTACCAGATATTGAAAGGCATGTAGTTCTTCTCATCAAAGACAAACAACACACAAAATCAAAAATTCCCCTTTAGGAAAATACAAGGAACATTTTTGTAACTAGAAATGCCATATTTAATCACAGGGTTTAGCTTACAATTTTATGCAAAGAAAGGGCACTGATTTTATTGTCTTAATCAGGATAAATTAAGTTAATTATATGGTAAAAGCCAGAAAAGACATGTTTAGCTCTTTAGCAAGCTTTTTATATAAGTTCTTGGGTTTAAACTGTCTTTCTGTTTCATGTATTGTTTTAACATCTGAGACTGCAATCCAATGAGCCCTTACTTGGTGGTAAGTGCTATTGAACACAGTAGAGTTTATTAAACATACATAATATTGCATCTAGCTACCTACAACCTCAGGGTGCTCAGAATCTAGGCTCATTTTCACCTAAATCTTTTTGAGCCAGTGAAATTGTAGGTGACAGTATTTTCATTTGTTTGAATATTCATAGGAAAGGTAACACAAAAAACAGGTTGGGGGGGAATGGCCTTAATGCCTCTAATATGTCAAAGATTTTGCTTCAAATTGCCTGGTATGTCCCCCTTGTTAAGACCAAACAGGGGCACCTGGCTAACAAAGGACGCCCACCTCCCACTTCAAAGTCAGGGGTGATCAAACCCAAGCTCTAAGAGGCAGTGAAAACTTCTCCCATTTTGTGAGAAGGCAAGAGATAGCATGCACACAAATATATAAAAGAAAGTGGAGATTTAATGTGCTATAGAGACAGAGACAAGGTAAAAGCCTGGATTTTCCTCAGGGACACATGCACATGCTACAGATAGACACATACCTTGGGCTAGCCCTGTTGTGACAGAGTGGAAATTAAGCCGTAACAGTTCGAGCTAGGTGCCCCAAAAGAAGAAAGGGGACCCCGAGCTTGGCGGTGGACCCCTTTTCTTGTACTTCTTGCCCTTCTTCCCTAGAATTGGCCTGTGTCACCTCAGACTAGTTTATTTCTGTCCCTTGGGAAGATTCTCTGCTAGCTCTAGTATTACTTTTGACACTTGTAGGTAAGAGTACCAAGGTCCAGCTGTTCTTCCTTTTATCTCCAGGATTAATTCCTCACTCAGGGCTGAACCAGATGAGACATTTTGCCATAAGTTGGTCTGGGTTCCCCTGATCTGACTCTGATCAGCCCTCACTCAAATTGCACCATCTAAGTTCCCAGGCACTGCAAAGGTACAATTTGGGTCAGGATAGTGACATGTGGAGAGAAAGAGCTTCAGCTTCTCCTCATGTTTTTCTGACCCAAAACAGGCACGGGGGGGGGGGCTGTACATGTTATCCATCTGTACTGTGCAGCCCCCCCCCCAGGAAATGGTACCCCTAAGGCCATTATGGTTGAGAAAATTATGTGGGGGGAAGGCTGAAGCTGAAGTTGGTTCCTTGTTCCCAGTTTCTTATTCATTCCTTATTTGCTACTTATTTGTAAATTCATCCAAAAACACTGAAAGCTCTGAACCCCGAAATAAGGTCTGGACCACCACACATCATACACCCCCAGGTTCACAGGACTCTCCTCAAGAGAATATATCCTGTTTCCTGATCCAAAGCATGGTCCTAGACCAAAACAAATGACACATTGTTTTGGGGTGCAGCTTGGCCCCAGTGTCTGCCTGTGTGACTGCCCTGGGGGCACCATACTTTGGGGCAGCTGGCACAAGAACCAGGAAACAGCATACGTCCTCTTGAAGGGAAGAGTCTGCTGAACATGGTGGTTTATGAAGTATGGCTGTCCAAACCTTATTTTGGGTGCAGAGGGCACTTCCTTATTCAAATCTTCTTTGAATTACAGGCCTCTTGGTGGTAACCCAAATAGAAGCCTGTTGCTCTGGAACCAGTCTTTGGACCAGGCAGCACTGCATGTCATCTTGCAGGGGACTATCTCCAGAGAGTGAGGATGTGTCATTTGGGGTGGTTCAAACAGTGTTTTGGGGTACATCATGGCCCAAGTATCTGCCTGTATGATTGTTCCAGGGGTACCCACTTTGGAGCATTTGGCACAAGAACCGTGGTTTGGACCAGGAAACAGGATATATCCTCTTGAAGGGGAGTGTTCTGTGAACCTGGGGATGTATGATGTGTGGTGGTCCAGAGACCTTATTTTGTGGTTCAGAGCTTTCAAACTCTCCTCAGTATTTTTGGCTGAATTCATGAATGAGTCACGAATAAGGAATGAATAAGGAACCAGGAATAATGAACTAACTAGCCTTGTCTTCTTTCCCCATGCCATGTCCTGATCCAAATCAGGTCCCTGTGGTACTGTTGTCTGATTTTGAGCTGTTTTAGTTATACATATATAACTAAAGACTCCTTAGTAGGTATTTACCAGTTTTCTGATGTAAAGGGCAAACCACAATGGCTTTTTTTGAGAAAGTAGACAAGGTAATGCCTTTAGAAAAGACATAGTTGCCAGAAGAAGAACATTGGCTGAAGCACTGATCTTAAACAGCTTTCTTTCTTTGAAACTGCAGCAAAATATCCTTCTGATACTATAGTTCCAGAGCAAAAAAAATCAGTCCAGTTATTGGGAGGTAGTTATTTCAAGAAATAAAACGATCAAATATGGTTGAGAACTGGATTGTGACAGATCTAACTAAGACTCATCTGAAATATGTGCTTCTTTCAGTCCCCTCACCAGCACATCAATTTGAGATGCCTTTTAACACAAATGTCAATTAAAATGTGGCATATGTGGAACATAACTTTTTAGCTGTAGGCTAGGCTAATTTCTCTCTGCCTCTATGCCAGTGATACATTGCTTTCTTTCAAAGATGAGAAAATCTTCAGAAAACTGATTCATTTTGTATTTTACTTGAATCTAGTGAGCAAACAATTCTTCACTGAGCTGCAAAGTCTTTCCTCCGGATCTGGAAAAGACAACGCCCCCAAAAAACCTTAAAGTAATACTTTTAACCCTTCCCCAAGTATATTAAAGACTTCCATGCTGCTTGGTTCAGACATATAACAGAAAATTAATTTAACTCAACACATTGGTTAGGAAGATAAAACAACATTTTCCCCATTTCTTCTGAGATAAAGAATTTTTAAAAAATTCATTGGAGAGCCATAGACCTTTTAAAACTCTGTACCCATCTGAGGCAGATCTGTATGCACAGCAGATCCCTCAGGCTGTTCCCATAATTTGCCTTTTACACTTCTATGACTGGGATTAGCATAGCGAGCTAACGGATGGAAACGAAGTGAAATAAAGATGGAATTATTTCCATACACTGCACACTTCATTGCACTGAGGATTCTATCTCCAAGGGATTTACCATCATTAGCATTATTATGAAACTCATTGCACAGGATGGTTCTGGGGTCCCCACCCTGCCTAACTGCCAGATATGTTGTGGGTTTTCTTTAGTTCCTACACACGTAGTTCCTGATTCAGATTGGGATCATGGCACATGGAGTAGTGATTTCAGCCTCCCCTCCTTGCTATTTTCTTCTGGGAACACTGTTTGGTCCACTGGAACTACATGTTCCTTTGGATGTGTGAATTCACCCTGAGACACCCACAAATGGACAGATAATATTACAACCTTTCAAAGCCTTGGTGTTGGAGGGGGATGATGGAAACTTTTTCACAAAAATACTATACACTGTTTCCATCTACCAACAATTATTGATGTTTACCAAACTGTCTTTCATCTAGTTTTCTTAAAGAATTGTTGCAAAGCCGAGCTCGACTTCTGGCAAGCTGATGGCAGCCGTTTTCCCCTTCTCCTGGGGGCATGGACTGCAGACCAGTGGGTAGAGGGGGGCGATTGTACACTTCTCCCCAGGGCTTGGGATGAGCCTTGAGTCAGGGGGTGCTGAGGTACGCCACACCCCCAGGTTTTAGCCTGGGGGTGGGGGCATCCTTTTGCCCCGATGGTCTCTCTGCTGTGTTCCAGTAATGGTCGAGGCTTTGCATACCAGAAAACCAAGCTGGCAGTGATCAAGGTTTAACCAAGCAACTGGCTGAATCAATGAAGCGACTGAAGAAGTGTGAGTACAAGTTAACGAAGCACTAGAGGGAAGAGTATATCTCTGCAAGCATGGGTGGGGGAGACAATTGCAGACCCCCACCGGATGATCAGATAAAGGAAACTACTATTGGATAAATGGAACATGAAGGGACTGTGACGGAGGAGCAAACATTTGGGACTTTAAAAACAGTAATTCAAAATGCTTTATATGGCTAGCTAGAAATGGCTAGAAGGAAGAAATAGAATCTTCTCTTTTAAAGACTGTTAACATCACAGTAAGAGACTGAGTGGAACAAAGTCCCCCCCTCCCCCCTCAAAAAAGAAGTGGGGGGGAAGGGAACTCCCTCCTCCCACATAACAATATAACAATATAAAAATAAAGCTTTCAGGGGGGTAGGGGGGAATGAAGAGAATACCAGAAAAGAGAGAAAGCAATGAATGGGAAACTTACGATAGTTTGAAGTGTTTTCTGAATATTGGCTGGAAACAATGTAGAACACTCCTTTAGCAGGCAGAGGGTGGGAAATCCCCCCTCTCGAAAGACAAAGTGACTGTGTAAACATCTGAAAACAACCTTTTTAGGCATTGAAGAATCCTTTTCCTCCTTAAAGAAACTCTAAACATTTCTGTGAGTGGTGGCTGTGAAATGTTGAATGGGGGGGAGTCTCCCCCGTCTTAAAAATAAAATAATTTGGAATGAGCTGGGAATAAGATCGACAGATCTAGAGAATTTTTAGAGGCGGCGGAACGACTTGATGGATTTATGGGACCTTGGCGATCTGGTGATAAAAAGAAGATAAACAGACCCTCTAGCTCTGGGAATGGTATCTTTGGAAATGACGTCTGTTGCATCGAAAGACTTAAAACAAAACTGAGTCTTCTTCAGGAATTCGAAAGTAACTGAACAATAAACTATACTGAGAAAGATTGGTGGGACAGCAAGGCAGCTATGTTCTCCTACAACAAGCGGGGGGGAGGGGAAACCCTCCTCCTAAAAAATAAAATTATTATATACTTTGATGGGGGGACAAAGCTAATGGAATGTTGGGTGAAAGGTGGTTACGTGGATTAAAGGTTCAGGAGATAGCGAAATTCCAGAAGATATTAATAATATGGACTGTGAGCTAAAGAAGATTGAGGAGAAGATTCTACAGCAAAGATCCTTTGCCCCCCAGTCGGAATGAAGAGACAGACACCAATATGGATTTAACAAGGGCCACTTTATTAATTATTTAATAACGACAAATACTAGCGAGGGGTTGTCAGAATGTACTGAGGAATATGACAGGTGTCAAACTCCAGACCACCTGCATTTCCTTCTGGGCGACGCACCTGCTCCGATCACAAGCCACCGAAGGTAGCTTTTTGACCAGCAGCTTGGCATGTTGAAAAGAACCCCTGACCCACCACCCCAGAAGCCGCAAAGGCCCGCTAAGGTAGGCCGGGCCAGATTGTTCCAAGGAAGATCACCCCTTCCCGGCCTTGAGCCGCAAAGGCCCGAAAGCCGTTCCTGGAGGACCCTTTATTTCCTTTATAACAATGCCCCGGTGCTCACCATTTCCATCCAGATCGCGCTACCCCGCCAAACTTAAAGTGACCATACTATTTAACAACCCGGCCCCCCAAAGCCAATATACCAACACCACCATCATCAGTGCAAGGTAGGCAAAAACACCCCCATCCATAGGCCAAACCGATGGAGGCGAAAAATTCCTACCTGGCTCCAGGAAAAGGCAGCCGGTGAGACCTGCACTAAAAATAGGGTGGGAGGGTGGGCCGAGCGCTCCGACAAACAGGCGAGGGAGGGGGCGAGAGCCAGACCTAAATAGGCTGGCTCTGCCCCCTATTGGTGTCTTTATTCTTCATGCCTCTCGCGGAGGCAAATCAGCCCCTCCCCGCCAGCGCGGGCTCGGCGGGGGCCGGGGCTCGCATTGCCCCCCCAGTCGGAATGAAGAGACAGACACCAATATGGATTTAACAAGGGCCACTTTATTAATTATTTAATAACGACAAATACTAGCGAGGGGTTGTCAGAATGTACTGAGGAATATGACAGGTGTCAAACTCCAGACCACCTGCATTTCCTTCTGGGCGACGCACCTGCTCCGATCACAAGCCACCGAAGGTAGCTTTTTGACCAGCAGCTTGGCATGTTGAAAAGAACCCCTGACCCACCACCCCAGAAGCCGCAAAGGCCCGCTAAGGTAGGCCGGGCCAGATTGTTCCAAGGAAGATCACCCCTTCCCGGCCTTGAGCCGCAAAGGCCCGAAAGCCGTTCCTGGAGGACCCTTTATTTCCTTTATAACAATGCCCCGGTGCTCACCATTTCCATCCAGATCGCGCTACCCCGCCACAGCAAAGGCCAAGCCTCTGCTTAGGCCTTGGCCCCCACCAAGCGATCCAGCGCCGCCAGGACCCCTCGCTTCAGATCTGAAAGAAAAATGTCGTTGCCCTTGTTAGAAAGGTGCACCCCGTCCCCCCTATACAGGTCAGGGAACTCGACCCGTATATCAGGGTGCAACAAAAAGATGCCCAAACCGCCCTCCATGGCATTCTTAAACTGCCGGTTGGCATTCCGCCTTGCCCGGTCCAGACACCTAGGGTCACCGATACTGCGCCACACCTGACGCGGTAAAATCGCTGACAGGACCAGTTGCACCCCCGGCCAACGGTCCGCAATGTCAGCCAAATCTGCCTTGGCCTGAATGACTAGGGCCTTACCTTTCATGAGACCCAAGTCATTACCACCAAGGTGTATCAGCAATACATCAGGCGGAGGACCACGTCTCTCCCCAAACAGTAGCGGCATCAACTGAGGCCAGTGCATGCCTCTTCGGCCAAGCCACTCGACCTCTGCCCGCTCACTGCATCCCAACTGGGATCCGATGGTCGTTCTCTTGGCCTGGTGCGCGGCCCAGAACACCATACTGTGGCCACAGATCAGCACACGGCTCCTTCTCCGGCCACCAACCGCACCTGAAACAGAAACTAGTTAACCAAAACAAGACAAGAGCACTAAGGCTCAAAAACAACATGCTCCATTCCCGTTATAACAAAACTGAATGAACAGCTCAGACTTTGCAGGTCCGTACATACGTCCTATAACGTGCTGACCGCCACCTGCCAATTCTTTGGATGTCAGGTCCCTGATAGCCCATAGCTGCAGCCGTGGAAGCTGCCCCAATTCTGAAAGAGTGAGTCCCAAATTGGAAACCTCCAAGGCCCAAAGCAACCAGAGCCTTCTTGGTAATTGCCCAAAATTGAAACCTGGTCAAGGGCGATCCATCCCTGTGTATAAACAGGAGACCTATACTACTCCCCTCAAAGCCAAATATGTGCGGAGTGCTACTACTGGACAAAGGTCAGAATCAAAACAAGGGCCCATTGAAATTATAGTGCCCTTGCCCAATTGGTCGGTCTTAGAACGCCGAATTGTAATTTGTAAGCCCTCATCACTAACCCGAACATCCCTTATGCTTAACGCATAGCCCGACTTGTCCTGTCGGGAGCGGGCTACCAGCTCACTAATTCTAAGAGCCCCGAAAAATGCAACCAAGGCTGCTGAATGAAACAAGGCAGCCTCGTATGCATCCGAACACAAAGAAACCCATTGGGGTTTCAAACCCTTAAGTACAGAAGGGGAAAAAGGTTCTCTTGTGTCAGGGGGAGCACCATCCTCACGGGCCCAGCCATCCAGCATTTTCCGAATACGGAAATCCCCAGTGTCATCCCTGAAACCCCCGGCCTTACTTGCAAAGGCAAGGGCTGACAACTTGCCCCGGATGGAACGGACAGACAGACCCTTACCTTTCACAGACACGCAGAATTGGATCAGGTGTGACACTGGGATAGGCCAGAGTTGCTGAAGGCCCACCTTCTGCCTAAAGGCCACAAACTGCTGGCCGGCCCGCTTATAAGCCCGGCGTGTGCTGGGTGCAAGAGCTAAGCCCATTGCCCTCTCGGCTTCAGCCCTCCAATCTGCCACAGGTCTTCGGGCATTCTTACCGCTACTTGGTCGGAGTCCGGGGCCAACTGACGAAACCTCTCCATCTGTTTCCGAGACAGAGCGTCAGCGACCCCGTTATTGACTCCTGGCACATGCCTGGCCTTAAACAAAATATTGTAGCGCAAGCATTGGAGGGTAAAGGCCCGGACAAGCGCCATTACTCTGGGTGACCGAGACGTTAAGGAGTTGATGACCTGAACTGTTGCCATGTTATCACACCAAAAGTGAACTGTCTGGCAAGCCAGGTCATCAGCCCATATGTACACAGCTGCCACTATGGGAAAAAACTCCAGAAACGTCAGGTCACGTGTCCACCCGGCCTGAATCCACTCAGAAGGCCAGTCTTCTGCACACCAGTGACCCCTAAAGTAGACACCGAAACCCAAAGAGCCTGCTGCATCAGAGGTGACCTGCAGTTCAGCCTCAAGTTGGAGATCGGTCCTCCAGAAGGACACCCCGTTATAAGAGGCCAAGAAGTCCCGCCAAACTGACAAGTCATCTCTAATCCCTAGAGTAACCCTTGTCCTATGATGTGGACACCTTAAACCTATTGTTGAGTCGCACAGCCTGCGCAAGAATGCCCTCCCTGGGGCCACCACTTTACACGCAAAATTAAGGTGCCCAATTAGCTGTTGCAACTCCCTGAGTGTCAATTTAGTTTTAGTACACGCTTCCTCAACTAACCGAAGAAGGTTAGCCAATTTTTCAAGAGGCAAGCGTGACACCTGTAGCACAGTGTCCAACTCAATACCTAGAAAAGTTAAGACCGTACTAGGGCCTTCTGTTTTCTCAGAGGCTAAGGGAACTCCAAGTTCCAGAGCCATCTGCTCAAAATTGGACAATAACTGTGCACAAATTCCAGATCCTTCGGGGCCGGCAAATAAAAAATCATCCAAATAGTGGGCAGTACTGGACAAGCCCGTGCGTGCACGCAGAGCCCATTCCAAAAAGGAACTGAACCTTTCAAATGCAGCGCAGGACACAGAGCATCCCATTGGGAGGGCCCTGTCCATATAATACTGCCCATCAAAGGAGAAACCCAAAAGGACAAAGTCATCTGGATGGACCGGCAGAAGCCGAAAGGCCGACTTGATATCGCATTTAGCCAATTCGGCCCCCCGCCCGCAGCTACGGACCATACCAACTGCCTCATCAAAAGAAGTGTACCTAACAGAGCAGAGTTCACTAGGTATGGCGTCATTCACCGAGCTGCCGTGAGGATAAGACAAATGGTGAATGAGGCGATACTCCCCAGGTGCCTTTTTTGGCACTACACCCAAGGGCGAAACCCGCAGGTTAGGCACCGGAGGAAAGGGAAAAGGACCAACTACCCTGCCTTCCAAACATTCTTTCAGAATCTTGGCTCTAACCACCTGCTCCATGCCACGAACTGAGGGCAAATTAGGAGCAGAAAAGGAACCTCTCTCACCCATATAGGGAATGTGAAAGCCAAACTTGAACCCCTCCAACAAATACTGCCTATCGGCAAACTTAGGGTAAAGGCGCAACAGGCGCTCCAACACTGAGACCTTAATTGGACTGGGTCCCTTTGTCAGGTAAGGCCTGACCGCTCCCCCTCCTTGACGTCTGCCACCCTTGCCATCCCTAGCAGCAGATCTGAACTTTGACTTGGGGCAGGACGGAAAGGAGTGGGAGCCGGCACAGAGGGGGCATTCGTGCCGAAAGGGACATGGCCTACGGCCACAGGACCCTAGTGAGGAAAACTCCCAACATAAAGGGCGCCCTTGCACTGCCTGGCCACCTGGGGACCGGGTGACCCCAACATTGGCTGCATTAGCCTTTTTACAACATGCCCACTGTCTGAATGCTCCCCCCCATTGGCCTGGCGGGGGACATCGTCTGCATCCAAATATGTGGATGGATCAAATCCCAACGGAGAGCCGGATACATAGCTGCCTTCATCCTGAAGGTCCTATCGTACTCCATCCAGGCAGACCCAGCAAAATCTGAATAACCCTTATGGATTATATCCATATATTGGAGCAACGATGAGGCCCTTTCCGGTCTTGCCCTAACGAGCACCCCCGCATAGATTAAAAAGCCAGGGTACCAGTTAGCATAAATCCTGTCCACCCTACGACGCTTCAAGCGCTCTTTATCGTGTTCATCAAGGTCCTCGCGATCCTTCTTATCTAATTCCCTATATAACAAGGAGAAGACATCTACATAATCTCCCCGCAGAATCTTCTCCCTGGTAGCCGCAGTGAGGTGGTCGCCTAATGGCATGGCAAGCTCCCCTGATGGCAACTCCTTTGCTGGCACCATCTCATAAGTCCTATTACCAGGATCTGGGGGAGCACAACCAGTCCACACCCCGCCCTGCAGTTGCACACCTGAGCCGGCCGGTGGGGCCGTGCCCGCTGTGGCTAAGGAAGATTCACCAGCCGGTAACGTCAGTAAACCATCACCGGTGGGAGGATCCACCAAAGTGCCAGCCGCTGTTACCCCATCAGCAGCAGGCTGAACCTGTATAGCCTCGACTGATCTCGATAGAGCAGGCGTACTGACTGCCATAGGCAGAGGGGCCTCGCCTGGCATGAACATAGGCGACACAGTGGGAGCCTGCAAGCCCACCGGGCCCCATGGCCAAGTGATGTCCTGTGTTTGAGTCACAAGAGGCCTACCTGACACCTGAGATGGGACACTGCGGACATCCACCTGCTGATCCTCGCCCTGTCGATCCACTGCGGCAGCCGCCATCGGAACCGGTCGCGCGTCATCTCTCACCGGTACAACAGCATGACTTGGAAGACCTGCACACTGGCTCTCAATAGCAGAAAGACGAGTCAGTACCTGGGCCTGAAAAGACTCCATAGAAGACATAGCTGGCGGCGCCGAGGGCAAAGGCCCATCCAGACGCCGTTCAATGCTAGCTAATCTATCCAGAATGGCCCTACTGATTGGACCATCCCAGAACGCTTCCAAAAGCGCTGGTGAAATAGCACCAGTGGGCACCCCAGGAACCACAGCCAATTGCACAGAGCCAGACGATGGAGCAGGCGCCAAGAATCCTGGTGATGAAACTACACCTGTCACCGCTTCTGCAGATACTGGCTCCTCTGCCGCAGCATATGAAGGGACCAACGCAGGCCTTTTTTGAACAGGCTGCCTGCCCTGTACAGGAACTACCCCAGCCCGTTTAGGAGCGGGTTGTTTCCCCTTAGAAACCCCAGCACCCTTCTTAGAAGCCATGCTTAAGTTACAGGGCCAAATATATGTCCACCTGGAACAGACCCACCAAATGCTGCAGTAAAGGAAGGCACCAAAATGGCCGCCGGCAAGAAAACCTAAAATGGCCGCTGGTAAGAAAACTTAAAATGTCTGCCCGCAGAGAGTAGAACAGAGCCACGAGGTGTAATCAAAATGGCTGCCAATTCAAATATAAAAAACTGCCACCAACTATCTCCCAACCAAAACAGGCGGCACCCTGTATGGGCCTACAAAACAGTGTAACAGCCCATACACCCCCACCCTGTAGTACTTTCAATAAGAACCGGAGGGGGGGTGGAAAAACCCAGAGTGAAAAACGCAGCCCACCGTGGCCTCACCACACCACGTGCTACTGCCACTCTGCAAAGGGGGGGGAGATACCTCCCAACTAACCCCTGTACCACTGACTGCACAGAAAGGGAGAGCAGACCACCAGCACTGCAACCTCCCCTGGCAGTCTTTACAGCCAAACGGGCCAAACGGGCTCCTAAGGATGGGATGGGAACTGCCACAACTAAAATGCAGCCGCCGCCGCCGCCGCCGCTGTCAAAAAGCCGCCGAAATCGCCGCCGAAACCGCCGCGGGATCAATGATTCGCCTGCTAAGGACAAATGCGATGCAGCTGCTGCTGCTATCTGCCGAGCCTGAAGGCCTCCAGCACCCAGCAGCACAGCGCTCGCTCTCCCGACGATCGGGACCGAGCGCTCCGACAAACAGGCGAGGGAGGGGGCGAGAGCCAGACCTAAATAGGCTGGCTCTGCCCCCTATTGGTGTCTTTATTCTTCATGCCTCTCGCGGAGGCAAATCAGCCCCTCCCCGCCAGCGCGGGCTCGGCGGGGGCCGGGGCTCGCATTCCAGAGATAAGATTTTTGGCTGAGGGGGGGATGTTTGGATAAAATTAAGGGGAAGGGTTTATACAGAAATTGATAATGAATGTTTAAATTAAATTTAAATGCATTTTGTTAATTTAGGCTAATTCCATAAAAGGAAGAGGGAAAAGGGGTGTTATCTGATGCATCTTTAGGTTCCTTTTTGTCTGTTTTTTTTCTTTTTTAATAAGAGGGTAAATAGAGAGTTTTTAAGAGAAGCATACTTAAGCCTAACTTGGATGGTTTTAACAACTGTACTTAAATAATGCTGGATTGCATGTAATGATTGATAAAAACTTTAAAGAGTTAGATGGGCAGAAAGTAATAGCCAGGTAGGCAGAAATTATTGTAACTAGATGATGAGAAGGCCTGATGTTTGCATAAAAGAAATTTTAGTGTATTGTAGAAGTATACTCCAAACAGTCTGTATGAGCTAGAGCTTCATAAGCGATGTACTCAACTGTCACCTTCAAGGTTAACAACTGAAAGTTTTTATTTGTTAATGCCACATTTGTAAGCATTGTATACAATCACCACGCATTGGATTTTCTTTTCTATCATCCCTTTCTTGTAGTTGTGTTTGTTAGTACCCTTTCCCCTTTCTGTAGATATTTAGAAAATGCAATTTAAAAAATCCCCTTTGGGGGGGCCAAAAAAAAAATTGTTGCAAAGCCCAAGTAAAAACACATGTGTACATTTTCAAGGATTCCCACTTTTCTGATGGACTCATGTACAGTTTTTATTTTCATTTGGTCCTATTAAAGTCACAATAGACTACTTAAGATAGTGATTTATATCAGAGTTGTAATATGGCCAGATTGTCAAGTTGTTATCCAGGTACTGGCAATGCCACTTAGAGCCCATTTCACTTTCAGAAGAACATACACAAAATGTCTGCTTAGAACAAGTATGGTGCTACTATTCCTCAATAGTACTTTTAACGGCTCCAAGTATCACTCAGTCCCTCAGAATTTTGTAGTTGCCCTCCCCAGATGCATTGCATTTGAGAGGCCAGATTTCCAGCTGACATTTTTTTAAAAAGTAGATCCCTTTTCAAATGTCATGTCCATACCTATTGGGAGCCTAGCAACCACACACAGATTCACCAGATACACATGGTCCCTATGTTCTCTGAATAGGGGGTGATACATGTACTTTGCATGTGTGTGCAACTTAAATAGCAAGAATCAACCACTTAATTTTCTGGGGTTCTGGTTTGCATGTTCTGAAGCTGTATGTGCATGCAAAATACACATGTTATCCAGGTTCAGAAAACATGAATACTGTGCATATTGGAAGAACTGTGGATAGTATTCATTCCCAATACATGTGATTGCCAGGCTGCTAGTACACAGGGACATAACATCTGAAAGAGCTTAGGTCCCTGTAAATTTAGAGATAAAGCAAAATCTTCAGGCACTGCTCTGTCCAATCATTTAGTAAGAATCCGGCTTCCATCTGCTTTTTCACAGAGTAACAAGTCGCAGCTATGATCGTCATGCTTGTTAGATCTCTTCCTGACTAATTTGACTATAGCTTGACATAAGCAAACAGTCAAGCAAAAAGATGCTTCCATCCCCACATTCTGTGGTAGCTGCCAGGAATAAACACAAAGGAACTTGGACTGTACATCTAAAATGGTATTTTTTAGATTTGGATTTTGGGGAGGACCTAAATACCATTATTAAGGAAGTATCTGGCAAATTGGACTAAGGGGTCCACTTGCATAGGCGCCTGAACAAGGTGCTACCTGCCACCCTACTTGTCTCCATTGTTTTCAATGGGGGAAATTAAAAGAAGCCAATAAGTAAACACACAAGAGCAATTACTTTCCAAAAGCCTGCAAATGCCCAAAAGAACCAACATCAAGACAGAAACTCCCAACAGAGCCATGGGCCAATGTGGCAAGCCCAACACAACCACTGTCAAAACGGAGATTCCCAGCAGAAACCAGAAAAAATGTGGCAAGCCCAACAGAACAAACAGGCCTTCATCACTAGCATTCCTGTTTCCTCCCACCTCTGTATAGAAGAAACAAAACAGTAATACAGCATGCATGAGCTTCATTTTAGGTATTTTTGGGGGATCTGCTTGTTCTTGTTCTAAATTATCTATTTTAAAGGTTTTCTTAAGGGCTGATTCACACTTTGTTGTTGTTGTTCAGTCACATAGTTGAGTCAAACTCTTCACGACCCCATGGACCACATCATGCCAGGCTCTCCTGTCCTCTGTTGTCCTCTGGAGTTTGCTCAATTTCATGTTTGTTGCATTGATAACACTGTCTAACCCATCTCATAGATCTTACATTCCAGGTTCCTATGCAGTACTGTTCTTTGCAGCATCGGACTTTCTTTTCACCATCAGACACATCCACAGCTGAGCGTCCTTTCGGCTTTGGCCCAGAAGCTTCAGTCTTTCTGGGGTTACTTGTACTTGCCCTCTGCTCTTCCCCAGTAGCATATTGGACACCTTCCGACCTGAGGGGCTCATCTTCCGGCGTCATATCTTTTAGCCTTTTGTTACTGTCCATGGGGTTTTCTTGGCAAAGATACTGGAGCGGGTTGCCATTTCCTTCTCCAGTGGACCACATTTTGTCTGAGTTCTTTGCTGTGGCCTGTCCATCCTGGGTGGCCCTCCATGGCATAGTCCACGGCCTCATCAAACCATGCAAGTCCCCTCACCACCTCAAGGCAGTGATCCATGAAAGAGTGATTCACACTGATTTATTTTATTTTGCATAATGTAATGAACGAATGGTCTTGGACAACATAATCACAGAATTATCACACCCAATTCCACCCTTATATTGAAGCCACTGCAGCCAAAATTTTTGCCACAATGACACAGATTATAGCAAAAACACCAGGGAAGCAGAAGTAGAAAACTTTAACTGAATCAAAAAATCTCTCAAAGGGGTTACCAGTGTGCCATCAAAGAAGATATCAACCAATGTTTCAATTGCACCAGAGCCACAAGGACATAGTCTATCTGAATAAGCTACTCCATAGAATCTACCAAGCAGAATAGCAGAGGGAAAAGTATTGAACCAGCCAAAAGAAAAGCGCTCTAATGTTGAATGATGGTCCATTAATAAAAATAAGATGGAAGTGAAGAAGGAAGCACAGTACCAAAAAAGTAGAGCACACTTTACGAGCCCTAGCAAGGGCTGTATGATGATCTAAGGCCTCCAATCCTTTTAGAGAAAGGCCCAATAGATAACAAAAACACAAGGGACAGCCCCAAAATATGGAGCTTAGATTCAAGTCTCCATTATGAAACACAACCATCAGAATACTGGGGGAGGGGGAGGAAACAAGAAGCTTCATTAGAAAACAGAGCCTTCAGGTAAAAGTGGAAAGCCATTTCCTAGGTTGACATTCTACTGATCCAAGGCCCAATTCTAATCCAAGACCACAGAGGCTACGCCATGGGGGCCTCCATTAATTTTTGGAAAGAAAGCTTCCAAAAGCCAATCAGTAGAGCTATCAACTCCAGTAATCCAAACAGCCACCCTATATAAAAGCTGTAACAACACTTTAGCCCTGAAGACTTGAATTGCTGCAGAAACAAACTCCACCCCCCAAGAAAAAAAGAAATGATGAGAGTGTACTCTTTATGAACCCTCCATGAGAGGGAACCTTGATAGAAAATGCCTGGATAGGGAAACTGGGATGCCTGCTCAATTGGCTGACTGTTTAGATTCCAAAATAACTACCTCATCTGATAGGATCTTGAAAAAAAGAGACTCTAGAGTTTTTGCAAGTTATTATCAAACTTTCACCAGTACAGCTGTTCTGGAACACCTTCAGCAGCCTATGCAGACCCACCAGGGATCTGTATAAGAGAATAGCTTCATCTGCATAAGGTATTCCTGTAGTCTAACAGGTAGCTAAAACAGGGGCATGAGAATTCATCACTGATAGTGCCCCAGCTAAGATTAATTAAGAGATTGAATAGGAGGGGGTCCAATAGGTAAACCTGCTTCACCCCCCTAGACAAAGGGATGTTTCTTGTCAATTGCCACTCGAGGCCACAAGTTTGCAATTGGCACAGTCAATCAAATGTCTGGTACTCAAATAGAAGCCTTGCTGGGCAAAAGGCCCACCTAACCCCACCCACTTTCTAAAAACACATGGACGGCACCAGGAAAGCTATCTGTGGGTGCTGTGGCACCCATGGGCATGATGTTAAAGACCCCTGCTCTAAGTATAGAATCAAATGCTAATATTTTATATTTGTTGTTTGTTTTTACCTTATTGGTTTTAATGTTGTAAGTCACTGTGAGACTCTTTGCATGAACACTGACTAAAAAATCTAATTAATAAATAAACACACCCTTGTGTATACCCTTATACATATCATATATATCAAAAGGTGATTATATATAACAAAATATATGAAATAGAAAATATTTCTCCCCAACACCCCTTTCATTGCTTTGAAAGGTTTTTGGGTCACTGTTTACAAAATACTATAAAACTTACTTCTGTTGGGATGCATTTTTAATTTCATAAGTAATCTGTTTTTCAACTGAATTATTAATTTAACAGTTGCTGCATACTCAGTACAGCATATTTTTGCCATTTCTGCATTCTTGCTATTACTTTTGGTAAATAGGTAATATAACAAAAATACAGACGGAAGGAGTATGGTATATCTTATCATAGAAAATATTTTTTTTCTCTTCAAAACCTGCTTCCTTACACACATTTATATTCAACACATAACATTTAGATCTGGTTTTCATTCTCCTTCTTCATTACAATATACTTGTATACAGTATTTTAGACTACTATTCATTCTAAATTGGACTCCTATTTGCATGGTATACACTGTACCGCTCCTCAAATTTTATAACTGAACAGTTTCTCAAATAAGTTGTTAATTTCACCATCACTGCATATTCAGAAAGTTTATTTTCCCATTCTTCTAAGCATGTACTGCTTAGATAATTCTAGCCACTGTTACCATGTGTTTGAATACCTCTTCCAAACTTTGTGGCAAATGATTAGACAGTATACCTAGTTCTATATTCTTGACTTCCATGGGGAATTTAAATTTTAATATATTCTGCATTTTACATGTCCACCACATATGGAAAAGAGTTCCATCTCTGTCTTGACATTTCCAACATTTTCCTTTGCAGTTTGCTTTCTCAATACCCTTTAGATTATATACCATCTAAAAACATTTTGTACCAATTTTCTCTTAATGCCTGACTAGCTGTAAACTTGATATCTTTTCCCCATAGCCGTTCCCATTGATGCATAGGTTCTACATCCATTTAATTATAATTTTTTTCACTTCTTCTGTTTCTAGCTGGAGTAGTAACTTACATATCCATCATAGTAAATACTCTTTTTGGTTTATATTCAGTTGCATCTCTTAGTGCTCTGCCTTCAGTATTAATGATCTTCTTTAGTCTTAACACTGATTGATGGGGAGTTGTATGCATGTGCTGAGGAAGCCAGTAGCCTGCCCAACCCCTCCTTAGAACTAATATCTAAAAAGCTCAAAAAGAATGTAATTAAGTCCATCTCAAAGATAACCAAAAGGAGAAATCAGTGTGCGAACTTCTGGTGAACACAGGAAGACCTCTCTGAGACTTCAGAGGGTAAGTTAGCAATTAATTATTACTGTTTTAGGGAGGTAATGCTCAAGCCAAACTTACAGCTCTTATCTGACTCACCAGAAGATAATAAGAGCAATGGCAACAAATATAAAGGAACTCTCTGAGCAAATGTCTGCATTCCAGAACATGATGATAACCTCTCAGGAACAGATAAAATCTGAAATTAAGATAGTAAAAGACGCACTCACAGAGCTAGCAACTCAGCTTAAAGAAACAAAGCAGATGGCGATTGTGGCCACTGAGCTGGCTATGAAAAATAAACAGATGATAAAACAGTTAAATACCCAGCTCACGGAGTTATCAGACCACAACAGAAGAGCAAACCTTATTTTGGCAGGGATTTCGGAAGAGATAAATAACAAGCTTTTGGAAGGAACACTCAGAGATTGGATAGGAGAAAATGGAGTCGAGTTACAACCCCAAGATATTGAAAGAGCCCATAGACTGCAAAGAAGAAGGGAATGAGGAGCCCCATGGGATGTTATAATTAAATTTACAAGAGAAAAACTACAGCAGGAAGTATTCAAGACCTTGAAAAAGAAGAAGGACCTGACCTTCAGAGGGAAAAAGGTTTGGATAAGAGAGGGCTTCTGCCAGGAAACTATGAAGAAGAAAAAACAAATGAGAATCTATGGGCAAAAACTATATGAAAACAATGTGAAATTCTCATGGGGATATCCAGCTTCAATAATAATATTCAAAGAAGGCAAGAGGCTGATAGCACGGAACCCTAAGGAAGCAAGGGAACTCTTCAGGCAACTAGGTATTGACACAGAAGACCTGAGAGCACAGAGAGAGGAGGAAGATATGGAGGAAGCGGATGACCCAGGAGAAGGATCTTCAAACAGACGTGACAAAAGACCGAGGACAGACTCCTGCGAGGGCTCCACTTAAAGGGAAGTATATAAAAGTTTAATGAGCTAGCTTTAGAAATAAGAAAGAAGGGGAGGTTTGGGGTGTGTACACTTTGGGAAGGTGGGAAGACAGGATGATGTTTTCATCCAAATCGAAGTCTCAACCACAGGGGGAGGGAGGGAGGGAGGGAGGGAGGGTTTCAGACAATAAATAAAGTAAAGTACCCACAGCCAGGGAGGCCCAAGAGTAAAAAACACAAAGAAAATGGGTAGATCTTTAAGAGTTCTTTCACTGAATGTAAACAGCCTAACCTCAAATCTTAAGAGATTTAGATTAATTAAAATGGCAAGAAGACAAAGGATAGATCTGTTGTGTCTACAGGAGACACACAAAAAACCCCAAGATAGAAAACCATCAATAAAAGACCAGAGGTGGCAGGTCTTAGCAAAAGCAAGAGGGGATTCCAAGGCCATGGGAGTAGCAACCTTGATTCATAAGAACTTCAAAGTAGAGGATATTTAAAAGTTAGCAGATAAGGAGGGCAGATACCTATTGGTGAAGTTTAAAATGGAAGGGAAACGAGTCACTATAGCGAACATCTATGCTCCAAACAAAAAGCAAAAGAAATTTTTAACTAAGGTCTTTAAGAAGATTCAACAGTTTTCAGAGGGAGAATTAATTGTAGCAGGAGACCTAAATATGGATATAATGAAGAATAAAAATATTAAGCTAGGCGATTGGGGCCTGAAAGAAGCATATGAGTCTATAGGTATAAGTCCAAGACCTACGCATATATCCAGCAGGCATAAAACGGCGTCATGCATAGATTACATAATTCTGGAAAAAAATAATAACATATCCATAAAAGAGATTACAACCCTTCCAATTTGGATATCTGACCATGCCCCTATAAGTATTGAATTGGAATTAAACATACCCGTAACAAACAGACCCTGGAGATATAATAACTTAGTAATGGCAAAAGAAGAGGACAGGGAATATATGACAACACAGATAAAACAATACTTCAAGGAAAATAGAGGAACGGTGCCTACTAATATATTATGGGATGCCGCTAAAGTGGTTATAAGGGGCCATTGCATAAAGAAAGAAAAGAGCATAAAAAGAGAATGGTATAAAAAAAGACAAAATAAAATCCAGGAATTAGAGAAGTTACAAAGGGATCTAATGGAGAAATACAACCCCACTCTACAGAGCAAAAACAAAGAGATTCATAAACAATTGGAAGCACTAGATATAGCAACAATTTGGAAAAAGGAAATTATGGTAAGAAACGACTTCCAGAGGAACAGCATTAATACAGTGAAAAGGCTGGCAAACTATCTGAAAACCAAAAAAGCAAAACAGATGATTAGAACTATAAAAATTAAAAATACAATACAAAGCCCTAAGGAAATTAGTAAGGCGTTCGAGAATTTTTATAAAAACTTATATAAGAAAAAGACTACAATAGAGTCTCAGGAGACACCCAGTCTCCCTCTGGAGAAAGAAGGGAAAGAGGCACTAGAGGGAGAAATTACAATTCAGGAAATAAGAGAAGTAATAAAAGAACTTTACAAAGGTAAATCACCTGGGCTAGACGGTTTCACTAACGAATTCTACAAAGAGATATTAGAGATTATAACACCCGAATTGCAGGTAGTATTTAACGAAGTCTTGGAAGGAAAAAAAGGTCCAGATACATGGAAGGAAACCGAAATAATACTGATACTAAAACCCCAGAAGGATCCAGAAGACGGAAATACCAACTTATAAGTCCACGAAACCAAGATTACAAGATTTTTGCTAAAATATTGGCAAATAGATTAAAGAAAGTTATTCTGACAATTATAAAAGGGGACCAATATGGGTTCATTAAAGGCAGAAACATAGCACACCTCATCAGGAATATCTTAAACATTTTATTCCATGGCCAGCAAAAGAAAATAGGACTACTAAAATTGGATGTGTATAAAGCTTTTGATACTCTCTCACATGATTACATATGGCAAACAATGAAGAAAATAGGGATAGGAAAAGAATTCTTACAAGCGATTCAGGAAATATATAAAGATGGAAATGCAAAAGTAAAAGTAAACAATGAACATTCACAAGTATTCCCAATACAAGGAGGAGCAAGACAAGGCTGCTCATTATCCCCACTTATATTCACAATAGCAATAGAACAACTAGCAGAGTGGATTAGAAATTCGGGTAGAATAGAAGGATATAAGATAGGTAATGAAGAAATGAAGCTTAACCTATTTGCAGATACCATAGCAATCATGACAAACCCTAAAGAAGGAGTAAAAGAGGTTAAGATCATCCTAGAAGACTTCAAAAAGTGCTCAGGTTTAGGAGTCAACATGGCAAAATCAGAAATTTTATACCTTAACGTTAGCAGAGAAGAAAGGCAGGAGATAAATAGGTGTATGAATATAGGACTGGGTGTCAAGAAATTTAAATATTTAGGTATTGTCCTGCAAAAAAAATTGACAAAATGATAAAGGATAACTATGAAAAAACATGGAAAAAATAGAGCGGGATATGAAAAGATGGAAATATAAAACACTAGGGATATCATCCAGAATTAGAAGCGTCAAAATGTTCTGGGTACCAAAGTTAATGTACCTATTCCGAATGCTGCCTTGCGGATCAATGGAAAAAAAAAATTGAGCAATGGAACAGAGTAATAAAAGAGTGGATATTTAACAGTAAAAAATGTAGATTCCATAAAAGAATAATATATAGCCACAAATCGGAATTTGGATGGGGGATCCTGGACTTAAATAACTACTATGAAGCCTTTCAATTAAAACCAATATGAGAAATAGGTGAGGAAAAGGAAGTCCTCTGGATAAACGCACCAATGGAAGAAATATACAAAGAAATAGCTAAGCAAAAAAAGGGTCTAGTAGGAAAAATATACAGAAAGATGCTAACAAATAAAAATAAAACAATAGAATATCTACAAAAGAGATGGAGCCATGAAGGTCAGATAACAGAGAGGATGGTTGATAAAATTATGAAAGGAGTGGAAGAGATTAAGGTAACCAAATTTAAAGAACTTGTGTTTTTTTTTTTTTGCAAATAAATTTTTATTCATTCTTTGATTATAAACAAATAATGGTTATACACAAATAGTACTTCATTTTTCCCCCCCACCCTCCCCCCTCCCTCTCCCTCCCCCCGTCCTACTGATTCTATATTATTAATCCATCCATGTACACAGCTTCCTGATCCCACTCAAGGCTTTACTTTTACTCTCCGAATTCCCGGTTGACCTCAACCAATGGAAATACTTTGTCCAATTATTATTTATCCTTTCCTTTTTCTCTTCCCATGAGGCATCCGCTCGAAGGCAGATCACGATTTCAGAACTAACGTCCTCATATAGATACTGGAACCAACTTGCCCATGTCCATTTTGTTTTATCTTTCCATCCCCTAGCGATGGCGGCTTGTGTTGCAAGAATCATGGCTTTATATAATTTATTATCCTTTTTTCCCAATGTAACGCTCCCCAGAATACCTGTAAATAATATATTTACATCCCTCACTAGTGTAGTTCCTAAGATTTTTTCCATTTCCTGAATGGTATCCATCCAGAACCTAGAAATTTCTGGACAATCCCACCACATATGTATATACCACCCCTTATCTTTTCCGCAATGCCAACATTTTGGACTCAGACCTTTTATCATGTATGCTAACTGGGGCGGTGTTCTGTACCATTTCAAAACCAATTTTCTAGTCATTTCCTTATATTTATCTGATTTTATATTTTTATTTTCCTTTATGATTTTATGCACTATTTGGTCGGTCAATTCGATTTCTCTCTGCCATTTTAATTGTATCACTCGTCCTATATAATCCACCTCACTGACCATTAGATTGTATAAGTCCCCCACTATACCTTTTTTTGCAAGTTCAATCTTTAACATAATTGCCTTCAATCGACTTTCCTTGGGTATTACCCCTGGGCAGGATAGTTTACTTATTGCCTCATATAATCCATAAGCCCGTAGCCAATTCCTTTCCCCCAGCATTTCCATGCATTTTTCTCTTGGTAACAATGATCCTGACTTGTCCAATAAGTCCTTTACTCTGTTCAAACCTTTCTTTTTTAAATTTTCCCACCATATGGGGTCGTTAGATTCCTGTAATAGTTCTAATGGAGTCCATTTGACGAGATCCAATGACCAGGCTCCTTCCCATCTTTTCCACACTCTGAGGCCGATAGCCCTCGGCCCTATTGTTTCTTTGATTTCTCCTGCTAAGTTCTTTGTGAACACCCCCATTTTCCTTTCCCCTTATTTACTTCATTTTCTATTCTTGCCCATTTCCTATCTCTATTTATCTCTGCGTCCAATAGATGTTTGATTTGGAATGCCTCAAAATAGCTCTCTAAATTTGTCAAACCCCACCCCATCTCGTCTTGTGGGGTGTAGATTATTTTTTGAGTAACCCTAGCTGATTTACTTCCAAAAGCCCACTCCCTTAACTGTCTATTCCATTCCTTTGCTTGTTTTCTTGGTATTTCTGATGGGAGGACCTGGTATAAATAGCTTAGCTTTGGGATTAGAAACATTTTAATTGCTCTAATTTTAGTTAATATATTCATTGATTTAGTCTTCCATACCCTCATATTTTTACGAATCTTCTTCCATATTTCATAATAATTATTTTTATCAATTTTATTCATTCTTTTAAAAATTTTAATACCTAAATATTTTAACATTTTACATCCCTTTGGTATAGCTGTTTCTTTCTCCACTAATATCTGTTCCCCCTTGGGTATATTGTAATATATTATTTCGGATTTCCCCATATTAACACCTAACCCAGAGTAATGTTCGAAATCCTGTAGTATTATTTTCAGTTCCCGGACTGCCGTTAGTGGATCTTTAAGTACCAAAAGAATATCATCTGCAAAGAGATTAAGTTTAACCTCTTCCTTTCCCACTTTATAGCCTTCTATTCTAGGGGAGTTCCTTATCCTATCTGCCAAAATTTCTATAGCCATCACAAATAATAAGGGTGACAGTGGACATCCCTGCTTTACGCCTCTCGAAATTAAAAACTCTTTTGATCTGCCTCCATTTATCCACAAAGTTGCTGTTCCTTGTTTATAAAGATCTTTTACAGCTTCTAGAAAGTTCCCTTCTATTCCACTATCCTTTAATGTCCCCCAGAGAAAGTCGTGTTCAACAGTATCGAAAGCTTTAAATATATCCAATTTCAATAATGCCAATTTCTTTTCTTTATGTTGGTGTTTATGTGCTAGAACATTTAAAATGTTCCTTATTGGATGGAAAATTTGTCTGTTTTTAATAAATCCATACTGGTCTTCTCCTATTATTTTTGGCAATATTTTATCTAGTCTATTAGCTAGCACCTTGGCAAATATTTTATAATCTTGGTTCATAAGGCTAATTGGCCTATATGAACCAACCTCCTTAGGATCCTTTGATGGCTTTAGTATCACCACCATCTCTGCCTGTTTCCATGTGTTAGGGGTATTTCCACCTTTCATTATATCATTAAATAAGAATAACATTTCTGGTATCAGTATTTCTATCATTTCTTTGTAGTATTCTGCCGTGTATCCGTCTGTTCCCGGGGATTTTCCTAATTTTAATTGTTTAATTACCTTTTCAATTTCTGAAGCACTTATGTCTTTGTTAAGAAACTCCTGATCATTTTTAGATATTTTTGTAGTCCATTTCTCCTTAAGTTCCCCTTTTCCTGAGGTGTTATATAGACTTTGGTAGTATTTAACAAATGCTTCCCTTATTAAATGTGTTTCCCCCACCTCCTTCTGGCCCTGTCTTATACTTTTTATTCTCTGTTTTTCTTTTTTCCTCTTTAAATAATTAGCTAATTTCTTTTGTGAGTTTATGTTTGTTCTACGCCACTCGCTTTTAATTATAGTCTCCCTCTTCCATACTAAAACTAAATCTTGAGTATCTAGATCATTTTTTAAAATTTGGATTTGCCTTTGCCGCTGTGTGTCAAATTTAATTAGTTGTTGTGCTTGCAAAATTTTTAGTTGTCCCAATTTGCTTTCGTTTTCTTTATCTCTCTGGCGTTTTAATAAGTTTTCTGTCCTAATTAGATGTCCCCTCATAACAGCCTTCGCTGCATCCCATACTATATGAGGTGCCGTCGATCCTTTGTTTTCTTTGAAATAGTATGTTAGCTGTTTTACTATATAGTCCCTGTATTCCTTTTTACTTAAAACTATGTTTTTATATCTCCACCTCCCTTCCGATTTCTCCATTTGTATTGCCAAGTCCACTATAATAGGGGCATGATCAGAGATCAGTATTGGCTGTACTTCAACTTCATTAATTTTCAATACCTGTGAATCTGATATCAAAACATAATCAATACATGTATACTTTTTATGTCTCGCAGAGAAGAAGGTGGGCCCCGATTTTTTTCCTTTTGCTTCAAACATCTCTATTAAACCCCATTTCCTAACATTCAAATTTGAAAGATTCATATTAAAGTCTCCTGCCATGATTATTTCACCTTGACTATAGGCCTGTATTCTTTGCAGGATTCCTAATAGGAATCTCTTTGTTCCCGCATTTGGTGCGTATACATTGACCAAGGTAAACATTTTATTATCTAGCTTACACTTCAAAAAAATATATCTCCCCTCTTTGTCCTCTTTACGATCCAATATCTCCATATTTAGGTCCCTCCTCGCCAAAATGGCTACCCCCCTCGACTTTGCCGTTCCCCTTGCATCTGCCACTACTTTCCAAAGTGGGGAGGACAGAATTGGCTTAGCATCTTTCCTAGCCTTATGAGTCTCTTGAAGGTATATCAGCCCCACCTTTAATTTTCTGGCCAAAGCTAATACTCTATGTCTTTTCACATTTGAGGTCAATCCATTCACATTTAAAGACAAAAGTTTAACCATTACCCAGTAGGAAACACCAGGCTGTGCCTTTTATACTTGTGCAATGTTACATCAGTAATCCCCCCCCGTGCAAAAGAGTTCGTGCGTTCAGAAAAAAAAAAAATTTCTGCCCTCTTTTCACTCTTGTAGGTTCCGCTGGTCATCCCCCCCACCCCCTCTCTTACTTATCTATTTTCTTTTATTATTATTTATTGAGACCCAACTCTTCGCCCCAAATTTAGAGTTTCAGCTGCGGGCTAGTATGCACTCGACGTTTTTGCTCTTCCCTCCTAAGTTGGGAGGGCTGCTACTCTCTCCTTCTAGCATTTCCTCCTCTTCTTCCTCTGCTTCTTCATCTCGGGTCTGTAACCCCAGATCAGCTAGCATATTCGACGCCTCCTTCTCATTTCTTGCAGTGTACCTTTTTCCGTCTCTAAACACAATCAGTATAGCCGGGTAGCCCCAGGTAAAGGGGATGCCTTTTTCATACAGTTTTTGAGCCCATGGCTGTAGCCTCTTCCTTTCCTGGAGTGTCTCTGGTGAAAAATCCAACCGTACAAGCACTTTCCGATCTTTATACTGGAGGTCCTTTTTCTTTTTAAGTTCCTTAAAAACTAACGCTGCTTGTTTCTCCCGTGCAAACTTGACTATGATTTCTCTTGGAGCCCCGGAAGCTCTCCTTGCTCTCACTCGATGGGCTCTTTCTATATCGTTCTCTTGCACTTCCAAGCCTTGATTTTGCATCCATTCCACCAGTTCTTTCTCCACCTCTTGACGTGGAATATCTTCAGAAAAGCCCGTAAATCTAAGATTTGACCGTCTTGTTCTATCACTTAAGCGTCCTATCTGAGCAGTGAGTTGTTTTATCTTTTGTTCATTTTCCTCTGCTTTATTCTTCGACTCCACTGCCACCTCTTTAACCTCTGCCAACTCCGCACAGACAGATTTTATTTCAGCTTGCAACTGTCTGAAATCCCCCCTTATATTCTGTTCCATGTTAAGCAACATTTCCCCAACCTCCTTTAAGTTTTTCGGGGGGTTAAATTGTGCAGGTGTGGCCATTTCTTAGACGCTGAGTGCTTGTTGCCAGCAGCCTTGAAAGCGAAAGAACTTAATTAGCAGACTTGACTTACAGTTTTTGATGTTTTTCTTGGCTGCAGTTTGATAGAGGCTTCCAAAGGTTATAAATTTGTTTTCAAAAGAGCTGCTTTTTTGTTTTATTGGGTCATAAATTTCCTTGGTTATCGGAGCGAGGGTGGAAGACGACCTCTTCTCTCTACCGCATGCGCAGAACCAATTTAAATAACTTGAATACAAGTTTCTCACAAAATGGTATAAGACACCAGCACAGCTAGCTAATATGATTCCAAGTCTGAGCACCTTGTGCTGGCATTGTAAATATTCTAAAGGCTGGTACGCGCACATGTGGTGGGACTGTGCAGAGGTAAAGACCTTTTGGAAAGAAATCACTGAAATCATTAGAAAAGTATGCAATATAACATTACCCATAGACTTTAAATGTTGTTAAGTACAATAGGAAGCCTGTTGCTGGATAAGATCACTCAAAATTTAGTTAAGGCAATGATACTGGCGGGAAAGGCGGTCATCGCTCTGGGTTGGAAAGACAAAAGTAAATGGACAATAGAAATCTGGCACAAATATTTGTTTGATTTCATACAATTGGATATTGTGGCGTTAATTAACAAAGGAATATCATGGGAAGAAAAATCCATGAAAATCAAGACCAGATGGACAACCTACCTAGACTGGATACTGAAAGAAAGAAGGAAGGACATTCAGTGGAAGATCAAGACTCTGTGCCCATGGCTGGGGGGGAAAGACTAAGACAAAAAGAGAGGGAGGGAGGGAAGGAGGAAAGGGGAGAAAATGTATATAACTAATAAATACCCAATGTAACAGACTAAATAACCAATAAAAAAATAATGGGAAAAAACCCACTGATTGATGATATAACAACCACTGAATGTTTATTTCTTCATCGCTAATATCTTGCCATTACTTGATTTTCCCCTGAGCATTTATCATGAGACCATACATTAGAAAATCATTTTTTGTCCCATGTTGTTATTGTAGTGGCCTCTATTGTGGACATACAGTGAGTTTGGAGGGCTCAATAAATTCTGATGTGCGAACCATATTCTCAACAGTCCATTTCTGATTATGACTCCTATCTTTTGTTATCATTTTAGTTGCTTTCTTGATCCATAAATAATTATGTAGGCCTTCATCTGGGTCTTCTGATTCAAGTTTTACTATTCTTTATCTTGGGTCTTTAATGCAATCAGTAATCCAAACCAGGCCTGCCACTTGGTAGTATACTTTTATATATTGAGCTGCTAATCCTCATTCTCATCTAGTACTACTTTAAAACTTACTTTTGGTTTCTTGCCATTTCAAATAAACTTATCTATCTCTGTGATTTTTCAGTGTTCTTTCTTCTATATGTATAGGTAACATCTGAAACAGTACATTCATTTTAATTGCAGAGATTCTTCCCAGCCATGAGATTCTTACTTTTTTCCATCTGGATAGATCTGCTTGTATCAATTTCCAAATCTTTTGGAAATTATTTTTGAAAAAACTACAGTTTTGCCCAGTCACATTTATTTGCAAATATTTAATGGGGTCGGTGGCTACTGTACACTCTGTACTCTTCAAAATATCTTCTTGTTGCATTAAGAATTTCATTATTATTTTTGTCTTCTTTCTGTTGATTTTATAGCCTGGAAAAGATCCAGATTCTTCAGTGTGTTCCATTATGTACTGTAACTACATTTGGGGATTTGAGACTGTCAGTACCACATCATCTGTATAGTTTTTCATGTAAAACTCTTCACCATCCACTTTTATTTCCTTAATCCTGGCATCTTGTCTGATCTTTGTATCTAGAATCTCTATCGCTAGGATAAATAGTAGAGGTGATAAAGGACATCCCTGGCATGTGCCTTTTTTGATTGAAATTGCTTCTGTTAGTCTCCCATTTATTAAAATCTTTGCTTGTGTGTGTGTGTGTGTAAAAATAATGCATCCAGTTCCAAAATCTGGGGCCGCAGCCCATATTCGGAAGTACATTCAGTAAGAAAGGCCATGCTAATTGTCAAACACTTTCTCTGCATCCAGAAATAAAAAGCTACTTTCTTTCTCTTCTTACTCACAAATTGGATTACATCTATCATGAATCATATAGTTCATATACCAAAGTTTATTTAAGTTTAATAGTCCATAGGCCATGTACCATTAAAAAAATAAAAGTTTTAAAAAAAATAAAACAAAAATCTGACACATTCACAATGCGATTTTGGCAGAGGCTGCTCAGAAGTAGTCTTAATCTTGCTGCATCAGGAAAAGATGAATATTTCAACAGTCATTTTCTTAGGAATCTTTCTCTTGCTGCTGCATGCTTTGGACAGTAGAAGAAAACACCACATGCCGAGTCAAATTCTGTCAAAGGGCAGTCACAATAGCTGCTATAAAACAAATAAAGGTCAACAAAGCCCCTGTGAAGGACGGCTTACCAGCAGAGTTTTATAAGAAATTTATAAAACAATCAGTTACCCCATTACAAGATACTTGTAACCACATTCTTCAATCTGGTAATATCCCTGAAACATGGACGCAAGCCAAAATCATAGTCATTCCAAAAAAAGCAAGGACATAACCCCCCAATCTTACAGGCCAATTTCTCTCCTAAATTGCGACTATAAAATATATATGACTGTGCTAACCAACAGACTTAATAGCTTCATCGGCAATTATATTCACACCAATCAAACTGGGTTTATACCTACCCAAGATATCACAAATAATATACGAAAATCAATTGGAATTATAAACTATAGTAAAAAACTTCTGAAGGACACTTGCCTTCTTGCCCTAGACACTGAGAAGGCTTTTGATAAAGTTGAACCTATCTTCTTGAAAACAATAATGAGGGAAATGAACTTTGGTAATAACTTTCAAAGAATTATTCATGCACTTTATGCCAGTCCCACAGCACAAATCGCGCTTAACAACTCTGTCTCTGAGAACTTTCTTCTTACTAGAGGCACCAGGCGGGGTGCCCAACGTTGCCCCTGATGTTCGCTATGGCCCTTGAACCTCTTGCTAATAGAATTGATGTGATTCCTGGCATAATTATTAATCAAACCAATTATAAAATCAGTTTATTTGGCGATGCCTTTGTACTTTATATTACACAGCCTCAAACCTCAATTATTATTCCAATTCCAATTATTAGAATTTGCCTCAGTTTCGGGTCTTCAAGTTAACCAGTCCAAAACTGTTCTGTACCCAATCAACATTTCGGAAACCTCTGAGAGATTTATAAAAACAAATTTTCTCTATCAATGGGTGACACAACATTGGTCACATTTGGGCGTTAAAATTCCCTTAAATTTAACAAATCTCTTCAAAACCAATTATTTAGACACAGTAGATAAAACCAAAACTTTATTAGAGCAATAGCATAATCAGAATTTATCATAGCTGGAAAGAATATACTCTGTAAAGTCATTTGTCTTTCCAAGACTTATCTCTTTCGAGCACTTCCACTACCTATTTCAGCTTCCCAGTTCAAACAGTGGCAGAACAGTGGCAGAATCAAAATTCTGAGGTGAGACCCCCTGCCAGAATGGGTCAAATTAGAGGAATACTTTTTAGCTTCTTTTCAATATCAGGTAGCCATCTGGGACAAAACATTGGAGTGCTCTTACATGATTCCCAATCACCCTCTTATGCAAGCATTATTTAAAACATGGGGACTTAAAAGCAACATTTTAGCCCCAGATATTTCTTTAATGTCTACTTATATGGGGCAATCCCCCCAGTTCAAAAGTTCAATACTTACCAGCAATGGAAAATGGCCTGCATATCCACACTGTACGACATAAGCCATAAGAATCACCTCTTGGAGAAATCCAAATTAGACACTCTTGCTAACACCACACTTCCTTAGTTTGAATATTTCCAATTACAACACCTCTTCTCTACTCCTAAGTTAAAACAAGCTTGCAAAAGGCCCCTTACTGAGTCTGAGAAGCTTTTGGCATCTTCATCAGGAACTGGAAAAGGGTTAATCTCAAAAATATACAAAATATTAATTGAACCCAGCCAATCCAACTTACCTTCACACGCCTCCTCCTGGTCGGCAGATATCGGCACGGATCTTCCTGAATCTTTTTAGAGGTGTTAAGTACCAGAATTTTAAAATTCTGCTGTTGTATATTCATTGATTTCGTAGTGGAGGCATACAAAGACCAGAAGAAGGCTTGCTGTAGTTTTTCAAGTTGCTCTGTTGGACCTAAGAACCAGATTTGGGAACCATATAGTATGTGCGGTAGTATTAATGTCTTATATGCTTTCAGGAGTGCTGGCACATATTGAGCTCCTTGGATATAAAAAAACTTCTTCAAGGCTAGTAAGGCTAGGTCGACTTTCTGTCTAAGATATTTAATGTGCTTGGATCATGATAGGTTTGGCTGGAATACAGTTCCTAAATACTTGAATTCATTGACCTGTTGCAATTTGTACCTTCCAATTTTCCATCTTTTATTTGATCTTCTTGTTGATTTTGTCAAGACCATAATTTCGGACTTATCATTTATCTCCAATAATTCTTCATTGCAGTAGGTAGTAAATGCTTTAATGGTATGTTTTAGGCCAACTGGAGTTCTCGATAATAAGACAAGGTCATCAGCATACAGTAGGGCAGGCATTGATCAGTTTTCCACACACAGTGCATGACTGGGTATGTTTTGAAGACCTGGGACAAAGTTATTTAGATATAAATTGAATAGATGTGGTGCAAGAACACATCTTTCATATACCTCTTTGGTACAAAGCCTGTTTGGTCAGTGTGCATTAAGTCTGGTGTACATTTTCATAGTCGTTCCACCACTACTCTAGCAAAGATTTTGTAACCTACATTCAGTAGAGAAATAGGTCTATATGACTGTGGTAGCATTGCATCACTGCCCTCTTTATGTATTAACATTACATATACCTCTTGCCACGTTGTAGGTATAGTCTTTCCATCTTTGATCTCATTCATAACTTTTTGTAACAGTACCATTTAAACTTCTTCAAAGTGTTTGTAATACATTGCTGTCAGCCCATCTGGGCCTGGTGGTTTATCCCTTTTTATATTCTTTATTGTCTGAGAAATTTCTTGAATTGTTATTGTTGATTTAACAATTTTCTGTGTTCTGGTGTAAACTTTGTAATTTTTTTTAGATATTCTCTTAATTCTTCTTCTGGAACAGACTCCTTTTTGTATAATCATGAAAGACCATCAATAAATTGTTTCTGTATTCCTTTTCTGCATAGGTAATTTGCGCTCCTTTCTTTATACCTATTATTGCTTTTTTCCCCTTTTCCTTCCTAAGACGCTACACCAAATATCTGCGTGGTTTGTTCACATGTTTGAAATGCTTTTGTTTTAGAAATTTTAGTTTTTTCTTTACCTCTTCCACTTCTAACATGTCTAATTGGTTTTTTAATTTCTGATCTCTGCTAGCATGTCTCTATTAAGATTATTTATATGCTCTTGTTCCAACCTCTGGATATTTTTTGCAATTTCCCTGGTTTGTTCTGATTTTTCTCATTTCTTTTTGGTGGCAGCTGCTAGTAAAATTCCTCTGAGAAAGGCTTTACTTGCTTCCCAAGTTGTAACTGAGGACATTCCTTCTGTATTATTTTTAAAAATTCTTCCAGATCTTTTTTGCACTTCCTTACTAGTAAAAGAGCATCATTCAGTCTCCATCTTCCTCTGGATTTCCTATTCCATTGCCAGAGTACTTCTTTGGGATTGTGACCTGTAAATATCTTCAGCTGAATCTCTGCTTTATCTAGATTTATTGTCAAATGATATCCAGCACATATCTATTCTTGATTACATTTGCTGTCTATCTGAGAAAAGGTAAAATCTCTACCCTTTGGATGGTTAATCCTCCAGGCATCTTCTAATTTCAGCATTTCCAAATATTGAAATTAATTTTGGGGTAATTTCCCACCTTTAATATTCCTTGATCTGTCCTTCTTTGGATCTAGTACTCCACTCATGTCTTCAAAGATCACTAGAACCTCATCAACCAAACAATGAACCAATCTATGCAAGAAGTACATTTTCTGGACACTACTATAAAAATACACAATGGATGCATACACACCACATTATACCAGAAACCTACTGACCGACAAACATCTACATGCCTCCAGCCACCATCCTAAACATACCAAACAATGCACTCTATATAGCCAGGCTCCACACTACAGCCACATCTACTCCAATCCTACAGACAGAGATTCTCACTTGAGGGATCTACAACAAGCCTTTTTGGAACTAAGTATCCACCCAATGAAGTCAAGAAACAGATCGACAAAACCAGAATGGTATCCAGAGAAAACCTGTTGCAAGACAGGCCCAAAAGATACAATAACAGAACACCACTAGTGGTCACATACAGCTCTCAACTCAAAACAGAGACTTACATCCTCTACTGGATCATCAGCAGCTTACAATCTCTACTGGATAATGACAGTTCTCTTTTACAAGTACTGGGGATAGCAAATCTTCTCTTGCACACAGACAGCTCCCCCAATCTTAAGCAACTACTCACCCACAATAATACAACATCTAATTTGAAAACAGACACTGGTACCAAAGCTTGCAATAAACCCAGATGCCAACTTTGCTGTGACATACACCCAGACAACACAATCACTGGACCTTAGAACATCAACTACACCATCTCAGGCTTATTCACTTACTCAGCTTGTAACATTGTATAAGCCATTAAATGCCAACAACACTGTTCTCTACATAGAGCAAACAGGTCAAACCCTATGCCAAAGGATAAATGGACACAAATCTGACATCAAGAATCACAAAACTGAGAAACCTGCAGGAGAACTTTTCAACCTCCCAGGGCATTCAATGAGGGACCTCAAAGTAGCTATTTTATTGCAGAGGAATTTCAGAAACAGAGTGGTATGGGAGATTGTTGAATTACAAGTTATTACAGCACTCAGGACAATGGAACCCTAGGGTTTAACAGAGATAGTGGCTTTTTATCTCAGTATACATACTAAGTCACTCAGTTCTCACTTATACCCAGAAGTTCAACTTTGTTGGTTTTAGAGGTGCCACTGGACTCAAGTTCAGTTCTCACATCTGTTGTTAATTCCTTTATTATCTGTATGCCAATTTGCATGCTTGTTTATTTATTGCTCAGTTGCTTATGCATCATGAATCTAATTAGCCCTTCCTGGCAACTAAACCCCCATCTATATGTAACATTTGAGGAAATCTGTTTCAATGTATTTGAAGGAGTGTGCATCTACACATACTAAGTCTTTCAGTTCTCACTTATACCCAGAATCCAACTTTGTTATTTTGGAGATGTTACTGGATTCAAACTTCATTTTCATGCCTGGTTAACTCTTGTATTTGTATGTTAATTCACTGCCATTCACAGATTTTATCAATTACCTTAATCCAGTCTCAGCTATAATTGCCCATTTACTTATGCATCTTGACTCCTGGCCCCACTGATGGACCTCCTGATGGCACCTGGTATTTTGGGGCCACAGTGTGACAGAGTGTTGGACTGGATGGGCCATTGGTCTGATCCAACATTGGCTTCTCTAATTAGCCCTTCCTGGCAACTAACTCCTCCTACATATATGTAATGGTTGAGGAAATTCTGTTTCACTGTATCTGAAGAAGTGTGCTTGCACATGAAAGCTTATACCTTGAAAAAAAAATTGTTGGTCTTAAAGGTGCCACTGGACTTAAACTTTGTTCTGCTGCTTCAGACCAACATAGCTATCCACCTGAGTCTATCCTCTTGAAATCTCTCCTTATTATGTTTGAGTTTTTGTGATCCTCCTGCACACGCTCCCTCAGCCTTTCACTCTCATGCCTGCCACTCTGAAGGATCCCCTGCCTGCATTGGCTAGCTCCCTTGCCTCTGTCCTGCCCATGCAGGTGGCAAGCCTGCCAGCGGCATCTCTGCCTTACTGTGCTCTGAGCCAGTCGAGGGGACAGGCACTCCAGCGGATGGAGGGTGAGTGGGCCCACTGGGAGAGGAGGAGAAGAGCTGCGAGAGCCCATACATGTCCTGAAATGCACAATGCAGGGCAGGGCAGTGACTGCTGCTGTGTCAAGAGGCCGCTCCTCCACTGGCAGCCCTGTTGTCGTTGTCTGGAGCAACTGAGGCAGCTCTGATACCGCTCTGCACTGTGCCCCACCGCCACCACACTAACAGCCCTCCCTGATGCATGCCCACCACCGTGCCAAGAACCTCCTCCTCTCCAACCCCAGTGGCGGGAGCTGGGACGCATGCGCCAGCAGAGCAGCTCTGCTCTGCTCGCCACCGCCCCTTCTTCTCCCGAGGTGGGGGCTGCTGGATGGCAGCCCAACTAGGGCCCGTTGCATTTGTCTCTGCAATGGGCCTTCTCCCTAGTTCTAGCATAATTTGGAAGAAATTCTCAAAAAATTTGGCCTTAACATCATTTGGTGTGTAAATCATTGCTATCATACATACCTTGCCTTCCAGAAGTCTCATCTTTAAGAATGGGTATCTTCCATCTGGATCTCTTAATTCTTCTAATACATTTAAATGTGAGTTTACATAAATAGCCACTCCTCTCTTTTTGTTTTGAGCTGAAACAAGATATACTTTACCTATTTTTTTAGTATTTAAAATATGTTCATGTTTTTTTATGTGGGTTTCTTGTAGACATAAAACATCTGCATCTTGCTTTCTTAATTGTTTAAAAATTCTCGCTCATTTCAAGGGAGAGTTCAGTCCATTAATATTTTCTGAAACTATTTTTAATTTGTCCATTTTATCCCAATGCTGTTTCCACATCCAGTTTATCCTTTTCTGTATTTGCTTCTTCTTCAGGATTCTTGGTCTGTAAATTTTGCTTTGAATTTCTTGAAGATTTTCCTTCAGTTCATTTGTGTGGACCTTCCACTTGCAATTCTTCAGCCAATTGCTTGGCTTGCTCTTCTGTTGTACACTGTTCAAAAGGAATAAAAGTAATCACCTCTATTGCAAAAGGTATTTTCCAATGGTATTTTCTTTCTTTTGTAAAATCTGTCTTAGAAAATCGAAATCTTTCCTTTTTCTTAACATGCTTGTTGGTAGATACTGTAAAATCTGCAGTTCTGTATTGAGTTTCCAGGATTTCAGTACTTTCATCTGCTTTCTCAATCTGCTGACATTGCCTTTTAGATGCATTTCATTATCTTTTCAATCTTTACAATTTCCTGTGCTTGTTTGGTGCCAGTTTGGTGTAGTGGTTAAGTGCATGGACTCTTAATCTGGGAGAACCAGGTTTGATTCCCCACTCCTCCACTTGCACCTGCTGGATGACCTTGGGCAAGCCGTAGTTCTGGCACAGCTGTTCTTGAAAAAGAGCAGTTTCTGTCAGAGCTCTCTCAGCCCCACCTGCTTCACAGGGTGTCTGTTGTGGGGAGGGGAAGGGAAAGGAGTTTGTAAGCCGCTCTGAGACTCCTCTGGGTAGTGATGGGTGGGGTATAAATCTTCTTGTCTCTCTTCTCTTGTTCTTGTAATTTTAATCCAGCCAATAATTCATGATGTGCTACTTGGATATTCCTATGGGTACTTTCCTCAGATTCTTGAATGCTCCTCTGAATACTGTTCTGGTTTTTTCCCTCAGATTCTTGTATGCTGCTGTGAGTTCTTTCCTCAGATTGTTGCACCTGCTCACATTTGATGTATCAGTATTTGTGATAATTTTTCCAATTCCCTGATCTTCCTCTGCTTTCTTCTTATCTTTTTGATGTATTTCAGAAGCTATTCTGCTTTCTGCTATCCTCTTTGAAAATACTATACAAAATTTCCATATATTATTTCCATGTACTGTTTTCTATGCAAGTATGCAGTTATTAAAATTTAAACTATTAAAATAACTGAAACTGAATATATTTCCATTATAATAAAGGAATTATTTTAGGTCCTTACATAAAAGCTATTTATAGTAGACAAGGAACATTCTAAATAAAAATAGACTAAAATAGCTTATCTACTGATCATTATTTTCATAGTCATCATTATATCACCAACAGCACCATTCATATCACCTATTAAAATTTAAGTCACATAAGGAGGGAGGGAGGGAGGGAGAGAGAAAGAGAGAAAGAGAGAAAGAGAGAAAGAGAGAAAGAGAGAGAGAGAGAGAGAGAGAAGAAAGAAAGAAAGAAAGAAAGAAAGAAAGAAAGAAAGAAAGAAAGAAAGAAAGAAAGAAAGAAAGAAAGAAAGAAAGAAAGAAAGAAAGAAAGAAAGAAAGAAAGAGACAAAAAGGTGGGTGAGGAGAATATTAAAAATGATAAGAATAAAAATAAAATAGGAGAAATTAAATTTGAAATTTTAAGAAAAATAAAAAATAAAGCTTATATTTAAAAATATTACAAAATTGATATTAGAAAAAAGAAGGAAAAAAAGAATATTTCTTTGATATATTGTCACTTAAAAGTCTATATTGGTCTGTTATAATTTACCTGAAGGAGGCAAGAAAGAGGGGGGAAAGGTGAGAAGGGTGAGTCCACCCAGTGTCTTAGCTTTTATTTCCCAATACACACATTCCTTTGTATCCTCTAATGCCAGAAAGAAAAATATTATAAAAATCAATCCAAGATCTTCTTGTCACTTTTATGTGCTAGGCAGGGCTATTTTGGGGCAGGAACACACTGGAACCGCATTCTGGCTGGCTTCCAAGATGGCCATGCCTACAGCCTCCCCCCCCTCGGGTTCCTCAGGTGCCTCGAAAACTACAGGGCACCTGGGGAAGCCAAACCAATCCAGGGAGAGAAGGTAGTTTAAACTGCCTTCCTTCCCTCAGGTTCCTCTGGTGCCCCGCAAGCCATTGGAGCTGAGCTGTCAGGGGTGTGGCCTAATATGCTAATGAGTTTCTGCTGTTGGGTGTGGCCTATTATGCTAATGAGTTCCTGCTGGGCTTTTTCTACAAAAAAAGCCCTGGTGCTAGGGAATATTGAAGAAGATCCTGGAAGTAGATAGCTACAAGAAAATAAATCTTATCTTGCTGTTGGGCAGTCTCTTTGTTGAATCTGCCAGCTGTGTATTATTTCCTCTTTACTGTGTCACACAAAATACAAAGCAAAACAAAAATTACATAAAATAATTTTAATCAAAAAGGGGAAATGAAAGCTTGATTTAGCTTGATTTAATTCAGTTGGTTATAATGTGTATTTCCACTCTGCTTTTAAGTTGAAGCTTCCTTAAAAGGAACAATTAAATGCAGTTCAGTAATTTATCTTACATTGTTCACATAAATCTCCTGGTAATTGTCTGTAAATTATAGACGATAAATTTTCAGGAGATCTCCTCTTACCAGGAGTAAATAAGGTGAAGTCTGACATTGCTGGCAGCCTGCTAATCTTCCAGGTTTTGCTGCAATTTCTACACAATGGAATCAGCTGCCCAGGGAGGTGATGAACTTCCCCTCACTGGCAGTCTTTAAGCAGTGGCTGGACAAACACTTGTCAGGGATGTTCTAGGTTGATCCTGCATTGAGCAGGGGGTTGGACTATATGGCCTGTATGGCCCCTTCCAACTCTGTGATTCTATGATTCAATTATAATTCCACTGAATTCTTGTTATTGAAATGAAGCCAAGAAGAGAGTCTTTAAAAATGAGCCAAGAATGAAAGAAAATAAAAGATTTATTATAAAGAAAGAACAAAAATAGGGAAGGGCTGACCTTAGTTTCTCTGTTGTCCTTAGTGGTATTGGAACTCACTGGAGCTTGATAAATCAGCCCCCACCCCCCGGATTCACCTGTCAGCTGGGCCTCCCCCATAGGGGAGAGGTGAGGACAGAAAGCTAAATTCTCCTCTCCTGGCACCAGTGCACCCTATTATGAGGTAAGTCTGGAGCCTTTCAGAACACTCCTATTCAGGTTGCCATTTTCCCTGGAAGTCAATGCTGCATCTTCTTGAAAGAAACAAGTGTCTTATAGATCCTTCTTGCAAAAAATAATCTATGTAGTGTACTGGAAGAATTAACCTGCTGGAAATATTGGTGAGTGATATACACCATTCTCTTTGCTTGCATACTTTCATCATCAAACCAAACCTTATCACACCTGAAAGCATTAGAAAAGGAAGGCCTCAAGACTCTAGCTTTTTTTTTTGTCGTCAAGTCACAGCTGACTTATGGTGACCCCATGGGGTTTTTAAGGTATGAGATGTTCAGAGGTGGTTTGCCATTGTCTGCCTGAATGTCATGACTCTGGTATTTCTTGGTAGTCTCCCTTCCAAATACTAGGCAGGGCCAACCCTGTGTAGCTTCCAAGATCTGACAAGATCAGGCTAGCCTGAGGCTATCCAGGTCAGGGCAACGTGGGGGAAATCCAGATCTTGACTAGAGCCCAAATCCCCTGCAGCCCATAGAGCTTACTCTTAAATTTGGACTGACCCCACAAGGATGCTAATGGGGGGCATACTTCTTTATTCCTAAACATCCATGCCACTGTTATCTGATAAATTAAGTTCTGAGATAGCCAGAACATCACACCTGGAACTGTTTTAGATGCAAAATATAAACAAGCTCTCTGATAAAAGGGGAGAACTATGTAAGACCTCCATCTTTAGCAAGTCAACCTATGACTCTAGGATGTCTACTAACTGACTTAAATGAAAACCCTGCAGCTCTTCTGGTATCCCCAAAAAAGGCATGTCTCCTTTAAAAGGTTGAATTTTCAATGCCACCACCATTGGGTCAAAATTTAGAAGGATTAAAGAATGAGAATGTTCAAGACAGACTTGCACCAGCAGATGGTTGGGGGATAACTACAGAGGAGTGGGCTGATCTCCATTCTGTTAAATTACAATGGGGGGATGAGAAGGGCCCACTCCAATTACCTGTCCTCAGGTAGGGTTTGAATTTGGCTGGGTTCAAACTTTGGTCTGCTTCCTTGAGCCTGAGATCAGGAGGGGAGGTGGGACCAGCTCTGAAGTTCTTTCCCATCTCTCTGGGCAGTTGTGCGCTTCAGGTGTGGTCCCCAGCTGATCCTCCCTGGCCCAGGACTTTAAACAGCCCAGCTAGCCCCTTCCAAACTCTACCCCCTTTGTTCCCTTCTGTGATTGGTTCCTTGCCTTTCAAGTTTATCTCTTGTGGCTTGGGCTGGGATTCAATGCCCTGTGGTGTTACCTACAGGCCCCAGGGCTGTATTGCTCAACTCTGGCCCTTCTGAGCCACTGACCAGCTGCTGAGGTGGGGCCTTTAGCATTAGCAGCCCACTGCCACTATCTCTGCTGGCACCAGGAGTTCCACTGCAGTCGCAACCACTAGCACAGACCTGGAGTTCAGTGTTTCCCATGCCCATGTAGGCCAACTCAGATTGGAACTATGGTGTGTAGGAGAAAGATTTTATGCTTCTCCTCCACCTTGTGCCATTTTCTCAAGCTGAAATAGCCCTGAGGAGCTGCTATTTGCCCCACTGAAGAAACTAAAATGTTCTGATGGCTACATGCAAGTTTCCCCAGTATGGCAAACAGAAAAGCCCTGTGGTCTTACAATAAAAGTTAATCAATCATCCCAGAAAATCGTAAAGAAAACAGATACCAGAAAATAGACCTGTGATGTCAGGAATGAAAAGGCTTTAAGAAAAGTCACCAATCAATATATCCTTCTTGCAGTATTATTATTACTTCAGCATGCTTGAGCTGGTTTTGTAATCTGAAAACAACTTTCTGCTTTGTAGATGACACATTCTCTCACATTACGTAAACATTTTGGAATGAAGACAGAAATATCATAGGGCCCTGCGATTTACTACATAAGGTAAGTCCTTTTCACATATTCTGTTTTAAGAATGCAGGTGAAAGTACTTGCAATTGAACTGGTTTACCTTGTGTGGATCATGCACTCACCTTGGAAGGACAATTTGAGAGAGGGTTAAATAACAGGTAAAGAACAAAACGATGATGTAATCTTTACTATATACATTTTGCACAGAAGTGTCACAGTGTATCTCTTGAACTTAATTGCCTTTCAACACCACTGTTCACAGTTTTTTTAAGTTGCCAGTGTGAATGTGTGTGTATGTGTGTCTGCAAACAGAATGAGGACAAAATTCATGCATTTGATAAAACAGGCTTTAGACCATGAAAGTTTATGCCAAAGTAAATCTTCTATTTATTTTTGTTATTCATAGTTCACCTTTCTCACTGAGATTCAGACATCATAGTTAACTGAAGTTAGTTTAATAATGAAATCCTAAAACTGACTTAAGGACAAGTGAGGAACCCGTGAGAATCACAGGGGGAGATCCCATCTCATCATCACCTCCCCTGGTGCAGCTCTGGGCCCCTCGACCCAACCTTTCAGCTTGGTGCCACTGCCTGGGAGCCACTTCCAACATCCTCCCACATGTTGACTGGGCTCGGGGCTGCTCCCTGCAACAGCCACTTCATTCCTGTGCGTTCCTGCCCCAAAATAGCCCTGGTTCTGTCAGAGCTGTACTCTCAAGGACAGTTCTGGAAAAAGCTCTCTCAGCCCCACCTACCTCACAGGGTGTCTGTTGTGGGGAGGGGGAGGGAAAGGAGTTTGTAAGCAGCTCTGAGACTCTGGGTGAAGGGCGGGGTATAAATCCAATCTCTTCTACTCTTGCTTTGGATGCCCCTGCCATCTGAGGGCTAGATGGGTGGCAAACCAGAAAACAGCCCTCTCAGTTGTGGCACCAAAACTTTGGAACTCCCACCCCATAGAGAGTCATCTGTCTCCCTCTATTATTGTCTACCACAAGAGGGTGAAGTCTTTTTTGTTGTTGGGTGCTCCTTCTCTAACTAATTCATATTAGTTGACCTCCCTGTTTGTGTGTTTATATGTTTTATCTATAAGATAGATAGACAGACATATCTATAATTTGACCACTGTTTTAATGTTTATAAAGGTTTAATATTCTCTCCCTTAGGTACCTTGATTTTGGTGGAAAGACAGCATAATGATGTTTTAAAATAAATAAGACATTGCATTGTTTTCCACTTGCTTTTGATAACTTTTGTTTATCTTTTTACTGTTGTTTTAACCCCTGTTGTGACCTGCCTCAAGCAGAGCTATCTGGCCACAAATAATCAAAATAAACTCAACAGTCAACTGTATGAAGAAAGATGGAGTAAAGAAACAACAAACATACCAGGAGGCACAACATACTCTGAGACTGCAAAAGAAGCAAAAATCAATGTGATGTGACTTCAACCCATACCTTCCTTTTCTCTTCTCAGTCTTCCACAACTTTGCTAATATGTCTCTCTTGACATTTGACATCCTCAGGGCTTTTTTAATAGAAAAAGCCCAGCAGGAACTAATTAGCATAATAGGTCACACACATCAGCAGAAACATATTAGCATATTAGGCCACACCACTGACAGCACACCTCATTAGCATATTAGGCCACAACCCCAGGTTGCCAGACCCACCTGTTGCTTCTTATTCTGTTTACCTTCTTTGTTGTCAAAACCCGGGGCTTTTTTTGTAGCAGGAACTCCTTTGCATGTTAGGCCACACAGTCCTAATGTAGCCAGTCTTAATGAGTTTCTGCTGTTGGGTGAGACCTGTTATGCTAATGAGTTCCTGCTGGGTGTGGCCAACTCGGGAGCCAGCCGGAACTCCTTTCCTGTGCGTTCCTGCCCAAAAATAGCCTGGACATCCTTCATCTATTACTTCATTGGAGTGACTTTCCCCCTTAGCCTCTCTGTTTCTACTGTCTTCCACTTCTCTAGCAGAGAAACACTAGCTATACTTTCTCCCTCTTTCAGCAGCCCTTTTACTTTACATGCTCAGATGCTCACACGCTGTTCCTCAAGTATCCTTCTGTGAGATAAACAAGCACTATAACCTCATTCCTTTTTTAAAAAAAAGCCTCTCTGTTGGTTGATTTCTGTTCCTTCCAATAAAAAGCAAGGTCTTCTCAAAGATTAATGAATCTTTCTAGCATCATCAAAAGTGAGATGTACTCTTTTCAATAAGGGACATAGTAGTGAAGGATCCAACACCCCGAGATTATTGAAAAACTAAAAGACCTGAATAATGTCACTGGAAGCTGATGCAGTGTATGCAAGACCCAGGTTAAAATCCCCACTCTGCCATGGATGCTTGCTGGCTGAGTTTGGACCAGTTTTGCACACACTCAGCATAACCTACCTCACAGAGTTCTTTTGAGGATAAAATGGAAGAAGTAGAGAATGTTGTAAGCCACTTTGGGTCCCCACTGGGAAGAAAAGAGGAGAACAGAAAAAGTAAAGTAGTACACTTTTATTGTACCTTTCCTCCAAGGGGCATAGGGTAGTCACGTCATTCTCCTTTCCTCCATTTTATCCTTGCAAAAGCTTTGTTAGGTAAGATGCTGAAAGAGAGGGACTGGCCCAAGATTACCCAGAAAGCAATCCTAAGTAGGTCATCTCAAAATCATCACTGAGGTTGATTTAAGGCAGCTTACTCCCATGAACGTTTTCTTAGAATAGCACTGCCCCTGAATTTCATGATTTGAACTAGAGATACCAACTCCAGGTTGGGAAATTCCTGAAGATCTGGGGGTGGACCTGGGGGAGGGCAGGGCTTGAGGAAAGGTGGGAGCTCAGCAAGGATATGATGCTATAAAGTCTACCCTCCCAAGCAACCATTTTCTGCAGGGGAACTGATCTCTGTAGTCTGGGAGATCAGCTGGCAACCCCAGTTTGAAACCGGATTTCCTAGATCTTAGTCCAACGGCTCAACCATTACACCATTGCTGGTGTGTGCCTATGCTTGAGTTCATAGTCTGTTATTACAAGACAACAGATTCAAATGGGAAGTACAGCAGCTGCCCCCAGCCATAAAACAGGTTAATTTACTTCTTGAAGGATTTTTTTCTGCAAGACCTGCCCTTGCAAAGCTTAGAGAATGCAAAGTATCACAATCCACTGAAGAGCTAGATTTCAATCCAGTAGCCTTAGAGATCAACAAGATTTTTGGGTATACGGTTTCAGGATTCAAAACTGACTCCTGAAAGTTTTCACTCTGAAGATCTTGTTAAGCTCTAAAGTCTCCACTGGACTCCAATCTCAGTCTTCTACTGCAGAGCAATGCAGCTACCCTCCTGAAACAAACCATTGAGACATGTAGCTTCCCAAAAAGCTTCATGAACTCACCTTCTTAATTTTAGGTTAGTGGTTATTTACATATTTACGTATTAAATCTAGTCTGTTTCTTACCAACAGGATCCAAGGCAGAATACAAATGCTTCAAAATAAACATCACAGCAGCATGTAGCACAAAATCATCTGAAATGCTAAAATACAGCCTTCAGCTCAACCTCTCTAAAAACAACATGCTCCTAAATGCTCTTTTTAAGAGTTCTGCTTTACATCATTTCCAGGCAACCATGAGAATTGGTGCCTTCCTGACCAACTCAGGGTCTGTTCAGACGGGCAGCTAACCCCACCATTAGCCCGTCTCTAATTTGATCCTGATCTTTTAAATTCGTTGTCACACGACCACACAGCTCCCTCAGGGAATCGTCTCACCGCACGTTGCCTCTGCTGTGGATTGTCCAGCTGGCGTCCACTGAAGGAGGTGCGCGGGGTGGGGTTTTTTTAAAAAAAGTTTGCGCAAGTGCATAGGCGGTATCAAGATTTTTAAAAAATGGTGCCCATTTGGGATGGTCTGACATCAGACCATCTCAAATGGGCGCCATTTTTTAATTGTGTGCTGGAGTGATCAGACAGGGAAAGTCTGCAATTGGCCCATCGAGACAAGAAAACTCCAGATTTTAACTAGTATCTATTAAGTACGGCTCTGAAGCGTGGCAAAACAGGACGCTCACGGACAAGGTATGTTTCCCAGATGTTGCTGTCTGGAAATTACATTTAAATCCACCAGGCAGTCGTGCGTGGCACAGATCTAAAAACCCGTCTGAACGGAGCCTGTGGCATGCTGACATACAAGGGGTAGCTGTAGTAAAAAGCTCAGGCAGAAACAGCTCTCACCACCTTACAGGTGGAAATAGACAACAAACTGTGCTGAGTCAAACAGAACTTCCACATAGACTCATATAGGGATATGAGCCTATGTGGCAGTTCTGCGAGCATGAAGGTCTCAGGTTGGGAAGGGTTTCAAAAGTTAAAACCAGTATGTTGGGCTGAGTCCAGAAATGATCAGGCAACCAATATGGAAAATCTCAAACCAGGCTCAATAGGCAAAACCCTCAGCTCCAGTCAAAAGACCAGTTTGAGTTGCTGTGAAGGGCAGTCCCATGTAGATGTGTTACAACAGTCTAGCCTTTAAGTTACTGTACTATAAGTTTGCTAGACTGTCTAGAAGGGACCAAACATAACTGACAAGCATTTTTGATCATCATATCACATTTCTGTAATAGCAGGACTGGATCCTATAAGACTCTTACCATGCAATTCTAGGTACTTACTTTACTTGAAGCTGACTGATTTCAAAGGGTTTAGAGAGGAGTAACTCTGCACACTTGTACAAAATTGCACAGCTAAACCAGAGTTCATACTTTTCTTCAACACACTTCCCCCATTATACAAGAATGTCCGGATTTATCTTTATTTAAATAGGCTTGATGCAAAACAAGCATAGCAGTGACCAGTGCCGCTCACACCCTGGGTCAGCAACTGAATACTCCTACTCATTCTTCTAGTACAACTGTCTTTCCACTTGAACTGAGCAGTTGCCCAGACATGGCTGTGCGTTCATGAAAGCATGAGAGCGAAGGGAAACACAATGCAGTCTGACTGCAAATTACCTTTCCCTAAGAATACGCTCTGAAGCCACTGTGTAGGTACAGGAACAGCAGGCAAAACTAGGCTGCTACCTGTTTCTCGCTTTTCCAGAAAGTCTCCTCTTTTTTAAAAAACCCCAAAACAAATAAAATTCCATCTACTCCAAGAAAGAGAGATTTCCTTTTCGCTGGGGAAGCGCCTTAAGGCTCCTGTTGGAAGAGATGCCTGCGCGGACAACCTCCCTCTTTTCATCGCCGCGCATCTGGGGCGTTTCGCCCGGGGGCTGTGGGGAAGAGGCGGTGCCTCAGCTCAGGGCTGTTCCCGAGAGCCCTTTCATCGGGCGCGCCTTCTCAGCTGTTCAGGCGGCGGGAAGAGGCGATTTGAGGCGTGTGTGGCTGCGCTCCGTAGCATGCTGGAGAGAGAGAGCGCCCGCGGTCAGGCGTAGGAGCGCCCAGACACGACGCCATCCGAGCGATTAGGCGGGACAGGCTCGAGGCTTGGCGCCTCGCCTCGCCTCTGGTGGCGGGGATCTTTCCGCGGGGCACTTTCCCCTTTCTTCTGATTCCGGCCGAAGTGCGCCTTTTCTTCGCTTTGTCACTCCCCACCCTCCGCCCATGTCTTGGCTTCCTCGCTGTGATCTGCGTGGATGGAAGGAGGGAGGAAAGGGGGAGAAAGAGGAGGGAGAAGGCGGGGAAGCTGCCACTCGGGCGCGGTGGCGGGAAGGCGGTTCTGGGCTGCGTCTGCCTCTAGCAACCCCCTGAGCCCGTCCGGGGGAGCATGAAGCACCATGGTGTGGTGCGACCGTGGGGTCCAGATGCTGCTGACCATGGTGGGTGCCTTCGCTGCCTTCAGCCTCATGACCATCGCCATCGGCACCGACTACTGGCTCTACTCGAGTGCCAACATTTGCAACGGAACCAACATCACCATCCCGGACGACACCTCGCAAAGCCAGCCCAAGAAGGTGAAGGGGGACCTCACCCACTCCGGGCTCTGGAGGATCTGCTGTATTGAAGGTAGCCAGGCGGGAAGGGCAAGAGTTGCCGGGGGGCGTGGGGGGGTGGGGTAGGGTGGAGAGCAGTGTGTGTGTGTGCGCGAGCGCGCGCGCAGCGGAGAAGCTGACGGAGGGAAAGAAAGGGAACAAAGAACGAAACAAGATTCGGGAAAAGTGTCCAACTTCGTCGGCTGGAGTGGTTGGGAAGGACTAACGGAAGGGGAGATTCGGGCGGGCGGGCGGGCGCCGTTCTCTTTTCCCTGGCGAGGCTTTGTGGAAGTGGCTCCCCCTCTACACAGAGAAAGACCCTCCCCCTCCAGATGCAGCAGCCTAGTTGGTACCTCTGAGCTGATGCTGTCTGGGAGGGAGGATGTTGTTGCCGTGGCAACCGTGTATCTGATTGCTATGGGAACCGGACATAGGGAGGTGATGCTTAGCCCTGGGTGTCTGCTTCTCTCCAGGGCTGCATGGTCATTACCCTTTTCCCTGGGTGCCTTGGCAGGTTGCACTGATAGGCAGAAGGAAGAAGTTGGAGATGATGTTGATTTATTCCCTGTTAACAAAGTTTGTTATTCCTAAAGGTTTAAATCTTAATGACAGAATATGTAAGTAATAAACACAGAATCCATAACTAATACATTTTGATTAGTGTACATTTACAGAGGCCCTTAAGCTTTCTCCAGTCCTTGCAAGACTTGGTTGCACTTTGATGAGCTAGATCTGTCAGGAGACAGTTCAGAGAAGGAAATAACGTGGGATGTTGAAGGGCTATAGCAGAACAAATCCCATGAGCCCCAGATGAGGGAAACTGTACCTGTTAACCAAACGCCTAGTCTAAATGCCTGTCTTGGAAAGAAATCCATCATGAGAAATGTACTGCGTACACTGATTACATGCAATGGGTTCCTTAGTTGAAAGTTGCCATGCTTCAACAGCCCCAGTTCCAGCTTCACTGGTTAATATTCCTTTTATGTTAGGAGAGATAATAGTGACTCTCTGATGGCAGACAAGAGATAAGCTTAGAGGTGAAGCTGTTTGCTTCTTACTTCTGGAGTGGAAGAAGGGTTATTCTTTCCATATTAATATCCTTGGCATATCAGCTTCAGCACACCTAAGTCAGTCATTGAAACTTAGCACACACAAACTTTACAAACTAGGTTTTCCAGCTTATTTTAAATGACAGACAGCTCAGAAGCACAAACAAACCCAGAGACCATCATTCCTGTTAAAAAGTGGTTATACTGATCCAGAACAAGCTTTCTTATTTTCTATAATGATTTAGGAATACAGGCTGACCTTATGAATCTGTAATCAGAAATAAACCCCACCACTTTCATTGGGACTTATACTCAAGTAAGCATGCCTAAGGACTGTATTCTTACAATACAATTCTTAGCATACTTCCCTGGGAGTAATTGACTAGACAAGAGAAATTATTGCTTTGATTACATAGATGTAAAAACTGTTGGATCCAGTTGGTCAGCCGTGTTGGTCTGAAGCAGTAGAACAAATTTAGAGTCCAATGGCACTTTTAAAACCAACAAAGATTTATTCAAGGTATGAGCTTTCATGTGCACGCACACTTTTTCAAATACTGTTGATCAAAACTGTTAATTATCCTGGGGTGCTACATACATGTTTTGATTTAAAGTAGATGGGCATGTTGCAGTCTTGCTCACCTCATAAATTAGCTCAGTTTTTCTGAGTTTTCTCAAAGAATATGGTTTCTGAGCTTATGGTTGTACGAAAAAGCTCCGAAAGGCTAACTCATCCCTAGTTCTTCAAGCTAGCCCCTGCTTCCTAAAACTTACCCTAATAAAGAGTGGTGGCAGCAAAGTGGACTGTTGTGGATGGCATCACTGGGGGCAAAAGCCTAATTTTAAAGGTCTAAAAATGTCGGCATATTCTCTGTTGCCACTGGGAGCCAGAGGAAAGAAGAAGAAAAAGAGTCCGTTTTTATACCTGGCTTTTCTCTGTCTTAAGGAGTTTCAAAGTGGCTTTCAATCACATTCCCTTCCCCTCCTCACAACAGACAACCTGAGAGAGTTTTGAGAGACATGTCACTGGCCCAAGGTCACCCAGCAGGCTTCTGTGGAGGACTGGGGAATCAAACCTGTTTCTCCAGATTACAGTCCACTGGTCTTAACCACTATGCCATGCTAGTGGTGTAGCATCAGAAGTTCCATTACTCAGGTTCCCTGATAGCAACTGGCATTCCACTGGAACATCCAGGCCTTAAAGATTAGGCCTTTGCGCCGGCTGAAGTCCTGCATGCCAGCTTTCCCCCTTCTGCCTCCCAACTCTCAATCAACAAATATTCTTCCTGGTCACTGGTCCCCCAACCTTTTCTCAGAAGATAAAGGTTTTCTCAGGAGATAAAGGCCATACCTTTAAATGCTGGATGCTGCTGCAAAATGTTCATTGCAATCAATGGAGACAAGAATTGGATGCTATATTTTTCAGGCTCTCTGGTAGCTTTGGATATTCCACAGAAACATCTAGGTCTCAAAATGGGTCCTTGGCCACCTCCATGTTAGCTGTCCTTGTTATCAGCCCCTCTCAGCCTGGAAAATTTGGGGAAGGGGGGCACTGATGGCAAAGAGTATGGACTGGTGGCAGGGAGTGCTAGTGCTGGGATGAGCCCATTACAAGCTGGACCTAAAAGTTAGGGCTTGGCTCATTGTTGCCTATATTGGGTGTTTTTTGTTTACCATGCTTCCTTCTGCATTTTAGTATTATAATGAGTTGAAATGATGACTGAGATATAAACTTTGTCAGTTTTTTAAAAAGGAATGGGTATTGGTCTGTGTTTGCGTAGTGTTGAAGGTACAGACAACCATTCATCTCCAGTTAAAGGAGGTCAAGTGATGGCGAAAACCCTTTTCTTTTTGGGACTCTGGAGAACTAGTCCTTACAGGACTAGGAGGAACATTGGCCTGACATTCTGACTTGTTGAACTTATCAGGATCTCAGTATTTTCCTACCAAAGTCCTTAGAGAGCTACTCAGAAAATACTGAGGTAGATGGGCCCAAGGCCTGACTTGACAGCAAATTCCTGGAATTGCTCAGGATGCATTGCAGGAGTAGTTTCCTCACCTCTGGTATAAAACTCTGCTTCCAATAATTTAAAATGTAAAATTGATAGATATATAGTATTTTATTTATTTGAAACATTTTTGTGCTACCTTTCTACTGAACCTAGGGTCCACAAGGTGGAGAATAAAAACAAACAAACGAAAACAGTTAAATAAAACACACCAACTAGAAGGAAGGACAGTGAGGGAACACCAAACAAAACAGAAAAGTCTTCACCTGCTGTTGGAAAACAATAATAGAGAGGGACAAATGAATCTCCATGGGGAGGGAATTCCATAATTTTGGCACCATGACTGAGAAGGCCCTTTCTTGGGTTGTCTAACCTCAAACAGCAAGGGCAATCAAAGCAGAGTTTCTGAAGATGACTGCAGAAGTCAGTTAAGTTTGTATGGGAGTGGGCAGTCTCTAGCTATATAGGACTTTAAAAGTTAATATGAGCACATTGAATTGGACCTGGAAACAAGTTAGGAGCCAATGTAGGTGGAGCAAAACTGGACGGATATGGCCCCTACAACCCACTCCAGTCAGCTTACATCTTTTCCTAAGCAGCCTTTAGATCTACTGTGTACTAAACCAGAACTGACAGAATTGAATGAGCAGGAGCCATTCCATGGCAGATCTCAGAGGTTCCAGATGCAGATTACAAGGTCCATAGAGAATCAGGGACAGATTAAAGCTTTGCATGACTTGGAAGAACTTCCAGGGAAGCCCTATGTTGAACTGACAGAGTCTAAATAGATGCGACCTGTATGTTATATCAAAAATATATACAACAGGGGTGAGTGGAAGCAATTTCCTGTGAAAACATGATACATTGCAAGAGGCTGTGATCTTTGTCTGAATATTTATCTCTCCATCAATCTCAGCTCCTTTTATCGAGGTGTGGTTAACTTTTAGTCTTGGATGCCAGCTGAGAGAAAAATCAGTGCAGCAAGGGATTTCAGGCAGAAAATACAAGTAGCTTCATAGCAGGTTGGCAGGGATCCCCTGGGACCAGAGGCAATGTGTATGTGGAGCTCTCCCACACCAGAGTCAATCTCCCACTTCTTTTCTTGCAAGTTATGTACAAAACCCAGAGCTTCCCTGCTATTTCCTGTTCTGGCATTTACCCATATGTGTGTGCCATCAAGTCTTTTTGTAAAACTCTCCTCCCATGCCACATTTCAAATTAAACAGGGTTGTCACTGTCAGCTTTCTTCACTGTCCGACTTTCACATCCATACATAGTAATGGGCGAATACTTTTGTATGAATTATCTTGATCTTGGTCACCAACGATGCATTCTTATACTTAAGAAGCTTTTCTAGCTCATTCTTGGCTGCCCTTCCCAGTCTCAATCTCCTTGTAATTTCTTGGGTGTGGTCTCCCTTTTGGTTGATGGTGGAGCCGAGGAATAGAAAATCTTTAAAATTTAGCCTTGCTGGTCATCAGACTACAGTCTTTTAAACATTCTTTCATAGATAGAGCACAGAAGCTGTTGGTAAATACATTTCAGCATTCCTGAGTATTCACACTGAAGTATTGTCTTCTCTAGGATCCCAGTCACACGGGGCAGATAACGTGGGGTGGAGGTGTGGCTCTTTGTGCCGTTGCAATTTGCCCCGTCATTACATGATCCGATGCGACAGCGGTGAAGCAGATTTTTTCCCGTCGGTGGGTGTTTCTGGTGCGCTCCAACGAGGCAAGAGGAGCGTGCTGGAGCGATCACACGAAGGAAATCCGGCAGCAACCCATCACAACCCATTTAATAGAAGACTTTTCCAGGTACTTTTTAACTCCAGATCTTCGGCAGTATGATACAGGTTGGAGACAGGTGCGCCACACTTGCCAGATGTTTCCATGTGATTGCGCCCGTATAATCTGCCCGGCATTCATCCCTATCGCGCAACAAATCCTCCGTGTGACCGGACCCTAGGATAGTTTTCCATTTTAACCTTATTTTTTATATACAAAGTATTTTAATCATATGTTGCTCTGTACATATTAATTTGTATTGTAAAAAAATATCTTAATATAGTCTTTTAGGCTTTGTGGGCATTTTCTTTGAATAGACTGAATTGAGCTAATAGTACAGAAAAAATAAAGGAACATATAAGTGGGAGGAAAATTTCCACATCTCTTCATAGCTATCTCTTCTATGCAAGATATCACTCTGCCACTACTTTATAACTCATCATTTCATAGTTTTTCAGTGGTGATCTTTCTTCTAAAGCAGTGGTCCTCATCCTGTGAGTAACAGAACCCCACATTCTGACTCTGGAGACCCCAGAGAGTTGTTTCTTCTTCTGCTCTTCCTCCCCACTATTTCCACCATTTTGGAAGTGCCTGTAGCTAGGGAACTTGCATATAAAACAATGCAGAGCATTCTTTTTTGTCATAGGTAGGTTCAGAGACCCTCCCGCACAAAAACTCTCTCCCAGCTCTGTCCCTACTAGACGGGCCTGCTTGTGGTATACAGCCCACTCTCCACAACAAAACCTGGAGGTGCTTTGTGCCCCTGGCATGGGTGAGCTGCATGGGACTTGGGGTGGTGGTGCCAGGACAGGTGGGGGAGAGAGAGAAAAGGCAAGGGAGAGCTTTTGTTCTCTGAACATGCCTGTGCTTACTGGTTTGTTACAGTACTCTGCCTAGTGATTGGCATGTTCCTGACTCTCTGGGTCTGCTGCTGACAGCCCTGGTCTAGACCCTGGTAAGGTCATCTCTGGATCCTCCTGTTTTTATCACATGACTGCAATATAACATGACTTCCTGTCATGTGTTTGCAGCTTGGTAAGCACCATGCAGCTGCCTGAGTGTTAAACTTGGGTCCTGGATCTACAAATATTGGTCTAAAATGCTGATAGTTAGATACATAATCTTCCCCCTCCAGAAAAAAAGAAGGAAATGTAAAACAAACAAACTGGGGCTTGGAGAATAAAATGCCATAGTTGGCCGAATTCAGGCTTCAGGAAGTCTAAGCTAACTCTTCTGAGTTTGGAACTTGGCATTCACTAGTTCTGTGCACGTGACATAATTGTTGACTGGGGGTCTGTTAAGACGGGCAGCTAACCCCGCCATTAGGCCGTCTCTAATTTGATCCTGATCTTTTAAATCCGTCATCGCATTACCAGACAGCTCCCCCAGGGAAATGTCTTACCCCATGCTGCCTCTACTGTGGATTGTCCAGATGAAGGAGGTGTGTGGGGTGGGTTTTTCAAAAAAAGAAAAAAAGTTTGCGCAAGTGCATAGGCATTACATTGCGTCCTTGTTTATCTGCGCATGCGCGGAATCAAGATTTATTTAAAAATGGTGCCTGTTTGGGATGGTCTGACGTCAGACCATCCCGAATGGGCGCCATTTTTTAATTGCGTGCTAGAATGATCAGACAGGGAAAGTCCACAGTTGGCCCATTGGGACAAGAAAACTCCAGATTTTAACTAGTATCTATTAAGTACAGCTCCGAAGTGTGGCAAAACGGGATGCTCATGGACGAGGTATGTTTCCCAGATGTTGCTGTCTGGAAATTACATTTAAATCCACCAGGCAGTCGTGTGTGGCGCGGATCTAAAGAACCGTCTGAACGGAGCCTGGGCCAGCATGCATAGAAGGGGAGGGGGCAAGTGTGCTGGCCCTGTCTCCACTCTTAATTATGGAGACAGTATATATCATAGAGCTTATGTGCGTTCATGTTTGGTTGAGTATGTATAGAGGAGGATGGGGTAGGGGAAGCATGCTCAATCACAAGTGAATGGCTAAGGTAATGTGCTTCCTCATGCTCCCTCATTACCTGCATTTTCCTCTCCATAAATATGTTGTTTGTACAGTTCGTCTACCTTCTTCTTCAAAGACATCTTCAGGTTGTTTCATATAGAACATCAGGACTAGGTTTAGGGGCTCTGAGACTGCTAGGCAGGCAGCCCTGGGTTATAATTGTGGTCAGAAGTATTGTTGTCAGAGGCAACCAGATGTGCGTGTCACAATAAGACTTAATTGAGATTTGCTGCTGGTAGAAGCAGGATGGATTTGTGGATGGGTTATACATTTGGGAGGTTTTTTCCCCTCCTAAAAATCAGTTTTATTTCTTGAGAGGAATATATTCTTGTAACACAATTTTAATCTAATTTGCTCCATTTGATATCAGTGGGACTTATTCCTGAGTGGATCACCCAGAGATTCATTGGAAAGATAGTTTTAAAAATCTGTTGAACTGGAAATTACTCAAACTGCGTGCTAAATTGGCACTGACTTGACTAGCAGCAAAGGAACACAAGTTCATTTCAGGTTAGATGACATGTTGTGTTTAAGTAGTTGTTAATAAAATATTGGTTTGAAAGCTCTTGTATAAAATACTAGCATTTCAGTGAGAGATTACATAACTTCATAGAATTGTCTCTAGTTTATCTAATGAACATTATTGTTGGTTTTATTTAGAAATTAAAATGGTATAATGAATAATGGTCCCAGACTGCTTGGTCAGGTTGAATTGCTTAATAGTAAAATGGAGTCACTCCAGTTAGTGCTTATAAAGCTCAAGGTACAGCTGATCCTTGATGCTGGTATTCTACTTCATTACATGTTATTACTGGTCTCTTGATGTTACGACGGTATATGATAACATTGACTTTGCTTAAATTAAGCCAGTCTGCTCACTTGGTAGATAGGTGACCTTCTGTATACATTGCTTATAGTTCCATGGAAGAAGTGTAACAAATAAATGCTTTCTAGAGTACAGAGTAGGCCACTTTTATGCCTATAGTTGCTTTATATTTAGCTTCAGAGATGGCAATGAGAGGTATAGGGACCATCATGTATGTAAACAATTTTAACTTATAATTTAGCATTGTTGCTACAAAGGCAGCTAACAATTTAAAATCAGACTAGAACTGCATATTGCACTCTTCTGAAGTAAACTTATTACTTCCAGTTCCAAAGTTAACTCCCAACAGTGTGAAATGTGTTCTAGATCCAACTTCATATGTCATCATACAGTCTTGCACTTGCCAATTTTAAGACAGATTTTGGTGCACTTCACCTTGCGGTGGGGTATACACATTCCTGGGTATTTATTGTGCTCCAACCTTTGGCATACTTGCATGGGAATTCCCTCACACTAAATTAGCCCACTCTGGCTCCATCTCGTCAGATCTCGGAAGCTAAGCTGGGTTCACCCTAGTGAATATTTGGACAGGAAACGATCAGGGAAGTCTAGGGTTGCAATGCAGACCGGCAATGGCAAACAACCTCTGAATGTTTCTTGCCTTGAAAACCCTAAGGGGTCGGCATAAAGTGGCTGCAACTTGATAACGCTTTCTACCACCATGACCAAATCAGCTCTGCTGTTCTGTGTGGGGCGTGTGTAAGGTTGTTGCTATGTGCTTCCATACTTGAGTCATGCTATAAAATCTGCAGTTGTTTTGAAGAGAGATTAGAAATCGCAAATCCACAGTTTTGGTGTTATTTTAAAATTGTGTATCTAGGGACCGGATAAGATGTGAACTTAAGAACAGTACAACTGAACTCTATTTACAATGGGGTTTTATTCCTACTAAGCAGTTCATCCTACCTTCCCCCCCACTTCATATTTTAAGCAGTTGAAAAGCAGTTGAATAGCTCATATACAAACTATGCTCCCAGCGTGGAAAAAATGTATCAGAATTAAAATAATCACCTGCAGGCAATACTTGCTATATAATGTCTTGCACTGAATGCAATGAAATTATTCACCCCTTACCTTACGTAGCAGATATTCATAGGATGATGAGACCCAGAGGCATGAGCAAATGATCATCATAACCTGTCTTTTTAGACTTGAGGGGTGGCCCTGCCAGCTTCACATATATTTCCATTTATCCTTAGAGTAGAAGAATTCCCTCCAATGGATGGGTGCAGAGTTGAATAATACAACCCTGTTGCTGGGTGTGCTCTGCACATGTGTGTTTAAGCTTTAGCTGTTTGAACCCACATTTGTTATACCTTCCCAGCTGCCAGTGCCATGGGGGTACTTTGGGGAGCTCCTGTCAAAAGTCTGGACGTGTCTGCCTTTCCATCTGTCCTCCAAGTACTGACTATGTGTTTCAGCCCTGGGCAGGGGGCTCTGAATGTTTTGGGCATGCTTTGGTTTTGGGGTTTCCAGTGGATTTGGGGCAACTGTTTCCAGTCCACCCTCCAAGAGATCATTCTTCTAGGGCATACAGGGGCAGGGCCCCAGAAGCAGTCATTCACTTGCCTCCTTGAGGAGAAGACTGCTGTGTATTGCCAACCTTTCTCAGGGCTACCATGCCTACTTACATCATTGAACCCTTTCAGGTTTGGGTCTCAGGTGGTCTCTGGGCTTCGAGTCAACACATCTATATATGTTATTGCACCCTGTCAGGTTTGGGTCTCCGCTGGTTTCACGGCTTTGAGCCACTATGTCTACATACATTGTTGCATGCTTTTGAGTTAGGGTCTAAGGTGGACTAAGGGCTTTGAGCCACCATGTCTACCTAAGTCATTGCATGCTTTTTGGTTTGGGTCTAAGGTGAACTCAGGTGAAGCAGCTGTGCCTCCCACCTTCTCCAATTGTGGGGCCCTGTTTCCAGGCCACCATTTGGAAACATTTCCACACCCTGTCTGTGTGTCCTTCGAAACCTGCCTTTGAAGACTTGGGCAGGGACTGCCAGCTCAATCCAGGTGTTTACATTCCTTTGCTAAGTAGAAGAATACACCCAGGTGATGATGTGATATGCTCTGGACATGTGTGTTTCAGCCGGGGGGGGGGCTGTGAGAGTTGTGGGCATACTTCTCTTCCTTGTGGTGTCTGGCTGGGGTGTCTGCCAAGCTGCCATGGGGTTATTTTAGGGAGCTGCAGCTATCTTTTCCAGAGAGAGCACTGGAGTGGGAGAGCTTTTGGGGGGGGGGTCTATAACTGGGACCCCTGATATGTAATCCACCCCCAATTTGGAGCAATTGTAGAGGAGTGAGTGGCAGAGTGAGGTTCCTTGTGCATTTGGTGTGTGAAGCTTGCAGGGGGTCCATTCTATACACTTTTGAACATGTGCCTGACATTTCCCCAAAAAACACTTTTCTGGCTTGATCTTAGTTCTGGGCTTGCCATGCCACGGTGGCACTGGTTTTGCTGAGCATATTGAACTGGCTCTGTTGGGCTTGTAAAAATGCCCCCCACCCCACCTTCAGTTTCTACTGCAGAGATTCCCTGGGACTTTGATTCTGTTCAGCAAGGCTTCTATTGCCCTTGTTTTTTTGTTCCTCCATTGGAAACCATGAAGGATAGGGGCACCTTCTTGAGGGGGCACAAGCCAGTCTCCATCAATCCAATCTGCACATAACTTGGAGGAAATGTAGAAGAGAGTCAATCGGAGGTCTGCTGTGAATTTGGTGTCTTTAGCTTGTACAGATTCTGTTATATACACTCCTGAATCTGCCCTTGTCATTTCTTCAGAAAGCACATTCCTGGGAGCACCTTCTTTGGGAGGCCATAACTCAGACCCTGTAAATCCACTCCTCACCAAACTTGAAGGGCAGGTATAAGAGAGTCATCCAGAGATCCCCTATGAGTTTGGTGTCTCTAACATGCCAGGGCATTCTACTGCATCATGAACTTCTCTAACCAGTTCAGTTTGTATGAAGCCTGTGTAGTTCGTGACTTGGGTGTGCGCTCGGTATAAACCGAGCCAAATAAATACAAAAATACCCTTAGTGGTGTTTTTTGGGTATTTATTTAGCCAAATACAAATCAGAGATCCATATTCAGCTACCAAAGTAGCTGCCCCTAAATAAAAGCTGATATTATTGGGCTTTTATTCAGGCTTGGCTACTCCTAGAGTCATGCAGCCCCAGCCGCATAACTCCCCAGCAAAGAGAAGGTATTTAAACAGCTGGGTTGGGAGAAGGAGCTGGGAGAGAGCTGCTGGCAAGGTGAGTGTTAGTTTTGCTTTTCCTAAACTGCTGGAGAGGGCTTCCGGTCGGAGTTAAAATGACGAATTGACACACTTTGCGATTTGTGCAGGGTGAACTGCGGTATCTGACGACAGTCTGGGCGCTACCTGGCCCAGCGCAGCACTCCCCAGGCGGGGGAGTGGCAAGCAAGCAGCCAAGCCTGAGAGGGGGTTGAGATCGGTGTGGATAAGCTTCGGAGGAAGCTTGTTTACACTTTGATCTCCTTCCGCGAAGAGGGCAGTTGCAAATCAGCACTACAGATACCAGCTGGGCTGAGAATTCAGCATAAATTCGTCATCTACCGACCTCTTTAACATCAAGATTAACATCGTTTACAGAAGAAGCACTGCGAAACCCCGAGATTACAAGTAAGGTAACAAGTGAACAATTGCTTACCGGTTTAAAGAAGAACTTAAAATCTAAACGTACGGATAGGCGTAAAAAGCTTCAATGAACTAATCCGCTTGATTTGGAAGTAAAAAGAAAGCTTTCCTTTAGAGAAAACGGCTGAAAACTGACTTTGTTTTGCATTCCTGTGGTCAGCTAAGACTAAACTTTGCGTAGCAGAAACGAAACTGACTGTGATTCTATGATACAGGAAGTAGGCTAGAGTGGATGTTTTCGATGTTGCTGTGCCGGAAGTAGACGGTTGTTTTAGTGTGTGACACCACCACCACCGGAAGTTGGATTACAGTGACGGACAGATAAACAGGAAGTTCTGAAGGAGCCTACTCTAGCCAGAAAATCATAGAGAAATTGCGCCCGCCATTTTGAGGAGGACTAAATTTTAAAAAGTTATTTTTAAGCCGAAAAAGCACTGGAAGAAGTGATAAAGGTGGCGATTTGGCTTGAAGATTGATAATATAAAGATTGATTAGCCCTGAATTCGCTTCCAAGACGGATTTGAGGTCAAGACCAAGAGCTGCCTCATCACCTAGTCCAAGAATGACTGCAAAGGAAAAAAAAGAGTGGCAGGCTGCCATGGAAGCGATGGAGAAACGGATGACTGAAGTGGTGCAGAGTTTGGGAAAGCAAATAGAATCACAGCTGCAACAACAGTTGCAACAACAGCTGCAAATACAACTGGAGCAAATAGAACAAGTACAAGTCCAAGTACAGAAAAAAATATGGAAGAATTGAAAGAACTGGTACTAACAGAAGTGGCAGGGATTAAAAAAGATACAGAAGAAGTTAAAAAAGAGGTTAAAAGTCTGGTGACAAAATCAGAAGAAATGGAACAGAAAGTCAAAAGAACCCTGTCAGAAAACACAAGACTGGAGTCCATGATGGAATACAGGGCCACTCAGAATCATTTGAGACTGAGAGGAATCGAAGAGGAGGAAGATCAGGATTTACGGGCTTTAGTAATTAACACATTGACAACTTACATAGGGGAAGATGTTGGAGACTTGGATCCAGACTTTGACCTGATTTACAGAGTAAACTCAGCTTATGCCAAGAGAAAGCAATTACCCAGAGATGTGATTGTTCAATTTGTGACTACAAAAATGAAGGAAGACGTTTTCAAGAAGCAATTTACACAACCGTTGGAAATTAATGGAAAAAAAATAATAATTTTGAGAGAAATTCCGAGATCGATCTTACAAGACAGAAAGAAATTCAAGAAACTAACAGATAGATTAAAAGAAATGAGTATCAGGTTTAGATGGGAGATTCCATATGGAGTATCATTTGTATACAATGCGGTGAGATTTACCCTTAAAACGGAAGGAGACATGTACAGATTCAAAGAGAACAACTTTGATGATTTTAAAGATATTTAATTCAAAACAACTATGGATTACAAATTTTTATCTTGGAACGTAAATGGACTAAATTCACCAAACAAAAGAAGATTAGTGAATCATTGGCTAGAGAAACAAAAATGTAACATAATTTGTTTACAAGAAACACATATCAGAAAACAAGATAATAAATATTTGATTAATAAAAAATTGGGAGAAGAATTTCATTCCTCAGCAGTTAATAAGAAAAAAGGAACAGTGATATAAATTGCCAAAGAATTGGAACCTAAACAAATCTTCTCAGACAAAGAAGGAAGATATGTTGGCGTGGAAATAATGATGAATAGAAAAAAGACATTGCTTGTAAATATATATGCACCCAATGGTGCAAAAGAGACCTTTTTTAATGATTTGACTAAAGAGTTGGACTGTTTAAACTATGATCAAATAGTCCTTGCAGGAGACTTTAATGGCACAGTGAACAATGTATTGGACAGAAAATCCAAAGCAAGTGGAGAGGCGGTTGGAAAGCTGCCAAAAAATTTTTTCCAGCTAATGAAGCAAGAGAAACTAGAAGACGTTTGGAGGAAGTGGAACCCTAAGACAAAGGATTATACGTTTTATTCTAACAGACATAATTCCTTTTCTAGAATCGATATGATTTGGATGTCAGAGGAGATGGCGCAAAAAACCTACAAAATAGAAATTTTACCGAAAACCAATTCAGATCACAACCCTTTACTTTGGATATCTAAAGAAAAACCCAAACAATTATATTGGAGAATTAATGAGGACTTATTGGACCAAAAATTAATTAATGAAACTTTAAAAAAAGAAACGAAAAGTTTTTTTGAACTGAATTTAAACAAAGGTACTGATATACAAGTCGTATGGGACACGTACAAAGCGGTAATGAGAGGCTTGCTTATCTCTCTGAACTCTAAAGATAAAAAACAAAAGATGCGACAACAAAACGACCTTCATGAAAAAATTCGACAAAAAGAAAAGGAATTAAAGAAAAGGCCAGGGAAGAAAAAGATTATTAAAGAGATCCACTTTCTGCAGGATCAATTGAATGTTCTACTAAATAGAGAATTATACTGGAATCTGAAGAAATTACAGCAAAAAGCATTTGAGGGTGCAAATAAACCAGGAAAATTTTTAACGTGGCAATTGAAAAATAGAAAAGAAAGGAATTTTATAAGTAAGATTACTGAAGATGGAAAGGATGTTATGAATCTGAAAGGCATAAAAAGAGTCTTCTTCAAATACTACGCCAAACTGTTTAAAAAGAAAGAAATTGATCAACAGAAAATTAAGAAATATTTGGAGACTATTGAAGTTCCAGAGCTGGGAAAACAAATCAAAGAGTTATTAAATGGTTTAGTAACAAAGGAAGAGGTGACAATGGCGATAGAAGATGCAAAGTCGGGCAAAGCTCCAGGTCCAGACGGCTTTACAGCAAAGTTTTATAAGAAATTTAAGGAGGAGCTAACCCCTATCTTAGTACTTCTGTCGAACGAGATAAGAAAGACTAAACGGATCCCAGATTCGTGGAAAGAAGCAAATATTTCATTGATACCCAAAGAAGGTTTGGACTTAACTCAAGTAAAGAATTATAGACCAATATCGCTATTAAATAATGATTACAAATTATTTGCAAAAATAATTTCGGAAAGACTGAAAAAATATTTGAAAGATACTATAGTGGAAGAACAAGCTGGTTTTTTACCAAATAGACAAATCAGAGACAATTTAAGAGTGGTGATTGATGCAATTGAATACTATGACAAACATCCAGAAAAAGAAGTTGGATTCCTCTTTTTAGATGTGGAAAAAGCTTTTGATAATTTAAATTGGGAGTTTATGCTGCAAGTTATTGAAAAAATGGATATAGGACAGTCTTTTTTAAACATGATTGTGGCAATTTACTCAGAACAGAAAGCAGCTTTGAATATAAAGAAAGAAAGAACAGATTTCTTCCAAATCCAAAAGGGAACACGTCAAGGCTGCCCGTTATCCCCGTTGTTGTTTATTTGGATACTGGAAATATTATTGACAGCGATAAGAAAAGATAACAGCATTGAAGGACTTACAGTGAAAGGTTTCGCATATAAATACAGGGCATTTGCAGACGATGTAATGTTTATGATTCAAGATCCAATCGAGAAAATACCACAATTGATGGAAAAAATTGAAGAATTTGGATCAGTTGCGGGATTTTACGTTAATAAAAGTAAAACCAAAGTGATGTGCAAAAATATGACGAAGCAAAGACAAACAGAACTCCAAGAGAAAATTCAATGTGAAGTAGTTACAAAGACTAAATATTTAGGAATTGAATTGACTATGAAAAACATTGATTTGTTCAAAAATAATTATGAAAAGGTTTGGTACAGGATTCAGCAAGATATGAAGAAATGGGACACCTTGAATTTATCATTACTGGGAAGAATCGCAACTGTAAAAATGAATATCTTACCGTGTTTGATGTTCTTATTTCAGACTATTCCAATATTAAAACAAAGGAAAATACTGGATACGTGGCAGAAAGAATTATCCAAATTTGTATGGGCAGGAAGAAAGCCAAGGATTAAAATGAAAATTTTATGTGATGCAAAGGAAAGAGGAGGTCTACAACTACCAAATTTAAGACTGTATTATGATGCCGTCTGTTTAACATGGTTGGAACAGTGGATTAATCTTGAGAATAAAAAGTTATTGGCTCTAGAAGGGCATGATAACAAGTTTGGATGGCATGCATATTTATGGTATGGAAAAGTAAAAATAGACAAATTCTTCAAACACCACTTTATAAGACGATCACTGTTCGAGACTTGGATGAGATATAGAAAATTCTTCTCAGAAGAAAGACCACTTTGGATAGTACCAGCAGAAGTGATTAATCCATATTCAAGAAATCAAGGGTTAGATTGGCTACCTTATAAAAGTCTTTTAAAATTAGAAGGGAAAAACTTTGTGTTAAAAGACAGATTTGATGTGGAATTTGAATATGATTGGTTGAAGTATAGACAGATTTATGATTTATTTAAGACCGATAAAAGAGAACATGGTTTTAGAGAAAATAATACTGAAATTGAAACTGTATGGCTTGAGAAGGGAAAAAAATGATTTCTAAACTGTACAAGATTTTATTGAAATGGTACACTGAGGATGAAATTGTAAAAGAGCAAATGATAAAATGGGCGGTAAATATTAATAATGAGATATTAATGACATCTTGGGAATATTTATGGAAAAAGTCAATGAAAATTTCAACTTGTGTAAATGTTAAAGAGAATTGTTACAAAATGATGTACAGATGGTATATGATGCCTAAAAAACTTGCTATTATAAATGAAAGTATGTCTAACAAATGTTGGAAATGTAAGAAACATGAAGGGTCTTTTTACCATATGTGGTGGACATGTGATAAAGCAGTAAAGTATTGGACTGAGATCCACAATGAGATACAAAAAAATTTGAAATGTACTTTTAAGAAAGACCCACAGATGTTATTGTTAGGTCTTAAAATGGAAGAAATAAATGTAGCCAAGAGAACACTATTATGGTACTTGATTACAGCAGCTAGACTGACTTTTGCTCAATGTTGGAAACAAGATAAAGTACCTGAAACATGGGAATGGATTAAAAAGACGTTGTTTATGGCAGAAATGGACAAATTAACAAGAAAATTAAACAATGAAGAAGACGAAACCTTTTTCGGAGACTGGAAAGACTTTCAAGAATACTTGGTGAAGAATTGGGATGTTAAACGTGGTTTGATTTGTTTTGACAGCTACTGAGGAGAAGTGGAAAGAGACTTAGATCTTTGAATTGTTACCATTAGTAAAAGAAAATATGTTTAGTAGTAAATGTAATTGCATAAGAGAAATAACAATGGGGTTGATGCAGTGCGGGAAGCCTTGTTTGGGGGGAGAGGGAGAAAGAAAAATGGATATGTATTGGTTTGTTTAAATTGTATGAACATGTGATATATCCAATAATAAATTGTATTTACTAAACTGCTGGAGAGCATTAACTGAGGATGCTGTATGAGAGAACAGTGTCTGAGGGGGAGTGACTGCTTGGAGCTTGCTGGTGGGAGGTTTCTCATTGCTTCTGTGTGCTTTTTGTCTGGTTTGTTGCTAAAAGAGGAGGGCCTGTTTGCCTGGGATTGCTTGCTGGCCCCACCCTTTGCTGTTGCTGTGGCTGTTGAGAGATGGTGGCTGTGAACCTTTGAATAGCAAGGCTTCTCCTCATCAGAGGCGTGAACCTTTGGCACGAGCTGAAGGGGAGAGCTAAAGGGCTCTTGCCCTGTGGATCTTAGCCTGGGGACTGGGCCTGGGGACCTCATAAGTAGTTAAGAAAAATTTACATTGTTGTACTTGTTACCCCTTTTGGCTCAGGTAGCCATTTGGTCAGTTCTCTAAGTTTCAGGGTACATCAACACACCAAAGGTATTTCTAGGTGAAAGCATCCACTTGGGAAGTGATAATGAATGCTCACAGACCGGGCTTCCGGTCTGGGATTCATGGCGTCCTAAGGTGTTCTGGCTTGCTCGTTAGAGCTCCCAGAGCAAACGGAGGGTCTTGACGACAGGGTGGGCTTCAAATAGCCCACCGCAGATCCCCCAGGCAGGGGGGTGACTGGCAGAGAGCTTGGCCCGAGAGAGGAGTTGAGATCGGCTGATAGCGGGGCTTTAAAGAGCGCCGCGACCAGCCTTGATCCCCTCCCCCAGAGAAGGCACTTCGGAAAATCTCTACAAGACCCCACCGAGTTGGATTCTCAACATAAGAACGCATGACCCAGACCTCCAAGACATTCTACGGAAACTGATATCAAGGAAACACTGCTATAACAAGACACGGACTTTGAAGGTAACTTTTTAAAATTGCTCACCGGAGACGCGTTTCGGCCGAAAATAAACAACATCCGATGAAGCGCATGATCGTGCTGTATCTGTTGTACTAACATTGGAGCGGAAAAGTGCAGTTAAACAGCTAAAAAAGGCCAAAAAGCCGAATTGTTGATCATTCCTGCGGTTAGATTATTGACTTTAAAATAGAAACTAACAGTAACTCCGCGAGAACTGCAGTGGAAAAGTACTGTAGCTGCTGCAGCAGAAATCGGCAAAACAGGAAGTGACTTCAGAACAGACAAGTAATCATCCTAGAGAAGACCAAGGAGGCCGGAAGAAGGGAAGAAATCAGGAACAAGGGGGACCATTAAGATTGCCGGACAGGAAGTGAGTACCCGGAAGAACCATTTACCATAGAGAAATTGCGCCCGCCATTTTGGGAAGGTCAGAAAAATTTTCTTTGATTTTAAACGAAAGACTTAATATAAAAAAGTGAAATTAGTGCGATTTAGGTGGGCACAAGAAGGACTTTGATTTAGAGTGAGTTGGAGGGAAAATTCTGAACAACGGCTTACGACCTGCGGCAACGACAGAGGGCAAATACCTGGTCCTCCCCGAAAATGGCTGGGAAAGAGGAAAAAAAGCTACAGGGCATGATGGAAGCTATGGAGAAACGAGTGATGGACGCGATTCTGAAGCTGGAAAAGACTGTAATAACAGAAGTAACAGAGTTGAAAAAAGAAATGTCTGGAATTACAAAAGAGATACAGACGCTGACCAAAAGAGCAGATGAGATGGATGTAAGGGTGAAGGGAGTAGCATCTAATATAGCTGAGGTCACTTTAGAAACAGATAAAGTGAATGTGATGGTCCAATATAATGCAATGATTAACCACATGAGATTCAGGGGGATCCCTGAAGACAAGAATGAGGACATCCATTCAGTCATGGTAGATGCTGTTGCAGACTTTTTGAAAATGGAAGAGGAGAGAGTGGCGGCACAGATTGATGTGGTATACAGAGTCAATTCTGCGATTGCGCAAAGGAAAAAATTACCTAGAGATGTAATTGTCCAGTTTATATCTAAGAAGCTGAAGGAGGATTTGTTCAAGCAACAATTTCAGGATGACTTCATAATTGACAACAAGAAAATCATGGTCCTAAAGGAACTACCCAGAGCGATGCTTCAGGACAGACGACTTTTTAAAGACCTGATTGACAAGCTGAAAACAGAGGACATAAGATATAGATGGGAAATTCCTAAAGGTGTCAGTTTTTCGTTCAAGCAGAAGAGAGTCACCATCAAGTCAGTTGACCAAATGACCAGATTCATCAATGATAATTTTAAAGACTCTGATAAATAATTACAGAATCAACATGGAGAGTCAAATAATTTCATGGAATGTTAATGGACTGAATTCACCCCAAAAAAGGAAAAATATCAGACTCTGGTTGGAAAAACAGAAATGTGATATTGTTTGTTTGCAAGAAACACATATTAAAAAATCAGATGCCAAATTTTTGATTCAAAAAAGATTAGGAGAGGAATTTTATTCACTCTCCTCTCAAAAGAAAAAAGGAGTTGTTACATATATTAAAAAAGAGCTGGAACCAAAAGAAATTTTTAAAGACGATGAAGGGAAATTTTTGGCGGTAGAAGTTGTGCTGCAGAACAAAAAGACATTAATTGTTAATCTCTATGCTCCCAATGGGGCAAAAGAAAACTTTTTTCAGGATCTGTGGGAACAACTACGACAGTTGACCTATGAGCAAACGATTTTAATGGGCGATTTTAATGGTACTGTTGACAATGTTGTTGATAGAAAATCAAAAAAAGGAATTGAGGCCATGGGCAAACTTCCTAAAGTCTTTTTCCAATTGACTAAACATGAACACTTGGCAGACGTTTGGAGAATCAAACATCCCAGAGATAGAGAGTACTCTTTTTATTCATCAAGACACGAATCTTTTTCCAGGATAGATATGATGTGGATGACAGAGAATTTAATCTTGCAAACACGCAAAATTGAGATATTGCCTAGGATTCTTTTGTCGGTAGCGGGTGCGCGCCACCGTAAAGAATGAATGCAGAGCCGTGAGCTGAAAGCTATGTACAGATTTATTTACAGAGCTGGAGCTTACTTACAATTATTTCACAGAAGGACAAAGTGCTACGCTGCAACCAGTCTCTCTGGGAGAGAGAGAGCTGCTGGACACTAAACACATATATACACAGTGCCAGCCAATCACTAGACACTTTGTCTAATTATCAGAATATGCTGAGTCAGGCTGCCTGGCTGATGCAACATTTATCACCTGACTAGCTACATCTGTCAAGTAGATGGAACTGATCTATTCTGACTGCTGACAATCTTGCCAGCTTCATATATACATTATGCTGACACGCCTCTCAAGATTTCAGACAGTCAGACCAAGCATTCCACTTAAATAAACAAATTTTTCTTTACATAAATTCTTAGTAAAGATGTCGGCAACATTTGATTCAGAGGTGCACGGTTCAATGGATACAAATTTTCTCTGAACAGCATCTCTTACATTTTGGTAACGCACAACCACATGCTTGCTTCTGAAGCGTACCTGTTGGTTTGTAGCAAGTTGCCTAGCTGAACTGCTGTCACAAAAAAGTTTAACAGGCAAAAGACAATTTATATCAAAGCTTTTTAACAGATGCATAAACCATTCCATCTGTAACACACACTCATTTATCGATGAATATTCCGCCTCACAAGAGCTGGCTGAAATATGATTTTGGCGGATTGTTTTCCAACATACCAGTGCGCCATATACACATATTGCATACCCTGTGGTAGATCTGCCATCAGATCTCTCCCCCCAACTGGCATCACAGTATGCAAACAGCTGCTGAGTGCTGGACACATCCAGAACAAGTTCTTTATTTATTGACCCTTTTAGAAAACGTAGAACTCTCTTAGCAGCTTGCCAGTCATGATCTGTGGGAGAGGAAGACTTTTGGGTTAGCCAATGTACAGCAGTGCATATATCAGGGCGAGTACAGCAACTCAAGTATAACAAAGATCCCACCAATGACTGATACAATTGCTTGTTAGCGAACTCTGGGCTATTTACAGGCTTACAAAAATCAGTAGACATTGGAGTTCCAACAATGTTGCATTCACCCATTTTAAATTTATCTAGCAATGCCTGTATTTTGTCTGCTTGACTCAGCTCAAACATCCCTTGAGCATTTCTCTGCACTGTGATGCCTAAATAGTTTTTCACAGACCCCAGATCTTTTATTTTAAACAATTGTTGCACAGTGCTTTTAAACCACGAAAGCTGCTTGTTTGTCTTTATAAGTTAAAGATCCATCCTTGATTGATTTAACCTTAAATAACCAGCGACAGCCCAAAGCTTTCTTGCCCTCTGGCAACTGTGCAGGAGAACACACCTTATAATTCTGCAAAGAGGCATGTTCTGCCTTCATGGCTTCAAGCCACGCTTCCCGCTCGGCCCCTTGCAAAGCAAAAACATCATCAACAGTGTTAGGAATATAAACATGATTAATTCCATAACGTTGGGGCGGAACGCCTTTGTTGCTTCTGGTAGACACACGCAGCTGCGACTGCTGGCTGCTTTCTGGCTGCTGTTCCGTCTTATCAGCTTCAGATAAAGACCTGGTAGGAGAAAGCTTCTTTGAGTTAGTTTCCGCTCGACCTTGAGCACTCTGCTCAGCACCAGCAACAGGAAAAATTACCTGTGAAGGCAAGTCATTATCATGAATATCAGCCCAGTTTTTATTTTCACAAAAATTTGCTGAGCGACTGAAAACCACAGCATTATCCTTAGTGGCAAACCGGTAGGCTTTCATGCCACTCTGATACCCAACAAAAGTTAGAAGTTGAGCCCTTTTCTGTCCCTTTCGCCTCTTGCTTAAAGGAACATTTACCCATGCCTTTGCACCAAAAATTCTTAAATGATCTATGCTGGGCTCTGTGCCAAACAGAACGGTGTAGGGGATTTGATCAATGGATTTGGTCCAGAGACGGTTTAAAGTATACTGGCAATATTTGATTGCTTCTCCCCAAAAAGAAAAAGGTAACTTGGCATCAGTAAGTACTGAATGGACCATGGTCTGCAACACACCATTTCTACGCTCTGCTAGGCCATTCTCTCTGGGCTGTGCCACATTTGTCCGCCTATGCACAATCCCATGTGACTGGAAAAACTGAAGGAGACTTTCACTCAGAAACTCCCCACCCATATCAGATTGAAAGGCACGAAGAGGACATTGTAATTGCTTCTCCACATTAGCAGCCCAGTATTTAATTGTTGCACACACTTGTGACTTGTGCTTTAATGGAAAAACCCAACCATAATGTGAATGGTCGTCCACCAAGACCAAACAGAAACGACACCCAGAAACTGTGGGGGGCAGTGGACCAATTACATCCCCATGAACAAGCTCAAGAGGCTCCTCAGAGACTCTACTGCTCACCTTGGCAACCGGGTGAGCCTGGGACTTGGATTGCTTGCAAATAGAACAATCAAGAAAGTTGTCACAGTGAGACACATCAGTTTTGCCCAAACAATCAAAAGTTTTGCCCAAAGTATGGAAGCTGGTATGTGCAAACCTTCTATGGAAAAGATGAGAACAGTTAGAATGCAGAGGGTTAACATTCTGGATAACTGACTGTGCCTGCACACATTCACTGCTAAGCACATAAACACCATCTTGCAGCTTGCCCCGAGCCATTATTACATCACCCTCACATAAAAGGCATTCATCATTTTCAAAAATTATCTTGAACCCTTTCTCAGTGAGTGATTGTATACTAAGTAAATTATTTTCCAAACTTGGGACACAGAGTGCGTTTTTTATCTCACAATTCAATTCTGGAATAAACACGCTGCCTTTACAAATTACAGAGGCTTCTCTGCCATCAGCTAGACAGACAGAGCTTACCTCTGCAGCAGTTTCACTGGTCAGCAAATGCCTGTCTTTCACAACAGTTTTACTAGCTCCTGAATCAAGCAAATATTTTACACAGCCTAGCCCCTTCCCAACTGTCACCAAAGTAAGGCGATTCTTCTGGACAGAACTTGAAAATGAGGCTGGAGTACGCTGCTCAGTAGACTGTTGAACAGATGATTTCTGGCGAGACTGCTCCCGCTTGGGGCAGAAACGAGCTATGTGTTTTTCCGAGCCGCACTTAAAACAACGCTTTTTCCTGGAAACTGCAAAAGGTGGCTTGCCCGGACACATTCCAGAGCTGGAAACACTGCCAACAGACGCTGACTCCTCTGACCGGAAACAGGAGGCTGCTGCAGCTCCAAAACTGGGTTTTGCATTCCAACGCGCTTCCTCATCAAGCAGGCGACCCACGATTGAATCCCATCTTAATTCCTCAGGCTTATAACTCTCCAACGATGAGATTAATGCATTGTACTTGTCAGGCAAAGATGACAAAAGAACATATATTCTGTCAAGCTCAGAAAAGTCTTTACCTCGTGCTGCAAGAGCCTGGAAACACTCAGTCAAAGCATCAACATGACTTCTGACACGCTGCCCCTGGCAGAGCACAGTGCGATAGAGCTTCCTGGTGAGTGCTATAATTGAAGAGGCTGATTTCTGGACGTGAATGTTTGCCAAAGCCTCCCACGCAAGCTTGGCCGTTTCTAAAGTAGAAACATGCAGTAATTGAGAGTCTGATAAGCTCAGCACGATATGAGCCAAGGCACGCTCATCTTGCTCCTTTTCGTCCTCGTCAGGAGCGGCTGGAGGGGAACTGACACAAGTCCACAGACCCTCCTTTTTAAGTAAATGCTTCAGCCGGATAGACCACACAGCATAATTAGAGTCTGTTAGCTTATCCACTAACAGTGTAGTTGAGGAAAGAGCCATCTCGTACTCACTTCTCCTTCCACGCCAAAACGACCTTGGCAACAGCTGCTCCACAGACTGGTCTGCCTCCTCCGACGCCTCTGCCTTCACCAAGCTGGACAGAGGTTTCTCGTCCTCTGCAGAAATGCTGGCTAGCTCCACGTTGTGCTGAAAACTGCTTCCAGAGAAATCACTGCTCCTTCAGGAACTGATTCTCCACAGCTTCACTCAGCTTCACTCTGCTACTGTACTAGCCCGCTAACAGCTCAGGCTGGGCCCATAACCCTGTCGGTAGCGGGTGCGCGCCACCATAAAGAATGAATGCAGAGCCGTGAGCTGAAAGCTATGTACAGATTTATTTACAGAGCTGGAGCTTACTTACAATTATTTCACAGAAGGACAAAGTGCTACGCTGCAACCAGTCTCTCTGGGAGAGAGAGAGCTGCTGGACACTAAACACATATATACACAGTGCCAGCCAATCACTAGACACTTTGTCTAATTATCAGAATATGCTGAGTCAGGCTGCCTGGCTGATGCAACATTTATCACCTGACTAGCTACATCTGTCAAGTAGATGGAACTGATCTATTCTGACTGCTGACAATCTTGCCAGCTTCATATATACATTATGCTGACATCTTTCTGACCACAGTCCGATAAAATGGTCAACGTATGTTAAGAGGAAAAAATTTCGATGGCGACTTAACGAAGATTTGCTGGACAAGCAAAATATCGTGGATAAAATAAGGTCAGAAACCCAAACATACTTTCAATTGAACTTAAATAAAAGTGTACAGACGCAAACGGTATGGGAAGCCTACAAGGCTGTGATGAGAGGACATCTGATTGCAATTAATAATAATGAAAAGAAACAACAAATGAAGATAGACAAAGAAATTATGGAAAATATTCGGAAAAAAGAAACAGAACTTAAGAAAAGGCCTGGTAAAAAGAAGATTTTGAGAGAATTGAGGATTCTAAGGGAGCAATATGAGGCAAGGTTGAACAAAGAAGTATTTTGGAACTTGAAAAAATTGCAACAGAAATCCTTTGAAGGTGCAAATAAACCTGGCAAATATTTAGCATGGCAATTAAAGAAAAGAAGAGAGAATAAAACAATCACCTGTTTGAAAGATGGAAATAAAGAGATTTTAGACCCAGGAGGAATTAAAAGGGAATTTTTTAAATATTACGCAACTCTCTTTCAATCGAAGCAAGCGGATCCTCAAAAAATGTTGGATTACTTATCCAAAGCTAACTTGATACAACCAAACCTCGAAATGAAAACATTTTTAAATGCTGCAATAACTAAAGACGAAATCAGTAAAGCAATAGCTGAGGCAAAAATCTCTAAAGTCCCAGGCCCGGATGGCTTTTCAGCTAAATTTTATAAAAAATTTCATGAAGATTTGGTCCCGGTGTTGGAGATTCTTCTAAATGAAATTAGAAAGACAGGAAAGATCCCAGACTCCTGGAATGAAGCTGCAATCACCTTAATCCCTAAAGAAATGCAAGATTTAACAAATGTTAAAAACTACCGGGCCATTTCATTATTGAACAACGATTATAAAATATTTGCAAAAATATTGGCAGAGCGCCTTAAAAAGTTTTTGAAAGATACTATTGTTGAAGATCAAGCTGGTTTTTTACCAAATAGACAAATTAAAGACAATATGAGGGTTGTTTTGGACGCAATTGAGTATTATGATAAACACCATGAAAAAGAAGTTGCTTTTTTATTTTTGGATGCAGAGAAGGCCTTTGATAATTTGAATTGGGAATTTATGTTTAAAGTGCTTGAGAAATCTTTGATGGGCGTAGAATTTACAAGAATGATCCAATCGATATATAAAGAACAAAAAGCTTCGGTGATTGTCAATGCAGAATCAACAGATATGTTCCGGGTAAGAAAAGGTACTAGACAAGGTTGTCCCCTGTCACCATTGTTATTTATCTGGATTTTGGAGATTTTGCTACAAGCGGTCAGAGATGATGATAATATAAAAGGTTTGAATATTGGAGGTTTTTCATTTAAATTAAGAGCATTTGCGGATGATATTATGTTTATTGTTGAAGATCCTGTTAATAATATGCCTAAGGTATTTGAAAAAGTAAGAGAGTTTGGTGATCTTGCAGGGTTTTATGTCAACAAAAATAAATCTAAGATACTGTGTAAAAATATGATTGGTACAAAGCAACAAATGTTACAAAATGTGACAGAATGTGAAGTGGTTAAAAGGGTTAAGTACTTGGGAGTTGAAATTACAATGAAAAATATAGATTTGTTTAAGAATAATTATGAAAAACTGTGGGGTTCGATAAAGAGTGATTTAGAAAAATGGGAAAAACTAAGGTTATCTTTTCTTGGAAAAATTGCCGTTATTAAAATGAATGTACTGCCCAGGTTAATGTTTCTGTTTCAGACAATACCAATTGTGAAAGATGGAAAAGTGTTGGTAAAATGGCAAAGAGAAATCTTTAAGTTTATCTGGGCAGGGAAGAAGCCAAGAATTAAAATGAAGATAATGTATGATATTAAAGACAGAGGTGGCTTCCAAGTCCCGAATTTGCGTTTGTATCATGAAGCAGTATGTATGTCTTGGTTATCTGAATGGGTAAATTTGGAAAATAGAAAACTTTTAGCTCTTGAGGGGCACGATTGCAGATTTGGCTGGCATGCCTATCTTTGGTATGGGAAAAACAAAGCTGACTCTATGTTTAAGCATCATTATGTAAGGAGGACACTGTTTGATGCATGGATCAGGTATAAGGATACAATTTCGGATGAAAGGCCTCTGTGGATTGTTCCAGCTGCAGTTATACATTTGTTTTCAGAATATAAAGGTAATGACTGGTTGAAGTATCAGGAATTGTTGCAAAAAGAAGGGAAAAAATATGTTTTAAAACCAAATAACGAATTAGAATTTGAGTATGGTTGGTTACAATATTGTCAAATAAGGGACATCTATAAAAAAAGACTGTAAAGAGTTTGGTTTTAGAGCTATGAATGATGATATTGAAAATATATGGTTGAAAAAAGAACGGAAAATGATATCAAAAATGTATAAAACTTTGTTGACTGTATATACTTTGGATGAAACTGTTAAAGAACAAATGATAAAGTGGGCCATAAATATGAACAAAGAAATTTCTATGGAATCATGGGAATTTTTGTGGAAAAGATCTTTTAAAATGTCTACCTGTATCAATGTAAAAGAAAATTGTTATAAGATGATGTATAGATGGTACATGACACCAAAAAAGATTGCCAATATTAGTATGGATAAGAACTTGAGTAATAAATGCTGGAAATGTAAAAAAGTAGAGGGTTCTTTTTACCATATGTGGTGGTCATGTGATAAAGTGAAAGCATACTGGTCTAATATACATTGTGTGATGCAGAAAATACTGAAAATCCCAATTGAGAGAAAGCCAGAACTACTTCTCCTCGGTTTGACAATGGAAAAAATTCCACAAGAAAAAAGGACATTGTTATGGTACATGATTACGTCGGCGAGAATGGCCTTTGCTCAGCATTGGAAAATGGAGAAGGTGCCAGATGTACATGACTGGTTGAGAAAACTGTTATTTTTAGCGGAAATGGACAAAATGACAAAGAAATTAAATGGACAAATGGCAGAACAATACCTAAAAGACTGGGAAGGATTGAAATTGTATCTAGAAACTGAATATAGAATGAAGGGGAAAATATATAACGGATACGTACGGATATTGAACGAGAAATGAAATGAATTTTGAACTGTATGTGCTGTTATATACAATATGCTGAAATTGTAGAGGTTATATATAATTCAAATGTGTTACCTGGTTTGTCGATGTACTTAAGTCTAAGCTTGATTGCCTTATAATTTTTCTGTTTGTTATTAGCAGTGTTGGAAGCCTATTGGGGGGTGGGGGGATTGGGACGGGGATCTTCTTTTCTGAAATTGTATTGGTAACGTGATTGGAAATGTTGAATGTATCCCAATAAAAATTTTGTTTCAAAAAAAAAAAAAATGAATGCTCACAGACCATTTCCATTCACCTGTAGGGAGTGTGCCGTGTTTGTCTTCTTCCCTGAGGACAAGTTGATAGGACTCTTAGACAAGAAGTTTCAGAGCTCGGAGGAAAGGATTACTACTCTCATTTTCCTGGTTTGTGCCCATCCCTAATCAGGACAACTGCATTTTGCCATCACAATATGTCATTCTGTGACAGCAGGGTGAGTTAGTACAGCTACACCTAGGATTGCCCTTATCGCAGATGGGTCATTATTCATCAGAGAAGTGAAGTAAGATAGGGTGTGGTCTGGATTAGAAGAAAAAGAGTGAAATGGCATGTTTGCCTTAGGATATTAAAATGACCACACATCTATACATCTGGTACTATGCAATCAGAATGAAATTAATGCTGCTATGGGTGCATGCAGACGGCTCTTTAGATCTGCGCCATGCACGAGTGCCTGGTGGATTTAAATATAATTTCCAGACAGCAACATCTGGGAAATGTACCTCGTCTGTGAGCATCCCGTTTTGCTGCACTTTGGAGCCATATTAAAAAGGTGGTACTTTAAAACTGGAGTTTTCGGTTCCCAATGGGCCATTCACGGATTTCCCCCCGTCTGATAGTTACAGTGTGCAATTAAAAAATGACGCCCGTTCAGGATGGTCTGATGTCAGACCATCCCGAACGGGCGCCATTTTAAAAAATCTCAATTCCGCGCATGTGCGGAGAAAGAAGAATGCGATGTCACACTTATGTGCTTGTGCAAACTTTCTTTTTTAAAAAAACACCATGCATGCCTCCTTCAGTGGATGCCATTTGGACAATCCACAGCAGAGGCAGCGCACAGTATTCATGGGGAGCTGTCTGGTCGTGCAATGATGGATTTAAAAAATCAGGATAAAATTAGAGCCAGGCTAATGGCAGGATTAGCTGCCCGTCTGAACGCACCCTATGTCAATGTAATGGAACAGTTGGACCCTAATTTTTTCACATAGTATACCATATTGATAATGCTACCACACAGTCTCCTTAGTTCAGTGCTTGCCTTTGTAATCAGAATGCAAGCTACTGAACTTGCAGATTCAGGATTATATGTCAGCCACATGAATTTTGTTGTATGTGTAAAGTTCAGTTAAGTTGCAGCTGAATTATGGCAACCCCAAGCAAGGGGCTTCCAAGGAAAATGAGAAGCAGAGGTGGTTTGCAATGCCTTCCTCTTCAGAGTCTTCCTTGGTGGTCTTTCTTCCAAGTACTGATCCTGCTTGGCTTCCAAGATCTGGCTATGCCATGCTACCTTCCCTCCTGTGAAATTTGTTACACACTAGGAATTGCCCATTAATGATTCTCTATTATTTTTGTTTTTAGTAATTTCCAGTTGCAATTTGCCATTTAAGTGATTGCTTAAGTTACAGTGACCTTATTAGTGTTCCTTGACTGGATCATCCTTGACCAGATGACCTGCAAATATTGATACTGGTTAAGCATCCATGCAAATATATAGGTGCAGATTGTTTACATCATGACTGCATTGCCATTTACTGTTTGTTTATATTCAGGGAAGTAATATTAATTTACATAGAACTGGTGAAATTTCTGAAGTTTAGGATTCTCAGTAGTAATATCAGAACAATTGTGAAATGCAGCCTTTAAATATAAAGTTTTATGAACCATCTAAGAGTCCTGGACAGTTGTAGCAACCGTGGTTTGCCTGTGAAACTTTTTTTTAATAAAACTTTTATTAACAGGATATATTAACACGCTCCATATCTCAAAATACTTTTGAATACATCCTTTTCATTTATCCCCTTCCCCCCCGCCCCCGGCTTCCAGCGATGCTCTGCCCTGCTTATTGTTTCATTCAATATTCAGCAACAATAAAAACTTATCCCATATTCAATTCTTGCTTTAAAACATATTGATACAAATAGTCTAACCCTTAGGTAACACTTTAACTAATTGTCAATCATTACTTTCTTTTTTCTATTCTTAATAGTTATCAAAGCAGAGTAACTTATTTCTTACATCCCAGTTCGTTTCAAGATAGTCTTTAAACTCTTTCCATTCTATAAAAAATTCTTCATCTTCTCTACCATTAAGCGTCTTTGTCAGTTTGTCCATTTCTGCCATAAAAAGCATCTTCTTTATCCAATCTCATTTTTCTGGTATTTTTTCTTGCTTCCAAAATTGGGCAAAAGTCATTCTTGCTGTTGTAATCAGATACCACAACAATGTTCTTTTTGGGGGGTTTATCTCTTCCATTTTCAAACCCAAAAGTAACATTTCAGGTTGTTTTTTCAAAGTACACTTCAGAATCTTCTGAATTTCATTATGAATCTCTGTCCAATAGGCTACCGCTTTATCACAAGTCCACTACATATGATAAAATGAGCCTTCCTTTTTTTTACACTTCCAACATTTGTTAGACATGTTCTCATTCATTTCAGCAATTTTTTTAGGTGTCATATACCACCTATACATCATTTTATAACAATTGTCTTTCACATTGACACATGTAGAAATTTTAATTGACTTTTTCCACAACCCCTCCCAAGTTGACATATCTATTTCTCTGTTTACACTTATAGCCCATTTTACCATCTGTTCTTTTACAATCTCATCCTCAGTATACCATTTTAATAAAACTTTATAAATTTTTGAAATCATTTTTTCCCCCTCTTCCGCCCACACATTTTCAATTTCATTATTCTCCTTCCTGAAGCCATATCTCTTTGGTTTGCCTGTGAAACTTGATGTGATCCTGTGTTACCACCACTGGCCTGCCTTGTTGTTTGGGGGATTTAGCAAGGCTGAGGAGGCTGGCTACACCTATAGGTCCATGATATGGATGTATACAGATTTTTTAAAAGAAGAGAGACCACATCTAGACTGTGGTCATGGCACCAGAGTAGAAGTTAGTCCTTCTCCCATGCTGTTTTTCCAGTTTCAGTCAACTAGTTGAGCTACTATTTGCCACACTGAGGAAAGCATACTGGAATCTTGTTGGTACCTATACTGCAAATAGCTCAAGAGAAAAGGAAATGGGGGGAAGGGTTAAGTTCTTCAACAGCTTTGGATACCTCTTCAGCAGCTTTGTCTCTCTTTTTAAAAAAGAGAGATACCCTAATCATGGATCTCCTCAGAAGAGTCTTATGTGTCCCTGAGATAGGTATATCTTTGACCTTGGGTCTGGCACTTCTTCGGTAGTTATGAATAATTATGCTATGAGATATATAAGGAGATAGTTGGCAGAACATTCTGCTTTCACAGATAGAATCACAGAATTAGAAGGGGCCATACAGGCCCATTGAAGGTCTTCACTATCACCAGCTACCTTTTTCTTAACGCTAGTTTATGAAGATAACCTGGAAGAGTCATTGGTCAATAAGAAGGACAGGAGCACTGTGGCATCCTCACTAATTAGGGAGATGGTTTTACCTTGAAAACACACTCTGTGTACATGAAATGGTAGATTTCTGCTGCCACCAGGAATTAAAAATTTCAAATCTCTCTTTTGGTAGAGAGCACCATGTGGCCCTGAGGAAGGACTATTCTGATTGCTGGGATAAGTTTAAACAAAAAATGATTTATTTAATAAAAAACAAAATAGGTTACTGGTTATTTTGAACTGTTGCTGAAGAAAGGAACTTGTAAATGTAACTGGCGTCACAGTCTCTCAAACTCCACTCTGACAGGCTTAGACAGAGAGACAGTCTCTCTCTCACACACAGGCTAAATTATTTATCTTATTCACACAGAAAAGACTTAAACTCTCATAGTCACACAGACTAAACTGTCTTATTCACACAGAATAGACCCCAGCTCCCATAGTCACATAGACTATGCTCTCTCTCTTCAAACTTCACACACAGAATATCCTCATCGACACCTCTCCTCCCACAGTCTCAGTCATCAGTCAATCACATCACACTTGTCTTCCTCTATATCACTCTCCTTACATTACTGCAGTCAAACTAAACATTTAAAGAAACACACACACCAAAAATGGAATCATTACAAGCACCCTCAAGGGCTCCAATACTCTGAGCTGTATTAGAGAAACTTCACTTAAAAAAAATAAAAATAAAAGGACCCTAAGTTTTTCTGAGTTCTTTAAAAAAGCTTGGAATAACTGAGCTAACTATGAGGTGAGCTGGAAAAAGTTTGTCCATCACTATCAAAAAAGAAATACTTGGTCCTATTTCGTATTTGAATTTCTATAGTTCCATAAAAGTACAAACCACTTAATGTTTATTTTGTTATTATAGGTGTATTTCTATTATATCTTTTGTACAGATGGACAGCAGGTGCGCTTGCCTCAGCACAGCTAGTAAAATACCCACAGCTCGTAGGTCTAGTGCTTTTCAAACTGTGTTTTACTGAATCCTGGGGTTCCCTTAAGCATATGAGAATTCCTGCAACAAGAGGGAGAATTCCTACAGCAAGAAGGGAACTTGGTTGTTGTTTATCTGTCTCTGTAATGTACCTGTGGAAGACTATTGGACACAAATATAGACTCCAAAATACACTCTCATTTTAAGCATTGGCCTCCTCACAATCCTGTATAAATGAGAGTATGTTCAGTGTTCGGGAGTTTTTAAAATCCTAATATAACTCCTCCTTTTCCTGAGTTCAATCTGGGAGAGAAAAAGATTCATTCAAGGCTTTAGGCTGCCAGAGCATGCAGTTTTAATAAGATGATCGTCCTGATGCAAGGAAGAAAAAAATCAAGATGGCATACTAAACAAGATTCAAAGTTCTCCTTTTACAAGATAAAACAGACAAAAGATCAGGGTCTAGAATTCCAAAAGTAAGTCCATTAATTCTGTTCTTAAACATAATTCACTTTTATCCTTCTTTCAGAGTACATCCTGCATTCCTTCTAGGGAGAAAAAGAAAACATGCCCTCTACACATAGTTCATGGGAGTTAGGCATGGAACAGACCCTTGAATGAGATAAGGTTGCTTGGTGATCAGCAGATCAAAGAACAGATTTTTGAGCAAGGATGGGGGGAAGGAAGAAGTATCCTAAAATATTGCAGATCAACCTTAGGCTCAAAGTCAAACATTATTGTAAGAATCTTAAATCTTTGCTTAATTCTTAATAGTGTAATAAAGACCCCGTTCACATGGAGCATTTGCCCTGCTGAAGGCATGGGAGCCCCACGGACTTTCCGTGTGCAATCATACGAGCGCATCTGGGAGGTGTAGCGCTCCCGTGGCCAACCCATGGCTTCTCTCCGAAAATGTGGAGTAAAAAACTACTAGGGTCAAAGTACTAGTTTCCGGAAACCCCGGGGCAAAGGCCGAGGTCTGATCGCGGGAGCGCCAGTATCCCGGGGTTTCCGGATGTTGTAAGTTTCCATGGTATGCGCACCAACACTGAATGAGGCATGCACATATGCAAGACACTGGCAGCGGCCCCCCCCCCCAACAGCACATGCGCACTTCGCAACAGCGTGGCTTGCGTGGTCTGCTACGCCGCTTTTTTGCCACGCTGCAGCAGTGTGGTGTGATCGGCACTTGGAGCTGGAGTGTGGCAACCCGGTGGCGCGTGTGATCGGGCTTCCGCACCTTATTTTGCTCCGGGGCGAACTGCCACGCCTCCCCCCCCCGCGTTTTCTGGCCCGTATGACCGGGGCCAAAATAACATTCTCCCCTTTGAGCCTAAGGTTAGCTAATAAAAATAATAGATCACAAAATGCATCTTCTTGCTAAGGGCCTTCATATACATCTGATTTTTGGGGTGGCTGGGGGTGGGATTGAGTAATAATGTCGGTGTAGAAAGAAACAGCAGGTCAGCACATATCTCCTGAGTCTCTGGCTCAGTTGATTTCAGAATGATGCGTGGGGGTATATAGTCTTTGACTTGCCACTTCTGATCTCTGGAAGCAGGAACCTGCATAGTCCATGGAGGATTCTGGGAATATTGAGCTCCTTGTCCCCCTCCCCCAGAACAAGGTCCAGTTTGAAGGGCCAGGAATCCCTCTGGATCAGGTTAATCTTTCCCCCTTGTCCTAGCTTCCCACTCCTATGTTCACCTTGGGTGTTGGTCTTCTGATTTTGTGCCAGGTGTCTTTCGTGTGTGGGATGCGTGGATCCACTCAGCTGTGTTGGTGATGAACAAGACCTGGTATGGTGCCTTCCCAGCTGGGCTCCAAGGCTGTATACCTTCACCCAGACATAGTCTCTAGGGCAGATGTCATGGCATGTGATGTCTGTGGGAACAGTCTGAGACTGTAAAACCTGATCATGCAATGCTTTCAATACTCCACTTAGTGTTAACGCATATTTAGTCATATCAGTTGAAAATTCTGAGATAGTCTGTCTATGGGATGATTCATTCTTTATAGGCAAAGGCCTCCCAAACAGGATTTTAAAGCATGACAGTTGATGTAAACCATCTATATGATGGCAATTCAATGAAATCAAGTTGCAGTTGTTGAAATGGAACATAAACCCATGGATATGCATTAAGAGGTTTGGGGGGGTGGGCTGACGCATGTTTTTGACTATGATTTTAACATTTGACTAGCTATCTCCCCCTCTGTGGGCGGACTGCACATCCATCCAGCAATAGATAAAAGAGAGAATGGTTGGGAAAGGACTGTAGGGTCGCACCAGCACAGGCCCTCAACCCTTTTTCCCAGGTGGGAGCTTGCTATTGCAGTTCAGGCAGATATGCTTCAGGATCAAGGGAAGGTGGTGTGACAGATGAAAGCAGGAGCAAAGGTGGGGGGCAATGGAGTATTACAGGCAGACCCGTGAGATAGCTCAATCAGTATTCCCTGTTGTAAGACCACTTTGATGACCAGGGTGATCCCCTCAGTCTGGTTGTTCTTTTTAAATAAAGGTTATTGGGCACATTTTGGGGAATTCACATTGGGCCAAATTTGTGATTTTAGCAGGGTCTGCTACTTGCGAGCTCCAGCATCATGAGGTTTGGAAGCCCACAGAGATATAGGCAAGGTATTCAGAAGATCCTTTGCAGGTTCCACTGAAGCCTCTGCTTCTGTTGTGGTCAGCATAAAAAAAACAATCCCTGAGTGAAATCAGATGGTGGCAGGACCACAATCAGTTGCACTAAATTTACACAAACCAATCCTGACCTAACAAATTAACAGGTAGGGGAAATCAAAACACAGCTTGTTATGTTGTGAGGCCCTAAAGAAACAGAAACTGGTGACAGAACATGGGGATGATTGCACTCTCTATACCTGAAGGCAGTACAGTGTCAGATGAAATAGGAAATGACATCTCCTGCTGACTAATCATAGTATAAGAGGCACCTGTGCCCACTAGGTAAGGAAAATAATTTGAATTAATAATCAAAGTCACAATAGGTCAGTCATCAGACCTATGCTGTATACAGGCTCTGGGAAAGCAGGTGCTATGGGTTACACTCCTGCATCCAGCTGGTTGAGCTGGCACTAGTGGTGGTTCTGGTCTCTTGGTCTCTTCCTACAATCTCACACAAAATGATCCAAAATTCCACAATAATGGCAAGCTTGCAACTGTCTATTGTTGGGGTGCGCCCAGTTGCTATGGTGGACATTGTTGGGGCCAATTATTTCTCTAAGTGCCTCACTTTGCTTTGTATTCCTGAATTTGCAAAGCCATGAGGTTAATGGAAAGATTTCCTTTCTTGTGTTTCTCCTCGCATTGGTCCTCCCAGAACTGAGTGGCTACTTGTAAAATTTTACTCAGGGGTGATTCAGGATAATGCAGCTCAGACATTTTAATTTTCTTTCTCAGTTCAAGGAGAAGTTGCCCAAGAAGTAGTGACACCATTTGGGGTTCCTGGTCACTGTCATCAGGATCAGTTTTGGAATACTGATGCACTAAGGCACACAGGACTCTCCTCTTTCTTTTTAGCATCATGGATCTTTCCCCAATTTACTCGCATAACAAAAGTTTTCTCAAGTGCCCTTATTGTTTCCTGTAATCTGGTTGCATCCCTCAGCATCCCTCCATCTACTGGTTCAATGGGCTTTGAGGTATCTGGGGCCCAAACCATGCCATCCTTACTTTCCTCTGTATCTCTTGTATATTTCATAATTTGGGTAAAATCACTGTATTCAACATATACTTTTACTAGCTTTTCTAAATCAGCTGGGAGTGGATTCCAGAGGATAATAAGGTATTTTATTTCTCTACTGAATTTGTCACTATTTTCTCTAGGATTAGGCATAAATTGATGGAATATATACTGCTCAGAATTAGACCAAGGAATATGGAGAGAGTTTGCTGTGGGATCTGTCATGTTTGGTAGGTGCAAATGGAGAATAAACCTGCACCCAAAACCTTAGACATTTCAAAATTTGTTTTATTGACTACATATGCTTTGGTTGGGTCATGTGGTCCTTTAAGCACTGCCTTGTTATATCTGGGGTCATACTCCAACACTTCAAAATGTTTTAAACACAGAAGGAAGGCACTTTGCAAAGTCTTAATGATATCATCCTTCTGTGTCTCATCCCCCCCTTCCCCCCTTTCTTCCTGCTCTTCCTGCTGTGGCTTCACAAGAGATTTGGCAGATCCAGCTGGAGGAATATCCCTCTCTGCTGGATCAGAGGGAATTGTTTTCTGTGCTCAGCAAGGAAAACCATGTCTTCCAGTTCTACAGCAGTGTCTGCAAGGGAGGACTTGTGAGGCTGAGGTATAATCTAGTATTAGAATAGGAAGGGGGGGGGTTGTTTTCTTTTGCATGCACCAGTGGAAAGAAAATTGTATTGAGCAACGTAAGAGGCTTTCACAAGTCAAAACAGAATCCCTCCTTATTTTCCTTTTCTCATGTACAGTATCCCACCAAGAACCAGCCCAGAGCTCTTTTTTCACAAAACAGTACTTAACTTCATATAAATGCACACATATATTCTCTCTCTGGAGAATTTGCTGCGCGAGGAGAATTTGCCGCGTGAGAGGCATAACTGCTGGGTGGATTAAAAGGGCACGATCATATGGCAACATCTGGCAAGCGTCGCGCGCCTGTCTCCAACCTGTATCGCCTGGCTGAAGAAGCAGAGTTAAAAGATACTGGGGAAAGTACACTATTTTCTGGAAAACGTGCAGCATGGGGGGGGGCGTCTGATCGCAGAAGTGCTAGTATCCCGTTGCGTCCAGTGTCCATCCGTGTCCCACCGGATGTTTCTTTGTAAGCCTCGGTGGTATGTGCGCAAACCCTGAACTGTGCATGCGCACAAACGTGTGCTGCTGAACTACCTTAACCTTCTTTGCGATGCTTCCCTACCAAGGTATGATCGCGGCTGACAGCATGTGTGCAGAGTCTGGGGGGACATGTCTGATCAAGATACGTGCTTCATTTTGCTCCGGAGCAAAAAGCCTCACTTCCTCCACGGATTATCTCGCTCATGTGACCAGGACCTCTCTTTCTCTTTCTCTCTCAGGACTTTGCCAATGCAAATGCAGTTTCAAATGCCCTCATCCAAATCTTTAACCTCTGGGATAAAGATCCCCTTTTGAGGTAGGCAGCCTACTTGATTCAGTAGGCTGACAAGTGCCCCAATTTGCATTGTACAGTTTCAAGATGGATTTACTTCACAAACTTCCATTTTGTGTGCTCCACTCATGTCTTTAACCTAGGGAGAAGAGTCTCCCTTTCAAGGCGGACAACTGCTCTCCTCGCAATCTACCCGTGCTACAAGGGCCATAGCATACAGGGCTAAATTACATGGTGTGTGGAAGATCTATGATGGGATCTTGCAGGCTCTGAAATTGCTTGGAGCAGCAGTTGTTTGGGAGCAGTTGTTTAACTCTTTCCCCATGTGCTGCTCTCCCATATGGCTAGGAGGATTAGGCAATTCAGGGAAATATCATGGGAAAAGCAAGGTTTAAACACCCCTTATCCTGTGCCATCTCTCTATAATTGCTTTCATTCCCAGTTGTCTTCCTGTCTGAGCCAGGGAGGCAAAGCTTCTAAGGAGCTCTTCAAAATTCCAAAGATACAAAGAGAGAGGAAGGGTGAAACAAGCTAGCAGTAGCAGAGGGTGAGAATCTGATGTCGCAGCTCCCTGTCTACTCCATCTCTGCCAATAACAGTCTAAGGGCCAAGCAAACATGCTTCGTGCCTCAGCCAAGCATGAAGCAAAGAAATATTTTGGTGGGAAATGTCATTGGCATTTCTGCCATAACCTCTTCCTCTCAGGGCTGGGAGCCTCTGGCCGTACTCACATGACACAAGACTTAGGAGGCAAACAACTGTCAGGGTTCTGGGAACCGGGCAGCTTCAGGTAACTGCCTCCTCCTGTCAAAGAGAGATGCAGGTCTGCTGGATGTCACAAAAATGGCCAGAGGGTATGAATGAGGGTCAGGAAATCATGGAACTGCATGCAGTAAACTCTCTTCTTGAGGCTTATTCACATTCACATGCATTTTGTAGTAGAAGGAAACACAAGAGCTGAATCTAGGTAATGCTGTTACCTTTTACAACTAGCCAGCTATGCAGGCGACTCATGTATGGAAGAATGAGATCATGGGTGTGGTCCTGGCTTTTTCCCATAGGAGAGATTTGCAGAGGTATCTTGCCTCATAAGGAGAGAGAGCAAAGGCACACAAAGGGTGTGTTCAGACGGATCTTTTGATCTGCCATAGGAACGACTCCCTTGCAGATCAAAAATGCACGACCAGACATAAACATCTGGGAAATATTCCGGTCCCATAGGCTCTGCTGCGCCTCCAATCCTGATTTAAAAAGCAGCAGTTTCAATGTAGGGTTTTCGCTTACCCGCGCAACAACTGCAGACTTTCTTCCGTCTGGTCACTCCATTAGCGCGCGATGCTCCCATCGGCTGACGGGGGCGCGATTTTAAAAAAATTGAAACCCCATGTGCGCTTTAACGAGGAAACGCATTCTGCGATAAGCGCTACGAGGAATGTAATATTCATGCTTATTTCTTTTAGGGACAAGATGTTACCGCGATGGGAGATGGAGGGGGGAAGGACTGTTCTAACTTGCAAAATAGTCCCTCCATTGATCATGATGGCAATGGCAAGGGGGAGGACCGGGACTTTGCTGAAAACCCTCCGCGATCGCCTCAGTTCTCCAAGGAGGCACAGCCTTGCCTATGCGAATGTACAAAACTTTTTAAAAAAAATCCTTGGTGGATGCCGTGTAGACAAATCACAGCGGGAACAACGCGCGGTGAGGCTATTTCATGGGGGGGCGTCTGGTCGTGCTAGGCTGGATTAAAAAAATCGGGATAAAATTTTAGGAGGGCTCATGGCGCGATTGACTGGCCGTCTGAACGCAGCCAAAGAAAGGGGGAGTCAGAGAGAAGTTTCCAGCTTAGACAAAGAGAGGCATCACACATATGCACAGTCTGGTTCTAGTGAAAAGGGATATATAGCACCCTCCAGTGTCCAGGGTTGTTGAGTTGCCTTTACTCCAACAGAGGGAAGATCCCATGCACAACCGCACACATAGAGAAACCAACATTTCCCTCCTCTTCGGCAATTTAGATGCCAGGAAGCAGGTTCAACTTTTAGGCACCAGTGACCATTAGACATCTGGGTTTTTCCATCTCCATTTTCATGATGTGAAAATACTGTCCAATTTTAAACGTGGTGCCAGAGATTTTTTTTTAAACCAGCATTTTGTGCTTATTAACTCACAGACCAGTTTGCTCATATTTTTATTGTATTGTTCAATAGCAATTAATCATTTGAGTCGTGGCAACAGGTGCCAAGAAGGGATAAAAGGAAGTAACAGAATAAACATGATAAGCAAAATATTTATGTTGTGTCCAAGAATTAGCATTTTGTGTCTGGAACATTGCTCTGAAACTAGGCAAAATGCTATGGTGGGAAGGGAAGATGCTTCTGTTATTCTGCTGTCTTCTGTATAAACAAAGGTGAGTTAGAAATGCATAGCTGCTAAGTATTGAGGCAGTGGTTACAAACATTTGCAGATTTTTTGAGCATGCTATTCTTTTTCCAAATGTAAATATTGTATGAAGATTAGGATTCCTGGTTCCTGGCATCTGGCACCTGACCCACTGCACCTGGCCCACTGATGTTTTAAAAATACCTTTAGTGCTGCTGAGCCTTAGAATGGTGTTTATTATCCCTATGCATTCTCCTACATCCCCCCCACCATGTTACGTCAACACATTATTGGATATTATACTGCTGTTGAGCTATAGCAATATTTACAATATAGGGAAATCCATGTAGGTCCATATAGGAAAATCTAGCTACAGGTGATGATCACTATAGTGCCGCAGTGGTGCCATGTTACCACCACAGCTCAGAAGATCATTGGCTGCCCTCTCCCATCCCTGGAACAACTGTACAGTTCTCGATGCTTAAAAAAGGCAAAGAACATTTTGCAGGACTCATCACACCCTGAACACTCCTTGTTTGAATTGCTGCCTTCGGGCAGAAGATACAGGACAATTAAAACAAGGACAAATAGATTAAAAAACAGTTTTTATCCAAGAGCCATTATTGCCCTAAATGCTGCATGAGATTGGAATTGGGGACATCAGTGGTTTAGTTGCTATGTGAACTTTAGGGGAGCTATGAAGCAGTTGTGAACGGCTGTGTGAGCGTGCATGATTATTGTGGTAGATCACTGAAATGTTTGCACTTTTAATTTCGTTGTACTATGTACAATGACAATAAAGTATATTATTATTATTATTATTATGTCTAATGAATCGTGGATCTCCACTAAATTGTGTAGCAGCATATCTCAAGTTCTAGTTCACATCTGGTTGGAATGGAACTCAGGGCACTGATTTGTGGTTGTGGCACTGATTAGCTAAGACAGACCAATCTCCCATAATGTCTTGTTGCTTTGGGGTAGTTAATAGAATATATATCAACATCTGCAATGGATGTTTGGACACTTGAAAGACACACCCTTTAGTTTGGAATAGCCCTGGCTTCTGGAGTAAGAGCCTCAATGAGCTCTACAAAACCTCTTCTTCCAATAGCTTCCTCCTTGCTCCACACATTAAATAGGAGGACTGGGATTCCTATAAATGAAACTGACGCAACTAAAATATGGCTCATGTGGTGAAACAGTCCTGCTCTAGCCTGCAGGCCCTGTTCCACCCTGCCCTCCTGGGTTTTCCCAACACCCGGACGGGCCTCTCTCTCTCTCTTGTTCTCTCTGTCTATTCACCCATCACCTGACCTTTGTAGGAATTACCCACTGGGAATGTCAGGACTCCCAGCTTCCATTCCTAATTCTGAGGCCTTGCTTCTACATCTCCCACTACCCCGAATCTGGTTACCATGGGGACAGCTAGCTGCCTTGTGCACCACTAGGGTGTAGCCACTTGCCAATTGAATGCTCTCCCCTTTCTCTTGGCACTCTTTTATTGCATGTCCAAGACAGTGGAGGTCTATGCAGCACAGAGAACCACTACCAGGATCAAATGTTACAAAGTATTTATTTAAAAAACCATACTTTTTGCATAGCACCAGCATATTTTAGCACAGCACTAGACTGAACAATTCAAAAGAAAAGGCTTAAACACAATTCCTCTGTCATCCCTCTATACATGCCCTATCAGATGTTAGCTATAAGGCAGGTGCCTTAGCTTAGAAAGTTACAGATCTTTACAGGAGTTTCATTACCTTCAAGCCTCCTTCTAGTGTGCAGGCCAGCACATGGCAATGGCCACCTCCTCCATGCCTTAGTTAAAAGTTCTGTCTGCCTTAATGGAATCAGCACAAAAGAGACCTTCCCTCCTTGCTCCCAAGAGCTTTATTACCTCTTCCACCCACTAACCAGGTCAGGTTGAGTCAAAGAAGCTTTTCCTAAAGTCTCCAGGAGCTTCTTCCTGGAGTCCTTCTAGTCTTAATGCCTCCAAATTTCTGTTCCCTGCTTGGGGGGTGGGAGACTGGACCATCCTATTATCTCTAACTAGACTTATTAACATTTCTTAAGAGGTAGCTGAGGTGAGGCTGCAAAACCATTGAACTGACTTCCCCCTTCATGCCTGTTCTCTGCCCAGAGAGAAAATTTTGTACAGACTCCTGGTGAAGGTTTTGCTTGGTTCAGACCTCCACCCAAAAATGCATTTTTTCACAGCTCGTTTTTAGAAAATATATTAAAATAGGTACATTAATTCTCTTGCTTGGAGTACTTTTATATCCTTAGGAGTTCTTCAGAAAAGCTGATAATAAAACAAAGTTGCTCCTTTTGAAATACTTTTTATACTTTAAAGTAGCCTTCAACAACTGGCACTAATCTCCTGCTACTCTTACCTATGGCTGTAATGGAAAATAACAATTGTTTAAAGGAAAATAAAAAAAAATCAATTAAATATGTGGTGTGGATGAATAATTGAGCTGCCAGCAGAATCTAACCCATGAGACAAGCATGCTACACTACAAGGAGGAAGGAGTATTCCATCACTGGCTGCTTAGGAGCAACCGAGTATAGAACGGCTTGCTTCATAAAGTGCAAGCATTTCACCACACTAGTGCAAAGGACCTCTATCAAAGGTCTCACTGTGCAATACCAGTGAGGTTACTTCTGCATGATCATCAACAGTGCTCCTAAATTAGGCCCCTGTCTTTTCTCATTTGGTCTTTGGCAGTGAAGAACGCGTAGGACTTCACTGTCTCCATGGCCGTTGAGTGCTGTTATCCTAGAGACAGAGAGTGCACCTCTGCATGAGCTGTAGCTGGCAAACCAATGGAGATATCTGGAAACCCTTTATGTAGTCACAAGAGCCAATATGTGATGCTCTAACATTCAGGTATAAACTGGCCCACCAGCCAAACTGTTTAATATAAATATTAATATAATTCATAATATAATATTAAATATTAATGCAATTTAATATAATTAATATAAATGTTAAATATAAGCTATTGCATGCCAGTCTTTCATTAGATCCCACACTTTCTTTTGGCTTGTTAAATTAGTGATGTTTAATTAGGGCTCTTTTTGTAGCAGCAACTCCTTTGCATATTAGGCAAAACACCCCTAATGTAGCCAATCCTCCAAGAGCTTATAGTAGCCCCTGTAAGAAGAGCTCTGTAAGCTCTTTGGAGGATTGGCTACATTAGGGGTGTGTCGCTTAATATGCAAATGAGTTCCTGCTACAAAAAGAGCCCGGTTTTAATATATATTTTGGTTTGTTATCATGTGAGTTCTGTAGTTTGGTATCTTTACTTCCTATGTCTGTTTGGCTGCTGCATATGTTGTCCTGTTTTCTCAAAATACACCTGTCTGTTCCTGTTTGACAAAGATGCACAAAGTAAAAAGCAAGCAGATGGTTATGGTCTGTGTCAGAGTGGCATTGTGAATTACTTGAAGTGACAATAGTTGGTCTACCATGGACCTAATTTATTTATTATTCATTTACTTCACTTATAACTTGCTCTTTGTCCCCACTGGGGACTCAAGGTGGCTGGCATACTTCTCCTTTTCTCCATCTCATCCTCACAACAACCCTGTGAGATAGGTTAGGCTGAGAGTATACGACCGGCATAGGGTCACCCAGCAAGCTTCTATAACAGAGAAGTTCACAGAACTAAATGAAGGTACACATAATTTCTGTAACCTAACGTGGCCTTCTCTTTTTCCTGTTGCTCCCTGTTGGTAGTTTCTTCCCCACCCCCACCCCCTTTCAACTGTGATTTGTTTAAATTTTGTAGCTTTAGGGTTGTATCTACACAAGTGGTCAAGAGGCCATTAGGATAATGTATAAACAGACTGTCTCCAAGTTAACTCATTATCTTATGTCATGTCCCTCTGCCCATTACTATACCATCTGATGGCTTAGGGTACTTGCAGTACACTGTACATGACAAAGGTAGCTTTTACTTGTCATAGCTGTGTCATCTGACATTGTTTATGAAACATCTTGGTCCACTGGTAATGCCAGTACAGTTGTGCTGCAACACTGAGGAATTCTTTTTGTTTGATCCTTTTGCTTATTTGCAAGGGCCATTTTAGGCAGTTTCTATACCTGCCATTCCCCTTCTCCACTCTCAGAGTGCTTTAAAAACATTTATAATAGGTATCACTATACTGTAACAACACTATAGCAATATATCTATTAATTTCAGATCTATTTAAGAAGCTGACATTTAACTGCATTCAAGTGCACATTCTTTGTCTAGCAAAATTAGGGACAAGATAATTTTTTGGAGTGAACTGTCCCCACAGAGACATTGCTTACACAGTACACTTGATGTGTATAGACAAGACTGATGGGATAAGATAACACAAAGTGGACCAATGGCAGGAAAGGTGCAAGGCTGCTTCTTCATAATGTATGAAAAATTGCTTTGCAGTATGCAAAAATGGATCTTCTGTCTTGCAGACTGGCAAGAGTCTTTGCTCCCTGTTTCAGGGGAAGTATTCTAGAATTTACAATTCTACTAGAAACATTATCTGATTTCTATATTTCCAGATGTTTTGTACAATGCAGTCATATACCGTTTAGCATTACATTATCTGAGATAATGTTCTATTGATCTTTACGTATATAAAATTTGAGTCTTTCCACTCCTACTCTCATTCCAGTCACTCTGTTCCAGTCGAACAGCTTTCATCTTGAACATGGATAATCCAGAATGACAACCAGATCCCAAGAAGTCCTGTGTTATCTAAAACCTGCTCCAAAGGGATATAGTTCTTAGACTTTTCTAAAGAGCAGCACAGATCCTTAAACTTGTATTTTCTGATCAGTATTATCTTATAAAGTGTGTATGGATCAGAGGAGCTGTGATTCTAATTTATACTGTCTTGAATGCATCTCTTGTAAAAAGCCAACACAGGAGTATTTTAGGGGAGGGAAGGAGAGAGAGAGAATATAATTTAACAAGTGCGATGTTTTTTCTTGGATTAAACAATTTAGGACCAAAACAGATGGCATTCTGGGTGATTTCTAATTGGATCTTTCTGGCATTTTAAAAGATTAATGGCTGCTGCACAGGGCTCCAATTTTGATAAGGCTGTGGTGTGAGATTGAGCAGGTTGAGAAAGAACTACTTTTCTCCCTTTCTCACAATACAAGAACTCGTGGGCACTCCATGAAATTGCTGAGCAGTCGGGTTAGAACAGATAAAAGGAAGTACTTCTTCACCCAAAGAGTGATTAACATATGGAATTCACTGCCACAGGAGGTGGTGGCAGCTACAAGCATGGACAGTTTCAAGAGGGAATTAGATAAACATATGGAGCAGAAGTCCATCAGTGGCTATTAGCCACAGGGTATAAATGGGAACTCTCAGTCTGGGGCAGGTGATGCACTCTATTCTCGGTGCTGGAGGGGGCAGCAGTGGGAGGGCTTCTAATGTCCTGGCCCCACTGCTGGACCTTCTGATGGCACCTGGTATATTTTGGCTGCTGTGTGACAGAGTGTTGGATTAGATGGGCCATTGGCCTGATTCAACATTGGCTTCTCTTATGTTCTTAAGTTATGTTCTTATGAGATGACAAGGGGTGTACCCCTGTTTTCTTATGTAATTAGCTGTGGGGGGGGGAGCAACAAATAAAAAGAGGAGCCTCTCTGCTCCTCTTTCCACAGCTAATGAAGGGGGGGGGGTGGAGTTGGTTTCAGTTACCTATCACATATTTACCAGTATATCCTGTGTTCTAGCTATCAGTTTGGCCTCCAACTTGTCCATATCTGGTGAGAGTACTTTGGAGACTTGAGTTGTTCATAGGAGCTGTCTGTAAGTGTGGGCATATGACTTATTCTCATAGCCAAATGATTTCCAGCCATTCTTCATGTCAAATTTATTTGCATAAAGTACCGCCAGGTTGCAACCAACTTATGGAAACTTCATAGGGTTTTCAAGGCAAGTGATTAAACAGAGGTGGTCTGCTATTGCCTTCCTCTGCAAATCTTCCTTGGTGGTCTCCCATCCAAGTATTGACCCTGCTTGCTTGTGTGTGTGTGCACCATCAAGTCACAGCTGACTTATGGTGATCCTGTACAGTTTTCAAGGCAAGAGATGTTCAGAGATGGTCTGCCTTTGCCTGCCTCTGTGTCATGACCCTGGTATTCCTTGGAGGTCTCCCATACAAATACTGGCCAGGACTGAACCTGCTTAGCTTCTGGGATCTGACAAAATCGGGCCATATAATACATCCCTCCTCATGTCAAGGCACCCTGTTAAATCACAGGACTGGGGTAGAGGCATATGAGAAAGGCACACAAAGGGAAAAAAGGAATGCGCATGTTTGTTCTCCCTCTCTCCCTCCCTCCCTCCCTCCCTCCCTCTCTCTCTCTGAAGATTGCTGATAACACTTCTTATTTTTAATGGTTTTCCTATTTAATTTGCATATTATAGCATATCACTTGGTTATGCTCTTTGAATTCATATTTAATTGATCTCATTAGATTAGTGATTAGGAGCTTTTCAAAGAGGAAACCAGTACTTTAGCTTGAATATTCTCTTTCCTCAAGCTTCCCAGACTTGATCAATAATGAAGACTAAAGATCAGCTCCCTTCTTTTCACAAGCCTTAAATAAAACATTTTCTAAAGATATTGATAGTTGAACTTGGCTCTTGTCCCAAATTGTAATGTTCAGTGACGATAACATTCTGTCATGTTTGCTTCCTAATGGCATAGTTCTCTGTATTATTGTTTTGAGGTACAAATAAAAACTCTGCTTGTAACAATTAAAGCACAAAACAGAATATTTCTCAGAAATGTAACACTTAAATGTAACAAAATCTAAAATGCAACATCACATACCTGCTTTTTAGTTTAATGAAAGATGCTAAAGATTATTGCCGTCAAAGTTCTAGAAATTTTTAAATTGGAAAGATGTTTTACTACTGTTTTAGATAAAATCATGAGTTCATTAGGTGCTGTCAGCCTAGAATACCTTTATAAATACCAATATTATGGGTATAATAATAAAAAGATGTGTGAATATAAGCGAAAGGAAAGTGCTCATATTTTAGCATATTAGGCAAAGTGATTCAGAATGGCACCCTTCCTACATAAAATTCTTGAGATCGTGCACTCTAGTGGTTGTTAATTTCTTCACTACACTCATTAGGCTCTTTAAAAAAAAAAAAAAACACCCTCCCTTTATCCTGGTGTACTACTTTGGTTCACATAGTTAGCTGCCCTGAGCCTGCAATGCGGGGAGGGCGGAGTACAAATGAGATAGATGTTGGCTTCGATCACGGTGGATAACCCCTGCCCAGAACTTAGAGTGCAGTTAAGGGAACTTCTTAGGAAGGGCTTAGTGGAACAGGTCCCAGGTGGGCTTCACTCCCAAGGTTTCCATTCAAGGTTTTTTCTAGTTAATAAAAAGGATGGTGGATGCAGGCTCATTTTGGATCTCAGAAAATTAAATGAGGTCTTAAAATTTTCAAAGTATGGAGTTTGGGGCTGGGATGTCACCAGTACACTGATGACACCGAGCTGCATTTGTTTATGGGCAGCCGGCCAGATACCGTCCCAGTAAATCTGGCTGAGTGGTTGGAGGTTGTGGTGGGATGGTTGAAGCAGAGCCAGCTGACTGAATCCTGCTAATACGGAGCTTCTGTGGCTGTGTAGGGGGAACTCAGGATTTGGGCACCAACTGCCCGCTCTTGACAGTGTGCCCCTGATACTGGTACTGACTGTCAGAAACTTAGGTGTGGTCTTTGATACCTCATTATCAATGGAGGCCCAGATAACAAATGTTGCCAAACTGGCATTTTCCCAGTTACTCCAAGTTAGGCAACTGTCTCACTCTGACCTAGCTGCAGTAACCCATCCTGTGCTCACCTCCAGACTGGACTCCTGTAACTCACTCTGTGCAGGGCTAACCTTGAGGCTGATCCGAAAACTGCAGCTGGTCCAGAATATGACTGTGTGGGTCCGTACTGGAACACCATGGACAGCACATATTGAATCTGTGCTATGGCAGCTCCACTGGCTCCAGGTGGAGTACTGGATCAGGCTTAAGGGTCCAGTACTGACCTTTAAAGGCCCTAAATGCTCAGGGGCCCACATATCTTTGGGACCGCCTCCTCTGGTATACCCCCCCACAAAGAGCGCTGTATTCTGCAGAGAAAAATCTACTGGTCCCCAGCCTGAAAGATATGTCACTGTCTTTGCTGACAGCCAGGTCCTTTTTTGGCCCTGGCTTCGACCTGGTGGAACTAGCTGCTGAATAACATCCATGTACTGCGGGACCTAATGCAGTTCCACAGGGTTTGCAAGGCAGAGATGTTTTGCCAGGCTTGTGGTTGAGGACAGAAACAGGTTCCACCTCACCTAGCACTCCCTCCCCCTGTTTTCTCCCCCCCCCAGCAGTGGCACAATTTGAAGCTTTTAGCGCCATCTGGTTATGTCTTTTATGTATTATTTTATTGTTCTGAGCTGTTTTTATTAATTTATGAGTGCGTCTTATGTTGTTCACCACCCTGAGCCTTGTGTATAAAGGGGAGGGCAGTCTAAAAGTTTAATTTATAAATAATTAATTTAAAAGTTCAGAATGGTCTTGCTTTCTTCTGTGATTGAGCTCCTTGCCCCGGGTATATGGTTCTTGGTTCTTGATTTAAAGGATGCCTATTTTCATATTTCAATCCACCAATCTCACAGGAAGTTTTTAAGGTTCAGACAGGGTTCTGAGGTATTCCAGTACACTTCCCTCCCATTTGGTCTGGCTACAGCACCAAGTGCACAGCTGTAGTGGTAGCCCATTTGCATACACAGGGGTGCTCTGTATTCCCATAACTGGACAAATGGCTCATTGGAGCTCCAGTCGTGACTTACTAAAGGACCACATTCACCTCATTATGTCCACCTGTAGCAGGTTAGGCCTAATGGTGAATTGGGAAAAGTCTCACCTTGAACCACCTCAGCGAGTGCAATTAATTGGCACTTCCCTCAGTGCTACAGTACTAGGGCCTTTTTGCTCATAGACAGGGCCAAGAACATTAAGGCAATGGTTTCTCACTGTGCTAGAAAACATTGGCAGCCAGTGAGGGCAGTTCAGAGGTTATTAGAGCTTATGGCCTCAACCTCTACAGCAATTCAGTTAGCAAGACTGAGCATGTGGAGCTTGCAAATCTGGTTTGTGAAGAAGTATGAACCTAACAAACATCCTCCAAGATGCTGCTTTTCAATACTGGGGGGGTGGTTAGGTCTCAGCTTTGGTGGCTGGACTTGTTTTCAGGGATCTAATTTGATTCCTGGGTTCCTTGGGTAACTCTGACCACAGATCCTTCCTTATCAGGTTGGGGTGCCCACTGTGAAGGTTTTTCGGTACAGAGCCAGTAGCCTTTGATGCAAAATACCACTACATATTAATCTCCTGGAGCTTCATGTAGTAAGACTTGCCCTTACCTCCTTTTCAGATATTCTCAAATACAAGAGGGTGCTAATCCAAACAGACAATGCTGCAACAGTGTACTACTTCAACGAACAAGGAAGCATGGGTTCCAGGAGGCTTTGCTCAGAGGCAAAAGCAGGTGGGAGAAAGCTATGGGTATTGGGGCTCTGCCCAGGCCCATCCATATAGCAGGGGTCTTTAAATACAGAAGCAGACAATCTAAGCAGGGTCTATCAGACCAATTACAAACGGTCTATCCAGAAGAAATATGTCAAGATGATTTTTAACACCTGGGGGTATTCTCAGGTGGACTTGTTCACCACAGCCACATCCAGGAAAGGACTGGAGTTCTGTTCCCTGGCAGGCAGCGAGCCAAATTCCTTCCTTTCCTGCTCCTGAACATGGTTATAGGAAAAATACTAGCCGATCAGACAGATTGTATCCTAGTAGCTCCCTTCTGACCCTGCCAGATCTTGTTTTTGGAGCTGCTAGCAGGCAAGGACTACATACTGTTTCCTCCCACCTCAGATCTCTTGATGCATGGCCTATTACGGCACTATGATATTGCAAGACTACATTTGACGGCATGGAGGAGCCAGCCATAGGACACACCTTCTCCCAGGGGATATGAGGTACCCCCTGTTTCAGGTCCATAAACCCTCAGCTTGGTATTCTTATGGTAGGAAGTGGACTTGACTTGCATCCTGGATGTTCACTAGAGGGGAATGTCCTTTTACTTGCCTGTTGCCATCTGTTTTGGAATATCTGCTCTCACTAGCACAGGATGATTTGACAGTGTTTTCAGTTAAGACCCACTTGGCCGTTATTGCTGCATTTCTTTTTTCAATTTTTTTTTAATTATTTTCTCAAGAAAAAAGGGTGGGATACAGAAGAGAATAAGGGGAGAGGGAAAATATAGATTCATCAAGTTTGTTAAATATAAATTGTTACAAACAAGTAAAATCAGATATATTACCAAATATATTACATAATTCAAATATAGAAACAATAAAGCATCAGTATTACAGAATTTTGGGTTAGAATCTCTCTTAAATATATTAATGGTAAAAGACAATACATCTTTAACAGTTGAATGGACTTCTATACTAAAAACCTAAATATTGTCTTCTTTATCTAAATCTAAATTTTATTCTTACTGATTATTTATATATTAATAGAGTACAAAATAAAATATTGAAATTATAATCAATATCTTTATCATTTTAATGTGATATTCAAATAATTCCAGAACTAAAAAAGAAGAAAGTTAATTATTCCCATTTCTGCTGAAATTCATTCAACGATCTTTTATTTATATAATTGGTTAATTTAATGAAGAGAATATTGCTGCATTTCATGAAGAGGTGCAAGGGTCTACTGTGTTTGTTCACAGATTGGCTCAGCACTTTTTAAAGGGGTTGTCCAGTGTCTTTTCCTCTACAACCTGTATTGTTCCACAGTGGTTGTTACCCTTAGTATTACCTAAGCTAATGAATCCTCCTTTTGAACCTATAACCTCCTGCTTCTTAGCATTTATCTCAAGGAAGGTAGCATTTTTAGTAGTGACTACCTCAGCCAGAAGGTTCAGCAAACTGGCAGTACTTAGAGTAGATCCACCTTTTCTTAAGGTGAGCAGGTTGTTTTACACCCGAGTGTAGACTTCCTACCTAAAATAGTTTAAAGATTCTACCTAGCGCAAGAAGGTTCCTACCAGTACTTTTCCTGACTTCAAGCTCAGAGGCAGAGAAGGCTCTAAATACCCCTCGATGTTAGGAGGGCCCTCCTTTACAATTTAGAAAGAACCAAACTATTTTATAAGGACACTGTCGTTTATTTGTTATTGGGGTCCCAAAAAGGGAAAAGCTGCCTCAGCCTAGTCTGTGTCCAGATGGGTGGAAGCAGTCATCTGTTCCTGCTACAGGGCATCCAGGCAGCCATGCTGTCTTGATGTGAAAGTGCATTCCACCCAAGTACAGGGATCATCTCCTGCATTTCATCAACAAGTTCCCCTTCTGGACATCTGCAGGGTAGCAACCTGGTCGACAGAGGAGACATTATGCTCTAGATCTTCAGGTGAGGAAGGAGGCAGATGTGGGCAGGTTTATTCTACAGGCTCTGTTCCAGTGAGAGACTCACCCCTTCTCCTTTGGTGAGTAGCTCACTAATTGTCACAATGCACAAGAAGACAGATAATGAAAACAGAGTTGCACTTACCTATAACTGTTTTTCACCAATGTCTTCTGTGCAGACACACATTCCCTCCCTCCTGCCCCACCGTGAGCTCTCACAGGGCTTGTGGTGCCATGAAAGGGGGCTTGTGGTGGCTTAGCAGGAACCGAGGGAAGGGGGTGTCCACCACTGGAGCATATGACACATTGCGTGATGAATCTATTCTTTGGAGATTTTAAGCTAGAAAGACAGCGTCCACAGCCGGCCTGCGCAGGTACCGTCCCATGTGTGTCTGCACAGAAGACATCAATGAACAACGGTTGCAGGTAAGTGCAACTCTGTTTTTTCTTTCAGTTGCCATTGATACCTTTAGCACTTGTTTTTTGCACTATCCTGCCATCAGGCTTTGAATTCTTTTTTCAGCTCTTGCTGTTCTAGATCAGAAGAAGCATGTACAATCAGATGTGGGGGGAACTTTAATTCTAAGGGACTAATATCAGATTTGGTGGACAGGGATAGGAAAAGAACACGCATATATATACCACAGATATACAACTGTTTTAACTATCATTCTATCTCATGAGGTAACTCTGGGAGGATAGTTCTCAGGAGCTGTCACTATGTTATAGTTCCTAAGATTTTTTTGGGGAAGCCATAACTATGAATCTTATATAAAATTGATAAAAGTTTGTAGCATTGACTCACTATCATTATTCTCAAGCTGCAGCATCAAATTTTGAGACACTTTAGCTTGGTTGATGGGGCATGCATTGTGAAATTCCCAAGCCGACAATATACACAGAAGTCACAGGTTCAAGTCATTAATGTTTTCCTAGCACAGGAATACAAATTTGGGACTTTCATGGATTAGTAACTTCTCCTCCCCTCAAAAATCTATGTTTGCTTGTTTTTAATAAAAGTTTGAGTGCTTACCAGTAATGTCACGTGTGGTATTGTTTTTCTTTGATGGTACTGATTTCCCAGGCAGTAGAATTTCTTCCTTCCAGTTGTATCCTTGCAAGGGAGGAGCACCCCAGCCAATCACATTTGGAGAGAAGCACAAATAACCACAGTTCTCCTTTCCTCCCATTTTTATGGGGATGGAGCCCTTTTTTCCCCAAGATGCCGGGGGCACTGTCTTCAGGGGCCTCTAAAATTGGACCATGTTGTCCAATTCACTGAAAACTTTAAGTATCTTAAGTTCTGTTGTGATTTTGGTGTCATTTGGTTGACAAACAGGCACTCCATTCCCCCCACCGAATTCCCTCCTTTCTCACTTTGTGAAAGGAAACAACAGACCACAACAAGAAAGGAGGAAATTCAAAGTTTTCAGGAGAAAGCTAAACAAGAAAATGTCAATCAGTCATTGTAAGAGTAGAAAAATGAAATGAAGACAGGGTTTTTTAAAAAATAAAAAAGAAAGAAATGCCAGTGGCTGACACCATTTCCCACTGATAGGCATCAGTGGAGAGAAGTGCACCTGTGCTGAGAGACATCTATCTCAACAGTCTGTAAAACTGAACAACTTAGTTCAATCTGCCTGAAACTTAGGGGAGTCTTTGAATTATAGAGAGTATTGTGTTCTTTGCAGATTTGATGCCATTATGTTTACAAACAGATGCCTCAGACCTTCCAGTAGATTTCCCATTAAAAGTAATAGGCTGAAACCTGAAAAAACGGCATGAATTTGAATCCGGAATTGAGAATGTCCTATGCTTATCAACAGTGCCCTATGCTCACTTAAGCAGTCACAGCAAAAGAGCCAGTTTGGTGTAGTGGTTAAGTGTGCAGACTCTAATCTGGCAGAACCGGGTTTGATTCCCCACTCCTCCACTTGCAGCTGCTGGATGGCCTTGGGTAAGCCATAGTTCTGATGAGCTGTCCCTGAAAGGGTAGTTCTTGAAAGAACTCTCTCAGCCCCACATACCTCACAGGGTGTGTGTTGTGGGGAGGGGAAGGGAAAGGAAAAGGAGTTTGTAAGCCGCTCTGAGACTCCAAGTGAAGGGTGGGGTATAAATCCAATCTCTTCTTCTCTCTTCTAAACCTCGGATACAGAACTATAATGAAAATTTTCTTGGAGTACACCCCTATTGGATGATCAGGGATTTTTAATTCTTTAGAGCTGCTTTAAACATTATTAAATCCTTACCCAAAAAGGCACTTCTGTAAATTGTAATGTGTGATGGTTTTATGCACAGTTGTGCATATATATGTTATGTGTGTGTTGAGTGTGCTGTAATCAGTTATGGTTTCCCAATACCTATATTCACAGTGATAGACTTGTGCATAGGATCCTCATATGATCTACATGTTTTTCCCTGGAGGTTCCTATAGAGGTGTGTCTGAATAGGAAATTTGGTAACAGTCAGTGAGGTCTCAAGGCTAAATCAACATTTTTTTTTTAATGATGGATGATGTCAACTTGTCTCATCTGCCTCTCTGTCTCACGTACCTATGCACACAGAGAGAAAAAGAGAGAGAGTTTTGTCCTATTATTATTCAGGGGCCTGAAGTCAATACAAGGCAGTAATTTGTGAGAACTCATTGTAGAATTACTGTTGATAGCAGTTTCACACATTCAGGTTACCAGATAGCCATATGAAATTAATTAATGGTTTAGCTTTGTTAAAATAACACAAACACATCTTTGTGGAAAGCATAGTTTTAGGATAGAACCTCAGTTCTGAATAATTAAGATACATGAAACCGTACAGTAATTCAAGTGCTTTCTAGTATGAACATAGCTTTTCAGTATGAAGTCTTGAATTTAGTTCTGTGGGAACGAATGTGTTCGCTAATAAGAATATGCAGAAAACTCAAGCCCAGTATTTTTAAATACAGAGTTTAGAATCAAATCATACTTGACCACAGATAATCAAATGCCAGCTATGTGGATTTCAGACTCTTTCAATGGTTGCTTTTTGGCAGTGGTATTAGGTGTATGCTTAACTCTTAGTATACAAATAATTCCATGAAAGATTTGCAGGTCTTAGCTTTAGCACTAGGTGACTTAAGAAGTAAAAAGGGCAATGTGGCAGTAATAGATGCCAAGTTCTCCATCACCCTCCCTGTGGTCTCAGAATTTATGCTTGGGAGAAATATTGTTGAGTGGTTCCTTTGCAGCCGGAGGTGCAGAGGGGATGTGCACATAAGCATCAGTAGATGTTGGCTTTGAAGTTTTCAACACAAACTATGCCCACTGGTCATTTTTGCTCTTGGCAAGAATAATTGGTATTAATGGGAAATAAATTGCTAGAGCTGACAAGCATATGGGCATTCACTGATGGTGAGCATGGTATTGTTCTGTTTATACCTATTTTGGTGGCCAGTTGGCACAGCATTTAACCGACAAGTGTTCTTTAAAGCATCCAGTACAATAGGCAATAGATTCAGCATGCATTAAACATGCTTTTTGGCACCTGCCTGGCAAATGCAGTACAATATAATGAATGCAATGGCTCCCAATAGCACCCTAACTTTTTTTTTTACACATATGCCTGCTCATAATGGGCTAAGAAGTGAGATTGTTGTGTCACCAGTTTATAATTAAGATGTAGCGCTTGGATTTGAATGTTGTAAGCTTCAATTAGCCAGCATGACCCTGCTTCCGGCTTTACTTCCCAATGAAAAGCAATAATAACAAGCTCACATTTGTTATCAGAGGGTTTTTTTCCCCCTGGAGCAGTGCACTGAAACGTGCTCACATCTGAGCCCTTTCACCGAAGAAATTTTTTCGCTTCAGCAGTCTGGCATGCCATACAAAGGCGTCTCTGATTTTTATTGATGTTTAACCTCCTCTAACATAAAATGATTTCTGTTTCACTATACAGCATATTTATTCAATTCCCAGGTGCATGGGTTATTCAAACACTAAATGGGTCATTAACTATTTGAAGCAGAGTTGTGATGATACGTGGAAAATTCTCTGCCAATGTGCTTTGATTGCACCATTTGTAAATTTTCATTTTCTTCCCTGTATTATCTCATATTATCAACTCCATTTGAACTATTTAGAGAACTTATTTATGTGGTAGAACAATGAAGACGTCAAAATGATGCTCTGGGGCATTGTGGAAACCTAATTCTTGAAGCATCAGTACTGTTGCTATGGAGGAAATGTACTCAATAGTGCACTGTGCTTCTTTGTAAACCAGCTGGATTAAAGGGACTTGTCTCTCTTAATATGCTATGCCAGTGTATCAAGGGCATCAGAAACCTTAAGCAGTTGATTTAGTTAATAATGGTTTATTTGGGGAGAGATGAGGAAATCTGTTGAGCAGTATAACCTCTAGTGATTACAAGAAGAATGAAAGGAGTGTTAGTTACCTTGGATCCATCCAGAACAATAGTGTTATGTTAACTGAGCATCAGTGGAAGCACTGATTTGGTGATACTTTAGTCCTATAATCCTATATTTATTTCAATAATTAATATGCTATCTCACTAGGGATGTAACATTTCTGTAAATTATGAAGTCATAGGGGAAAAAACTGGAGTTCAGGGGAGGGAGTTGGAAACCCCTCCCAAAAAAAATTGGGAAAAATTGAAATACGTGGAACATTTACTTTCCTATCAACCTAAACTACTTTTACTGACTGGACAACATTTGGCATATTTATGCAATTTAAAAGCAAAGACATTGCCTTAAGAAGCATTTTACACATTCTAAAAAAGAAAATATTTCATAGAATTTTTTTTCAGAGCTCCCCCAGATTTTCCAGTTTTTCCATCAGAGGAACTAAAAAAGGTGCTCAGAAAAAATGGGCTTTTCCCAAATTCTCCCCCCACCCCCAACTTTCACATCTCTGTGCCTCACCAAAGACCTCCTCAAGGCAGCTCAGAAGGTTAAAACAATGCAACACTAAAATCATATCACAAATGACAAACATTAAAATTATTGCTGTTATAACCTGCAATAAAACAAAAAGCCCACTGTAGACATAAAAGCAATGTAAAACAATGTTTATTGACATAACATAGAATACCTAAACAGCCTTCAGGCTAGCAGCAACTGTAAAAGCAACACCAACTTTTCTCTGTGATGTTAAAGAGATTGGAAAAAATAACTTATTCATTCCAGGTTTATTATTCACACACTGATCCTCTCAGTTACCTTGTTGTCAGTCTGGCTTGTCATCTCTCTCAGATAATGTGTCTATGTATGGCTGGTCTCTAATGCATGTCTGTCTGGAATGGCTACTTCTCCATGACTGCCACAGAAGAATGGCTGCCCTCTTTCATAAAAGGAGAGCTTCTTCCCACAAGCCCCCTTGTGAAAACACACCAAGGCTCAAAAAGGAAAGCTTAAGACCAGGGCTATCATTGTCCTGTCTCCCATTTCTCTTCTCAGGTTGCATTAATTGTCGTACTGCTGGTTCTGTGGCCTCTTTCTACAGCTTAGAAACTAGAAGGAACTGAAGCCTAGAAACCTGGTTCTTTTGACCAGGCTACAATTTGAGCTTAACCCCTGAGCATTAATAGAGTGTAAACCCAACATTTGCAAAGCAAAGTAGAAAATACTTGGTGCATTCCAATGGGCCATTTAGTCCACTTTCAGCACGCTTCAGTAATGGATTTTATATCCACATTCACACACCCAGCATCTGCGCACCGTCCCCAGCCATTGTTTTCCGTCTCAAACCCCCTTTAAAACTGAGTATTTTGTTACCAGGTCCCCAAGTGGTGTTTTCCTGATTTTCCGGTTCTAGCTGCACTTTTCTGACACCTGATTGTCAAACCACTTCCGCTCGGAAGCCCAAGGCTTCCACTCTTCGCCCATCATTTTATTTTAGCGTCAGCAGTACGTGCAAAGGCAGAACTCTGCTCCCATGTTATTAAAAACAATGTTTAAATGGTGCCTAATTTTGTTGGTTAGACAAGTTCGGGATCTCACAGAGGCCAGTTTCAGAGTAAAAGTTTAAAGGGAAGTGTTACAACAGTTGGGTTGAAGTGGAAATCGCTGTTCTGCGCACGTGCAAAAATTTTAATTCTATAGATGGCTGCCTGTGCACATGCCCAAACTGAGAGGGTGGGAAACAACACAGATGTACGCTCCCGCATGTGGATGGCAGGGAGCGATGTGGCTGTGCAGCGATCCGGAACAAGGAGGTGAATATGATCGCGATTCTCCAGGTTAAAAAAAACACATTGGGACCGGAGCAATTTAAACCACTCCCAGCATGCCGTCTGACCACACCCAAAGTGACATTTAGGTGAAGTCTCGTTACATCACAACAAGTACTGGATAAATCTTCCTCATCCGATATATGGGCCAGCTCGCATCTTAGCTTTAAGAAAATATCATGTCTTTGTCAGACAACCCAGTAAATCACACTGGATGGTATCTTAAGGTGCCTGTGTGTGGTATGTGCTCTTTTTGTGGATTTTTCACTGCAGGGGCTGCAGAAGATGAAGGGAGGTGGGAAGAATCCATGCTGTGTGTATATCTCCACTTACAGTTCTGTGGATCCAACTCCATGTGCTTGGCTATCCAGTAAAGGAATAAATAAGAGAAGTAAACCATGATTACTATTGCTGGGAATGATACTGTTTCAGGTTTGGGGTCAGTAAAAAAGAAGGACGATCTATCCCAAAGAGCAACAGAGGAATAAATTTCATTTAGGGAATTGTTGGCCTGTCATAATGACATGTTTTATGCATCTTTATTTTTTCATCCTTTTTCTGAACATTGCAAAATTATCAGCAAAACCTGGCATCTAACTGAGCTTTGAAGTGAGCCCATATAAAACCTTATAAATGTATAATTAAGGCTGCCCCTTTAACCTTTGTTTCGTCATGCTTTTCAATCTTAATCCAATATTCTTTCATTAATAGGCTGCAGACATCATTGCAGACTAATCATAGAACGGATTTCAAAGCAGTGATATGCTGGCATTGCTGAGATTAATATCTGGAGCGACATCTTTTTCATCCTTTTTCACTGGACCTTATTTTCATCTGTACTGTGGATGAATGGTTCTTCCCTTTAGGAGATACCATTTAAACCATAAAAGGAAGTGTGAATGGTTAGAACAGGGGTCCCCAACCTTTTCCATCCCACGAGCACATTTGGAATGTCAACAGAGGATGCTGGGTGCAACCACAAAATGGCTTCCACATCTGACTGTATCTGTCTTCATTTTCAGGCTTCTAACTCACTTATGCAACAAGAAAAAATGTTTCTCCTGGCTTCTTCTTAGCTTTAGATGAGCCCTTCTCTCATGAGCTTAGACATTTTCAGCCTGTGATATTTCTTTTAACAATGACAGTTGGTGCTTTAGGGCCAGTTGGAGCTCATTGCTTATATGATGTGTACAGTAAGAAAGAGACTCCAGTCGGATTTGATAGCAACATAAATGATTTTTGGAGGGGTACCAAAATATATGTGTTACCAACAGTCAATATATATTGTTTATAATAAACAAGAACAAAATATTAAACCACCACAATAAAGACCTACTTTTTTCCCTTTTGCATGAATTTATTAGATGCCTGCAAAATGCAGACACAGTGAGATGACAGTTTCTTAGCTAGCTCATGTATACTTATTTTGTGTGCATGCAAGAAAATGTTTTTAAACAGTGTGTTAATTTTAAAAGGCATCCCATTTAACAGGGATTCTGTCTGAAATGCTGAAGTGTTATTTTCAGAATTATGTATAACTTCATTCCCTTTTTGTAGTTGGCTCCACCTGCCATGGCAGCCATCTTGTGGTTGGTTCCACCTCCTGTGGAACTTGGAAGTCATTTTGTGGTTATGTCCACCACCTTCTGTCAGCATTCCAAATATGCCCGCAGGCTGAGGAAGGTTGGGGAGCCTTGCTGTAACAACACAAAGCCCGTCAATAAAGTTGGGTGAAATAAAAATAGTCTTAATTTGCATGTAAATTTAAGGAGGATTGCAAATATATCTCCCTTTTTTTTTTCTCCCCCCTTTCCTCTCTCCATTATAATCTCATGTCAACAGGGTGAGATTCCACACACACAAACACCTCACACATAAAAAGCCACGAAGCCTTCAGCCGCATTGCAGTGCTCAGGACGAGGGGAGGAGAAGGACTTTACAAAAAGCCTTTTCAGGACAGACAGACAGACAGCTTTCCTCCCAGGAGCTGGATAGAAGGGCTTTACTCCCCCCAACTTTAAGCCAGCCAGTGTGCTTTCATCACAGGTGCTGCTACTTGGGACAGAAAGCAGCCAGCTGGCGGTGGGGCAGCTTTGCACCCACATTCGAACCAGCCAGCCAGCTTTCATCCCAGTCCTTGGAGAGAAGAGCTTTACTCTCCCTCCCCAAGCTAGTCAGCCTGTTTTTGTCCAGGGTGCTGCTGCTTTGGATGGAAAGTAGCTGGCTAGCAGGTGGAGGGATGGAGAAGGGCTTTAATCCTTCCCCGCTTCAAGCCAGCCAGTTTGCTTTTGTCCCAGGCACTGCTACTTGGGACGGAAAGTAGCCAGCTGACTGGGTGTGGGGCTTCGCACCAATGTTCAAACCAGCCAGCTTGCTTTGCTCCCCAGGCAGCTGCAAGACAATGCCAGCAGGTTTGTGCGGGAATGACTTCTCTTTTCCCGCACGTGCTAGCCATCTTGTTCTCCCCAGTTGCAGCAGCACCACTCGTGGGGGGCAGGCTCGGGGTGGACAGAGGGGCTTTCATCTACCTTCCCATTCAGGCTAGCCAGCTTACTTTTGTCCTGGGCTACCGTGCACCTTGGTGTTTAGTCATGCTGGCCACATGACCACGGAAACGTCTTCGGACAGCGCTGGCTCTTCGGCTTTGAAACGGAGATGAGCACCGCAACCCTAGAGTCGCATTCAACTGGCTTTCGAGCAAGGGAACCTATCTTTACCTTACATCAGCAACACTGGGGACAAGAGACAGCCAACAGGTCTGGTGGGCTTTCTCCCTCCCCCTTTCTCCCATTCAAGGCAGCTGGCTTTTTCTGGTGCTGGGCTGTAGAATGCCAACAACCAGAGCAAGTCTACTGGCTTGTGCAGCAGTGGGCTTTTCTGTCTCCCCCACCCCACCCCAGACTGAATGGGCAGGAAGGGGGGATAATGGCCAAGGCCTGGGGCAGCGTACATTCAGAAGTGAATGTATTTAGTATTTATTTGTTTATTTATGCTATTTATAGTCTGTCTCACACAGACTCAAGGCAGATTACACATTGTGAGCCAGTTCAGTCAACAAAATGGGACATTCAATAACCAGTGCATTGGGAATTTAGAAGTCTGGAGCCACCAGAAAGAACTGAAGCATGGCATTAAGTATTCACGTGACAAATTAAGCAGTACAGAAGTTAAGTAAACAGGCTTCTACTTAGAATAAGCTATACACATCAGTATGGGCCACAATTCCTAATCATTTATCCAAGCAAGTTTTAAAACCATTTTGTACAGTACGTCCCTATTACCTGTGCAGAAAAGCTCTCCTGAATAGTTCAGTTTTGCATAGTTCGTGGAAGGCCAGGAAAGTGGGAGCTTTCCTGACCTCCTCAGGCAGGCCATTCCACAAGGCAGGAGCCACAGGGGAGAAAGCCCATGTATGGGCAGTTGTTGATTTTTTTCCCATTTGCAGGTTGGCACCTACAGACTTAAGCAGAGTTATTGAGATGGAGGATAGAAAGAGAGAGGGTTCCACAAGTAAGGGGCCAAGGCCATGAAGGGTTATGTATGTGATAGCCAATAGCTTAAACTGAGCCTGATAACAGAGGGCAGCCAGCATGCTATCTGTGGGCTATGGCCATCACAGCTGCTGAAGCAATTTCCCCTCCATCTGTAGAGTCAATCAGATCTCTCTTGTTCAATCCTAAGCTTTGCTGGGCATAAGCCACTCCTGTCCCCACCTCCTTCCCAAAAATGCTTAGCAGGTGCAGGCGTTCATGGGACCTCTGGGTTAGAAGCTCTACCTCCTCATTCAGATCCCATATATAAGATGTATAAGAGTCTTATTTCAAAGACATTAATACGCCAGTGAGGTTTTTGTCACTTGTGGCATTGAATGTGTAAATTCCTCAGGTTTTGAGACCAAAAGGTTTAGCAGTCCAGTGCTCTAAGGTCTAGACCTCCCCCAAAAGTGCTTGGTAAAGTGCTGTCTCTTTTTTTGTGCTAGTGGAAAGTTCTAGGAACTGTAACAATTCGAAAGGACATATGGCATGTAATTCAGCAGCAACTTTAAGCCTCCATGTGACTTTTACAGTAAGGCAATGGGTATTTCCCCACAATTAAACATGATTGAAATGTTCATACCCTGGTAAACATTTTGTTGCATGTTTGATTATGATTATCACAACTTATGAGAATGTTAGAGTATTTTTTCCAAGTTATCAGAGAGCATGAAAATGTCCTCTGGTCATTAGAAGGTATCATCATGAGCTGGTCATAATTTTTGTTGCCTGAAAATTGAAATCTTTTGGACTCCTTTTGATAACTTATTTCCATATAGCAAAATATTGCCCCACAGGAGAAGAAGAACAATTGATTCACTGCTGCTTTACACAATCAAGCATCACAGGTTGTTTTGCTATAGAGTCATTATTTAGTAATTAAACTATTTTATCCCACTTTTTCACCTCAGAAGGGGTCAAAGGCAGCAAGTGTATGATACAACAGTAACAGTGCAATCCTAAGCAGAGCATGGTGTGGGTTTGTGCTGATGCTGGTAGGCATGGAGGCTCAAAGCAGGCTGGGAGTGGGGTGGGGTTCCATGCCTGGTCTTCTTCAAAACAGGACTCACAAAGCAAGTTTAAATACTGCAACATTATATTATGTCCCCAAAGTCTGGGTTACAGTAGCGTAGGTTCTACTGACAAAGTTACTTCACTTTTAAATGCCTGCCTGGCTGCCTGAGCTTCCATCAGTCCTTTGCCCACACCAGCCAATGGCCACCTCTTTAATCTGAGGGCCACCTCCCAACACCTCTCTACCACCTGCTTAACTTCCTTCCCCAGTAATTGGCATAGCCCCTCAGCTCCACGTGCATGGGTTACTGTCCTGGTTCCTCTTAATCCCAGTAATAATCCTCCCTTGACAGTTGCCTTGTGGATCAGCCAGCCTCTCCTGGCAGATGCCACTCTGGATCTGGCAGCCCAGCTGCTGCCAGGGAGCATGAGGGTCAAGGGGAAATGGGGCACCATGCTGAGGATAAGGGGAATGTGCCCTCAGAATGGACCTCTTGTTCGGCTGGTGAACGGGTATCCTTTCATACCAAGGAGCCATCCCTGAGAAGGGTGGTAGTCGGTGATTCGATCCTTAGGCAGGTAGACAGCTGGGTGGCAAACCCGTGTACTGACCGTATGGTGACTTGCCTGCCTGGTGCGAAGGTAGCGGGCATTACGCGTGTTTTAGATAGGGTGGTAGATATTGCTGGGGAGGAGCCAGTGGTTGTGGTGCACGTTGGCACCAACGATGTGGGAAAATGCAGTCGTGAGGTCCTGGAGGAGAAATTTAGGCTGCTGGGCAGGAAACACAAGGCCAGGACCTCCAAGGTAGCCTTCTCAGAAGTGCTATCTGTTCCACGCGCAGGGCCGGAGAGACAGGCACAGATCAGGAGTCTCAATGCGTGGATGAGATGGTGGTGTAGGGGGGAAGGGTTCAAGTTTGTTAGGCACTGGGATGCTTTTTGGGACAAGAGGGACCTGTACAAAAGGGACGGTCTCCACTTGTCCCAAAAAGGAACCAGGCTGCTGGCGCTCAAAATCAAAAAGGTGGCAGAGCAGTTTTTAAGCTGAATAATGGGGGAAAGCCAACAGGAGATGAAAAGTCTCTGGTTCGGGATGGCTCATCTCAAAGAGATGAAGGGGTAGCTATTACTTTTGTACAAGGAAATGGATTAAAATTGTCCACTGAGACTGTGGCTAAAGATAGGGACTGCCTGGCAAGGTCTCAAGGCAGCAAGAGGAAGGCTGTGAGCTTAACAAACGTGGGAAACTATAAGTGTTTATACACAAATGCTAGAAGTCTCCAAGGTAAAATCGGGGAGTTGGAATGCTTGGTGTTGGGGGGGGGGAATAGACATTGTGGGTATTTCAGAAACTTGGTGGGATGAGGAAAATCAGTGGGATATGGTGATTCCTGGTTATAAATTATATCGGAAGGATATGGGGGGAAGGGTTGGAGTTGGGGTGGCTCTGTATGTCAAAGAGGGTATACCGTCTAGTAAGATTCGCTTCTGGAAATGCTATGGGTTGAAATAGTGGGTCCAAAAGGAGGGTTAACAGTGTGAGTTTGTTATCGCCCACCAGATCAAAAGATAGAGGAGGATTATAAAATGATGAATGAATTAAAGATAGCGGCTAGACAAAATAACTGTGTTGTAATAGACGACTTTAACTACCCACACATTGATTGGGTCAATATGAGTTCTAGTCGGGAAAAAGAGATTGAGTTTTTAGACACTCTCGATGACTGTGCTGTGGAACAGATGGTTACAGATCCTACCAGGGGAGAGGCGATCCTGGATTTGGTCCTAAGTAACACCCAAGACCTGGTGAGAGATGTAAAAGTGATTGCACCACTTGGGAACAGTGAACATAATGTCGTTGAGTTCAACATTTGTACAGACAGGGAGTTGCCCAAAAAGACTGATGCAACCACTTTTAACTTTAAAAGGGGTAACTTCTCTGGTATGAGGGCACATGTGAGGAAGAAACTGAAAGGAAGAGTGGAGAAGGTCAAAACCATTGGGGAAGCTTGGAGACTATTTAAAAATACAATCCTAGAAGCTCAGAAAAAATATATACCGCAGGTTAGGAAAGGCACAAATAGGTATAGAAAAAAACCTGCATGGTTAACAAATAAAGTAATGGAAGCTGTAAAAGGTAAGAAGGATTCCTTTAAGCAGTGGAAAGCTAGTCTTAGTGAAGTTGATAAAAGGGAACACAGACTATGGCAAATAAAATGCAAGTCTGTGATCAGGCAAGCAAAAAGGGAATATGAGGAGCATATCGCAAAAAACATAAAGGCCAACAATAAAACTTTCTTCAAATACATTAGAAGTAGGAAGCCAGCCAGGGAGGCAGTGGGGCCCTTGGATGACCAAGGGGTAAAAGGAGTAGTGAAGGATGATAGGGAAATGGCTGAGAAGCTGAATGCATTTTTTGCCTCTGTCTTCACTGAGGAAGAGGAGAAGTGCTTGCCCACTCCAGAAGCACCGATTTCGGGAGGGGGTTTGAAAGACCTGAATCAGATTGCAGTGACAAGAGAGGAAGTCCTCCGACTGATGGACAATTTAAAAACTAATAAATCAACAGGCCCGGATGGCATTCATCCGAGAGTTCTGAGAGAACTCAAATGTGAACTTGTGGATCTCCTGACAAAAATATGTAATCTTTCTTTAAGATCTGCCTTAATTCCTGAGGACTGGAAGGTAACTAATGTCACTCCCATCTTTAAAAAGGGCTCCAGGGGAGATCCAGGAAATTACAGGCCAGTCAGTCTGACATCGATACCGGGTAAGTTGGTGGAAACTGTTATTCAGGAAAGAATTAGTAGGCACATTGATGAACAAAAACTATTGAGACAGACTCAGCATCGGTTCTGTAAGGGAAGATCTTGTCTCACTAACCTGTTAGTGTTTTTTGAGGGAATGAACAAACATGTGGACAAGGGGGACCCAATAGATATTATTTACCTTGACTTCCGGATAGCTTTTGATACAGTTCCTCATCAAAGGCTCCTAAGTAAGCTCAATAGTCATGGGATAAAAGGACAAGTCCTCTTGTGGATCAAAAACTGGCTTATAAATAGGAAACAGAGAGTGAGTATAAATGGGCAATTTTCTCAGTGGAGGGTGGTAAGCAGTGGGGTACCACAGGGATCAGTACTCGGTCCAATGCTTTTTAACTTGTTTATTAATGATTTGGAACTGGGAGTAAGCAGTGAAGTGGCTAAATTTGCAGATGACACGAAGTTGTTCAGGGTGAAAACCAGGGAGGATTGTGAGGCACTCCAAAGGGATCTGTCGAGGATGGGTGCGTGGGCATCAACGTGGCAAATGGGGTTCAATGTGGCCAAGTGCAAAGTGATGCACATTGGAGCAAAAAATCCTAAATATAAATACACGTTGATGGGGTCTGAACTGGCAGAGACGGACCAAGAGAGAGATCTTGGAGTCGTAGCAGATAACTCAATGAAAATGTCTAGACAGTGTGTAGCTGCAATAAAGAAGGCCAATGCTATGCTGGGGATTATTAGGAAGGGAATTGAAAACAAATCAGCCAGTATCATCATGCCCCTGTATAAATCATTGGTGCGACCTCATTTGGAATACTGTGTACAGTTCTGGTCGCCACATCTCAAAAAGGATATTATAGCATTGGAAAAAGTGCAGAGAAGGGCAACTAGAATGATAAAAGGGTTGGAACACCTTCCCTATGCAGAAAGGCTAAAACGCTTGGGGCTCTTTAGCTTGGAGAAACGACGGCTGAGGGGTGACATGATCGAGTTTTATAAGATTATGAATGGGATTGAGCAGGTTGAGAAAGAAATACTTTTCCCCCTTTCTCACAGAACTCGTGGGCACTCCATGAAATTGCTGAGCAGTCGGGTTAGAACAGATAAAAGGAAATACTTCTTCACCCAAAGAGTGATTAAAATATGGAATTCACTGCCGCAGGAGGTGGTGGCAGCTACAAGCATGGTATAGATGGGAACTCTCAGTCTGGGGCAGGTGATGCACTCTATTCTTGGTGTTGGAGGGGGCAGCAGTGGGAGGGCTTCTAGTGTCCTGGCGCCACTGCTGGACCTCCTGATGGCACCTGGTATATTTTGGCCGCTGTGTGACAGAGTGTTGGACTAGATGGGCCATTGGCCTGATTCAGCATTGGCTTCTCTTATGTTCTTATGTTACGTTCAGTGGGCATTTGGCCCAGGCTCATCCTGCAGGGTGGTGACCCACTTCTCCACCCAGAGAACTTCTGTGAGCCCCTTTGCATTTTTCACCCTGTACTTGCCCCACCTTCCTGGTCTGCCACAAGAGTTACACCTGTCAAGAAGGGTGTAACTATGGTGAGGAGCGTACTATAAACAGAAATATCGATTTTAAACATCACCAGAAATTAATTCATTACAATTTCATAAAAACAACAGACACTAATAAGTTCAGTCAGCATAACAACCCATGCCAACCTGGTTGTCCCAGGTGTTTGTCATGCCAGTATTGGTGCCTTTATGTTCCTGGAGTTTTGCAAATTTTCAGTCTCACCCTTTTATTGACTATTTTCAGTTTCTTAAAAGTCACGGGTAACCCTGCTTTCACACCCCATCCAAGGATGAAAGGGAGGTGCAGGGCTTGATCTTGTCAGAGTACTTGGATTTTTGACTGTGCTTCAGTTCACTGGTCAAACTCTGGTTTATTTTTACATACAGAAGGTATGACTTCAGGGGTTGTTGCCCTAGAATAACCTGCAATGTAAAAAGTCAGCCCTCCTTAAAGACAGTTGTTGCACACTGGGATTTAGTCAAGGTGACAGAGACTTCTTTCAACTTGGAGTTACTGACTGGGACCCAAAGTAGTAATTCATGTGTTAGAAGAGAGTTTGAACACACTGTTTGTTTGTTTTATTGACATATATCCACAGAAATTGTCATTGTGATCCTAAGTGGAGGAGGAACCAGGAAAAGGACAGAGGAACAGATCAACATGCAAACAAGTTGGAGTAGAACAGGCTACAGCTTTACTGACTTTATTAATGATCACCAGTGGTTCATTGGTGCAGGATAGGGCATGGATCCAGGCACTGGGCATCCCACCTGTAGGCCAATGGAACCCCTCCCTAGTCCACTTGCTGAGGGAGCACCTGGAGTGGTGTGTCTTGTGGTCCCACTTGGGTGCAAGCCCATGTAGTTCCCTTGCCATCTGGTAGTAGAACAGGGCAACAGCCCCCAAGCTGGGCATGCCACTGCATGGCTACACCCTCAAGTCCATTTGAGGGGTCCCCAAAATGTGGGAGGCAGGCATGCAGGCACATCCTCCTCCCAATGTCCAAAGCCACCCAAAGCTGTGGCAAGGGCAGAGCATAACAGATCATAGTGATAGCCCATCTCACAACTGAGGCAGGGCGGGAAGGAGGGATAGCTGGAGCCAACCGAATGCAGGCCTGACAGCAGTGTCAGCCTGAAAAAGGGAAGGAGTAGACCAGGGGGAAGACTACTCTCAAAACTACTCCCCTTTTCAGCTCGTCCCCTTGCCCTGTGGTGGCAAAACAACCCCAGGTAAGTCTGACGCTGTAGTTTGCAGAAAAGGCAAATCACTGCTCAAGCTTGCCCTGGGTGGAAGGTGCCATGCGAAAGCTCTGTATGGATTATTATTATTTTCCATTTATATCCCACCTTGCCGAAAATCGGCTCAAGGTGGCTAACAACGTTCAATCAATAAAACAATGCATTAAAATACACTAAAATATACCTTCTACCTAGCATCCTAAAACTAACAATGCTAGATAACTGAAAAAACAGATGGCGGCCTCAGTTTACCTTCCCCTCACCAGCGGCAATATCCACGTGATATTCATCAGACCATAGCATATTTCGACGGTAAATTTGATCGGTGGTGGCTCCTAATCGAAGGCCTGGTGGAAGAACTCCGTTTTACAGGCCCTGCAGAACTACAAAAGGTCCCGCAGGGCCCTGATGTTCTCCAGGAGCTCATTCCACCGGTATGGAGCCACCACTGAAAAGGCCCTGGCTCTGGTAGCAGCCAACCTGGCCTCTCTCGGGCCAGGAAGAGCCAGGCGACTCTGGGTCCCTGAACTCAGTGCTCTCTGGGGCACATATGGGGAAAGGTGGTCCCTCAAGTAGGCAGGCCCCTGACAATATAGGGCTTTAAAGGTCAAAACCAGCACCTTGAAATGGATCCGATAAGCTATTGGCAGCCAGTGCAGTGCCTTCAGTACAGGCTGGATGTGGTCCCGTACAAAGAGATCCACCAGCAGCCTGGCTGCCGCATTCTGCACTAGCTGCAGCTTCCGGATCTGAGCCAGGGGCAGCCCCATGTAGAGAGCGTTGCAGTAGTCTAATCTTGAGGTGACCATAGCATGGATCACTGTAGCCAGGTCATTGTGTTCGAGGGAGGGAACCAACTGCCTGATCAGCCGCAGATGGAAAAAGGCCGCCTTGGCAGTGGCTGCTACCTGGGCCTCCATTGCTAAGGAGGCATCCAGGAGCACTCCCAAACTCCTAACCCTCGGTGCTGGTACCAATGGTGCCCCATCGAAGGTCGGAAGTAGGATCCCTACCCCCAATCTGCTCCGACTCAGGCACAGGACCTCTGTCTTCATTGGATTCAATTTCAATCAACTCAGCCTAAGCCAACCCGCCACGTCATTAAGCACCCACTCCAGGTCATCTGGGGTGGAGTCGGACCGGCCGCCCAACAACAGATATAGCTGGGTGTCATCTGCATATTGATGACCCCCTAGCCTGTGCCTCCGGGCAATCTGGGTGAGGGGGCACATATAGATGTTAAATAACATTGGGGACAGTACCACCCCTTGGGGGACCCCGCATACCAGCGGGTGCCTCTGCTCCCCTAGCACCACCCTCTGTCCCTGACCCTGAAGAAAGGAGACCAGCCATTGCAAGGCAAGCCCTTGAATTCCAGTGTCGGCGAGGTGGTGGGTCAGTAACTGTTGACAGTACACATGGATGTACTGTGTGTTTAGACTTGCATGTTAATTTTTGCCTTTGATAGTGGATAATGTGTGCAGGTGCTGTATCTGTTTTAGACATGTGCTATGTGGATTTATCAACACAAATCAAGAATTATGAGGGTAAGGATTAACATGGTCACTTAAAAAATAGGAGCATTGTTAAGAAAAATTTTCTTAATTTTTCTTTAACCAATTTCTCTCTGAAATCCAACATCCATTTTTTCTGTCTTTTCAGAATTGTGGAGTCTATTTCTAATCAATTTCATTTTTTATCCAAGAGAAATTTGAACAGAGAGGCTGGAAAGGAGGTTCTGTTGGGCTACCAGGTCCCCCCCAGGGGGTGGGGGGTTGCCTGCTCTAAGGGCCCCCAACCCTCTGACCCGAATTTGGCCACTGAGGGGAACTCTGCCCCGAAGTGCCTGAATCAGGCTGATGTGCCCGATGTGATGACATCACCCAGAGGTGACGTCAGCACGCAGGGCACGTCATTGGGGGACACTCTAGCATTCAGGCTTAAACCTCTACGGTACCATAGGTATTTAAGCCCAAACACTAGAGCGTCCCTCAACAACATGCTCGGCATGATGACATCACTTCTGGTGTCAATGCGCATGCACAAAGCTCCTGAACATGTAGCCTCTCCCCCCCCCGCCCCCAGCTGGTTCTGCAAAATGTGTGAAGATGCTAAGACAGGTAATGTTATTACCAAACCTTCTTATCCTCTTGCTGGTGTATCACCCCATGGTGTGTAACACGGAACCACTGCAAGGGCTGAAGTTATAAAAGGATGTGTTGATTTCTCAACAAAACATGAAAGAGAAATAAGAAGAATCAATGGTTATCTCTAAAAAAGTGAATTTTGAAAAAAAGAAATTTTCCTTCCTGTATGTGTGTGCACAGAGCTGTCAAGTTGCAGCTGACTCATGGCAACCCCAGGAAGGAGCTTTCAAGGCAGGTGAGAAGCAGAGGTGGTTTGCTGTTGCCTTCCTCTGCAGAGTCTCCCTTGGTGGTCTCCCATCAAAGTACTGACCCTGCTTGGCTTCCGAGAGCTGATGAGATTGGGCTATACCATGGCACCTTCCTTCCCCCTTGCCCCACACCACACTAAAAATAGATATTAGGATTTTTTTTTTGTTTGCTGAGAAAACCTTGATTATCGGGCAATAACATGACCAGAGGTTTTCAGAATCTAATTTTAAAAATGTTTTTAAAAGATACTCCCAAACAATCAAACTACTATATTTGTGCTTATTAGGAGATTTGTAGTGACCTGACCTATACAATAGATCATATGATAGCTAATCGCTAACAAATGAGCAACCAGGAATTATGCAGTTAATTTAAATTAACCACTAATTTAAATTAACCCTTTTATCAGAGGATTTGTGTAATGTCATTTTCCAGTAGAGAAGTAGGAAGAAGATCTGAGGATAGCTTTCATTAAAATGCCACTGCCCTGTGTTGTGTTTGTAATAATTTTTCAGACTTATTAGGAATTTTGCACAATTATTATCTTTCCTCTCCCTGTAACTTAACAGCCTACAAGCCACACATCAAAACATTTTATAAATGCTTTGTAACTGCATAGATAAATATGGCTAAGTCACATGTGCTTTTTTTTAAATCTTGCCTGACAATAATATCTTTAGTTTCTGTTGTTCTGAAATATTCTGTGGATGATCAGCCCAAAGAGTGATATATTGGTTACGAAGTAAAATATAATGAGGGCAGCTAAAAAGGATATGGGCAATTGAGTCAACTTGATCCTTACAATAAGTACAAAAGCACTCCTCAGGAGAGGTTCTGTTGAAGCAGCCCTTCGTCTCAGCAGAAGGTAGCAGACTGCATCTAAGTAACAGGAAACAGTGATGATATTTTGGAACTGTTTAAGAAGTATTTTGGCAATACTTCTTATGAATATTTCTTATGAAGTATATAAAAGCACCGGTAGAGGTTGATTTGCTAAGTATGGTACTTACAGAGGGAATTGAGGGAACTGAGGGAAAAGACACAATCACATTCTTATATTCAACTTCTGAAATGGCACACGAGAGCCTTTTGAAAGTTCAAAATGTTTTATTTAACTTACAGGAGGAAAAGTCAGGTGGAATCAGGGGTAGGATGTATGAGGTGAACTGATAATAAAACAGCAGTAACTTTGTAATCACACTGACTCCAGATAATTTGTTGCCAAAATGTGTTTCTACTATTCAAAAAGGTCTTTTAAAACTTTGAGGAGAGAGGCCTTCTTTTCAGTTTATGCTTCAACATTCAAACATAGGTCTCTGAGTTTCAATGACTCTTAAAGTCTAGAAGGCAGGAACATACAACCAAGTTGGACTAGATGACCCTGGAGGTCCCTTCCAACTCTATGATTCTATGATTCTTCTGTATATACAGACCAGGGATCACTCCTCTTTTGAGAGCTATCTCCCTTTTCGCTAGGCAGGGATTACTTCTCTTAACTAGAAGCAACTTCCCTTTTCAGCTTGAATGGGGATCCTCTCTGATCTTCTCCTTTTGCCTCCTTCCCAGTCCACAGTCAGTTCTTAACTGTCTCTTTGGGTGCGTTCAGCCGGCTTTTAGATCTGCACCATGCATGAGTGCCTGGCAGCTTTAAATGTAATTTCCAGACAGTGACATCTGGGAAATGTACCTTGTCCGTGAGCATCCTGTTTTGCTGCACTTCAGAGCCGTATTAAAAAGGTGGTATTTTAAAACTGGAGTTTTCGGTTCCCAACAGGTCATTCACGGACTTTCCCCCACCTGATTGTTACAGTGCACAATTAAAAAATGGCACCCGTTCAGGATGGTTTGTTGTCAGACCATCCCAAAAGGGCGGCATTTTAAAAAATCTCGATTCCACGCATGCATGGATAAAGAAGGATGTGATGTCACACCTATGCGCTTGCGCAAACTTTCTTTAAAAAAAACAAAACACCACACATGCCTCCTTCAGTGGATGCCATCTGGACAATCCACAGCAGAGGCAGCGCACAGTAAGACAATTCATGGGGGACTGTCTGGTTGTGCAACGATGGATTTAAAAAATCAGGATAAAATTAGAGCTGGGCTAATGGCGGGATTAGCTGCCCGTCTGAATGCACCCTTCAACTCTCAGTTCCCAGCTGTCATTTCTTAACTGACTCTCTCAATAGAATTCCATTTGAACAGCCTGTCACTCAAAGGTTCTCAGACTCTGTTAGGCGTTAACCCTTGACAATCCATCATAGCAGTGGATATGGATTCTTTGTTAGTTTAAATATATTTATTGACAAGAGTTGATAAGATCAAACAATGTTGTATGCACATGCACTGTTTCTGAAAGCCGAACTACTCTTGCTGATTTATGTTATATCTTTCCATCCATGGTTTTAGTTTATTCACTAAGCAGGCAGCATATATTTTGTTCAATACAGGAAGTAGACTAATTGCCCTATAATTGGAAGGATCCAGTCTTATCTCATTCTTATAGATAGGAGTAATTAATGCTAATTTTCAGCTTTCAGGAATTCCTCCAGTTTGGGTGATTTTTGTAAATGGGAGGAGTTAATAATTCTGTCCACCATACTGGGTCTAACTTAAAGAGTTCAACCAGAAGAAAGTCATACCCTTTCCAGTTTTCCAGTTTTCATTTGTTTAATTATAGATAGAACTTCTCTAGAGAACACTGTAAGCCAATCATATAACTCTGAGATGTCAATATTAAAAGAAGAGGTAGATCTTCCCATAGTATCTGTAAACATATCTTCAAAATAGCATTCCCAGGTAGCCAATGGGATATCAGATGCTAAGTTTTCACCTCACTGAAAGCGTCTAAGTTCTTGCCAAATGGCTTAATAATTTTTTTATTTAAGCATTTTAAGTAGCCTGGAATGACTTAGTTCTACCTGCACCCTCTTTTTTTGCTTAACTAAGTTCTTACAGGGAACTTTCACAAGAAGGAATAACCTTCTTCTTTATAAATTCCAAACTTCCTCCATACTTCCTCCATGCAGGTTTTTTTAGGCTCTAACTTATATTGTCAACAGTCACAATCAAACCAGCAGTTTTTCACCACTGTTCCAGATGTCTTAATTTACTTTGTTAAACTAGGAGAGAAAAGGCCAACCGATTTATCTAATTTATCAATACAATTTTCTATACTATCAGATTGAATTATACAAGATCATAATACTTTAGCTTCTTCAGACCCCTATATCCTCTGGCAGTCCCTAGCTACCTGAGAATTCCACTTTTTATGAATTATAACAGTTGTAACTTTATTTTCTATGAACTTGAAAGGGATATCGATAAAAAAAGAAAGAGCTGAAGTGGATAATGGTTGCTAGCAAACAAATGCCCAATTGAGAATTTCCTTACCGGGTCTATATTATGTTTGGAAATCATAAAATAATCTATTAAGCTTGTCCCTTTTTTGAACAATAAGTAAACTCTTCATCTGAGTCCAATAGAGAGTAACCGTTTAGAATTCTAACACCTAAATTAGTCACAAAATTTGACATCTTGATCCCCAAATAGTTTATACTGGGCTCTTTAGAAATATGATGAGTTGAGAGATATAATAAACTGTGTGCTTTAATGGTCCATACATCAGATTTGCAGGTGACACTACTGTCGTTACCAGTCCTTGCATTAAAATCACCAGCATGTATAAAAATTGCACCAGGATGATTTGATTGCAGATTTAGTATGCAGCATTCTTATGTATCCCATTGATCATCTATTTCTCCTTGCGTAGTTTGGGAAGGGAAATATATATATCAAGATTGTCAATTTATTGTTAGCTATTATCTGAAAAGCAAAGCAATATTATCCACGGCAGAAGAAATAAACTTTTGTTGGGTGAATTTCTGAGAAACGTATGTGGTTATACCACCACTGGGACATCCTTTAGTTCTCAGAGCAGTTATGAAATAGGAGATAAAACCCGTTAAAGAGAGATCTTCTAGAGCCCATGTCTCCTGGATCATGAAACAATCAAATTTCTGAAAATAAGGTAGAATTGCTGCATCTTAAACGGCTCTCTTAAACCCAGCAACAGTCCAGCTCAACACTGGGCCTAGTTCAAAGGGTTTTTCTAACTGATGATTTTAACAAAACATACCTTCTCTAGGGACTACAACATTTGAAAATCTGACTTTATGAGTTAATGGAACTGGACTTTCTTGGATGTTACTTCCTTTTGATTTTGTTGGGGAGTTGCTAGCAACACTGAGGACTTAATGTGAGTTATCAGTGGTACTTTTGAAATATCAGCTGAAGGGTCCACTATTTGATTTTTTGAAGATGGATGACTGACTCTATCTCAGAGCCTCAATTATTGATGAGAAATTTCTGTAAGATGCTAATTGTTCATGCCTTTTCGCTTGATCCAGCTGCAATAATTTAGTTTTGAGCTACTCTAGTTTTCATACGAAGGAGTCTTGATCCACCTGTAAATATACATTGATAGATCTTAGTGAGGCTCTATGTATATCAATAAAACCCAAGGTTATGGACAATCTTGGATGATTGGAACTATTGTCTTTAGTGGAACACTGGTTTAAACTTTCCTTCTGAGAATATTTTTCTGAAGCTGTTTTAATTGAAGAATAATTTGAGGCCTCTTTTGATTATCTTTAAAAACATGAGTATGGAGAATTCCATACTTGGCTACAATCTCTTTAGCAGATAAGGTTTGCCTAGGAAAATTAGCAGAGCCAAAGGTAAGAATTTCATGCTTTGGGGACTGGGCAGGGAATAAGTTGAAACACGATCAATTCATCTTATTGGCAAACCTAATAAGTAGCTTAGGTGTTCCTTAGTCTTCCACTTTGATCTCCCATGATAGATACTGGTTATTGTAGGGGAAGATATGTACTAAGATTGTATTGGATTCCAAAGAGAGATCCATTGTACACTGGGGAGAATTTGTAAGTTTGCCAGTTTCTAAATTGGATATTGCTTTGTTTAGATAAAACATAAGGTTTCGTAGCTATCTTTGAATATGTTGATTGTAAAGCATTTAGGTTCTTACACATTATCTTTTATGTACTAAAAATATTTTGAACAGTTTCTGCTGTCAGAAATGTATGGGAAGCAAATATAATCAGCTAACACAGTGCAATCATTTAACCTAGCTATTTAGGCAAAGACTAACTTGCATTCCTTGAGATTTAGTATTGGAACTCAAGGAAGAATTTCTTGCTAAAAACACTGATGTGTAACCATCAGGAAAGTCAGTTTGTATTTTAAGCTTTAGGGTAGATTGTGGTCCCTCCATCATATTTTCAACAGTGTATTTAATAAAAGAGTCTAAAGTTTTCTTCTCTTGTTGTAAAGCAGTATTTATCTTTTCTTGGTTAGAGGTTTCACCAATGATTTCAAGGACAGGGATGTCAGAATGTAATATACCAAATTTGTTGGAGTGGGGAGGGAACATGGATTCAAGTCTTCTTTGCTTTGGTGTTGTTGCCTCAGCTGGAGTTTCCCTACTCGGTCTTTTATGGCCCATTTTAGTTTATGGACCTCCAAACCTTTTATGTTTGGAGACTATAACTTTATAGAAAAGTCTTGACATATGCAGTATTTCCTGTGCCTATTGACTAGTTTAGAAATAGCAGTGTCAGTTTGATTCATTGCGTTGGACTCAAAATGGAATTGGGCTATCTGTCTAATGCAAGGGCATAAGGATGCCACTTGGAATCAAAACAAGTTAACCTGTCCCACAGTAACCTTGTAGTATGAGCAAGATGCTCTTGAAGGTATAGAGAAGCACATCACTATTCAGGAGCGTTGAGACATGTGACAAAATTGCATGGGCAAAATTCTCAACTTTAGTTGTTGTATGTGTGTCTGTGCAGCAGAATACAGATGAGACTTCTGCAAATTTGCCAAAAGGTATAGGATTGCATTCTTATGCCGGATGCAAAGATCTGCTATACCAGCAGCTGAGAGGTGCCCACCCTCGCTTGTCTGTAGAGGAAAAGAGCATATGCCATGCCCTGAATCTTTGCTTATGCTGTGGGGGGAGCTAGGCATTACTCCAGTTGCTGCCCAGGGAAAAAGAACATTCCTGCACAAGCGTCAAACACCAAGCCTCAAGTCAACATGGGTCATGTGGCTTGGGGCATGTTGCAGGAACAGATGCCCCCCCCCCGCATATCCACCCTGGGTACAAGTAGAAAACAGCCTTTACTACCCCGTATGGCCAGTATAAGTACCTGGTGATACCATTTGGATTGTGCAGTATACCCATGTTCCAGTGACTCATGAATGATGTATTCCAGGATCTACTGGACAGGTTTGTCATTATTTACTTAGATGGCATCCTGATTTGCTCTCGGGAACTGGCCAGCCATGCTGAGCACATGCGTATGGGTTTGCACCAATTCAGGCAACATGGCCTCTTCACCAAGCTTGAAAAGTGTCCCTTTGGCCTCCCATCTGTGAAGTTTCTGGGGCACCACTTTTCTCTTCAGGGTATCATTGTGGACCCCCGGAAGGTAGAGGCAGTGCTCTCCTGGCAGGACCCCTGAAATTGAAAGGATAAGAACATAAGAGAAGCCAATGTTGAATCAGGCCAATGGCCCATCCAGTCCAACACTCTGTCACACAGTGGCCAAAAACACCAGGTGCCATTAGGAGGTCCAGCAGTGGGGCTAGGACACTAGAAGCCCTCTCACTGTTGCCCCCCCGCCAAGCACCAAAATATAGTGCATCACTTGCCCCAGACTTCCTATCTATACCTTGTGGCTAATAGCCACTGATGGACCTCTGCTCCATATGTTTATCTAATTCCCTCTTGAAGCTGCCCATGCTTGTAGCTGCCGCCACCTCCTGTGGCAGTGAATTCCATGTGTTAATCACTCTTTGGGTGAAGAAGTACTTCCTTTTAACTGTTCTGACCCAACTGCTCAGCAATTTCATTGAGTGCCCACAAGTTCTTGTATTGTGAGAAAGGGAGAAAAATACTTTTTTCTCTACCTGCTCTATTCCATGCATAATCTTATCAACCTCAATCATGTCACCCCTCAGCAGTTGCTTCTCCAAGCTAAAGAGCCCCAAGCATTTTAACCTTTCTTCACAGTGAAAGTGTTCCAACCCTTTTATCATTCTAGTTGCTCTTTTCTGCACTTTTTCCAAAGCTATAATATCCTTTTTGAAGTGTGGTGTACACAGTACTCCAAATGAGATCGCACCACTGATTTATACAGGGGCATTATGATACTGGCTGATTTGTTTTCAATTCCCTTCCTAATAATCCCCAGCATAGTGTTGGCTTTTTTTATTGCAGTTGCACACTGTCTTGACATTTTAATTGAGTTATCTACTATGACTCCAATATCTCTCTCTTGATTAGTCTCTCCCAGTTCAAACCCTTTCAATGTGTATTTATAGTTAGGATTTTTGGCTCCAATGCACATCACTTTGCACTTGGCCACATTGAACCCCATTTGCTATGTTGATGCCCATTCGCCCATCCTTGACAGATCCCTTTGGAGTGCCTCACAATCCTCCCTGGTTTTCACCACCCTGAACAACTTCGTGTCATCTGCAAATTTAGCCACTTCACTGCTTACTCCCAACTCCAAATCACTAATAAACAAGATAAAAGCATTGGACCAAGTACTGATCCTTATGGTATCCCACTGTTTACCACCCTCCACTGAGAAAATTGCCCATTTATACTCACTCTCTGTTTCCTGTTAATTAGCCAGGTTTTGATCCACAAATGACTTGTCCTTTTATCCCATGATATTTTTGAGCTTACTTAGGAGCCTTTGATGAGAAACTTTATCGAAAGCTTTCTGGATGTCAAGGTAAACACTATCTATTGGGTCCCCCTTGTCCACATGTTTGTTCACCCCCTCAAAGAACACTAACAGGTTAGTGAGACAAGATCTTCCCTTCCCTTGCTGAGTCTGCCTCAATAGTTTTTGTTCATTAATGTGCATACTAATTCTTTCCTTAATAACAGTTTCCACCAACTTACCCGGTATTGACATCAGACTGACTGGCCTGTAATTTCCTGGATCTTCTCTGGAACCCTTTTTAAAGATGGGAGTGACATTAGTTACCTTCCAGTCCTCAGGAATGGAGGCAGATTTTAGACAAAAATTACATATTTTTGTCAGGAGATCCACATGTTCACATTTGAGTTCTTTCAGAACTCTTGGATGTATGCCATCTGAGCCTGGTGATTTATCAGTTTTAAGTTGTCTATCAGTCATAGGACCCCCTCTCTCGTCACCTCAATCTATCTCAGGTCTTTCATCACCCCTCCCCAAATCAGCCATTCTGGAGTGGGCAAGCACTTCTCATCTTCCACAAAGAAGACGGAGGCAAAAAATGCATTCAGCTTCTCAGCCATTTCCCTATCATCCTTCAGTACTCTTTTTACTTCTTGGTCATCCAAGGGCCCCACTGCCTCCCTGGCTGGTTTCCTGCTTCTAATGTATTTGAAGAAGGTTTTATTGTTGGTCTTTATGTTTTTTGCTATATGCTCCTCATATTCCTTTTTTGCCTACCTGATCACAGACTTGCATTTTATTTGCCACAGCCTGTGTTCCTTTTTACCAAGCTCACTGAGACTAGCTTTCCACCACTTAAAGGAATCCTTCTTACCTTTTACAGCTTCCATTACTTTATTTGTTAACCATGCAGGCTTTTTTCTATACCTATTTGTGCCTTTCCTAACCTGTGGTATATATTTTTTCTGAGCTTCTAGGATTGTAGTTTTAAATAGTCTTCAAGTTTCCCCAATGGTATTGACCCTTTCTACTTTTCAGTTTCCTCCTCACATGTCCCCTCATATCAGAGAAGTTAGCCCTTTTAAAGTTAAAGGTGGTTGTGTCAGTCTTTTGGGGCAACTCCCTATTTATACAAATGTTGAACTCAATAACATTATGGTCACTGTTCCCAAGCAGTGCAATCACTTTTACATCTCTCACCAGATCTTGGGCATTGCTTAGGACCAAGTCCAGGATTGCCTCTCCCCTGGTAGGTTCTGTGACCATCTATTCCATAGCACAGTCATTGAGAATGTCTGCAAACTCAGTCTCTTTTTCCTGACTTGAACACATACTGAACCAATCAATGTGTGGGTAGTTACATCACCTATTACGACACAGCCTCTATCTTTAATTCATTCATCATTTTATAATCCTCCTCTACCTTTTGATCTGGTGGGCGATAACAAACTCATACTGTTAACCCTCCTTTTGGACCCACTATTTCAACCCATAGCATTTCCAGAAGTGAATCCAATTCTCTTACCCTCTCAATCTTACTGGACTGTATACCCTCTCTGACATACAGAGCCAACCCACCTCCAACCCTTCCCCCCATATCCTTCTGATATAATTTATAACCAGGAATCACCATATCCCACTGATTTTCCTCATCCCACCCAGTTTCTGAAATACCCACAATGTCTGTTTTTCCCCCCAACACCAAGCATTCCAATTCCCCGATTTTACCTCAGACACTTCTAGCATTTGTATATAAACATCTATAGTTTCCCATGCATGTTAAGCCCACAGCCTCCCTCTTGCTGCCTCGAGACCTTGCCAAGCAGTCCATATTGTTAGCTACAGTCTCAGTGGACAATTCTAATCCATTTCCTTGTAGAAAAGTAACAGCTACCCCTTCATCTCTATGAGATGAGCCATCCCTAACCAGAGACTCTTCATCTCCTGTTGGCTTTCCCCCAAAATTCTGTTTAAAAACTGCTCTGTCATCTTTTTGATTTTAAGCACCAGCAGCTTGGTTCATTCTTGGGACAAGTGGAGACCATCTCTTTTGTACAGCTCTCTCTTGTTCCAAAAAGCATCCCAATGCCTAACAAACGTGAGCCCTTCCCCCCTACACCATCGTCTCATCCACGCATTGAGACTCCTGATCTGTGCCTGTCTCTCCGGCCCTATGTGTGGAACAGGTAGCACTTCTGAGAAGGTTACCTTGGAGGTCCTGGCCTTGAGTTTCCTGCCTAGCAGCCTAAATTTTTCCTCCAGGACCTCACAACTGCATTTCCCCACATCGTTGGTGCCTACATGTACCACGACCACTGGCTCCTCCACAGCACTACCTACTCGCCTATCTAGAACAGGTGTAATGTCTGCTACCTTTGCACCAGCCAGGCAAGTCACCATACATCAGTACGCAGGTTCGCCACCCAGCTGACTACCTGCCTAAGGATCAAATCACCAACTACCAAGAGCCTCCCTCCCTCCCTCCCTGCCAAGGGATGGTTCCTTGGTGTGAAAGGATACCCGTTCAGTGCTTCCTTGGCTTCACAAATTACTACAAGCAATTTATCCCAAATTTGCCTCCTTAGCAAGACCCTTGACAAGGCTGTTGTGTCTTTGGGAACCATTCCACTGGACACCAGAAGCTCTACAAGCCTCCCAGGATCTGAAGGGCCAGTTTGCCACCCTACAGCTTCTGCAATATCTGGATCCCAGCCTGCCCTTTGTAGTGGAAATGGATGCCTCAAGTACAGCTGCTGGGGCTGTGTTGTTGCAGCAGGAAATGGCCAACAAGCTTCTGCAACTGTGTGCTCTCTACCCCAGGCAACTCCCATCAACTGAGCGGAACTACACCATTTGGGAACTATACCATTGTCCATCAAGGCAACATTTAAGTGTGACAACACCACTTGGAGGGTGCCCAACACCCAGTGCAGGACAGGTTTGTACAAACCACTGCAACCTGGAGCACCTGCAGACAGCATGGCAACTGAACCAAAGACAGATCCAGTGGTCCCTGTTTTTCTCCAGGTTCAGTTTTACCATCTTGTACATACCAGGCTCTCAAAATAAATGGGTGGATGCCCTCTCCTGAAAACCAGAATATCCCACTCCACCAATGGAAGAGCAACCTCTGGCCACAATCCTGCCACCCAGCAGTTTTGCAGCTGTGCAGCCCATGGCCCAACTCGGAAAGCAGATAAAGATACAGCCGGAACAAGACCCCTTTGTAAAGAAGCAACTTCAAGCTTCTTTAAGGAGTCCTTCAGGAAGGTACCAAGCAGATGGGAGTGCTCACGCACTGAAGTAGAGTCTGTGTGCCACCAGGACCCTTAAGGGTAGAAGTCCTATATCTGGCATATGATGTCAAGAAAAAGCCGGTCACTTCAGGCACTGTAAAACCCTAAACCTCCTGATTTGGGAGATCTAGTGGCCTCAGGTCCAGGCCGACATAACTATGTTGCATCCTGTGAAGTCTGCTGATGGGCAAAAGACCAACCAGGAAAATCAACAGGGCTAATGCAAACTTTGCCGACTTCTGCAGGCTCTTGGCAAGCCATGTCCATGGATTTCATCATGGACCTACCCAGTTCTAATGGCCACACAAGCATCCTGGTAGTGATGGATCTTCTCACAAAAATGGCTCACTTTATTTCCTGTTCAGGTCTCCCCTCTACTCATGAAACCACAAAGTTGTATTTGCAAAACATTTTCTGACTTCATGGACTGCCAGAACACTTGATTTCAGACCATGGTGTCCAATTCACTTCCTGCTTCTGGTGAGCCCTACATTCCCTCCTAGGAACTCAGGAACAATTGCAGCAGGCCAAACAGGCATACAAGATGGCTGCTGACCAGAAACATCAACCTGGGAAGGCCCTGAAAGTTGGGGACCAGGTTTGGCTCTCAACCTGACACCTTAGAAGTCTGCAACAATCCTTGAAACTAGATGCCCACTTCATCGGCCCCTTTCCCATCCTGTAGCCTACCAGTTATGCTCTGGATCCATCCCATGTTTCATCGCTCCCTGCTGGCCCCTGTTGCACCCCCACATCCTTTGCATTTCTCAGCACCACCTCTGCCACCAGTCATGGTACAAAGACATGAGGAATTTGAAGTTGCACAGGTTCTGGACTCCAGGCACTGATGGGGTCAGCTTCACCTGGTAGATTGGAAAGGGTATGGACCTGAAGATCAGTCATGGGAACCCACCGGGAACATCCACACACCTGCACTGCTCTTCAAGTTCACCATGCATACCTGTGAAAACCCAGCCTAGCTCAGACTGCAAGGAGGCCATTCGGAGAGAGAGGATGGTGTTGTAGACCAGCCAAGCCCGGCAGAGTGAAGGGACACTGAATACTTCTCTGAGGAAGAGTCAGCCAGTAGACCTGACCCCCCAACCCACAACCAGCAGCAGAGGTGTTAGAGGAGGAAGCAGTCGCTGAGGGGGGACGACACAAACATAGATCCTTAGCCAGGAATCAGTGCACTGGCCCCTCAACACCCCAGCCCTGAGCTAGCAACAGAGAGCCAGTTGCTGGTCAGTTCATCCCCCTATCACCAGAGCCTCAGGAATGTCGTAGGAGGATGAGGAGGAGAGACCTGCAAGACAGAAAGCACAGTGCTCATCTGGCAGCACGACACTGGTCCAGCACCAACAGTGAGGATGAGTGCTTGCAGGAACAGGACTGAGGCAGCCAGCATGTGCATGATGTAATACAAGCTGCTGAGAAGCATGGTATTTAAAAGCAACAGAAAAGGGAGTGGCTGTAAGGAAGCAACTTGTCTGATAGTTACTGACCTTGCTGCCTATACTTTGGATTATCGTCTACATCCCTGACCCTGGACTGTATCTTCATATCCTTGCTCTCAGATTGCCCTTCAGATTTGTAGCTATGAGTATTGTCTGCTTCGTGCCTGAACTTTGGAAATGGATTATAATACCTGGCCCTGGAACTGCTCTACAAACACTGATGCCTGGAAACTGCATCTGTGTGCCTGCTCAGAGGATGCCAGTTAGCAGGACAGGGAGTTTCCTCCAACCCTCAATGGTCTGGCGGGCAGCAAAGGTTGGCAAAGCCTTGCTATAAAATGAGATGGCTGCCAAGAGAATGACCATGATCTTGGATGCCAGGCCCTTCTCCCTCAAAGAGGCAAGATACTGCAGGACCATGATCTCAGAGGTGAGCCAAGTGCTCTACCTCTTGCAGCCATGAAGAAGTCCAGAAAGGCCACCATGGCCCTTGAATAATAACACTGCTTGGAGGGAACCATGGAATTAAATATTCCCTGCATAATCAGCGACTGCCATGTGCCCACAACTCCTCCAGGAAGGTGTCCAGATGGCAGTTCATGTTGGGACTAGAGCCCAGAACCTCTCCGCCTGAAAGCAAGACATGGCATCTGCAACATTGTTATCTCTGCCTGCAGTATTTTGAGCTGCAAAGGAGATATTAGCAGTCAGGCAAGTAAGGACAAACCTGCACACAAGGTGCATGACCCACTCAGCCTGATTATCACACCAGAAATGCACCCTCCTGTTCCTAAAAAGGTCCTCCCATATTATTACTGCTACCAGGATTGGAAAGAATTTTAGAAGGGTGAGGTCCAAGGGGGCAGGCCACCACTGTGCGCACCACTGACTGGCAAAGTAAATGCTGAACCTGATGTTCCCCAATGCACCCAAGTGGACCTGCTTCAAGGTGCCCAGGTCCAAGGGTGATTGCCAGAGTGAGACCCCATTAAAAGTGGAAAGGAAGGAAAGTCAAATCTCCAGGTTGGCATTCATGCCTCAGAGATTCTGATGTGATGGTGTGGGGAGTATCTTTCTATTGTCATCCTGACAAGGAGAACACAGAAGGCTCACCCAGAGGCCAGAGGTACCACTAACGGAGTCCAGTAGGATCTCTAAATACACCAGTTGCGTGCAGGTGCCTCAGATTTGCTGTGGGCCATGGTATGCCCAGTTACTCTACCAGAGTATGGAAGGTGACCAAGTAGCTGACACGGGCAGGGCTGCCTGCTGGACTGGCAAACAGGAAATCATCTAGGTAGTGTGTGATGTAGGGGGACTGGATCTAGTTTTGACCATCCACTCCAGGAAGGTGCTCAAGTTTTCAAAGTTTCATAGGCCATGCAGGCCATGCTGTCCATATACCACAGGCCATGTAGCTTGAAACCCAGAAGGCAAAAATCTCTGGATGGACGAGCCCAGCAATCACTTCTTTCATGCCTTGTGATTTCAGTTGGGGGGTGGGGCAGAAGGGAACACAGCAAAATACAGCTGTGAGGAGGGAAGAAGGGCCTTGATTTCAACTCCAATAAAAGAGGAGGGGTGCAAAAATGGCAGGGATGACTCACCCAGGCCTGACGATGGCAGGATTTCAGATTGTTGGGAGGGAGGCTTCTGCTCTGGGCTGTCAAGGACAACCTGCTGGCTCCATGTAGTATTTCTGCTGCATCCATAAGCACAAACGAGGCCACAACTGGAGCCTCCAGCAATCCCTCTTCAGCTGCTGAAGCTTCCTTGCCGAAACTGCAACACTGCTGCCAATTTCTGCTGCCACTGATCTCCCTGATGCTTGCTGCTGGTGCTCTGTCTTTGCTTGCCAGCTGGAGCCAACTGAGCAAGTGCCAGGCAGCAGCTTGACCTAATAAAGGGGAGGGGCAGGCCAGAGGGAAGATTCTGTTTTTCAGGCCCCATCCCTCCAGGCCAACCCAGACAGCCAGCAATTGGCTGGCCAGGGCTCCTTGCAGGCACCACAAGGCTTCATGCCACTGTTGCAGTCAAAGGGAGGAACCTCCTTTATTCAGACTCTATAGTCACCCTGCAGCCTCAAAATGGCCCCAAGTAAGCCTGAAGATGTTATAGTTCTAAATTTCTCAGGGGAAAATTCCAGCTTTTGATCATTGTAATTGTACTTTTATGTTCTTTTCCCAACACTACAGTACCCACAGAATTCCACACAGGGCCACATTATAGAGCTGGACGGGCGTTACAATACTGGCCATCTTGTTTTCAATCCTTTTCTTAATAAGCCTTATTGTAGAATTTTCTTTTTTCAACAGTGCCACAGACCAAGAGAACATTTTAATCAGTATGTTCACAGTGACCCCAAGATCTCTCTTTTTGGTTAGTCACTAAAAATAAATTACTGCCAGTTCAGATCTCATCAGTTTATGGCCTAAATTTAAGGTTTTTCTCACAATGTGCATCACTATACACTGATGCTGAACGTCATCCACTCAGCCAGACTGGGGAGATTCTTTTTTTGAGCACCTCAGAATCTGCTTCGGTTCTCACCATTTAGATATATTGTTATCTGCAAACCTGGCCAGTTTTACTGCTCACCCCCAATTCCAGCTCATTTATGAACAGATTAAATAACACTGATCCTAGTATGAATCCTGTGGAATATCCCTGTTTACTTCTCTCCACTGCAAGATCTATCCTTTTACTCCTATATTTTGCTTCCTATAATTTAACCAGTTTCTAATCCATGAAAGGATCTGTTCTTATCCCATTTACTCACGAACCTCAATGAAAGCATTGGTCAAATGCTTTTGGAAGTCTGAATATGTAATATCTACCAGATCACCCTTGACCACATGTATGCTAACCTTCTCAGACAACTCCGAAAAGTTGATGAGACATGACTTCCCTTTACAAAAGTGTGCTAATTCTCCTCAGTAGGGTGTTTTCTCTGTGTGCTCTATTATTCTAAATAATAATTTCCACCAATTTGACCAGAACAAGCAAGCTGGTTTGTAATTTCCTGAATCACATCTAAATCCCTTTTTATAATTGGAATTACATTTGCTACCTCCCAGTCATCTAGGAGGCTGATTTTAGTTACAAATTGCATATTTTTGTTATAGGAACATCTGAGTTCCTTAAGAACCCTCAGGTGTGTGCCATTTGGACCCAGAGACTTGTTAGTTTTTAATTTGCCCATTAGCCTAGCTTCATATCTTGTCACTTCTATTTTACTCAGTTCTTCTGGCACCCTTCATAAAAACAGCTGTTCCAGCATGAGTAATGGCCCTACATTTTCTTAACCTGTTCAGTTTCTTTGCAATACCTCTGTCTTTCTTCAGCAATCCTTTGTCATCCTGCTTCTGATGATGAAATACTTAAAATGCTTGGTGACAGGAATTTGTTCTTCTCAGCATAACTGTGTTTGTATGAGTTGTGTTAATTCAATCCCCTTAAGTAAGAGGCCTCTCATTTTTCTATGGTTACTCACTCTGGTGGGTACACGAATGTCAGTACAAAGACATAGAGTATGAAGTTTTACTGATATGAATTAAATGGTTTTTGCAAGACATTACTGACCTGGATAGCCCAGGCAAGCCAATCTTGTTAGATCTCAGAAACTAATCAGGGTCAGCATTGGTTAGTACTTGGAAAGGCGACCTGCAAGGAATACCAGGGCAGAGGCAGGTAATGGCAAACCACCTCTGAAATGTCTCTTGCCTTAAAAATGTCTAGTTTGCCACCTAGTGGTGCAAAACGCTAAAAGAGCTAGACCTTTTGGCTGCCAGACCATATTAGGATCTTCTGGCTATACTACACACACTGCCATACAGTAATTATTAATTATTATTATTATTATTATTACTTTACAACTTACTATGAAAGCAAATTGCAAAATGCAGACTGAATCAGATGCATGATACAAAATTATGTATGAAAAAGCAAGGAGAAACCACTAGGCATTATAAAACACTTGAAACAAGAAGTTTAAAACTTAACAGCAAGCTTAAATTAAGATTTAGATTAGATTAGATTAGATTAGATTAGATTTAGTCAATCTAAATGTAAAAGTTAAATCATCAATTGCCACCCTAGTACCTTTCTGTCCTTCTAGTTTAAGCTCGGTTTCTTAGCAAGCAAGCTGGCACAGTTACATAGCTACCTATCCAAGGATCCAGGAAGGCTGAAGAGGCAGGCTTGTAAGCCTCCCAACCCTTAGAGTCAGGAGGAGGGGAGGACAGGGTGAGGATAGGCCTTTTGCAGGCCTCAAGATATCCTCAAAGCATGAGGACCTTAAACAGAAAGGCTAGTTCTGGCCTGAAAAGAAAAGCTGCTCAAAATGTAAAGCTGTTACCAAACCTGTCTTCCTCCAGGACTTTTTTATATTTCCCTTGGACAAGGGCAGTACCATGATGGCATGTCACTCCTAAGAGGCATGACTTAATTTTTCATTGTTTACTTTGGTACCCAGGGGGACTGCAACCGCCTTACCCATAACATCTTCCCAGTATCTTCCTAGTCAGGGAGAGGAGCTAGAGGCTGGAGAAGTCATGATGGAGCCAGACCATAGTGAGGGCTGGAAGCAGAGGCTGGGTGATGTGAAACACCAGATCTGCAGTAGATGGGACTGTCAGAGGCTTGGCAGGATGACATTCAGGGCCATGATGCACAGCATGAGTTCTTAATAGAGACCTGTAGAACTCTGTATTTATTAATTTTTTAAAAAAACTGAGTCAGGGAGGGCCACCCTGGCACACTAAAGCCAAAGGCCCCTGGGATGAGGCCACACAGAAGTGACATAAGGTAACTGATAGACTAGCTCTTAGAAACAGTGGTGTTCACATGTTCTGTGTCTCCTATTCCACTTTATCCTCACTACAGAACCTTGAGAAATATGTTAGGGAGTAAGAGGGTGAGTAGCCCAAAGTCGCTCAGTGAGTTTCAAGCCTCAGTGGGGATGTAAACCTAGGTCTTCCAGGCCTGTTAAACATTTATGTATATTCATAATCGGATATGAAACAAAATTCTCTTTGTTTTTACAAAAAAAAAAAGATGAAGCCTTATCCTGTTTTATTTCACAAGTCCACTAATGGTGCCAAGTTTATGCCTGTAAAAGTCTCTTCATCTCTAAAACAGGGCTGGATGAGCTACTTCTGTCACCTGTAGAAGGAAATCTGAGACTGTACAACAGGGTTCTACTGTTTCTTTTGTTGGATGCTGACCTGAGAAGTATCAGATATTCTGAGCAGAAAAGCTTTTTTCATAAGCTTGTTCTGTAGAGACAAGGGCCTTTCTAGCTCAGCAGGTGATGCTGCAGAAAGCCTGCTGTGGCTTAAACAAGTTTGTATTCCTTTATAGCTCAACATTTTTAGAGCAACCCTATAGTGTACAATGAGTTTTTAAAACTTACATTTTTCACTGACCTTTGGACCTGAACTTTTTTTGTTCCTATTTGATACCTGAATATCATATACAGTAGTAAAGGTTTTGAAGGCACGGACGGGGGGGTGTGTGTTGCTTTGAAAGCTTTCTGATGTCCACCAAAAGAAGCCTTATGTTAAAGCTATGGAGCTGGGGAGGGGTATATACACTGCATGCTTCTTCTGACACAGAAACATGCTATTTGCCTGTTTGCTTCATAATATCAGATTCCTCTAAGTTATGACAGAGTTTTGTATGTTTTAAACCTGGGATAGCCAAATTCTGCACACCTGGAAATTACTGTGTTCTCTGGACATTGTTGCTGGAGGTAGAAGTGTTTTTTGCTGAATAAACTGATCTGCTCATCGGTGGTTGGGGTCCATAATAACTCAGTAACCAACTACCAATAAGAAATTCCCAATTTACATTATACATAATTGTGATAGTACCTATTACATTCAAAAACCAAAACAGCCATATGAGATTACAAGCATCAACCTTGCTAAACAGCAAGGTTGTACAAGAGTAAGGCAACCTCCATGCCTCCCCTCTCGCTGCAGCCTGATTTGCCCCACAGAATTGAGATTTTGTGGGTCAGTGGACCCAAAAGAACAGTGTGTGGAGCCAGTGATGAAATTGCATAAATCTCTCCTCTGTTGCAGGCAGAAAAACCATTCCATCAGTGGAATTGCTGTGTTGCTAATGGAACAGCACCTGTGGGTTGAGTCTTGACTAATTTTTCCGCTAATGGAAAGTGTGGGGTACTTTCCGCCATTTACCTCTTCCTGCTGCAGACCTCTGATTTGCCTCGCATGTTGTTCTTCAGGGTCCCCTGTCCCCCAGAAGCAGTATTTTGGGAAAACCAAACCAAGCAGATCTACCTGTGCAAAGAATGAGGGAAACAGCCTGGGTTTTTTTTTAAAAAATATTGCTCTTTCCCTCCATTCAAAGTGACTTAAAATATAATTTTACATACAGTAGTTGTGTTTGTGAGGAAAGGACCCTTAAATCAATGGTGGGTTTTTTTGGCAATTAGGCTCTGTGACTCCCTTCTCATATTTCTCCAAACATAAAGGGAAATGGGGTGTAACATTTTTACTTGATGAATGGGGAACAAATAGGGAAAATCATTTGTCAGGATAACAAATTCACACTGTTTTTGTAGGATAGATCTTGATACTTGATTCTTGAAGAACCTAACACACTTACCTATCCTGCGAAGATGTTATGATGGACCCCTTCTCGTTCAGTACTGTATGGCAGATTTTCCCACCTAAACACTAAATAGCTGTTCCCCACTCTGTCTGAGCAGCCCCTTAGTAGCATATTTTAATAGCAGAATTATAACTCTCTGTAACTCCCACCCTGTGATAGAGAAGTTATATGGCTTTTGCCCAGGCCAGAGATTTATTGTAGTTAAGCAGGAGCCGTCTTATAATTCCCTTTGTAAATGGCACTTGACACGAAGTAAAGTTCAAACAGGAATGTTGATTTTATTGAACAGGCACATTTGGGTTAGGAATAGGCAGGGGATGAGAAACTGAGATAAATGTTGTTATTTATACAAATTATAATAATATTTTGAACAAGCAACAGAGTATAGTTGAAGCTTATTTTCTTAGAGACTCAGTTCTTTACTATGAGAGGTTTGTTTGTCTTGGAGATTTCTTTCAGCAACAGTGTGTCATGGAACTATCTTAGTTTCCTGGAGTTAGCACTTTCTTCGTGTATTTAAATATCTCCCTTGTGGGATTACAACTTTCCTTTTGACTCTTGAATCTAAGACTGTTTCCCTTTTCACACAAACCAGGGGTCCCTTCTGAGTTGAACCGACTGAATAACTGCGTAAGAAATATCCTCCTCTTTCTAGGAACAATAATCCTTTTCTTTTTGGCTAGACAGGCAGTTTCAACCTTCTGTTCAGTCTCTTCTGTCAAACCTAAACCACAGTACTGGAGGGTATGAATAAATGGAATTCAGCTAAGGCTGACACTTAGACGTCAGGTTCTAATTTCTGAATTTTTCCTCGTTGTGCCCCTTCACTTCACAGGTGAGCTTGTCTATTTCCCTCTGACAGCTACACTAGCTTCACCTGTCTGGGTTTTGACAAGCCAGAGATTAAACAAAGCAAAAAAGACCCTTTTCCTCAGTACTCAGTTGTTCTTAAAGCTCTCCTTAGCTGGCACTGACCAATCAGAGAGGCACTAACCTTTTAAACTCGCAGCTGTCTGAATTTGATGCACTATGCATCCTGCTTTTGGAGGTCAGTATGTCACAGATGCATGATAAGTGTTCCCAAAAAACAAATGGCTCTCTTGTTTTACACAGTGGGAAAGGGGATGTTCATTTTATGAATGTATGTTAACCTGTATGTTAACAAATTCTTATAAAAACACTTTCTTGCAAATAATAAGCAAATTGTGCAATTCTCTTCTTCATTATTTTTGGTTGAATATAGAATCAGCAAATGTGTCACAATCAAAAGGGACAGATATGGATATATAATTGCAAAGTACAGCAGAATGAGGCTATGCATTCATTTGGTTACATAGACAGTACAACCACTTCTGTAGGAACTAAAACAAATTTTGTGCTCATCACTACTCCGCAACTAAGGCTGTGGCTCTTTGTTAGAGCATCTGCGTGGCATGCAGAAGGTCTCAGGTTCAATCCCCAGCCTCTCCAGTTAAAGGAATCAGGGAGTAGGTGATGTGAAAGATCTCAGCCTTAGACCCTGGAGGATTGCTGCTTGTCTAATACATTAGACAGTACTGACCTTGATGGACTAATGGTCTGGTTCAGTATAAAACAGCTTCATGTGTGGTCATTACTGTAGCATAGGCTTTTGTAAAAGGTAAAGGTAAAGGTTCCCTTGCTCGAAAGCCAGTCGAATCCGACTCTAGGGTTGCGGTGCTCATCTCTGTTTCAAAGCCGAAGAGCCAGCGCTGTCCGAAGATGTTTCCGTGGTCATGTGGCCGGCATGACTAAACACCAAGGTGCACGGAACGCTGTTACCTTCCCACCGAAGTGGTACCTATTTATCTACTTGCAATTTCTTGCTTTCGAACTGCTAGGTTGGCAGGAGCTGGAACTAGAGACAGGAGCTCACCCCGTCATGCAGCACCTGGGTCTCGAACTGCTGAACTACTGACCTTCCACAGCCTGCAGTTCAGCATCTTAACCACTTGAGCCACCGCAGCTCTTTTGTAGGCACTAGCTTACTTCTACAACTGGGGATGGCTGTTGCTCTCCTATCTTAGTACCAACAGACGTCACGCTGGCCACTACTGGAAAACAAATACTTGACCAGATGGACTGTTGGTCTGATCTAGCAAGGCTCTCCTTGTTATGATATGACATATATGTTCTTTACAAATGCATCAGTCCCTTACACTTAGTAACTTAGCGTCGTACATGGGATTATTCACACTGGCAGTGTCTTTTGGAAGAGGCAGGAGGAAAACTTTTGTTTCAGATCTGTGCTAATGAAATATTGGCATCACATCAATGAATTCCAGCAGCTCTGCAACCCAGAACTTCAGAGGAAACTGGGAATTTGGAAAAGTGCCTTTCTGCTCACTGTTCCAAGTCAGGCTGGCTGTCACAATTACACAAGAGAGTCAGGGGACTGTGCCCTGAGAATGTGTACATGCCACTGTTAGACTCAACATGTAGAAACCTGAACATCATTTGCAATCTTTCCATAGATGCAGTTTATGTTGAAACCAAAGGTGCTGCACATGTGTTTTTCCCCCCATGGGGGTTGTGTTGCTGCTGTGATTGTTGCTCACTTTTCACTTATAACACAAATTCCACATGACACAAGGTAATCTGGTTTTTCATCATTATTAGCTGTGGTTTCCCTTTCACACTGAATATAAATTGCATACACTTAAACATCAGTGCTGTTGTCATGCCACTGTCATAATTCTCTGCCCACCTTTTTAACTGTTTTGTACACGTGTAACACTGCTCAAGATTAGTACAATACTACACTGTTATTTTAAAAAGAAGTGCAGTTTCATAGCATTACTCCAGAATAATGCAATATTTGAATCCTTTGGTAATATTAATTGCTGGAACATACATTGAAAAGGAAGAGAGTGCACTTCAGCAACTTCAGATGCTTATTGAGAGAGCAAGGAAAAACACTTGCCACTTGTGTTGTCATAATGTAGGACAACAGCATTATGATGTTGCCTTGACTCTTCCCCCGCCCCCATAAAAAGAAAATCTCAATTTTTTGGTCTCAGTGATGATACCGAATCAGTTCACTGTAAAAATGCAGAGGAAAGAGACAAAGGGAGCATTTCCTTTCATTTAAACACATGGACACATGTAAAAGATCATCTCCACAATGCCATGCCAGGAAAGATCCTTTTTTCATGTATAAAAACATCAGAATTTTTTGGGGAGAGGAGAGGAATGGGTGATTCATGATTTGTGCAGGAGCAGAGGATGATGTCTTCTGGAAACAAACAAAAGGCACATGGTTTGAGTTGCTGGAATGGAGACAAACCTCCATGTGCTTGCTTCCCTCCAAGCTATTTTCTACCAGATCACTTCCTACTAACTGAAACCAAAGTGAGTGACAAGAGTTATTTGAGAAAGTATGTTTAATATATTTTATAGCATTTTCTTCATGTAATGTTCAAGTTGTTTTCCAGGGTTTTAAAAAAATCATGTGATGCAATAAAACAATTTACTATACTATAACAATGGAAAATAGTAAGTACAGCGTCAAATGGCAGCATTAAAGTCTTAATGAAAACCACCAGCAACAATTCAGTTAAGACACTGGATTGAAAAGACTCCAAAGGTTTGAGCCTGCTTAAGGGAAAAGGAGTATTGATTTTAAAATGGCATTCTGTTGTACCATATTTTTCATGAGGTGCCTCAGTGGAATGCTCCCCCAAAGCAATGTTGCTGTCCTTTCCCAGAGAGAAAGCATTGTCTGTATTCATTAAGTTAAGAGCATAAGCACAATGAATTGGCAGTGCCAGAGTCTGAGCACTCCTTATGCAAAAATGTAGAGCAGTTAGCCATGACCCCATAACCAGTGCCTTGTATGTTTGATTAATAAATGCATACAGCACAAAACTAGGCTGGGGCCACTAATTATTGGGGCTTCAGCCACATGTAATTGTAAATGTACATGATGGTGCTCTTTTATTCTGGATTAATTTATGAGGAATAGCTATTACTTCTGACTCTGAACAAGTAATCAGTAACATGGATTCAGGTCACCACATAATGGCTGAAAAATTTCCATTCTCTTGCCACTCTACAGATATCCTGATTACATGTATAAGAGGGAAGGGGGACAGAGTAGTAAATGATCTGTGTTCAAGGTGATTGCTCTTTATCAGCATTAGTATCTCACAAAGAATGAAGTCAAAAAAGGCCGGAGAATGAAATAATATAACTTTAGAGCATATTATAGAAAAGAATGCCACAGATCCAGAGTATGTCTAATGTTCTGAAAGGTGATTCCCATGATCCTACATGTACATTCCATTTGGTGTTAGAGAGATGTTTGATTACCCTTTGGAGGCTGTCATTGCTCTTTTTCCTACAAGGCCAAAAGTGTCTGTTACCAACCCTGCCCAGAATCCCAGCATATATGTCTGCTATACTTTCCAACAGGAGCAAACTAATGGCCTTTAGGAAAACAGCTCTCTCTCTCTCTCTCTCTCTCTCTCTCTCTCTCTCTCTCTCTCTCTCTCTCTCTCTCTCTCTCTCACACACACACACACACACACACACACACACACACACACACACATTTTTTTTCCTGTCTTTTAACATGAAAGTTGATGAGTTCTGAAAAACACAAAAGCTTGCATACTACTTTGGGTCATTTTATCTCATGCATTTTGCTGGTGGAGTTTTCTTCAGACCAGTATGGCTATTTAGAACTTCTACTTACAGTTCATTGGTATCAACAGCACAAGTGTTCTAGTGCCAGGACACTGAGTCAAGGCAAAGAAAACACATGATTACCAAAATCCTATTCCATGCCCCAATTTACATCATATCCATTTGTCTGAAAATACTGAGGGTGTTTCATCACTCAAACAGTATAATTTGGAGGCATCTCAGTGAAAGCAATGATGTTTGATTCTCAGTAGTCTGGAATTTACATCAAAGTGCACCCATAACTTGGACCTGTGTCTGAAGTTCAAAGTACATTAGATTATACAATTTTGGAAGAAAACCCAATCCCTCCACTAGGACAGCCATTAAAAAGTTCAGATGGATTAATATCCTCATGCAAAACTTTCTTTTGTTGCATTCCTAATTATTGTAACTTTTTGGAGGAGTTGTATTTTTCATATGTGCATGTGTTAGCGCACCTGGAAGTCATGACAACCTCTGGTGACTGATTGTGTGTGGACATGGGAGTCATGGCAACCTCTGGTGACTGACCCCTACTGAGGGCCTGGAGGATATTTAGAGAAGTGACTGAATAAAGCCTGCATCCATCTCCCGACTGCTGGTATTCCAAGGAGGTCTTCCACCAAGAACTTGCCAGAGTCAAACCTGCTTAGCTTCCGAGATCTGACGAGATTGAGCTTACTTGGGCTATCCAGGTCAGGGCAATTATTGTAACATTTACTGAGTTATACATAGACTCAGATTATATGATACAGTTTTGAACTACTCAGAACAGGATTCTCAAACCAAAACAATCTGGTGGTAGGCATTATTTTCCACTTTGTAGGGCTGCCCATCTGCTAAATGTGGCAAGTGCAGCCCCACACAATGGAGCAAAAACTGCTTCCAAAGCTGAATTGGCTCAGGAAAGTGGTGCAAAGGGAAAGGCCAAAACCCTTACTTCTTTAGTGCTGCATTCCTGATCCAACTTGGGCTCTGCAGTGCCATGCTTGGAGAAGTAAGTTCTTCCCTGCTGCCACATGGCTGTGGGGAAAACAAATCAGACCAGGCAAACACAGCCTCACTGATTAAAAAAAAATATTATGTAATGTGGCCCTCAGAAAATGTCACATTTTGGTTACTACAAGAACCTATAATTTTTTTTCATCGTAATACAGAATCTTGCTTTATCTGGAATGTGAAGAAAAAACAAAGAAAGATCATAACTCATATGCTGTGATTTTAATTCAAATTAAATACATCAGTATCAATATATCAATAGTGTATTGACCATAGTTACCTTTTCTTACCAAAAGGAAAACAGTAATTGAAATAATTCTGGTGCAAAGACACACAAAGGAAGGAACTTTTATCAGTACAATATTTTGCCTCTATTAATGCAGCCCTGTTACCACCACTGCAAAGCCCTTCTTGAATAGTTCAGTTTTGCATAGTTTGTGGAAGGCCAGGAGAGTGGGAGCTTTCCTGACCTCCTCAGGCAGGCCATTCCACAAGGCAGAAGCCACAGGGGAGAAAAGCCCATGTATGGGCAGTTGTTGATTTTTTTTCCATTTGCAGGTTGGCACCTACAGAAGCTCCTGTTGACTTAAGCAAAGTTATTGAGATGGAGGATAGAAAGAACGAGGGTTTCACAAGGCCAAGGCCATGAAGGGCTTTATGATAGCCAATACCTTAAACTGAGCCCGGGAACAGATGGGCAGAATGGGAGTACTAGGCATGCTCTGTCTGTTGTTGTTCAGTTGCACAGTCGAGTCCGACTCTTTGCGACCCCATGGACCAGATCACGCCAGGCCCTCCTGTCTTCCGCTGTCCGCTGAAGTTTGCTCAATTTCATGTTCGTTGCATCGATGACACTGTCTAACCATCTCATCCTTTGCCGTCCCCTTCTTCTTTTACCTTCAATCTTTCCCAGCATCAGGGTCTTCTCCAGTGAATGCTCCCTTCTCATTTGGTGGCCAAAGTATTTGAGCTTCAGCTTCAGGATCTGGCCTTCCAGGGAACAGTCAGGGTTGATTTCTTTTAGGATTGACTGATTTGATCTCCTTGCAGTCCAAGGGACTCTCAAGAGTCTTCTCCAACACCATAGTTCAAAAGAATCTATTCTTCGGCGCTCGGCCTTCCTTATAGTCCAACTCTCGCAGCCATACATTACTACGGGGAATACCATTGCTTTGACCATGCGGACTTTTGTTGGCAGGGTGATGTCTCTGCTTTTTATCATGCTGTTTAGGTTTGCCATCGCTTTCCTCCCAAGGAGCAGGCGTCTTTTAATTTCATGGCTGCAGTGATCTGGGATCCTAGGAACGTGAAGTCTGTCACTACTTCTACGACTTCCCCTTCTATTTGCCAAGGAGTGATGGGGCCAGATGCCATGATCTTAGTTTTTTTGATGTTGAGCTTCAAGCCCACTTTTGCGCTCTCCTCTTTCACCCTGAGCAAGAGGCTCTTTAGGTCCTCTTCACTTTCTGCCATCAGAGTGGTATCGTCTGCATATCTGAGGTTATTGATCTTTTCCCCAGCAATCTTAACTCCCGCTTGTGATTCATCCAGGCCAGTATTTCGCATGATGTACTCTGCATATAAATTAAATAAGCAAGGTGACAATATACATCCTTGTCGTACTCCTTTTCCTATGCTAAACCAATCAGTTGTTCCATATCCGGTTCTAACTGTTGCTTCTTGACCTTTATACAGGTTTCTCAGGAGACATGTGAGGTGGTCCGGTACTCCCATCTCTTTAAGAACCTGCCATAATTTATTGTGATCCACACAATCAAAGGCTTTAGCATAGTCAATGAAGCAGAAGTAGATGTTTTTCTGGTACTCTCTTGCTTTCTCCATAATCCAGCGAATGTTGGCAATTTGATCTCTAGTTCCTCTACCTCTTCGAAACCCAGCTTGTACTTCTGGCAGTTCTCTATCCACGTACTGTTGGAGCCTAGCTTGTAGGATTTTGAGCATGACCTTGCTAGCGTGTGAAATGAGTGCAATTGTGCGATAGTTTGAACATTCCTTGACATTGCCCTTCTTTGGGATTGGAATATACACTGACCTTTTCCAATCCTGTGGCCACTGTTGTGTTTTCCAAATTTGTTGGCAAATTGAGTGCAGCACTTTAACAGCATCTTCTTTTAAGACTTTGAATAACTCAGCTGGGATACCATCACCTCCACTAGCTTTGTTGTTAGTAATGCTTTCTAAGGCCCATTTAACTTCGCTTTCCAGGATGTCTGGCTCGAGGTCAGTGATTATACCATCGTGGTGGTCAAGGACATTGAGGTCCTTCTTGTATAGTTCTTCTGTGTATTCTTGCCATCTTTTCCTAATCTCTTCTGCTTCTGTTAGGTCCCTACCGTTTTTGTCCTTTATCATGGCCAGTTTTGCATGGAACGTTCCCTTGATTTCTCCAATTTTCTTGAAGAGATCTCTAGTCCTTCCCAATCTATTGTTTTCCTCTATTACTTTGCATTGTTCATTCAGGAAAGCTTCCTTATCTCTCCTTGCTGTTCTCTGGAAATCTGCATTCAGTTGGGCAAATCTTTCCTTTTCACCGTTGCCTTTAGCTTTCCTTCTTTCCTCTGCTATGTGTAAAGCCCCATCAGACAGCCACTTTGCTTTTTTGCATTTCTTTTTCTTTGGGATGGCGGTGATTGCTGCCTCCTTTACAATGTCACGGACCTCTGTCCATAGTTCTTCAGGCACTCTGTCTATCAAATCTAGTCCCTTAAACCTATTCTTCACCTCTACTGTATATTCATCAGGGATGCGATCTAGGTCAAATCTAAATGGCCTTGTGGTTTTCCCAACTTTCTTCAATTTAAGTCTGAATTTTGCAATGAGTAGCTCATGATCTGAGCCACAGTCAGCTCCAGGTCTTGTTTTTACTGACTGGATAGAGCTTCTCCATCTTTGACTGCAAATTATATAGTCAATCTGATTTCGGTGTTGCCCATCTGGTGATGTCCATGTGTAGAGACGCCTCTTAAGTTGTTGGAAAAGGGTGTTCGCTATGACCAGCGTGTTTTCTTGACAAAACTCTGTTAGCCTTTGCCCTGCTTCATTTTGTTCTCCAAGGCCAAACTTGTCTGTTATTCCGGTTACCTTTTGATTTCCTACTTTAGCATTCCAGTCCCCTATGATGATGAGGACATCATTTTTTGGTGTTAGTTCTATGAGCTGTTGTAGGTCTTCATAGAACTGGTCCACTTCAGCCTCTTCTGCAGCAGTGGTTGGGGCATAGACTTGGATTACTGTGATATTGAATGGTTTGCCTTGGATTCGGACCGAGATCATTCTGTCATTTTTGAGATTGTATCCCAATACTGCCTTTCTCACTCTCTTGTTGACTATAAAGGCCACACCATTTTTTCTACGGGATTCCGGGCCACAGTAGTAGATATAATGGTCTTCTGAGTTAAATTCACCCATTCCTGTCCACTTTAGTTCACTGACTCCCAAGATGTCAATGTTCATTCTTGCCATCTCATTTTTGACCACGTCAAGCTTACCTTGATTCATAGACCTTACATTCCAGGTTCCTATGCAGTATTGTTCTTTGCAGCATCGAACTTTCCTTTCACCATCAGACACACCCACAACTGAGCGTCCTTTCGGCTTTGGCCCAGCCGCTTCACTCTTTCTGGGGTTACTCGTACTTGCCCTCTGCTCTTCCCCAGTAGCATATTGGACACCTTCCGACCTGAGGGGCTCATCTTCCGGCGTCATATCTTTTAGCCTTTTGTCACTGTCCATGGGGTTTTCTTGGCAAAGATACTGGAGTGGATTGCCATTTCCTTCTCCAGGGGATCACGCTTGGTCTGAGTTCTCTGCTGTGGCCTGTCCGTCCTGGGTGGCCCTCCATGGCATAGCCCACAGCCTCATCGAACCACGCAAGCCCCCTCGCCACGACAAGGCAGTGATCCATGAGGGAGATGCTCTGTCTAGCTCCCATTAATAGCTGAGCCTCAGCATTCTGGGCTGGTTGGAGTTTCTGAGTTGATTTTGAGGGGAGACCAATGTACAGTGCATTACAGTAGTCTAATATCGATGTTACTGTGGCATGGATCCAGGTGGCCAGGTCAGATATATCAAGGTAAGGGGCCATTTTAGGGACTAGGCTGAGTTGGTAGAAACCCTTTTTTGCAGTTGCATTAACTTGCTTCTCAGGTATAAAGCTAGATCCAGTATGACCCCAAGGCTTTTAAATGAGTTAGCAAGAGTCAGTTGAATGCCATCAAAAGTGTGGACAACATTGTCCTTCAAGATCTCCTTCCCAACCTCTGTCTTTTCAGGGTTTAATTTCCATGTGTGCACTTTTAGCCAGTTAATCATCTCAGCCAGGCAGCAGTTCAGGATTTCTACTGCATCACCAGGAAATTTGAATAAGGATATACACAGCTGAGTATTATCAGCATATTGATGACAACCGGCCCCAAAGCTATGAATGATTTGTCCTAAGGGCTTTATATGGAGATTAAAAACCACGGGGGATAGAATTGCGCCTTGTGGAATCCTAAAAGATAGGTCCCACATGGATTATAACTGGTTTCCAATAGCAACCCTTTGATGCTGAACATTACACTTTGCTTTTCAGACACTGGTTACTTGCAACTAAATCAGCCTATCAGATTTCAGAAGAATTAAGACTGGAAGGGTAGCTGTAAGTAAATCAGACAATTATGTACTCTTGCATTTCTTAGCTAGCAGAAATTAACATACATCTGTAAAGCCTTAAAACACTTAAAAGCGTTGGTCTGAAAAACAGAATAAAGTATGAATCCAGTGGCACCTTTAAGACCAACCAAGTTTTATTCAAGGTATACCTTGAATAAAACTTGGTTGATCTTAAAGGTGCCGCTAGACTCAAACTTTGTTCTGCTGCTTCAGACCAACACAGCTACCCACCTGAATGTATCTGCAAAAAATACCCAATGAATAATTAAAGCTAAAAGGCCACATATTGCCTTTTTGTTCATATTTTGAACATCAGTGCTTGCATGGCAATGTTTCAGACTGAGGAGTCCAATAAATGTTGTTCCTAAAAGTAGGTCTTGTTGGCAGTGTGTGGTCAACTGTAAGCTTTAATGGTTTAATTAAACTGTCATGCATGGGGAACTAAATACTTCAGTTGGAGGCTGTTAACTAGACAATCCACTTACACATAGTGATTCATGTCACTATGAGAGCACAGAGCAAGACTATCACAAACAATGGGAAAGGTATGCTTGCACATTCCTGCCCACACTTGCTTATTGCTGCTGAAAGTAAAGCTCTTTCTCTTCTTCCTTCATCATCTCGAGCTTTTCTCTTTCTTAATAGATCTTTGCAGTACATCTTCCTTCTCTTCCACAAGCTCCTTTGACATGAATTTCATGGACTGGTGAATTTACATTATTGTCATAGTAAACGTAACATCCCTGGATAACACATTTAACAAGCATAATTACTAATTAGAAGGCAATGTAGAACAATTCGTCTAACTCTTCCTTTTTTGTTTTGTCAAAAATCACTGAAGAATCAGAATTAACACAAAACCAGGGTTTTCAGATATCTTGTGACAACAGTAGAAAATAAATTCTTGACCTCCTCCACTCAATTTCCCAATTACGTAGAAAGGTCATTTGAGAGTAGGAGACCAGATCAGCCTGTGTTGTGTTCTGTTCCAATGCTTAGGTCATGTCTAGACAGATCACTGTCTGATTGTGTTCTTTCATTTGTGTCCAGAAATTGCAAGCTACAATGTTGTTGGGCCCATGTAGGAAGTCCCATACTGCAGAAAATTCAGCATTTTGGTGCTTTCATATACAGAAAAAAGTGCTAGCGAGCCTCTCAGTTTGATCATCATGTCTTTCATTTCTTTTGCACTTCACATGAATATACCAGATTTACCAAAATTTCTGCTTCTCAAACACTTCATACCCTGATCTCTAACATGAAGCTCTGGATGTTGAGCCATCAGTTCATTCTCTCTCTCTCTCTCTCTCTCTCTCTCTCTCTCTCTCTCTCTCTCTCTCTCTCTCTCTCTCTCTCGTCTCTCTCTCTCTCTCTCTCTCTCGCACACGCACACACCATTGTCATCTGTTTTCTGCCATTACTTTATCACTAGGTATGCATGATCAATCCCCAGAGATCACACAAATGAGTATAAGACTTGACAGCATGGTCCAAAAATGAAGACAGCACTCTTGATTCAGAATGAATGAGGACCCAAATCAAGGTCATTATGTTATGAATCCAGACAGTATATTGTAAGCATTCCCTTCAATTAAAATGATCTATGGCATGATAACTCCCTCTAACTTCCTAATTGGGAAAAAACACCCTTCCAGAAGACTAGTGTATTTTGATGAATAGCCCCAGACTGAAGAGGATTTAGGAGTATGCATCCCCTTTTGCTGTAGTGGTGAAAAAGGCAAACTCTGTGTTAGGGATTATTAGGAAAGGGATTGAGAATAAAACAGCCAATATTGTGATGCCTCTGTATAGATCTATGGTGTGGCCTCATTTGGAAAACTGTGTACAGTTCTGGTCATCGTATCTTCAAAAGGACACTGCAGAGCTGGGAAAAGTACAGAGGAGGGCAGCCAAGATGATTAGGGGGATGGAGCAACATGTGAGGAAAGGCTGAAGAGTCTGGTACTATTCAGTTTAGAAGAGAGATGACTAAGGGGGGGTATGATAGAGGTTTCTAAAATTAGTCATGGGGTGCAGAGAGTTGACAAAGTGAAATTTTTTTCCATCTCCCCAAATACTAGAACTTGAGGGCATCCAATAAAACTGATGAACAGTAGGTTCAGGACTGACAAAAGGAAATACTACTTTGCACAGAGACTGGCTGAGTTCAGACTGGCAATTTGCCCCGGTAGGGACCCGGGCCAGTGACGATTCAATTCCAGAGTAAATTGGGCGTTCACACAGGCACATCTGCCTGGCATCCCCCACCCATAGCCAACCCGTGCTGTTGCGCTTCACCGCTGGATTAAAAAGATACCTCATAAAACTGGTAGCAAATCCGAAAGCCCGCGTGTGTTGCGCGTTTCTCCGCTTTCGGGAAGTCTGAACGCACAGCTGAAAAGCCGGGAGCAACCCGTGTTGGGCAGAAGGCAGCAGCGATATGATTGGCCGTGCTCTGCTCTACTGCCTAATGCGGTGCCGGCGCTGTGGGGTCCTCCCCCAATCGGCAAAATGCGCTTACACCCATACACCCATACACCCACAGCCGAATTAATGGGGAAATGCTGAATACAGTGTGCCTCCCGGCACGGCAGTCTAAACACTCCTGCCCGCTCCGCCCCGTATTTTCCGGCAGCGGCCCGGGCTGTGTAAATGGGAAAACCCGGAACAGTTTATTCCGGGGCTTTTTTGCCACAACTGGCTACCGGAGCAAACTGCCAGTCTGAACTCAGCCACTAATTAAAATGTGGAATTCATTGCCAGAGCATGTAGTGATGGCCTCAGGAATAAACAGCTTTAAAGCAGGATGAGATAGATTCATGGATATTAAGTCTATCAGTGGCTACTAGCCATGGTGACTTGAGGGAAACCTCCACATTCAGAGGCACTAATGCTCTGAATCCCAAAGCCAGGAGACAACATCAGGGGAAAGTCTTGGTCTCTATGCCCTATTATTGGCCCTCCAGAGGAATGGTTGGCCACAGTCTGAGGCAGTATAACTCTGATCTTTAGTATTCTTCTTTGTTAACAGATTCTTAAATTTATCATCTGCATTTTTAAAACACATTGTATTACAGACTGCTAGCACATGCATATTTGCATTTGATCACAATATATATTATCTTCATATTAACACCAGCTCTTTCACAAAGCCTCATTTTTGGGAATCCTATCAACTTTTGGGAATCCCCTCAAATTTCTTTGTCTAAAATTTAACTTTTCCTTGCTTGAATTGTTTTGTATTACATTTTATCCTGTTTCTCTTAGAATTCAAGGTGGCATACGTAAGGTTATTAGGAAATGGACAGTCCAGAACCCATATCAGCTTCAGGAAGGCTGTTTTATCTTGCTCCTTCAAATCATATTTTGAGGTCCTGCATGTTACAGTGCTGGGTCTTAGGTAGCCAGCTGAAAGCAAGATACAGAAATTCCCCAGAGGCCTGAGACACAACAAATTGCAGGCATATGGAGAATGGACAAAAACTTATAGAAGCCAGATCTAACAGCCCACAGTCAAGACCACCTTGCCGTCCCAGGTTTTAGGACAGTGCATCCATTGTGCAGAAAGTTCTAGAGCTTTCACAGATAGGAACCTTTGTGCTCCCTACTGAGGCTAGTGTGGTTCTTCAGTCTGCATAGGAGCGCGTCCACTTAGTGGATGCAACAGGGAATGTTTATTAGACTACAATTGCCCCCTTTTTCTTTATCAAGTAGTTATTTCTGGATGTCAGGTTCCCAGTCAACTCACACTTCACATGGCCTTTCTTTTATGAAAGTTTATTGAAGAGTTTTGAGATGCTGCAAAGGTGACTTCTTTGTCAGAACTGGGGAGCAAAGGCAGGGACCCGGTGTATAACTAAACCCCACATTCCACATCTATGTCACACATTCATAACTATAAGCAATCCTAAGAACCCAGACGAATACAATGGTTCAACTAGCCGTTCAAAAGTCTTATCAAATTCAAGGACACTCTCATGTGAAAGTTCCTGAGGTGCTGCTTGGGAAAATGGTTACCAGTGTTGCCTCTCTAGTCTACAAGCGTTCACACAGTCTCTTCCTCTCCTACAGTCTCTCTCCCTCCTAACAGGAATGTCAGCGAGGGTGAGCGATAAGTGGACAGCTGGATACATCTGCTATAGCTGGCAAAAGCAACGGGGAAGGGAATGGGGATGCAGATTACAATAAGCAGGTTGATAATGCCACAGGTACAGATTACAAAGGAACAGGCGAACCCAAGTCTGACACTGGAATAATTTGAATATTGGTACAGAAGCCCATTTTTTTGTTATGTATTACTTCAAAGAGCATTGAGGCGTTACCTCCACATTAGGCCCTCCGACTTAGGCATTCCTAACTCAGATCAGGCTGTTACTTGGCTGGGAGAGTCCCATAGTGCCCTCACTGGAAAGTCTGTCAGGGATTTCATAAGAGGACACATCAGGAATGACAGCAGGTAGAATCAAGAGTGATTCTGCGAGACAGTAACAGCTACTGAAGAGATAAGGCCACATTTTGTTGTCCCCAGCATTGCCACTAGATTGAGCTTTAGCCCAACAGCATGGGGGGGGGCAATGTGATTACTGCCTGGAATCACACCCTGAAGACAGCAGGTATCACTATGCTGCTATTACTTACAGCTGCAGTGGTGTGCAAATAAGCCTAGAGCACACAACAAACAACAGTCACATGATCCCATATAGTAGATGCAGGAATTCAGCATAGACTGAATGTGTTCTAGAGGCAGCCATGTGATGAAGGGATTTGGCACTTAATATGAAAAGAGAAAATAAAAGGAAGGGAGAAAATATCTTAGACGTGTATTTGTGTTCTAGGCCTTTCATAGGGTGGCAAGTCACGACTAAGCATCCCCATACTAATGTCTAAGTATATAAAATAACAAGGACTTCTGGAATGACATTTCTGTCAATTCATTCATATTTTCTCCTAAAGAAATGATGGGACTTGATGCAGGCTACAGGGATGAGTCCATCAAATCCTGGTTGATCACCATATTAATGAGGGAGAATGGATAGTCTGGAGGATATGAAACCAAAGTGATTAACGTAACAACCCCAGAGGAAGACACAGTCCCAGCACTGCTGCCACTGTCGGGTTGGGACACAGTTTGACAACCTGAAAATAAACATGGATTATCACTTAAGGCATATGAATGCTTCATCAGGCAGGCTGCCTATCCTCTTGCAAACGTTCATCACATGAAGTTTGTTGTTTCAGGCCTTTCACTTGTCTAAAGCATTGGCAGCACCTGTTTTTCTGCTCCAGTGCATCTGAAAGACAGACTACAGTGACTGCAGTGGCCATAAATGAAACCTGTGAATTCAAATGGCTTTTTGTAGTTGCGTATAGAGGCTTATGAATACAAACTGAACACCTCAGTATTCCAGGAAAATATTTTGAGATCAAAACTGTAATTTTCTGGGTCTGGAAAACATACTGTTAAATGCAGCAGGTAATTTTTCTGATATAATAAATTTTAATTGTGATTTCATGGTAATGTGTTTTTTTCTTCCATGCACTTTAATATATTTTTGTTGGAAAGATTTTTTTAAATTAAAAAATTAGTTTCCCAGAAAATGTCTTTGAGATGACAGAGATGAAGCTTTGCAGCCTCCCCTCTTCTGCACTTATAAGCTCAAAGAACATGTACCCATCTTTTGGAAGAGGCAGGAGTGGTGGTGGAAAGTGCAATCAGGTTGCAGCTGACTCATGGTGACCCTGTAGGGTTTTTAGGCAAGAGATGAACTGAAGTGGTTTGCCATTGCCTGCCTCTGCTTAGCAACCTTGAACATTCTTGGTGGTCTCTCATCCAAGGGCTAATCAGGGCCAAGCCTGCTTGGTTCCAAGATCTAATGAGATTGGGCAGGGCAGGGCAGGGCAGGGCAGGAAGGAGTTTGTGCATCTTAGTGCTGTCAAGTCACTTCCGACTTATGGCAACCCTATGAATTAATGTCCTCCAAAACTTCCTATCATTAACATCCTTGATCAGATATTGCAAACTGAGGGTCATGGCTTCCTTTATAGGACAAGTCTTCCTCTTTTCCTGGGTGACCTTGGGTCAGTCACAGTTCTCTCAGAACTCTCTCAGCCCCTCTTACCTCACAGGGCGTCTGTTGTGGGGAGAGGAAGGGAAGGTGATTGTAAGCCTCTCCGAAACTCCTTCGTGTAGTGAAGAGTGGAGTATAAAACCAACTCTTCTTTCTGCTACCTTCAGCTTTTCCTAGCATTATTGTCTTCTCTAGTGACTCCAGTCTTCTCATAATGTGATCAAAGTACAACAGCCCCAGTTTAGTCGTTTTAGCTTCTGGGGAGGGTTCAGGCTTGATTTGATCTAGAACCCACTTATTTGACTTTTTGGCTGTCTATGGTATCTGTAAAACTCTCCTCCAACACAAAATTTCAAATAAATTAACTTTCTTTCTGTCAGCCTTTTTTATTGTCCAACTTTCACACCAATACATAGTAATGGGGAATACTATGGCATGAATTAACTTGATCTTAGTCGCCAGCAATACATTCTTACAATCTCAGTCTCCTTTGACTTCTTGGTTGCAGTCTCCCTTTTGGTTGATGATGAAGCCAAGAAATAGAAAATTTTGAATAATTTCTATTTCTTCATTTCTTAAATTCCCCAGTAATTACTTTTGTCTTCTTAATGTTCACTTATAATCCTGCCTTAGTACTTTCTGCTTTAACCTTCATCACTAGTCATTTCAAGTCTTAACTATTTTCTGTCAGGAATGTGGTGACATCTGCATATCTCAAACTGTTAATGTTCCTGCCACCAATTTTCATGCCACCTTCATCTAAATCTAATCCAGCTTTCTTTATGATATATTCTGTCTATAGACTGAACAGATAGGGAGACAAAATACATCCTTGTTTGAACCATTTGCCAATTGGAAACCATTCTGTGTCTCCATATTCTATCCTAACAGTAGCCTCTTGTCTGGAGTACAGATTACACATCAAAACAATCAGATGCTATGGCACACTCCATTTCTTTTAAAACCAACCACCCACACAAACACTTTACTATAATGTATGAAACACAAGCTGATTTTCTTCTGAAATTCTCTGGTATGCTCTAGTAACCAATGAAAATTTGCAATATGAAAGAAGGAGCAGCACATATATTAATAAATGTCTGCAGCAAGGATCTCTTCATCCATGTTCTACAAATTTATCAAGCCCAGGTTCTGGTGATTGTACAGAAGTAAGGCATTCTTTCATTCCTCAGGAGGGAACTAATTCAGGTTAGACTAGAGGAACATCTATGTATTCTTCTCCTTCTCCAATACACTGAACAGAGGCATAATTCAAGCAGAAGCTGGATGACTATCTTTCGGGTATGTTGTAGGGCTATCTTTTGGCTATGCTCCTACAGAGTGCAGGGGGTTGTACTAGATAACCTGCAAGGTCCCTTTGAACTCTAACATTTTATGATTCTATGATTTTGAACAGGCAACAGAGTATAATTGAAGCTTATATTCTTAGAGACTCAGTTCTTAACTGTGAGAGGTTTGTTTGCCTTGGAGATTTCTTTCAGCAACAATATGTCTCAACAAAGTTTCATAAAACTATTTTGGTTTCCTGGAAATTAGTACTTTCTTCCTGTACTTGAATAACTTCTCTTGTGGGATTATAACTTTCCCTTTTTCACTCTTGAGGAGTCTAAGACTGTTTCCCTTTTCACATAAACCAGGGGTCCCTCTTGAATTGAACTCTCTGAACAACTGGGTAAGAAATATTCTCCTCTTTCTATGAGTAATAATCCTTTTCTGTTTGGCTACTGGCAGTTTCCCACCTCCTGTCCAGTCCCATCTGTCAAGCCTAAACCACAGTTCTGGAGACTGTGAATAAATGGAATTCAGCTAGGGCTGACACTTAGACTTTAAGTTTTGATTTTTGAACTTTTCCTCAATTGCGTTGGTACACAGTAAGGGCAAGGAATTGTGTCCCTTCACTTCTCAAGTGACTTGTCTGTTTACCTCAGACTGACACACACACACTCTCCTCCTGACTGGCAACTACCAATCAAGATCCAAATGATGACTGACTAAACTGACAGAACTTTTGAAAGCTCTCCTCAGCTGGCGCTGACCAGCAAGCAGGGGGTACACACAGGCAGCAGCCTGTCAATTAAAGTGCTTTACAGTGAGGCATTAACCCCTAATCTCCCAGCTCTGCTTTTGATGCACTGAGCATCCTGGTTTTGGAGGTCAGTTCTTCACTGTGTCATCTGCAAATTTAATGATTCCCTCCACCCCCTCATCCAGATCATTGATAAAAATATTTAAAAGTACCAGGCCCAAAACCGAGCCTTGTGGCACTCCACTGGATACTTCCTCCAATCAGATGAAATGCCATTGTTATTCTTTGGGTGTAGGTCTCTAGCCAATTCCCTATCCACCTAACTATCCTACAGTCTAGTCTGCAGTCCTCCAGTTTAATCATCAGGTCATGATGGGGAACCCTGTCAAAAGCTTTACGGAAATCCAGATAAACAATGTCAATGGCATTTCCATGATCCAGTAAGCTTGTCATTCAAAGAAGGAAACAAGGTTGGTCTGACATGACCTGTTGGGGACTGATCCTTTTAAAATCTGCTCAGTGTCTCTCTGGGTCAGAGGTCAGACTGACTGGGCTGTAGTTTTCTGGATCACCTTACCTCCCCTTTTTTTAAAGATTGGGATAACATTCACCCTTCTCCAGTCTTGTGGCATATCACCTGTCCTCCAAGTGGTCTTGAAGATGATGAACAAAGGTCTTGAAGATGATGGACAAGCTCTCTAGAAAGTTCTTAGAGCCCTCTTTGGATTTGTACTTATGTAATGGAGCCAGGTGCCTCTCAACAACCTCTGTGTCCATGTCAACCTCAGTCTGGATGACATGCCTTGCCTATTAGCATCTCCAGATGAGCCCATTCTCTTCTTCAGGGGAAAAACTGAGGCAAAATAGGCATTGAGCCTTTCTGCTTTCTCTCTGTCCTCTGTCAAGAGTTTCTCCATTTTCACCCAACAGTGGGCCTGTCATCTCTTTAATCTGAGTTTGCTCCTCACATAGCTGAAGAAGCTTTTCTTGTTATAGCAAGCCTCTGTAGCCCACAGTTCCCATCAAGATATAGAAGCATAGAAAGGGATTGTGAGTTGTAAGGGAGAAATTTTGATTGAAGGCATCCAAAGAAGACCATGTGCTGATAATAAAAGCTCAGTGATAATGATAATGAATTGCCTGTGGCCATCAGAATTCATGAAACTTTGGCCCTTGCTGAACAAGGCACAACAATTGAATACTCCATTCATATTTTAGTAGTGTTACATTTTATAAACAGCAGATCAACCACAAAACACAAATGATCCAATGTTCCCCAAGAAGTTATTCTTTCTGCAGTAATGCTCCTGGCAACATTGGTTCAAAATCAGCTCAAAAAGGAAATAGCTGCACTGCTTGACAATAAAAATGAGTCCTTGGAAGCAAGCCCCAAATTGAATGGGGCCAGCTTTGCTTTTTGAATTCAGGTGCCAAAAGTTCCCAAGTTTATGTGGCAAAATATGCACTACTTCTCAGTTTTGGATACCACATGCATGTTTAAAGAACCAGGTCTCTGCATAACAAATAGGATATAGTGGAAAGGCATATGATGTAGCAACCATTTAAAAACTTAAGCAGGTGTGAATCTGGTCAGTGCCTAGATGGGGAACATTCTTGGAACCCTAGCTTATACCATATGAAGCTGCCTATCAAAGTTAGTATTTTCTACTTTGACTGGCAGCAATTTTCCATGGTGTCATGTCTTTCACAGGATCTACTGCCCAGTCCTTTTAATTGGAGATGCTGGGTTTTGAACCTGGGATATTCTGCATATGAAGCAGATGCTCTACCACAGAGCCACAGCCTATCTCCAGGACACTCTTGGGGTTACATGTTGGTATAAATGAGATGAAAAAACATAGAAACAACTATGAAAGAAACAGGTTTTTGTTAGTATTTATTGCTGAGTTAGTTGGCCATTCAAATATGCATATACCTTCTACCTTTCATGGTACCACATATCTATTTTGCAAATTAAGCTCAAATGCATACAAAATGGAAATTCAAAATGCCTCTTGCTTGTCCATAAGTGTGTTTAGCATTATAGTTATATTTGTTTCTGTATTGTAGTCAATTGTCTGTTACCAGAACTGGCCCTTCTCCCAGCTTAAGACCAGGCAAGGCAAGGAGCAGTTCTTTGTATGGTAAAGGCTTTGGTGTGGGTAGAAAGAAACAGTCCAGGTATGATATGTTGGGAGGTGGTTAGCAGTGGTGTGTTCTACCCACTTAACACTTCAGAAACATTAAAGAGGAGTGTCAGGAATATGAAGATCAAGGTCGACCAGATGCGTTCAATATTTTCAATATGAAGTTCAGTACTGTCTCCCTCAATCTGGGATTTCTCAGTCCCTATGGATGCTAAGATCTTAGCATAGCCCAGCCCTCACAAATGTTAATTAGTTCTGCCAAACCTCTGTGCTTTCCTAATTGGTTCTACTTATCATGTTCCATTTGATTAGATCTTATTTTATGGTTATCCTTCTCTGAGTGGATATTATGGTATAAACCAGTCTCTCTTTGTGACATCTCCCCTTGCCTTTTTGTTGTTTGCAGCTTTGTTGTTTGGTTTAATACTGGCTTTAGAGGAATATTAGTTTATTTTGTTAGTATTACCGAATGTCAGGTTTATTGTGAAGTTTGTGGGGTGAGGGTTGTTTTATCTTTTCACTGTTTTGAAAATTCCTTAATAGCAAAGTAACTAACACATTTTGTAAATCAAATAAACAAGCAGTTATCTATTGCTTAAGGCAACCCACTTAGATCGAATTTAAATCTATCACCCATGGTGATGACCTACAATACAGGAGTGTACACTAGCTATCTCTCTTCAACAAGCACTACAGTTTGTTTTCTGTTATCAGCTTCCCATGAGGTCTCATTTGTAAAAACACTGCTTGGCATTACACCCTGAGATAATCCAGGTGGAAGATCTCATTTTGGAATTGCTCTCCTATATTAAAAACATCTTGTAAATAGAAAGCCAGTACAAGAAGCAAAATGAGTGGATAGAATCTTTCTCCATGTGGTCTCAAGTGATACTCCACTTTAGGGCCAGTCCTTAATTATCCAGGTGCAGAGCTGTCAAGTTCTCCAGATAGTCAGTCAAAATGAAATGGCCAGAAAGACTATAACACTTGATTTTTTTAAAAAAAACATGAGAGCATTCCAAAATGAGATCTCCCGCCTGCAGTCTCAAATGGTACAGTCCATTCTACAATCTTAGGCTTTTGCCACCTCATGGCCACCTCATTCTCCTGCATGTATGAACCAGGGACTAATGTGTAGCATTCTAGCCCTGCACATACACATGCTAATTACTGATTTCTAATCAGTTGTGGACATATGGTGAATTCTGTTGATCACATGTGCAGATGTCATATAATCAGTTGCCCCTGTGATTGTGTCTACTGTGGCAAGGTACCACAAAGGGAATCATCTGAATTCCCCCAGACCCAGCATGGGACCCACCTTGACAAAAGTCAAATTAGTTGGTGGGAAGAAAAAATAATGGAGGAGAAAAAGATATTCAAACACTAGACCAGTGGAGAAGGTCTCATATCAAAGATCATGACTTGCTAGAAAAAGAGATGGCTAAACATGCAGAAGAGAAGATATTCCTCCATCAGCCAGTTTACATTTTTGGGGAGCCACAGAAAAATTACATACATTTGCAGCCAGACATGGAGTATCTTTTTTTTTTTTAAGGCAAGAGACGTTTCAAAGGTGGTTTGCCATTGCCTGCCTCTGTGTCATGCCCCTGGTATTCCGTGGAGGTTACTCATCCAAATACTAGCCAGGGCCGACCCTGCTTAGCTTCTGAGATTTGACGGGATTGTGCTAGCCTGGGCTATCCAGGTCAGGGTCCTCATACATGGAGCATCTTGAAATATATTTAATCAGGCTGCAGTGCAGCCAATATGGATGAGGCCAAAGAGTTTTTTTAAGGGTATGTTTAAAAAAGAAAAAAAGTGAAGCAAAGCAGGACGGCAATGAAAAGAGATCAGCTTCTTTCTTTTTTTTACTATGCAGTAGAAAAAGCTCACAAAGGCTTTATTGTCAAGGGTATTCTTAAGGCATTGGAAGGGTTAGCTGCTAATGCCAGATTTCACCAAGGACATGTCTCTAACCCAATTATTAAACCCCAACTCATAGTTTGCATGGAAGGTGGCTTTCCAGTGATTGTAGCAACCATTGGTCCTCAAAGTAGCAGCCTTCAGCCAAGTCTTGAGATCCCTGTTTCACCCCTCTCCTCAGCTTCGAGCTAAGAGATTTGACACCACAACTACTCATGTATCTTCATGACAGAGCAGTACCTCACTGTTTTTGCTAGAAGTGATGAGGCAGTTGTGCTGGGACAGGGATTTCCTCATTCTCTCTAGAAGAAAAACAGCATGACACTGTGTTGCTACAAGGATGAGTGACAGTTCATAGAATCATAGAATGTTAGAGTTGGAAGGGATCTTGCAGGTTATCTAGTCTGACCCCCTGCACTCTGCAGGAGCATAGCCAAAAGATAGCCCTACAACATACCCAAAAGATGGTCGTCCAGCCTCTGCTTGAAAACATCCAGCGAAGGAGCATCCACCACCTCCCGAGGCAGTCTGTTCCACTGCTCAACCACTCTTATAGTTAGGAAGTTTCTCCTGATATTTAGCTGGTAACAACTCCCTTGTAATTTCCACCCATTAGATCTAGTCTTGCAATCCGGAGCAAGAGAGAATAGATCTGCTCCATCTTCTACATGACAGCCCTTCAAATATTTGAAGACTGCAATCATGTCCCCTCTAAGCCTTCTCTTTCCCAGGCTAAACATACCCAACTCTTTCAGCCATTCCTCGTAAGACTTGGATTCCAACCCTCTCACCATCCTGGTTGCCATCTTCTGGACAAGCTCGAGCTTGTCAACATCCTTCCTAAAATGTGGTGCCCAAAACTGGACACAGTACTCCAGGTGAGGCCTGACCATAGCAAAACAGAGCAGAACTACCACCTCCCATGATCTGGACACAGTGCTTCTGTTAATGCATCCTAAGATTGCATTAGCTTTATTCTCAATCACATCGCACTGCAGGCTCATGTTTAGCTTGTGATTGACCAGAACACCTAGATCCCTTTCACATGTGCTGCTGTCAAGCCAAGTCCCTCCCATTCTATATCTCTGCCTATGATTTTTTGTACCTAAGTGTAAGACTTTGCACTTATCTCTATTGAAATTCATTTTATTTGTCTCAGCCCACTGTTCCAGCCTATCTAGATCATTTTGAATCCTGACTCTGTCTTCTTCAGAATTAGCAATCACACCCAGCTTCGTGTCATCTGCAGATTTGATAAGCATCCCCTCTATGTCTTCCTCCAGGTCATTTATAAAAACATTGAACAACACCAGGCCTAGGATTGAGCCCTGTGGCACTCCACTCGAGACTTCCCTCCACATAGACACAGAGCCATTTATGAGCACTTGTTGGGTACGGTTTTTCAACCAACCATGGATCCATCCAACGGTTGCACCATCCAGCCCATACTTAACCAGCTTATCCTCAAGGATATAATAAGAAACTTTGTCAGATGCTTTACTGAAATCTAGATACGCTATATCCACAGTTTTGCCAGAGTCAACCATTTTAGTAACTCTGTCAAAAAAGGAGATAAGGTTGGTCCGGCATGACTTATTCTTGATAAACCCATGCTGGCTACTACCAAATAACTCATTCTGTTCAAGGTGCTCACAGACAGAGCGTTTAATAATCTGCTCTAGAATTTTTCCAAGTATTGATGGCAAACTGACAGGCCTGTAATTTCCCAGGTCCCTTTTTTCCCTTCTTGAAGATTGGGACAACATTCACTCTTCTCCAGTCTTACAGCACAACACCAGTACTCTAGGACATCTCAAAGATTAGAGCCAGAGGCTCTGAAATAACATCTGCAATTTCTTTTAGCACCCTGGGATGCTCTCTAACCATTTCCTTACTTACTCTGGACTGGCAGTTTCTCCTTCCTTCATATGCCCTGCATTCTTCAGTTTGTATACAGCTCGCCTTACGGTTAAAGACCAATGCTCTTCAGAGAGTTCCTTGTTCAGCCACCTTGGCTTCATTATCCTCTCCCACCTTTCTTTCTTACCAGAACAGTTTGGGATTGTGCCTTAAGCACTTCATTTTTCAGCATCACCCATCTTTCCTGTGCAGATTTCCCCCTCAGCATTTCCAGCCATGGGATCCTACCTAATATTTCTCTGAGTTTTTTGAAATCAGCTTTCCTGAAGTCCAGGATATGAGTCCTACTATGTCCTGGTTTCACATCCTTTTCTGTGTCAAATTCCAAGCTGACATGGTCACTATTCTCCAAGGATCCCATAACGTTCACTTCATCGACCAGTTCTTCCCTGTTAGTCAGGATTAAATCTAGGATAGCAGATCCTCTGGTTCCCACCTCCACCTTCTGAGAGATGAAGTTGTCCGCAAGACTATTCAAGAATCCACGGGATGCCCCATGTCTAGCAGAGTTAGATTTCCAGCAAATATCTGGATATTTGAAATCTCCCATAACCACAACATCCTGTCTCTGTGAAAGTTTAGCAAGCTGTTGTACAAATGCATCATCCAGTTCCTCCAATTGGTTCAGAGGTCTGTAGTATACCCCCACAACACCAGGCTTCAGGAAAAAACCACACAGACAAGATTTGGGTGGCACTGTAACAGAGGAGGAGGCACCATGCTCAGCAGTACTGGGCACGTGTTAGGCAGCACCTGTGTGGATCACTTCCACCTGGATGGAGGACCTTCAGCCTGTTCTCCAGAGCCAAGCTCCGGCCCCCCATGTCATCCCTGTCCTACATAAGGTCCTGTTCTCCCTCAGATTCCTGGCCACTGGGTCATTCCAACGGGTCATGGCAGAGGTCTTGGAAGTGTCCCAATCCTTGGTGAGCCATTTCCTGTAAAGCTTCCTGGATGCCATGCTGGGCCCCCTGCAGGAGCATGTGTGCTCCCCTACAGAAAAGATGGCGCTGGCACCCATCGGGGCAGGGCTCATGACAAATGCAGGCTTCATTAATGTAGTGGATGCTGTGGCCTGCACCCATATTGCCCTCACTGCCCCCCAAAAGGAGCTGCAACCACCATTGCTTCTGCAGCCTGAATGTCCACGTAATGTACAATCACCAGGACATTTTCACAGATCTTGTGGGCAAGTTTCCAGGCAGCGTCCATGATGTGCAGAACTTTGCAGCATTAGGCCTCAACCACCTGTTGTCCTCCTGGATAGAGGGCAAATAATTGCTCCTAGGTCAGTAGTCTGAGGAGGGGGAGGGGCAATGGACAGTCTTGACAAGTGTTGTTCCCTCCATGCCAATTGACCTTCTCCTCCCTTATTTGCTGAGACCATATCCCAAAGATGAACTGTCAGACTGTGCAGCCTACAACCAAGCCACCACCAGATACACATGGTCATCAAGAAGGCATTCGGTGAGCAGTTCCATTGCCTCCACCATACAGGAAGGCAGCGTGCCATGCAGCCCCTGGCAGTCTCCAAGCCTTTGCCTCTGTGCCATGCTCCACAACATTGCCGTGCACCAATGGCTGCTGGGACCCCTCCATAGAGGGGTGTAAGAGGGTCCCTGAGTCAGGAGGCAGGTCAAAGACCACACTGAACACAAATTGGTACAAGAACACATATGGTGCAGGAGCTGCTCTGCCACCCAGTTTTCTTTTTGGCTGGCATGCCACTCTGGGGCTCTTGGAGAGGCATGATTGATCGGCCATTGGATTGATGGGGATCTAGTGTGCTTACAATCCTGCTGGAGGGGCCCCCATTCCACTGTGGCCCTGGCCAATCGACCCACAGGCAAATCCATCTTGGAGAAGAAAACCACTCCTTGCTGCAACATACAGCAATGTACATGGTCTATGAGTTTGGACCACATCACAATTTTATTTTATTTATTTATTTTATTTATTTTTATCCCGCCATTCCAGCCTAGGCTGGCTCAGGGTGGCTCACAACCAGATAAAAGTTATCATAATACATAAAACATAGTACATAAAAACATTAATACAATTAATACAGTAGTATAAACAATATGAAAATCAAACAATATTAAAGTGCTAGCAATTCCAGAGTTTACCTTAGTTCTATTGGTCTGTTGCAATTGTGGGGGAGAAGAGGGGGGCTGGGCCAGGCAATAGTCACTGGGACCTGTGGCTCAGGGCTTTCATCATGGTTATCAGTTGTTACTGATAGCACTATCGATGTTTGTACTGGTGGTGGTGGCGGCGGCAGCTCCAAAGGGCCATGGCCAAAAATCTAGGGCCCCAGAAACACTGCCGCCTCTCCCACTGGGGCCACCCCAGCCCCAAGCAAGGGCTAGCGTTCATGGACTGCCCCAGGTTAGTGTGGGAGGATGAGTCCTCATGAAAGGAGGAGGACCTGCCCCCGAAATACCGGGAGGAAATGAGCTCTTGCAACACACACCTGCCATTTTAGGTGTTGAGGACAGCCATGGAGACAACATGCCCCACCTACTGCCCATGTGGACCACTCCTGTCCCTCACAGGGGCATTTGCCCACATGGATTGGCTGGGGTGAGACAGAGGCAGGATGGGACATCCAGTTCTTGCCCTGCTGTTGGTTGCACAGAAGACAGGCAAATACTGTAGCTTCTGAAGCCACCAACAGGCAGATTCCTGGCCCCAGCAGCCCCAGAGTCATAGTTGATCATGACTTCCAAGGTACAGAAAGTGTTAGTGATTTTGCCTCCAGGTTGTTTTAGGGTGGCTGCTATATGTTTCCCACCAACTCCCTCAGGTTGCATGGGGGGGGGGGGTTGCCAATTGCTGTCTCTGTATTTAGCCATAGGAGCCTGTTTGAAAAATAACACCCATTTCTCAGGAAAGGTGAATTTATATTAATTTATTTTCTATTTTTAACAAAGATTAGGAGAGAGGAGTTGGTGGCCAGGCAACTTCTCTGAGGACAGGGATTTCCCCCCAGCCGCCCCCAACCAGCAGGGCTACTGCTGGGGAGAATCACGTCATCATGTGCAATCCCTGTCTGAACTACATCAAACCCTTACATGGAACTTTGGTGCAGTGGAGTTCCAACGAGGAACCCAGAATGCCTTGTCAGGGCAGATTGGACCTTATTGGTGGCCACCAGGACCCAAGCACTCAGAGTGACCCTGATGTAAACATATTGCCTGGGACTTTTGTACACATGTGCCTTTATGTGCCATATTCCTTCTTGTGACTGGTGTGTCTGTTCAACAGCTGCACTGCCTCATTTCCCCATCTCCATTACCCATCACCATACCAGAACCCCTTGTGGAAAGCGTGCAAATTGGTCACAGACCCTCGCCCCTGGAATTACTCCCTCCAGAACTCCCCAACAATCAATCTTCAGCTTCACAACCACTCAGTCAGTGTTCAAGTGCCTAACCAGGGTAGGATTCCCGCAAATTTGGAACTGACAGATGTAGCCAGTACTATTCACTGTAATATCTGCTTCTTTTGATATACAAAGTTATGAGCTAGGTCATGTGAAAAAACAAATACCCTTGAAGTAAATCAGAACCTTTTACTATTTCCACAGGGTGCCTGAAATTCCCTTATTGATTAGGCCGAATATTTGTTTTGATTTGGTCTCAGTTCGTCAGCGGATGGAGTAAGGTGGGAATGGGGCTGCTCAGAGAGAAGTGGACAGGGATTCAAGAGGATTTCTTTAATGAGCTAAGATTGCTATCTTTGTGAAATTTGGGCCAGTTTTTAATCTCCAAGGCTGGTTGCCAGATCGAGTTTTAACATCAAGAGGGGGGAGCCAGCTTAGTTTTTCCCTGCATAGTTTTTTCCACTCTATTCCAAGTTAATGTCAAAGTTCCTCCTTCTCTATTCTGTCTCTCCCCTCTCCCACCTTTCCTCTTTCTCCTCACCTTCACCATCACCCAGGGCCGGCCCCAGGTGTTTTTGCATACTAGGCAAGGACACCTTCTGGCATGCCCCCCCCCCGCACTCTTTCCTTGGCACGGGCCAAGGAAGGGAAGGAGGTTTAAACCCCCTTTCCTTCCATATGAGCGCTGGTTTGCCAGGTGCCCCGCAATTGTGGGGCGTGCCAGCAAGCCAGGGAAGGGGCAGGGGTTTAAACCCCCATCTCTTCCGTCTGAGTGCCGGGAAGCCAGGAAAGAGGTGGGGGTTTAAACCCCCGTCTCTTCCACCTGAGCACCAGCTTGCCAGCACACCCCGCAACTGCGGGGCACGCCAGCAAGCCAGGGAAGGGATGGGGGGGTTTGGTGGGGCTTTTGGCAGGGGCAGGGGGCTTTTGGTGCCCCTAAGGGCCGGTGTGCTCTAGGCAAATGCCTAGTTCGCCTGGTGGGCAAGCCGGCCCTGCCATCACCACTCCCGGCACTGCCATCACCACTCCCGCCTCTATAAAAGTAGCACAGAAAGCTGTGCTAGCCAGGTCCTAAATTCTCACAAGATTCTGAACTGGGGAGTTTAGGAACTGGCATGCTATTTTTAGAGGCCTAGGGAAACAGAGAAAGAGGAAGAAGAGATATTAGCCTTGGTTCACAGTGTTCCTGGTAACACCCTTTATTCCTGTCTGATTTTTTTGCCTGAAGATGAGACAACTGTGCTCCAAGGGACACTTGTTTCATGTTAGCTACATGAAGACCATCAAAAAGACTTCCTCTGAGCATGTTCTAATCTGTTTCCTTCTTTTATTTCTTTCCAGGAATATATAAAGGACACTGTTTTCAAATCAACCACTTCCCTGAAGACAATGACTATGATCATGACAGTTCTGAATACCTACTCCGTAAGTAAAATGGGTAGAAGTATCATTAAATAACAGGGGTAGGTCTTGGGGGGGATTGTACTTTTTAAAGGAACTTAATTACAGATAAACAAGTATGACCTCTTTTGTTTCTTTTTGTTTCTGTATGTTGTCATTGTGAATGGTTTCAGTTCACCCTATTTCCATGGCTAATATTGATTAATTTCTTTCTTTTACACATTTTAACGTCTGTCATTTATATGTATAATGTATATATATATAATGTCTTGACACAAATAACACTGGTCAATGTTCACCTTTTACAGAAAGGTTCAAGCCAAAGAAACAGAAATGACACAACAATGACATTTCAAATGTTCAATTTACAAAGGGAAGCAAATTAGATAAAACCAGCAAGCTTTTAAAGTTTGGTAGCATCCATAAACACAACCTAAATATGACACATAGGGCCAACCTCCAAGGTTTCCCCCAAAATACAATTGCGGTGTCTGCACATGTTCAGACAACGCGCTTCGGGAAAGTGCTACAGCCGAGCACTGCAGCAGAGTAGGATATCAGCTGCTGCTCTGGGCCCGGAGGCAGCCCGCTGTAGGCCTGATGGCAGAGGATGCTGGCACACACTGCAGGCCCAGGTGCAGGAGAGGATGCCGGCAGCTGCTGTGGACCTGGGCACCACAGTGGCAGTTGCAGGTAGCTGCTCCAGACACCAGCTGTCAGGCTCTATGTTGGATGGTGGGGTCTGGAGCCTCACTGGTTCAGCAGTGGTGGGGATACAGGATTCCCCCCCACACAAAAGTTTTGCAGGGCTCCCATTTGTCTTATATTCTAATAACCACTGTGGTCCATATCTGTGGATAGCTAACTCCAAGGATCAGGGCTACATGGAGGCTCAAAAAGATTTTCTGCAAACTTGGGGAATTCCCCAAGTGTACAGAAAAATCTGAAAATTAAAAAAACCCAGGGTGGATTTAAATCCCCTGGAAAGTAAAACACATCCAGTAGTCTTCTTTAGAGTCCAGGAGCCGCACTGTGCCCAATTGCAGCTGTGGCTGCGCTGGGCCTGGTGACACAGAGCGGGAGCCTTGTTGGACCTGGTGGCACAGCCTGGAAGCCTTGCTGGACTGGCTGCGCAGCCTGGGAGCCCCACTGGGCCTGGCACTGGTGGTCACACAGCCCAGAAGCCACACAGAGCACAGCCCCTGTATCTGGGCTGCCTGTCAACAAAGCTCAGAGGAATTCCCCCCCCCCCCGCCGCCATGATTTCATAGGCCTGTCGAAAAAGTGTGAAGGAATCTCCCCTGTGAATATCACAGGCCCGCATAAACAGTGGAGGGAGGTTCTCTGGTGGCTCACCCACCTCTGGGTGACCCAGCACCGTCTCCCCCTCAGCTCTCCAACAAGCTGCAGAGAGTTGGTTAGGGGGGAGACTGTACTGTACAGAGAACAGTGGCTTGGGGAAAGTCTCTGCTGGCTCACTTGGAGCTGCTCTGGGGAAGACAGCAGAGATTCCCCCTCCCCCTGCCACTCTCTGCAGCTTGCCCAGAACACCTCTGGGTGAGCCAGCATAGTCTCCCCCATCCCCGGCACTTGCCAGCTTCCTGCAGAGAGCTGGGGGGGGTGGTAATTGTAGTGGCTCGCCCTGAGCTGCTCCAGGTGAGCCACAGAGAGTGGTATTGGTGGGGAGTCTCAATGAGTCTCTCAGTAAGCGAATGGGTCCCCCCCACAAGTCTCATAGGGTTCCATTTGTTGCAACTGTTTTCAGACTTCATAAATCAGTTCCCCTGGAGGAAATGGCAAGGTGAGAGCATGGACTCTGGGCCAAAGTACACAAGATGTTTTTCAACAAGTTAGATCTGAGGTTCAAGATCTAAAACAGCCCTTGTGGGGGGTGGAGTTCGTTGCCCCATTTGGGAATTGTATGTGCACGGAGTACTACACAGCAGCTCCAAACTGTGGCAAATAACTCTTCCTCAAGGTCACTTCAGCTCAGGAGAAGGGGGGAAGGCAGGAACTTGTTTTCCCCCCACATCATGGTTTTGAGCAGAATCAGAGCCCCACAGACTTAAAATGACATTCTCCACAGCTGCTATGTGGTTGCCCGAAAAGCAATCCAGGTCCAGGAAGCAGGGTAAAACAGTTGATTGTATAACTGAAAGCAGTTAGAATCACTCTGGTCTTAGGCCGAAGGTGAGACAGCTACAAACATTTATTTATTTAAAATAGTTATACCTTCCCTCATCTCTGTAAACTCAAAGCAGCTAACAAAACAGCACAAACTGCAGGACAGACATTACAAGTTAAACCCTCCCTCCCTCCCTCCCTATCTGTGTACCCACCCATCCATCCATTCCATTTCTAACCCACAGCAGGTCTCAGGGCGGGGCATAATAAATACTTAAGAACTTAACTTTACAATATTAAATTAATAATTTTATCAACAGTGGTGCTTAATAAAATCAAAGCATTGCAGATGGTAACAGTCAAAGGGGTAAATGACAGGGAACAGAACCAGAAAAGCAGAGGTCAGTGTTCTTCATTGTCACTATCCCTGCCCACATGCCTGGTGAAATATCTCTGTCTTACACACCCTGCAGAATTGTTTCAGATCCCGCAGGGCCCAGGTCTCACTAAACATAGAGTTCCACCAGGTAGGGGCCAGGACCAAAAATGCTCTGTCCCTGGTTGTCTTTAGCTGAGCGTAATGCTCTTTGAGGAACGTGTCAGGAGAGGCAGTCCCATAGATACTCTGGTCCCAGACCATTTAGGCCTTTGAATGTCAACACCAAAACCTTAAATCTGATCCAGTACTCAGTTTGGAGCTAGTGCAGCTGGCAGCACACCAGTTGAATATATGCTCTCAATGGTGTACCTGTGAGAACCCACACCACTGCATTCTGCACCAATTGCATTTTCAGGATCAGGTGTAAGGGTAGCCCTGCATAGAGCAAATTACAATAACCTAGCCTAGAGGTGATCATTGCAAGGATCACTTTGACAAGGTCTTAGTGAGATAATCAGGGTGCCAGCAATCTAGTTTGGTGTAGATGAAAAAATGCCAGCATCTAAGGGAGGCATCTAAGACCACACCCAAGCTCTTGATGGTTAGTGCAGATGTCAATGGCTGGCCATTAAGAGCCGGGAGCTGGCCTCCCATACTGGCCTCTCTTTGACCGAGCCACAGGACTTCCATCTTCGATGGATTAAGTTTCAGCCTGCGGTTTCAGCCATCTCACCACAGCCTCCAGTCCTACTCCCAACATGTCTGGGGCAGTATCCAGCCAGCCACTTATTAACAGATATAGCTGGATGTCATCTGCATATTAATAACAACCCAGCCCGAAACACCAAGCCAGCTGGGCAAGGGGGCACATATAGATGTTAAATAATAATGGGGAGAGGACTGCCCCTTATGGGATCCCACATTCTATTGGGTATCATAGGGAGGTCATCCCCCATGTGCCACCCTTTGTTCCTGTACCTGGAGAAATGAGGTCAGCCGTTTCAGGACTGTCCCACATACTTCTATGTCAGTGAGATGGTGTGTCAGAAGATTGTAATTGACAGTGTCAAATGCTGCTGTCAGATCTAATAACAGCAGCAGCACTGACCTGCCTCAATCCAGCTGCCTAGGGAGATCATCTGTGAGAGTGACCAGAACCATCTCCTTCCCATGACCAGAGTGGAAGCTGGACTGAAATGAGTCTAAGGCCGATGAGTTGGTCCACCGCCACCCTCTCAATCAGGAATGGCAAGTTCAACACTGGGCGGTAATTGGAAGGATCTGTTGGATCCAAGGTTGTCTCTTTAAAGAGCAGTCTTACCACTGACACTTTCAATTCCCCTGGGTAGGTCCCTGAACTAAGGGACAAAATTATAATGTCCACTGGGGGGCTCATACTCCATCGCCACTAGCTTTCACTAGCCATGATGGGCACAGGTCCAAGGGGCAAGTGGTAGATTTCACAACATCCAGAATCCTGTCAACATCAGCCTGGGAGAGTTGGCTGAATTTGTCCAAGCTTGGACCTGAAGACGGCCAAGGGGCCTCTAGTCCTCTTACTGTGTCAATGTTGGCAGGCAGGTCATGGTGGAGTGACAGGATTTTAGCCACGAAAAAGCTCACAAAAGCCTCATAGCTAATTTCCAGTTTACTAACATTTTGAGTCCTCTCAGTGACTGAGTTTAGTGATTGAATTATTTTAAGCAACTGAGCCAGGTGGGGGCTAGTGGACACAATGGAGGCTGCGTAGAATTCCTTCTTTGCAATCTTCACAGCCACCTCATAGGCTTTCATAAGTGTCCTATAAGAAGTTCTTGCCACTTCGTCACAAGTCCACCACCAGGCTCACTCTAGTCATCTCAGCTCCTGTTTTATCCATGGGGCTAGTTTGGCATGGAGGAGGAGAAGATGTCGGGAAGATATTTCATCAATGGCTTCAGAGAGCCGGAGATTCCAGTTCTCTATCAGCTCATCTAATAAGTATCCAGAGGACATCAGTTCCCAGAAAGCATTCTGGAACCCACTTGGGTCCATAAGTCTCTGCAGGTGAGCATAAATCAGCTCATTGCCTATGCAGGGAGGACTTGGAATACCCAGATGGGCCTTCAGGACAAAATGATCTGACCATGGCATTCCCTCCTTTGCAACCAGAGCCATATTGATCCCCATGCCGAAGATCAAATCCAGTGTGTGGCCTGCTTGATGCGTGGGATCTGATACAATCTGGGAGAGACCCAGTGCTGCCATGAAAAACACTAGGTCCCTGGCCTGTATGGAGGTGGTGTCATTGGCATGGAGGTTGAAGTCTCCCAGGACTATGTCTAGGAAACTCTAAGGCCCAGCCTGACACCGCCTTCAATAAGCTGGGCAGGCTGTCTGCTGGTGCACTAGGCGAACAGTACCCCAGCCAGACAGCCAAACTCTCTTCAGTGTCCCAGGTTAAATGAACATATTCAATAAAGGAGATCATTGGAGTGGGGAGTGTCCACTCCCTCCTGACCCGTTGTCTGGGACTGATGTAGGACCAAGAAACCTAAAGGGGCCAGTTCTTTCAGGGCGACTCGCCCTCCCTTACCCAGGTCTTGGTCACACATGCCAGGTCTACATCCTGCACTGCAAATCACTCTGCAGTGTGGCAGTCATTATTAATAGACCTGGCACTGCACAATATCAGCGACAGAGAAGAGTTTTTTGTTCAAGCCCCACCACTAGTGTATCTTGGAATGGGATTAAGGTTAGAAGGAGACTGAGCATGACCATATCTCTGTTACCTTCTCTTATAACACCTTCAACCACTGCTATTATTTCCCTCGTCCCTCAGTTACTACTTTAAGAACTGTAACTTGTATGAATGGTCTATCTTCACTAATTTTAGTGTATGTTAGAGAAAGAAGTAAAAGACAGTACAGAGAAACTTAACACAGGTAAAACAGATTACCCTCCACCAAATATCTTCTGGAACAGAACAGCCTTGCAATGCCTCCTGAATGTGAGTGGTCATTCTAGAGCAATGGCCCTATCAACAGAGAATGCCCGTGACCAGACTGTGGCCAAACCTAGGTGAAGGTTGTCTGAGGAATGCTACTGGTGCAGGGGAATTTATTCAGAGATGCAGTCTGAGAGGTATGAGGGTCCCAGGCTATGAAGGGCTTTGAAGGTTATAATAGGACTTTTGAACTGGACCCTGAAGGAGATCAGTGATGAAAGCTATGGTGTTATGTGTTTCAAGCAGCTGACTCCTTACAGGAGTCTCACTACTGCATTCTGTATAAAGCAAGACTGTCCCTGCCCCCCTGAACTCCTACCAAGTGCCAGCCACTGGCAGGCAATCCTAATTCTGGGTTTTGCACTAGAAGACTCAAATAGTTCCATCCTAAGCAGAGTTATATCCTCCTAAGTCCATTGAAGTCACTGGGCTTAGATTTTGCTTCAGATGGCACTGCAACTCAGTAAACCAGAGCTATTTTGGGGCAGGAGCACACAGGAATGGAGTTCCGTCTGGCTTCTGAGTTGGCCACGCCTACAGCCTCCCTCCCCCTCAGGTTCCCCAGGTGCCTCACAAGCTGCAGGGCACCTGGGGAAGCCAATCCATAGAGGGAAGGCAATCCATAGAGGGAAGGCAGTTTAAACTGCCTCCCCTCCTCGGGTTTCCAAGGCACCCTGAAGCTGTGGGGCACCTGGGGAAGCCAATCCAGAAACTGCCTTCCTTCCCTTGGGTTCCCCATGCACCCCGCAAGCCACGGGGCACCTGGAAAAGCTGATCCTGGGAGGGAACTGTGCTGTCAGGGGGGGTGGCCTAATATGCTAATAAGTTTCTGCTGTTGGGTGTGGCCTATTGTGCTAATGAGTTCCTGTTGGGGTTTTTCTACCAAAAAAGCCCTGGTAAAGACTATCTCAACTGTGTAGAATTATCCCCAAACTTCTACATGAGCACACTTGGTGATCCAGTTAACCTCCGGATAATTTAGAGTTAATCTCTAAATTTGCATCACAGCCATAAAATGTTCTGGAAAGAACTTTAAGCCATTGTGATGGACCGTAAATGGTTAATGCTGTAATCTGGTCTGAGAACTTTGAGTGATAGGGGATTCATATGGAATTCTTCAGTTGGGAGTATCAGTTAGGAGAGGCAGTTAAGAACTGGCAGTTTACTGGGAAGGAAGGCTAAGGCTAAGAGACTGGAAGATGATCAAGAAGAATCCTGAGTTAGGGAAGTGGGAAGCTTAATCCATCCATAACAAATCTGAGGGAAATAGGTCCTACAAGATGGGGGTTAGGGTTCCAGGAAACTGGAATTCATATGAATGTTTCTGTCTTCACCAGGTTTACTGTCTATTAGAACAAGAAGCTTAGGCTAGTTTATGTATGAAAAACTGCCAAGAAACCTCTCTCCTCAAGTTTTAAAGACCAGTTACTTGTTGCTGAAGTTTATTTTTATACAATGTTAACTCATTCCTATTGCCTGTTCACCAGGCCCGTAGCCTGCGTGGGGCCCTGGGGGCCCGCCCCCCGTGGGTTTGGGGGGGCCCTCCCCATCCTCTGCTCCCCCTCCTCCCTCCCAGCCCCCTCCCCCCTCCTCGGAGCACTCATAAGGGAAGGTTAGACGAACGCTCTGCCTCCGCTGCTCCGCCCCTCCACCCCTCCCAGCACTCCTAAGGCGGGGTTAGACATCTGCTCCGCCTCTGCTCCTGACCTGCCCACACGCACGCTGCCCTTCATGCCTAAATGACTGCACGTGTTGTGAGGGAAGCTTTCCTGCTGCAGCTGCCCTTCTTGGAACCCACTGTGAGGTGAGTGGCTGTTGCCTGCGCGTGCCCTGCTCTCGGCCTCCACCGCCTGCCCATCTCCTGTCCCAGTCCCATGGCCCCTGCAAAACCCTCCGCCCCCCCGTCTTTGCAGGGTCATGCTGAAGCGCGGGCCCATGCAAAGCTTTCTCCACCCCCTCCCCGTCCCTAGTCTTTGCAGGACCGCACTGAAGCGTGGGCCCCTGCAAAGCCTTCTCTGTCTGCCCCCCCGTCCCATCCCCAGTCTTTGCAGGGCCGCGCTTCATCCCCAGTCTTCATCCCCACCCCCATCCCATCCCCAGTCTTTGCAGAGCCGCGCCCTGCAAACCTTTCTTCTCCGCCCCCAGTCACCAGTCTTTGCAGGGCTGCGCTGAGCGCGGGCCCCTGCAAAGCCTTCTCTCTCCCCCCCGTCCCCAGTCTTTGCAGGGCTGCGCTGAGCACGGGCCCCTGCAAAGCCTTCTCCATCCGCCCCCGTCCCATCCCCAGTCTTTGCAGGGCCGCGCTTCATCCCCAGTCTTCATCCCCACCCCCATCCCATCCCCAGTCTTTGCAGGGCTGCACCCCTGCAAAGCCTTCTTCTCCGCCCCCCAGTCCCCAGTCTTTGCAGGGCTGCACTGAAGCGCGGGCCCCTGCAAAGCCTTCTTCTCTGCCCCCCACCGTCCCCAGTCTTTGCAGGGCTGCACTGAAGCGTGGGCCCCTGCAAAGCCTTCTTCTCCACACACACCCCATCCCCAGTCTTTGCAGGGCCACGCTGAAGCGCAGGCCCCTGCAAAGCCTTCTTCTCTGCCCCCCCTGGTCCCCAGTCTTTGCAGGGCCGCACCGAAGCGCGGGCCCCTACAAAGCCTTCTTCTCTGCCCCCCGGTCCCCAGTCTTTCTGCAAAGCCTTCTTCTCCGCCCCCCTCCCCAGTCTTTGCAGGGCTGCGCTGAAGCGCAGGCCCCTACAAAGCCTTCTTCTCCGCCCCCCCGGTCCCCAGTCATTGCAGGGCTGCGCTGAAACGCGGGCCCCTGCAAAGCCTTCTTCTCTGCCCCCCACCGTCCCCAGTCTTTGCAGGGCTGCACTGAAGCGCGGGCCCCTGCAAAGCCTTCTTCTCCACACACACCCCATCCCCAGTCTTTGCAGGGCCACGCTGAAGCGCGGGCCCCTGCAAAGCCTTCTTCTCCGCCCCCCCCGGTCCCCAGTCTTTGCAGGGCCGCGCCGAAGCGCGGGCCCCTACAAAGCCTTCTTCTCCGCCCCCGCCCCCGGTCCCCAGTCTTTCTGCAAAGCCTTCTTCTCCGCCCCCCCGGTCCCCAGTCTTTGCAGGGCTGCGCTGAAGCGCGGGCCCCTACAAAGCCTTCTTCTCCGCCCCCCCGGTCCCCAGTCTTTCTGCAAAGCCTTCTTCTCCGCCCCCCCGGTCCCCAGTCATTGCAGGGCTGCGCTGAAGCGCGGGCCCCTGCAAAGCCTTCTTCTCTGCCCCCCACCGTCCCCAGTCTTTGCAGGGCTGCACTGAAGCGCGGGCCCCTGCAAAGCCTTCTTCTCCACACACACCCCATCCCCAGTCTTTGCAGGGCCACGCTGAAGCGCGGGCCCCTGCAAAGCCTTCTTCTCCGCCCCCCCGGTCCCCAGTCTTTGCAGGGCCGCACCGAAGCGCGGGCCCCTACAAAGCCTTCTTCTCTGCCCCCCGGTCCCCAGTCTTTCTGCAAAGCCTTCTTCTCCGCGCGCCCCCCCCCGTCCCCAGTCTTTGCAGGGCCGTACTTCATTGCGGGCCCATGCAAAGGCTTCTTCTCCCCCCCCTCTGTCCCCAGTCTTTGCTCACAAAACTCCACAGCTTAGAAGGAACATTGGTGGTGGCCCCCCTGAGAAAAACATGGCCCCCCTGAGCAAAAAGTTGTTAGCTACGGGCCTGCTGTTCACCTTATAAGTCCTAGACTTGGTTCATACCTGACCACTTCAAAGTTAAATAAAACAGTTTGTTTTTGAACTGCCATCAGCCTCCAATGCGCCATTATCAAACCAGGATGAAAAGAAGGATTTTAGTCTTTCCCCTCAGTTCCGTAGGCTGGGTCATCATCTAACAATATAAATTCAAATAGCTGGGTGAGACAGCCAGAGAAAAACAAAGAAGGAAAAGGAAAAGGGGGCTGCTCAGTGAAGAACAGGATAAAAGGAACCCTTGTGATGGAAGACAAAATTGCCATAGCCATCTTTCATTTTCTTGCTTTAACCATCTATGCGTCTAGTGAAATAAAACACAAATGACAAATGCAGTTGCATTTTGCATTTCATATCTGTATAGGAGCATAAATATGGCAAACTGCGTCTTGTGCTAAAAGTATAACTTGTGATATGGTTTCCCCCCAAAAAAACCTTTCCCTTCTCTTCCTGCACAAGGCTTCAACAAGCATCAGACCACTTATTGCGCTGCTGGAATGCATTCATTAGGCTATAGTGCAATTTCGAAGCTAGCCTGAGTAGAAGAACTGATGCTGGACAGCATGATGAGTGAGACCAATTTCTTCTGCTGATTACAGCAGGTGCAACCATGGTGGAAGCAATCTTCTTTTACTTCTGATGTTGCCATAAGATATTCAGGCTTCACCTTTTACAACTGAACTAGTGGGCATGTATGTGCCTGCTGGACTTGACAGGAAGGCTTGAATGCTAATCTCACCTTTTTGTGAAGGATAAGCTTCCACTTTTCCCTAGTTCTGGATACCTGGACCCACTCCTGTCTTGTGGTCTTTACCATTGTGCTATTACACACAGGAGGCACAGTGGAATGTAGGAGCTGGCACATTCTTGCACGGATTACAAAGTGCAGTGAAACCTTTATTGGGTTTTTTACTGGAATGAGATTGGCATATACTAGTTGGTTTTTATATCCTGTTCTTTATTATCCAACGGAGTCTCAGAGTGGCTTGCAATCGTCTTCCCTTGTGAGGTAGGTGGGGCTGGAAGAGCTCTGAGAGAGCTGTGACTGACCCAAGGTCACCCAGCATGTGGAGGACTGGGGAACTGAACCCAGTTCTCCACATTAGAGTCCCCTGCTCTTAACCACTATACCAAACTGGCTCTCACCCAGATTATATGCCAGTGAGCTGGGGAGATTGCACTTAATCAGTTTCTAATTCCACCACTCTCTTCCTCTTCATTCCTGGGAATTTCCAATGTCATGGCTGAACCCAGTTGCTTTTTATGAGACTCCCCAGGTTTCAGAGCCCCCTGGCACTTTGTTTGTAAGAGGGGTGCCTATTAAAAAAACTAAATCCAAAATAGGAGGGGAACCCTACTATCTAAGGAGCCTTGGCTGAAGGAGGGGGCAGAGTCTTCACAAACAGACAGTGCTACTCGCTCAGTGGCCTGGAGCTCTTTGACATCCCACCTGTGGCTCTTCTGAGCACTGTTCCTCACGGCACTCACCCCATGTTTAATGAAACTAGGCAATTCTTTAGAAGTTGGAATCATTTCATTATTATTATGCATTCGAGATAAAGCTTTTATTTTTAAAACACTTGTCCATGATGATCATATCATGGTTGCACAGATGTAGTTCTCCATATGAAGCTGGGTCAACATATGCTGCTGAATGAGGTAGTGGAATGGGGCATACCACTTTTGAGTGCTAATCCATCAAACAAAAACTCCCAATAATGGGGAAAGACTGTGCTCAGAGGTACTCTGGTAATTAAAATTAATATTATAGTTATATACTATTGTTTGGGCGTGTTTGGGGTGGTGGCCAGGGCATACATCATGTGGCTCTTTTGCTTGACTGGAGTTCTAAATAGGATGCACATGAACTGAATTACAAACTGAAATTCATCATAAACTGGGCCTGGTTCATGGTTTGTGAACTTCGGTTCATGCCTTCCTGCCCCCATGAACCTCCCAGGTGACTTGGAGAAGGCAATGCCTTCTCAGTTCACTTGCAAGTCACACCACAGTGGCGGAGCAGCTTGCAAAAGCCATTTTAAGGGAACCCTTTAAATGGCTTTTGCAAACCGCACTGCTTCACAAACCTCGAAGCAGTTTGGTAAACAGAAAGGTTTGTGGAAGTTTGTGAGACCCCACAAACCGCCATTCATCTGGTTCATGCCCATCCCTAGTTCTGAATGTGGCTCTTTGTGATCTGTGGAGTGAGTGTGACTGCAGTAGAGAATGCCTCTTCTACTGTTAGGCCACCCAGAGGTCTTTGAAGCAAAGGTGTGATTGATAGATAATTGCTTATGTTGCTACCAGAAGGGGCAAACTATCATCCCTGACTAGAGGAACAGTCAGGAACCTAAGACAGAAGTCTGGGTTCAATCAGTGGATTTACCCACAAAACTCCATTTTGATTCTAAGCATGCCATGTGTTATTTGGCAATAAATTCTTGAGGCAAGCAGATATTTTATTTGTCCTTGAGATGATTATTTCTCCTCAGAGTGCATGTAATTCAGGATGCTGATCCTTGCAGCCATTATATATGTTTTAATGTATGCATTTTAACATAGCTAAAAGTCAGTTTAGGAGTGGAGCTCTTCATACTTTTTTCTAAGATGGCGACAGGTAGTGAGCTCTGGTGCTTGAGCTCCTCCATGTTAATTTAATTTCAGCAGTTCCAGGGAGTTAAAGAACACCAAGTCCCACCATTTCTGCCAGCTATGTCGGAGAGGATACCGGACTGGAAACCCTGCAGTGCCTGGAGACGCTGGCGTTGCAGAAATCGCCGCTGCTCTATATTCCCCTCCGGCGTAGCCCCCGGTGCGGCCTACCCTTAACGATGCAGGGGATAGGCGCTGGGACTCGGTGCGACAACCACCCGAAGAATCGACCTGCCGGCCGGCGGCACACAACGAGCCTGTTTGAGTGGCCAGGAGGAGCTGCAGGGCAACATGGAGGCTTTATCAATCTTCCGCCCCCACCCCACCCCTGGAGCAGCTCTGGACCACCCATGCTGATTGGGGGCGCTGGGGTGCAGCACTGGACCCTTTCAGTCGGTATTTGGGTGGGGGACTGGCTTATCTCGGCTGGGCGTGCAGCCACTGGTGTGACGAGATCAGTGCAGGGCTGTTGCTGTGGGGGCCGGCATTGCTTTGATGACAGCAGGGAGAGTGGAGGCAGTGAAGGTGGAGACGAGCCGGCGGCTCGCAGCTGGGGGACCTGGCGTGGGTTTTCTGCCCCTTTGAGGACCAGCTGGGACCGAAGCGGCAGCTTGGAAGACCTGCTGGTAGCAACACATAGGTGCTGGCACCAGCTGAGGGGCAGGGCCTGCCAGAATGACCGTAACATCGGCTCTGTCGGAGTGTCCGGCCGGGTGGGGGCCGCCGGGCGACATCTGCAGCTTGTCTACAATCACCTATCCTGGAGCTCTTGCAACAGGATTCAGAGCCTGCAGGGACTTTGCAATGTGGCTGAGGAGAACTGAGGAGCCGAAGACAACAGGGCCTTCTAGTGGCAAGTGGGTGGAACTCCCCTATACTGACTGAGTGGATTTTTAAGATTCAGTACTGCTGGGCAATAGCTGAGTGAATGTGAGAGGAGGGTGAGTGGATGATGATTTTGACTGCTAGTGTGGATTGGATGCTGGATGGTTGTGATGTTTGATTGTTATTACCAGGGATAGGGTTATGTAAATTATTGTATCTGCAGTGGTTGTGCTGCAGTAATTGTAATTATTATAGTTGTTATTTCCTGGTAGCTGCAGTTGTTTAATTGTTAGTTTGTTTAACAGCATCCTGTACATTGGTAGCAGGGAATGGTGAGGTTTACTCTGTTGCTTCAGAACAGTTGATGACCCTCCTGTCATCTCTGGCATTGGTGGTCTGAAGTATAACGGAGACAGCCAATGCAACTTAAACATGTCTGAACAACAGATTCTGGTGCTCTTGGGGCAGGGGAAGTTTAGCGGTGGGCCTAGGCAGTATAGGAAGGGAAGGACGCAGAGAAATAAAACGGCTCGGCACCCTTCCAGCCTACAGCCCATCCCAAGGGTAGCTGGCAGAGGGGCCAGGATTGGGAATCCCCCTCTGTCATTGGTGTTGTGTAACGCCAGGTCCATTAATAATAAAACCACGACCCTTCAGGAATTTGTGATTGAACAACAGGCGGACCTGGCGTGCATGACCGAGACCTGGGTAAGGGAGGGAGAGACGGTTGCTCTCACCCAACTGGCCCCACCGGGTTACTTGGTCCTTCACCAATCATGGACTAGGGGGCGGGGGGGAGGAGTGGCTCTTTGCATTCAGGAGGCTTACTCCTTCAAGGTGCTCCTGTGCATAGAGATCGCAGGCTTAGAGTGTGTCAGTGTGATGCTGGAGGCTGAGGAGAGTTTGGCAATTTGGCTGGTGTACCGACCGCCTAATGCACTGGCCAATAGCCTGCCATCCCGCTGATTTCAACGTCCATGCTGAGGACGCAGCCTCCAGCCGGGCTACGGACCTAGTGTCATCCATGGCGGTGCTGGGACTCTCGCAATTTGTATCAGCCCCCACGCATCGGGCTGGTCACATGCTCAATTTGATCTTTGCAGCGGGGGTGATGGTGGACTGGATCACTGCTGAGGTAGTGCCATGGTTGGACCACCTGGCCTCGAAGGCCCATCTGAATATGCCACCCTGACCCTATGTGGGCGGTGAGCAGATTTATGCTTGCCCACGGAGCCAAATGGACCTGTTGCAGCTCCAGATGGCTTTGTGGGATCCGAGGTCCCCTGGCGGCTCGTTGGATGAGTTAGTGGAGGACTGGCACGTCCAGCTTTCCAGAGCCGTTGACGAGATTGCTCCTAGGTGTCCTCTCCGCACTCGCTCTAGGTGCACACCATGGTATACCCAGGAACTGCGGCACCTGAAACGAGAGCTGAGACTACTAGAGAGACAGTGGCGCCGTGCTTGCGATGAGGCGACAAGAACATCTTATAGGACGCTTATGGGAGCCTATGAGGTGGCAGTCAAGGCTGCTAAGAAAGATTTCTGTATGGCCTCGATTGCATCTGCTAGCTCATGCCCAGCCCAATTATTTAGTATGATTTGGTCACTGACATACCTGTCCCAGGGCAGGCGAAATGATAGGGAATTGGATATAGGCTGTGAGGCTTTTGCGAGCTATTTCGCAGATAAAGTCTTGGTGCTCCGCCGTGACCTCCCTGCTACAATTGAGACAGTGACCGAACTCAAGACCCCTTGTGCACCTTCGTTTCCGGGTTTAGAATGTTTTAGCCCACTCAGCCTAGACGAAGTTTACAGATTGCTCATATCTGTGCACCCAACCACATGCGACCTTGATCCGTGCCCCTCTTGGCTCATTAAAGTGGGTCACGAGGGGTTTCGAGGTGCTCTGCAGGAGAGTATTAACAAGTCCCTCTTGGAGGGATGGTTCCCTGGAGCACTTAAGGAGGCGATGGTCCGCCCCCTCTTAAAAAAGCCGTTCCTGGACCCGACTGAATTGGCCAACTATCGGCCAGTGTCCAATTTGCCCTATTTGGGCAAACTTATAGAGAGGGCGATGGCATTACAGCTACAGGGCTTTCTGGAGGATGCTTCAGTCCTGGATCCCTTCCCATCCGGCTTTCGCCCAGGTCATGGGACAGAGACAGCATTGGTCGCCCTGACTGACGACCTCCATAGGCATATGGATCGAGGTGGTGTGGTGGCACTGCTGTTGTTAGATCTGTCGGCCACATTCGATATGGTCGACCATCAGCTGCTGGCCCACTGCCTCGCCAATGTGGGGATTCAGGGGCTTGCCCTCCAGTGGTTCACCTCTTTTCTTCAAGGTCGGGGACAAAGGGTGGCGATAGGAGATCAGTGGTCCCGGAGGCACCCTCTTGAGTGTGGGGTGCCCCAAGGGGCCATACTGTCCCCAATGTTATTTAATATCTATATGCATCCACTTGCCCAGATTGCCCAGAGTTATGGACTTGGGTGTCATCAGTATGCAGATGATACCCAGCTCTATCTGATGCTGGGCAGCTGGTCAAACTCCGACCCAGATGACCTTCATCAGGCATTGCAAGCTGTGGCTGGTTGGCTCAGACTGAGTTGGCTGAAACTAAACCCGGTGAAGACAGAGGTCCTGGGCCTAAGTCAGGTTGGTTCGGGGTTGGGACTCCCCCTCCCAGCCTTTGATGGGGTGCCTTTGGTGCCAGTGTCGAGGGTTAGGAGTTTGGGAGTGCCCCTGGACTCCTCTTTAATGATGGAGGCCCAGGTGGCAGCCACTGTCAAGTCAGCCTTTTACCATCTTCGGCTGGCACAGCAGTTGGTTCCCTTCCTTGACCGTGAGGACCTGGCCACAGTGATCCATGTGACGGTCACCTCGAGGCTGGACTAATGTAACGCTCTCTACATGGGGCTGCCTCTGTCGCAAATCCGGAAGCTGCAGGTAGTGCAGAATGTGGCAGCTAAGCTGTTGATGGGTCTCACTAGGCGGGACCACATCCAGCCGGTTGCCATCTTTGGCGGTGGATTCTATCAGGATGTGAGCTGGCCCTGGAAGGACGATCAGACGAACTGATGAATTGGTCATGAAGGGGATAGTACTATTCGGAACTTATGCAGATGGGTTATGGAACCCCATCTTGGATCGATGAGAGTTTATTATTCAGAGCACTGGCACTTTGTTTGTGGTTTACTGTTTTAAACTGATAAGAGCTGTTTTAATCTGTTTTAGCTGGCATTTGAATTGTGAAGAGCTGTTGAATTGTGGCATATGCCTCTTTATTAGCCGCCCTGAGCCTGTTGAGGGAGGGCGGGATATAAATCTAATAAATAAATTTAAAAAAAACTTGTTACCAGGGCTCATTTCCTGCAGAAGCGCACAGGAGCGAAGCTCCGGCAGTAAGGAAGCTCTGGCAGTAAGGAAAATGGCACATGCAGCAAGCCCTGCCCCCTGCTCCCAGCAGCCCCCCTCACCTTCCCCGGCCCGCTGGCCAACCCAAAGGAGCGCTGCCATGAGCTGGCCCTCGAGCTGCTCCGCCACTGCCTGGGCTGTGGCACCCAGCCCACCCAGGCTCTGCCCATCCTCTTGCCAGCCCTAGCGTGGCACCTCTGCAAGGTGGGCCCCAGCTACTCCCACAAGGCCTGCGAGGAGCTCCACCCCGGCCTCCTGTGCCTCCTGTGCCTCTTCCTGCGCCTCTGTCCCACCACCACCCTGGCCCCCTACCTGCTCGAGGCCATGCATGTCCTCCGTGACGCCCTCCTCGACCCACGAGCAGCCACGCACTTTCCTGCATTTGCCATCCATCCAAAAGAGTCCAGTGGCACCTTTAAGACCAAGGTTTATTCAGGTACAAGCTCTCCCTCATCTGTGAGGGCAGATCTGCATTCTTCACCCCCATAGCTAGCAATCCAAAACCATCCAGTGGAGCCTGAGCGGTGGGTGTTGCCTTCTGACACACTTCCGGTGATGTCAGGGGGTGTGGCATATACAAATAAGTTATGCTAATGAGCTCCTGCACCTCTTTTTCTACGAAATGACTCCTGCTTGTTACATTCTGTTAACATGTGGCAAGATGGTGAATGACAGGGCAAAGTTCACTATTGATTTCTGCTAATTGAACATTATCACATACACACAGAGAGAGCAATTGCTGTCCTGCTGTGTAAGGAACAAACAGGGCATAAAACAGTCAGGCCATTTTCAGCCATTTAAAAATACCTTTTGGCCTTGTAAACATGATACATTTTACCCCTGGGATGCCATGTCAAGAGATAACAGCTGTTTTGCCTCCAGGTAGTTGCAAGCATTTCTCTAAAACAGTGACATAAGGAGATGCACTTGGGAATAAGTGAGGATTTGCAGCGGTAACTGCAGTTTCTCCTTCAGAGTAATAGAGAGGAATATGAAAATTAACCTGAGTTAAATTCCACCCAAAAGAAATCTTTGCAAAAACATCATGGTATTGTCAGTGTACTGATCTCTCTTGTTATGCTGTATTCCTGTGTTTAAGGCAGGGATCCCCAGCCTTTTTCAGGCTGTGAATACCTTTGGAATTCTGACTCATCATTGTGGGTGCATCCACAAAATGGCTGCCGCAGGAGGGATAGCCAGCCAAAAATAGCTCTCCTTCAGTCACACAGTGATATGGTGGCAGCTTCTGCCCGAGCAACATTTTTTAAAAATCTGCACAGCGAATCAAATTTGCAATGGCTAATCAGAAGGCTTGCTAGGCAGAAGTCCCACCTGGCCCCACCCACTTTCTAAAAACACCTGGCAGGAACCAGGAAAGGTGTTGGTGGGCACCATGGCACCCACAGGCACCACATTGGGGACCTCCGTTTGGAGGTATATTTTCCCCGAAACTTTGAAGTATTGCCCTCTTTCGCAAAGGTTATCTCCCCTATATTGTCCTTCCTTTTTATGTCTGTCTTTGCTATTGTTCCTCTCTCTTCTTTTTGTCATGTGTGCCCTATTGATCTCCGCCCTTCCCCATTGCAGTTTCATGGTGGAATTCATTTCCTGAGACAGAAAGAAGCCTTAGAAAAAGCATAGTGATTATATGAAATGATGCGGTTGAGGCTAAATTGTTCAACAGGAGGAAATAAATGAGCCTACTAAATGAATGAGTGATAAATGATCCCAATTACTGCTCATGGAGAAAAAAGATAAATATTTCTTAGATGCTGTTCTAAACATAGGGCATTTTGGCTTTGTTGCTATTCAGTGTGAGAATGAATAAGTGGTACTCAGCAATCCAGATTCACATATGTGAAGTGGCTGTCCTTAATGCCACCTGTGTTGTATTACACAGTCGGTAGCCGGCTCATACATTTTTCATTGTTCTTGCCTGCATTAATTTATGGGTTATTCTTTATAGCCTCTTTTGCCAGTAGCTTGTCAGGGTATGTTTCCACACACAATGAATTGCTTTGGGAAGCTGATTATGGTAATAATACCCAGGGGTTTTTCCCAGCAAAAATTGCAAAATGCTTTCAGAAAAGCAAAGAGAAGGCATGTTAGTTTTGTGGAGGCTGTCACATTAGTGTTTCAAGTCTTCCTTTTGCCCTGCCCCCTCCCCCTTCCCCGAAACAAATACAATAACTGTAGTGTGTGTATGTGGCACAGAAGCACAGTTATGTGTGTGGCTATTCACATATTGCCAATGCATGTGGGTGTGCCATAGAAGCATTGTTATGGGATGGAAATAATCTAAGAGTGTTCCTCCTTTTTGTCTCACAGGTATTGTCCGTGCCTCCAGTGTATTTCCTATACTAAGTACAATATTACTATTACTTGGAGGGCTCTGTATTGGAGCTGGGAGGATTTATAGCAGCAAAAACAACATTATCCTCAGTGCTGGGATTCTTTTTGTTGCAGCAGGTATGTTGTTTCTAACATGATATCTTTTATTTTGTATGTGTTTCATCTTTAGTTTTTAACTTCAGTTTTTAACTTGTATAGGAGGGTAGAATGATGACCCAAAAATCACCCCTCATTATATCCTCACAACAAACCTGTAAGGTAGGCTAGGCTGAGCAATAATGTTGGAACCAAGATCATTATGCTGACTTGGAATTTGCATAACTTTACTAGCATTGCAGCCTAAGTCACTCAGAAACAACTCTGCATCATCTTGTCTTTAGCATCAGTTTTTTCTGAGATGCTTGGGTCCTTCGTATAACTGCCACAATGGAGAAGGTGTACGTACAGTTGTTGATTTTGCTCATTTCCATGTTGGCATCTGCAGAAAACCTTGCTCAGATAAGCAATGCTGTCGTGGAGGTGTGTAAAGGGAGAGGCAGTCTCACAGATGTGAGGGTACAAGGCCAAGAAGGGCTTTGTATGCAATATTCAATACCTTAAATTGAGCCTGGTATTTGATGGGAAACCTTTGGAATGACTTTAGAATGGGAGTAATATGCATGCTTTGTCTACCTCCCAGTAATAACTGAGCTGCAGCATTCTGCACCAATTGGAGTTTCTGAATTGATTTTGAGGGGAGACCAATGTGCAGTGCCTTACAATAGTCTAATCTTGATGTTACTGTGGCGTGGATCCAGTGTTCAGATCAGCTGTATCAGGTTAAGGGGCCAACTTTTGGGCTAGGCTGAGTTGGAATAAAGCCTGTTTTTGCAGCTGCATTAACTTGCTTCTCCAGCAGTAGCACTGGATCCAGTATAACCCCAAGGCTCTTAACTAAATCAGTGAAGATCAGCCAAACTCCATTAAAAGTGGGGAGCACAATCTCCTTCAAAATCTCTGCCTTTTCAACCAACATTACCTCTGGCTTTTCAGAGTTAGTTTCAATTTGTTCACTGTTAGCCAACTTACCACAGCAGCTAGCAGCCAGGCAGCAATTTGGGACCTGTACCTCATCACCAAAAGACTAGGCTAAGGATATATAGAGCTGAGTATTTTCTGCATTTTGATGACAACCAACCACAAAGCTACAAGTGATTTGTCCTAGGGGCTTTATATAGAGATTGAAAAGAATAGGGGATAGAATTGCATCCTGTGGAATTTCACAAGACAGATCCCACACACGTGATAACTGGTTTCCAATAGCATCTCTTTGAGTCAAATCCATGAGGAATAATTTGAACCAGTTCAGTGTACATCCCCTGATACCTACTTCTGCCTCCAAGTGCCTCAACAAGATGGTATGATCTACTGTATTGAAGGCTGCAGATAAGTCTAGTAAGAGCAAATAAGAGGCATGGCCTTTGCTTGCATTCAGATGGAGGTCATCAACTAAAGCTAGCAGAGCCTTCTGTGTCCCATAGCCCAGGCTGAAGCAGACTGAAAAGGGTCTAGAGCAGATGAGTTATCCAAGAAGACCTGGAGTTGATCTGCTACTGCTCTCTCAATCACTTTGCCCAGAAAGGGCAAATTAGAGACGAGGTAACACTTTGCCACATCATTTTTCTATAGGGAATGGGATGATATTTTAAATAGCAGATGGATAACTGTTTTTGAGTGGCCCTTGGGAAGATATCCTTATAATAGATACTATTATATAGTATATTGATGTGGTCTTTGTGATTTTAGCAGCCAGAATGGGCAATAATCCAAACTACAAGTAGTAGCCTTTACTGATCCCAGGATCTTGTCAACACCCATTATGGAAACTAGGTCAAAACAATCCATTAATAGACTAAACAGTGCATTAGGCATCCAGATCAAGGCATATTCTTGGTATTTGATCAACAAGAAACTTGGCAAAAGTATCACAGCTAATTCTCTCCTCCTGAGACAACAAAGGCTCAGTTTTTGGCATCAGCAGTTACTGAACTACCTTGGATGGTCATGAACTAGCTGAGGCTGTAGTAGCACAGTAGTAACATTTCTTTGCTGCCCTGACCACCACTCCATAGAGCCAATGGACTCTATAGCATAATCTAGAAGATTCTAGATGTTTCCTGGCCCTCTTCAGGTTACCCAGTTCCATAGTAAACTGGGGGTCGGTTTCTGCCCCAGAGGCAGGAGTGATCATAGAGAGGCAAACTTGTCAATAGCGTTAAAATCTTCAAGTTCCATACTCCCCCTGCTGCCTCAGCTGAGCATGTGTTTGGGATCCTAAAATCCCTCAGAGCATTCTGGAATCCAGTAGGATTCGTGAGTCTCCATGGGCAGACCATTTTAACCTGGCCCCTCTCATGTTGGGTGTTGGAGCTACATTCACTTTAGCTTTATGTAGCTCTTGGTCAGACCATGCTTCAGGTAAAATCTCTAACCCCTAAACCAAGCATTCCCTCAATTGCTCAATGCAAAAACTTAAATCCAATATGTGACCTCTTTCATGTGTTGGGCCCATCACAATTTGATAAAGACCTAAATTCATCAAAGAGACAATAAAATCCTGGCCCCAGCCTGGTGAAGTATCCTCGTCATAGATATTGAAGTCCCCCAGAACAATCATTCTAGGAGTTCCCAGTATCATATCCAACAATACCTCTGCCAAGCCATAAAGGGTGCCCACTGGGGAACTAGGTCACTGGTAGACAGGAATAATGCCTAATCTGTCTTCAATCCCCAGTATAAGAAGCATGCAATAGTTTTCACTGGAAGTCCATGGAAGTTGAAGGACTCATGGAGGATAATAGCCACATCTCTCCTTCAGCCAGTTGTATGTGGTTGGCGGAGGACAGCGTAACCAGGGGGCGTTAGCTGAGACAGACACACCACATCGTTTTCTTCTAGCTACATTTCTGTTAAGCAAGCCCGCTCATAGAGGTGTATAGTTTTGTGCTTCACTGATCTGGTGTCATACAATATCAGTGTAGACATGGAGGAAAAAGGGGCCCTGGTATCATCAACTCTTGGGATGCTACAGAAATCAGACAGACAGCAAGCATGCTTATCAAACACTGGCTATCTTTGATAAATCCCACCCCATACCTACCAGCTCCTATTTTTGCACTGAAAATAATGCATTCCTCAAACATCCTGTGCCACATAAAGATTTCTCCCAATTGCTACTAATAAATCTCCCCAACACCCCACAATCAACATTCTAGTGTCCACAGAGAAGCCATACAACAGTCCAGGACATAGTCATGATGTGCTGAGGTTACAGCTGTTCAAAGCTTTCTAGGTCAAAACAGCTCCTGACTTCTAGGTAAGTAAATGGTGTAACTCTCTCACTCTCTCCCCAAGGTGGAGGGAAAACCTTCTTCCACTTGTTGCATATACCATCCGGGTGTCCTAGGCCAAGAGCCCTCATGCTCTGGCCCTTCTGCTCACACCAAGAGGCTTGTGCCTCTGGCGCAGGCCTCCTGTTTAAATGCATACATGGAATGAGAAGGGTAGAAGGACCTAATTTGGGGGAGGTTCCCATCCAGCATTCAGCGGCCACCTATCCCCAGATCAAAGGAGGAATTGTCATCTTAATGACTCCTAGAAAAGCAGTTTAAATTGAATGTGGAACCTCTTGCAAAGGAATGCAAGGCATATTCTAGAGTATATATCAAATCGCTGTCCAGGTCTGTCGGACCGTTTTGTCACCCTGTATGAACTCTGCTCTGGAACACTGGTGTTCACCTGGAGGATTAGGACTCAGAAATAGTTCATGCTCTAACCTAAAATGAGTCACAGCAGTGAAATCACCACTAAAACAAGTCTGACATTGCTTATTTCTACACTAGTTCCATCTACCCAAATTCCCAACTGCCCTATTCTCCCTTACACCTCCTCACTGTATAATGCAGAAAGAGGGCCATACATGGCTAAAAATATATGTAGCTCCCATGTTTCAGACCATAGTTAAAGATGGCTTCTGGATTTGAAAAGAATGAAGCTCTAGGGCTGGATTTACATGCCACTGGATATTGCACTAAATGCAGATCTAGCTTAAAATGGATGCAACATTATCTGTAGCTCTGTTTTGCAGGAAAATCAATAGTAATGAGTAAGATATATGTCAGGGAAACCTGTAGGCTGCTAATTATCTTATCTTTGAGAAACCCTGTCTCATGCATTTCATGGGTTCCTCCAAATGTAATTTGCAAGCTATGGTCATAAAGGAAGCAATGTTGCCCTTCTAATACTAGCTGCCATCCATGAAAGTTATCCTTTGCTGGCAACTGGAGGCAGTTATGGGTGGGGTGGGAAAAGGAAATAGGTCTCCAAGCCTAGCACAGCAGGGGAAAGGAAACTCAGCTGATTAAATGCATTTCACAGAAACACCACCCCTGCCAACTACATTTTTCCTCCTAGTTATAGAAGAGGTTTGTGGAAGTCCAAGGCAGGAACGGATGTAGGAGAAAGTGTCCAAAATGTAGGAAGAGATGCATTATAGAAGGGGATACAGAACCAGGACTGGCAAACCATTTGGCTCCCTTAGGAACCTTACATTTTCCCCCAATCAGTGCCAGAGGCATTCTCTGTACACCACCAGAATATGTGATTTTCCTTAATTTGATCTGTACTTTCCATTCATAACTCTCAGATATCAGAAAGCTGACATATGAGAGCTTATGTTGTGAACACAGAAAGGTTGTTTTACAACCTAGGGCTAGGAGTGAGTTTGTGCAGCCAGCTGAAGGCTGGGAAGAACTACCACATGATAAGGCATAGGGGGCCCAGAGGCAAAGGAGTGGACAAAGTAGGCACTGCCTATGGATTAGCAAATGTTCCCTGTCTCATTTCTTCTTCTCTAGAACATAAGAAGAACGCCGCTGGATCAGACCAGTGGTCCATGTAGTCCAGCATGCTGTCTCACACAGTGGCCAGCCAGTTCCTCTGGAGGGCCAACAACAGGGCATAGAGACTGAGACGACCTCTGATGTTGCCTCCTGGCTCTGGGATTCAGAGGTTTTGCGCCTCTGGGTGTGGAGGTTCATTTGCTTGGGCTGGTTTTGCCAATATTTTTGGTGTTGTGCTCTGTAAATTTATGAATATTGTGAATGTATGCTATATAGGTTACTTATGCAGTCGATTTACATGTATAATGTGTGTGTGTGTGTAATGTTGCTTTATTGATACATTAATAATGAATACATTTATATGGGAATAATTCAAGGAATGATAAAATTATGCAACAACAGAGATTTGGATCTGGCCCAGGAAGCAACTGACCAGATTGCTGAACCTTCAGAAGTTGCAGAGAAGGGAGAGTTCAGCCTGTTGTGGCTTCTGTTGCCATTGCAACACTCAGTGCCAAGAAGTAATGGAGAGTTGGGTGTTGGCCACATTCCCCGCATTAACTAAGCTGCCAGTTCCTTGGCTGCAGGCATCCTTCATGTGATCCATGCTGTACTGTGACTTATAAGTTTTCAGAATAACTTATTTTCTGGCTTATACTGTGAACACAGTGTACAGGACAGAGAATGCAAATTGTTACACTCATATTAGGGTCCTTGAATTGCAGAGACTTGTTGTCTCTTAAACTATACTTAAACTATTAAACTTCTTGGTTTTAGTGTTGTCTGAAGACTGCCTGTGATGGCAGCACTCTCAGCCATGAACATCTCTGGGGATGATCTCCATCAGTATCAGAGGTCTGCTTGGATGCTTCCTCATCTAAAAGTAGAAATTGCTTAAATTAGGGTCTCTAATTTGTCTCTGTATTGCTATACGATGGTTAAGTCTTATGATCCAAGGCTATGAATCATCATTATGATGATTTCTAACTGAAGCATTATTCTCCTAATGAGACTGTTTTTTCCCCTCTTCTTTCCAGGATTGAGTAACATTATAGGAATAATTGTCTACATATCAAGCAATGCAGGTGATCCTAGTGATAAACGGGATGAGGACAAAAAGAACCAATACAATTATGGCTGGTCTTTTTATTTTGGAGCCTTGTCTTTCATTGTGGCCGAGACTGTTGGCGTTCTAGCTGTGAACATTTATATTGAAAAGAACAAAGAAATGAGGTTTAAGACCAAGAGGGAGTTCCTTAAGACTTCTTCCTCTTCTCCTTATGCCAGGATGCCAAGCTATAGATACAGGAGAAGGAGGTCCAGATCAAGCTCACGATCTACAGAGCCTTCTCCATCCAGGGATATTTCTCCAGTTGGCATGAAGATGGCAGGTTCTGTTCCTGTGAATGAAATCTCCATGTACACACTGTCAAGAGAGCCCTTGAAGGTCACAACAGCTGCAAGTTACAATATGGAACAAGATGCCGGTTTTCTTCAAGTCCACAATTTCCTTCAAAAGGAATTCAAAGAAGGACTTCATATTAACATGGTCAACAGGAGAACGACACCTGTTTGAATGGATTGCTTGCTTTGCTGAAACAAGAAGAAACAAAGCAAAACAGATCTTTTATACATGAAAAAGAGAATTTTGAAGAAGAAAAAAGGCTTTAACACACTACAAGAAAAAATAATGTGGCTGCAAGCAGAGATACTGAAATACTTAAAACTACCTGAAGATACAGAACGCATTTCTATATGATTTTTATAAGCTCTTTCAGAATTTGTTTGATTAAAATTGTCAGAGTTACAAAAAAAAATTAAAATCAGCAGCTCCTAGCCCAGCACTTTTGTAGTATGTACAGTGTAATTTGTGAAATGGAAAATGTTTTAGCTATAGCAGATTTTAGAGCATTTCAGTGTGGGCTTTTTTCTATATCACTGTCTCCTGGGGCAGATTAATCACAAAAGTAACCTAGTGCTTCTGAGCTGCAACAAGAGATAATAGATTTTTCCCCAGAAGCAATTACAGAAAAAGGCAAAACTGTTTGACACCAGCATGAAACTGTAGTGTATTATTTTACTCTGGACACTGGCAGGGAGATGAGCAAGAACAAAATTGAATCAAGAATCTGTTATTCAGCCTTGTGCATACTGGGGGGGGGATAATCTGGGTTCTTAATTAAGGTAATTTATGTTGCTGTATGCCCTGACCTGGATGGCCCAGGCTAGCCCAATCTTATCAGATCTTAGTAGCTAAGAAGAGTTGGTCCTGGTTAGTACTTGGATGGGAGACCACCAAGGAAGTCCATGGTTGCTACTCAGAGGCAAGCAATTGCATACCATGTCTGAACTTGGCAGCACTTTCCACCACCATTTTGCAATACAAATGTCTGAGGAGAGCAAGTCCAATAGGATTGGCTACAACTAAGTTATTAAGGTGAACATTGTGGGAAAGGAAAGTTCCTTCCCCACCAGAATGGAGGAGAGAGTGCATCACCAAACTATTCAGTCTCCTTTGCATTTGTATGATTTGTTTGGCCATACAAATGAGCAAACACTATTTATAGATAAAGAACTACTTAGAAAAATACCATGTATCTCCTGCCTAATCAGTTAATGCATACTAGCCACATCTCCTAGAACTAGGAAAAACTTGACTTCCAATATGAAAAGCAAAAAAGGAGGGGGAACCAAATTTATAGAAGTGGATTTTAAACCCCCACTTCATAAAGAAGAGATGCTACATATTCCGAAACCCAGAATCACAAAAATCATGCCTTTCAGATGCCTCATTCCAGCAAAATCTTTATGCATGAATGAAACTAGACACCTAGTGGAATGAAGACACACTATACTGAGTCAAATCCCTGCCCTATCTGGCTCAGTATTGTGTGCTCCAGATTAGCAGCTCTCTAGGGTATTTGGCAGAGAGCTTTCCAGGCTGCTTCCAAGATTCTTTAGCCTGAGATGTTAGGCAATAAACCAGGGATATTCTAAATGCAAAGTATGTCCTTAAAATTAGTCATGGATATGATGCTTAGAGCAAAACCAGGAAATTTCTCAGAATTGAAGTTGCCATCCATTCCATTTAATATCAGTGGCTTAAGCAGCACATAATTAGTACCATTACTGTCTGATTACATTTATCCAATTCAATTATCAAGTCTAAAGGTCTAAAGTTTAAGCATATCATAGAGTTCTGTTTTCACTTCACAGTGTTAGCTGACCTGAAAAGAGGCAATTTTAGAAACATTGCAAGCTCTGGCAGTTTAGAGATGTCTTTCAGAAGTAGAAATAAACTGCTATTTGGGTGATGTTTCGCAGGAACATAAAAAATGCCTTGCTATATCTGTTTTAACATTGGCTGAGGACAGACTGGCAGTTTGCTCCGGTAGCCAGTCGTGGCAAAAAAGCCACGTTCAGACAGCCTGGGCTGCTGCCAGAAGATACGGGGCGGAGGCGGGCTGGAGCATTCAGACTGCTGCCCTGGAGGTGCGCTGTATTTGGCGTTTCCCCATTAATTCGGCTGTGGGTGTATGGGTGTATATGCACATGAGCGCTCATGCGCATAAGCGCATAAGCGCAGTTTGCTGATTGGGGGAGGACCCCGCAGCACCGGCACCACGTTGAGCAGTAGAGCGGAGCACGGCCAATCATACCGCTGCTTCCTTCTGCCCAGCGCGGGTTGCTCCTGGCTTATCGGCGGAGTGTTCAGACTTCCTGGATGTGGAGAAATGTGCGACACATGCACGCTTTTGAGATTTGCTACTGGTTACATGAGGTATTTTTTTAACGCAGTAGTGAAGCGCAATGGCACAGGTTGGCTACGGGTGGGGGACGCCAGGCAGATGTGCCTGTGTGACCGCCCAGTTTACTGCGGGATTGAATCGTCGCTGGCCCAGGTCCCTGCCAGGGCAAATTGTCAGTCTGAACTCAGCCATTGTCTCTGACATTAGCTAGTGATGCCAAAATCAGGCTGTTTCCTGAGGTTGATATTTATAGGGTGCATTCAGACAGCATGCTGGAGCGGTTTAAATTGCTCCGGTCTGATGCGTTGTTGTTGTTTTTTAAATCTGGAGAATCACGATCAGACTGACCTCCTCCTTCCGGGCTCCCCACCGTCCTCATGCAGGTGGAGTTTTTTTTCCTCTCTGTTAGAGCATGCACACAGGCAGCCCTCTCTAGAACTAAGTTTGGCGTGTGCGCAGAACAGCGATTTCAACACGTCCCTTTAAAGTTTAAATGAAGACTTCTCTTTAAATTTTCACCCCGAAACTGGCCTCCCCAAGATCCCGGACTTATCTAAATGTTTAAACTAGGCACCATTTAAGCTTTTCTTCAATTAACTTAGGCGCGGAGCTCCGCTCAAGTGCACACCGCCAAGGCATTTTAAAAAAAAATGGCAGACTAAAAGCGGGAGCCCAAGGCAGCTTCCCAGAGGGGAGGAGGGTTGAAGCACCCGGAAGTGGCTCGATGAGCGATCAGACATCAGGAAAGTGCTCCTCAAACCGGTAAGTGGTGTCAAAATACTCCGTTTCAAACGGGGTTTGCTCCGGAAAGCGATGGCTGGGGACGGTGCACAGATGTTGGGCGTGTGAACGCGCACATAAAAGCCGTTCCTGAGGCGTGACAAAAGCAGCTCAAATGGCACGTCTGAATGCACCCATCATATAGTAGTCAGTCTCAGAGGGTAGCTGTGTTGTTCTGCAATAGTAATCAAAGATTCCCTGCCTCTGCAGGGATAGATAACTTGGCTAATAGGCATTAGTAAAATTCTGCTCCATTAATTTATCTAATCCTCTTTTTTTAAGTGAGTTGCCACCACATCTTATCCTGCTATTTTCTATTCTTTTATTTAAAACAAAGTCATTTTGTGGGTAAGCAAGTTTTATTTCACACTTTGTTAAAACTTCTAGAGGTTTTATTTTGCCACATACATGTTTAAAATTTAAAACAATGGTTACAATAAGGGATGAAAGAAAATATGATGAAGCAATCTATGTCATAAATGTGTTATACTGAAGTGCTTGCTATTTTATATGTCTTCTAGTCACTGTAGAGCTATTTTCATGATTTTTTTTTCATTGTGTTAATAAATTAATGGGTAGAGTTTAGTATTCATTTGTATTTGCTGTAGTTTAAATATCCATAGGTAGGGAAAAGATATATTTGTTCTCTTTCAAAAGATTTATGTAGGGTTGTCTTTCTAAGAATTGTCTGCATTGAAATGAAAGTGCGACCTTTGATTTTCTTCTTTTTTTCAGTAAGAAATATATACAAACCATTCTTCCAGTAGCATCATTTTTGTTAAACTTTTGACTGGAATCTGCATAATTGTGTGTTAATAGTTGTACAATTTATTTTTGACTGGTGTCTAGCGAAAAACTTGTTTATGTGGTCCAGGACTCATTTCATGCCTGTTGTGGGGCTTACTGTGTAGCATCGTTGTATACATGGATCATTAGAAAATTGGTTTAAACGTAACACAAAACATTAACTGTGCTTGTCCAAAGATGGGCCCACTATATTCCATTTAGAGATATCAAACCAAGATATGAACCAATGAATCAGTTTTTCTTAATGATGGTTTCATATGACAAAAAGGAGGAACAAGGTGCAAGGGAAAGTAGTTTATTAGACCTTTTCAATCCCAATAAATTTCACGATGGGCTTCGTCAGGGGATCTAATAAAATAAAGTTAAAATAGTTACAACCACATCAATATAAATAAAGCATAATACATAAATGTTGATACAAATATTTTGTCCTGTTAAAAATAATTGAAAATAAATTCATAAACAAAGAATTCTTTAAAATTTTCAAATTACATATTCTGTAGTGTGATAACAGGAAATATAAACAGTTTATAGCCTAGAACCTTTATATATAGATTTTAAAAGTATTCAAGATGAATATTAATAAAGGCTCCACAGCAAGAAATGTAGACAGTATGGCATACTTTTATGTATTATGTATATTGGTGTGGTTCTTTCTGTTTTAACTTTATTAGATCCCCGATGAAGCTCATTGCGAAATGCATTGGGATCTAAAAGGTTGAATAAACCCTTGTACCTGGTTCTTCCTTTGTTCTCCAGCTTTTCTCCTGGCCTTATTTTTTCCCCAGTTTCATATGACAAAAATTGACAAATCCTGGCTTGTTTTCTGATGCTGCACTTTGCCAGGATACCAACCAGGTCTCTGCAGTAAGGCATCTTCCATTCACACAATCAGTCCTTATTCACAAAAGAATTTTCTCACTCAATGGAATGGAAACCTAGAATCCAGCCCAAGAGGTGGGGTTGCTTGTTTGTTTAGTGTTTTTATTAATTTCAAAAGACTTCATCAGTTAGAACTTTGTACAAGCACTGAATGTCATCCACCAGTAATGTCTTAGGTGTATAGGTTAATTTCATTCCTTTGGCTTTTTGGATTTTTAAAAATATTTTTCAGCCATAAAGTCAAGGCTGCTTAATTTAATTCTTTTAATATAATGTTCACTATGCATTCATTACTCAGTTGTGTCCTAGGCTGCAGTCCTGTGATCAGTTCTGTACTTCTGAGCACTGGGTTGCAGCCCAAAAATGGTGAAAGGGGGAAACCCAAACAAGAAAAGAATTCTCAAAGTGAAGTTTGAGGATATATAGCTGCCAAGTTCAATAAAGTCAATTAAGTTTCAATCAAGTTTTGAAGGTTTCACTTGATAACGGTGTCCTGCATACCTTGGATCGCACTGAGAATTATGGGCCATGGCCAAGATCTTTTAAAAATAAGGTTCTTTGAAGAAGATGGGCGATTTTGCTATTTTCACTTTGCTTTGTGGCTAAATAATCCTTTATTTGCTGTGAACTCTAATGTGTATTCTAGGAAATTTCTGAAATTGGTATTTTTCCTCTTTGAACAGGCAACACATATGCTGTGGTTTGGTTGCAGTCAGAGCTTCCAAGTGGAAGGAAAATCATCAATGAAATTTAATTCAGTGGCCCAGGACAGACTGGCAATTTGCCCCGGTATCGAGTCGCGGCAAAAAAAACCCGGAGTAAACGATACCGGGTTTTCCCGTCCACACAGCGGGGGCCTCTGCCGGAAGATACTGGACGGAGGCGCGCGGGAGCGTTCAGACTGCCGCGCCAGAGGCGCGCTATATTCGCTGTTTCCCCATTATTTCGGCTGTGGGCGTATGTGCGCATAAGCGCATTTTGGCGATTTTTTTTTTTGCCCTGCAACGCTGGCACCGCATTGGGCAGTGGAGCGGAGCGCAGCCAATCACACCGCTGCTGCCTCATGCCCAACGCGGGTTGCTCCCGGCTTTTCGGCTGCGCGTTCAGACCCCCGGAAGCGGAGAAACGCGCGACAAACGCAGGCTTTCAAGATTTGCGTCGGCTTTTATCAGGTGTTTTTTTAATCCGGCAGTGAAGCGCGAGCGCACCGGTAGGCTACGGGTGGGGGACGCCAGGCAGATGTGCCTGTGTGAACATTCCATTTAATCCGATATTGAGTCGTTGTCAGCCCGGGTCCCATCCCGCGGCAAATTGCCAGTCTGTCCTCGGCCAGTGTCAGTTTTTTGTTGTTACCCCTGTTATGATGCTTTTCTCCATGTGGTGAATTTACAAGTACTTTTCAAAGTGTTAGGAACTGTAAAGCATAAGCCTATCAGAAGAAACAAAATGCATGAGAAGTGATTTCACAGTGGTGCTTTAAGGTGTCTCTACCCACAGCAAACGTAGAATAACAAAAAGGGCCAAATAAAAATGAAAATAAATATAAATAAAAAGGGCCCTTTTGATAGCTCAGCACTATCTAAATTTTATAAACTGGATATTGATCAAAGTTTCAGAAAGAGAACACTAAGCACTTTTGCATGGTGATTATTTTAAGGATCAGATATGCTTATGCAGGCCATTCAATCCTTGTCATCCATAAGAACACCTTAAAGGTAAAGGTTCCCTTGCTCGAAAGCCAGTCGAATCCAACTCTAGAGTTGCGGTGCTCATCTCCGTTTCAAAGCCGAAGAGCCAGCGCTGTCCAAAGACATTTCCGTGGTCATGTGGCTGGCATGACTAAACACCAAGGCACACGGAACGCTGTTATCTTCCCACCAGAGTGATACCTATTTATCTACTTGCAATGTCTTGCTTTCGAACTGCTAGGTTGGCAGGAGCTGGAACTAGAGATAGGAGCTCACTCCGTCTTGCGGCACCTGAGTCTTGAAACTGCTGAACTACTGACCTTCCACAGCCTGCAGTTCAGCGTCTTAACCACTTGAGCCACCACAGCTCCTCCAAGAACACCTTAGACCATGATTAATTAAGACTAATGTCTTCATATGGCTAATTACAAATTGAGTGCAGGAGGCAGTCAAAAGTTTGATCCCTGGCATCTCCTGAGCAGGAACTTTTCTGTCTCTGAGACTCTGGAAGAATGGTAAACAATACTGAGGCAGACAGACCAACTGTCTGATGGTATAAGGCAGCTTCACATGCTCTTCCCACCCAATAGTATTACACCAGCACTGTAGGGATCTTACTCCTATGGTATGACAGTGAAAATATTTAGGGCCAAATTGTTAAATACTTCATTGGTTGTAATGCCTGTATGTCTAATTGAAGATGGAATTCAGAACATTGTGTGTGGATTGATGATATGTCAGGCTGCTCCGTTCTTTATTTTAAGGACTGGATACATTGATATTTGACACCAAGCTGGGGACAGCTGCAAGACCACTAGAGGTAGACTGGTTACTTTACACAACTAGCTTCCTGCTGTTGATATGACACTAGTACCCCAGTTAAAAGGCACAGGGAACAACCTGCATATCTCTCTCTCTCTCTCTCTCTCTCTCTCTCTCTCTCTCTCTCTCTCTCTCTCTCTCTCTCTCTCTCTCTCTCTCTCTCTCTCTCTGTGTGTCAGTGTGTGTGTGTGTGTGTGTGTATACACACACAAAATGAAAATGTACAGCATTGTACAGCAGATAATTGGTAGTGGCTGTATGGATGCTCTGCATTTTCTTTTTGCATCAGAATATTTGAGAGAGTCTCTTGCTGTTCTTTCTGTCCACAAGGGCTAAACAGGTTCCTCTTCTCCAAGTTCTAAAGCGTTGTTTTAAATGTAATTCTGTTTCCCCTATGTAATCATATTGTGTATGCTGTACTTATTTGTTTTAATTAAAAAATTAAAGTATCATTGTACGTGTGTGGTTGAAACAATATTCAGAGGGTTGCTGCCCCTGGATATGGAAGCTCCCTTCATGGTCACCCTGGCTAGTAGCCATTGGTAGACTCATTGTCTACAAATCTATGTATGGCCATCACTACCTCACAGTCAGTGAATTTCACAATTTATTCCTAGAGCAAAGAAGAATTTCCTGAACCTGTTTGCCATCAGTTTCATTGGGTGCTCCTAACAGTAATCAGAACTGCATACAGTATGCTTTATACAAGGGCCTTACAACATTCGCTATTTTATTTTATATTATATTTATATATTCCTAATAATACCTAATTCACCACTGCTGCACAGTGGATTGACATTTTCATTTCACTAGTGCCATTTGTGCATTGCAGTTGAAGCAACAACACAGGAAAGCATTTTGTGTAATCTGGTGCACCATACCACCTTCATTTCATCTACTTGTATCCTCTTGTACTCGACCTGTTCTGTAAATATTGGAACACTGAATATATGTTTTACAACTGTCTCCGGAGGGCCAGGCAAAAAGGAATGCCATTGTGAAGAATTGGCAGGCAGCTCACAGTGATATAGGACCATGCAGCCATTACAATTATTGAGACTGAACAGTTAGAAAGAATAGTGGCCAGGTACCTGGAATTTAGAAGCAAGGCTTGTACAAGCTGTATGTACACAGATATAGGGACCAAAGGTTTTTTCAGTTCCCAGTTATTTAGGCAAAACATGCTGCTTATAAGCACATAAGCTGTTTCTAAAGTTAAGCTGAAAAAGCATGCAACAGGCCTGGTGTCACGATTCCAGTACCCTCTGTGTGTCTACTCAACTACAACATCTGCACAGTCTTCAAGGAGACTGTTGATAATTTGTCAGTTTCAAAAGTGGCAACCGTAATGCCAGTGAGAAACATAATATGTTCTATTGTTTGCTGACAGCAGAAGTTAAACTTACAGGTATGTTACTCTTTACATGGTAGGTATGCTGCTCTTTACAAAAGTCTATCCTGGTTTTTTCAACAACCAACTCAACACAGCTTGTTATAATTTTTAAAAAATACATAAAATATAAAATTCTTCAATAAAAATAACCTCCACACAGTTGTGATGACTATTAGAGTTAAACATGTTTATTCGTCCATTGTGGTTTGGACTGATAATGTGGCCTCTGTTGCATATAATATGCAAAGAACTTCAATAAAATGAAGCTGAAGTATAAGATTACAGCATTTCTTAAAACAATAGAACAGCCAAAGTAAGCATTCATAAATTGGAAGTTCTATAACACAGAAAAGGCCCTCCTTGGTTATATATAATAAAATCAACATTTTTAACTAAGGCTTTTCATTTGGCATCCTTTTTCCAGTAATGGGTAATGAAGGCTACAGGCCTCCAGACTACTTAAAGTGTTCTCCTGGAGAAAATGGCTCCTTTGTATGGTGGGCTCTATGGCCCACCATACAAAGGTCCTTCTGAAGTCACTTCCATTCCCAAAAGCCCTGCCCTCCCCAGTCTCCAACCTCGAATCTCCAGAGTTGGCAATCCTACAGAGCAACACTCCTACCCCAGAGGGGAGGGGCACCTTCCAGCTTCTTAGCAGTCAGCTGTCTAGTAGAATGACAGTGCCTAGGGAGGCATTATAAGGGCTTCCCCCACCATTTGGGGAAAACATCAAATAGCAAGTATTACAGACTGCACCAACAGAAAGGAAAAAAAAAATGGTTACTGTGATATTTACAGCAGTACACAACTCACACTTTGCATTCATCTCAAAGATTGAAACTCCAGAGAGCAGCAGTAACCCAGTTTAGCTGGAACTGAAATAATTGCACACAATCTGGCTTTTTGTTGTGATACTGTGTTCCGTGCTGGATCCTTACATAGGGGGCACTAGGTTACACCAAACAATGCTGTCAAATGGACTGAGACAGCTAGAGCTGCACAGGAATCACAAGCACGATTGTTAGAAATGGAGAAGTTGCTGACACCACCCACAGCTGGAAGAATTAACTAATGATTTAACAGCAAATGCTGTCCAGGTAAGAAGCGATTAAACTAAAAGCAGACTCTCAAACACTGAAACCTTGTTTGGAGGGCAGACACTTTGACTTGCTTCAGTTGCAAACATAATTTGACACTGGCATGCCTGACTCTCAAGGAACCCATGGAGTTTACTATCCAGAGTAGTAAAGCGGGGAATGGAGCAGAAATGATGCTCATAAAATTGACTGATGTCTAAACAAATTTAACAAGAGGCTACTTCAGAAAGAATCATCATTAAATGTTTAATACATTTGACTTCTTTGTTCCCGTTAGGTTTTCTTCTCCTCTGGCTTTCATGAAATTTCCTAGCTGGAGTTAAGAAAAACAGCTGTTAAGCCTCTATAATGTATATCTCCATGTGGATCTGACACAATTCCATTTTCATACCTCAAAAGGTGTGGCATGTTTCAGCTATTGGAACATCAAGCTAGGGGCTGATGAATTGCATATCTATCCATAAGGGAAAGGCAATTAAATGAACGATAAAGGCCTTTCCTGGCTCCATTGAAACCGTTTTTTTTCCCAGCAAGGCCTATTCCACTAAAAGCTATAGTTTGATTACTGGCATGACACGGCAACTCACTTGTACACATTAGCCTGAGGAGTTTTGCAGCAATTAGCTGACCATGAAGAAAATAGTACAAAAGGGCCAAACTAGATTACACCTTTCAAAGGGGAGAGGCATGGGGGAGCAGCTGTCAGAGATGGGATGATGCCAATTCTGGTTTTCCGGGAGTGACATCATGCACACAGCCCAGTGGTTATTTGGGTTGGAGGGGAATCTCCATGTGGTGGCAGGAAACAAGGCCTAAGTAGAAATGCCCTTTTTGGATTCTTTGGAGGGGTATGGACAGGAACCCCTCATCCCCCCTACCACATTGTAGTTAAGTACACACACAATAACATAAAGACAATTAAAAAGTATTCTTAAGTGCCAGTAGATACTGTTAGACACCACATCAGCAGAAGAAAAAACAATCATACCAAGTGCTGCAGTGGCAGTGCTCAGCCCACAGTTCATCAGTTTCAGTCCACAAACAGACTTAAAGACACTCTTCTATGTAGAAAGCACAAGGATGCTTATCTATTGCTTGGGGAAAGTGTGAGCTACCACACGCTTCTTGTGAAAAAAATAATGTAATGGCATGCTCTCTCCTGCTTAGAAGCAACATCCCTCCCTTTCCCACCTTGGTTTTTTGTTTGAAATGTTATGAAGAGGGGGGGGAGGGGTCATTGGGGAGGAAAGTGTTTCACAAAATCTCTTCATGGTAACATTGTCAGATAGCATCCTCTTCCTATGATGGAATGACCACCAAGTGCCAAATTATGTTGGCTATTTCCCTAACAGAGGTTGTAGCCATTTGATGGGTTCGTCTGACATTTGTGACTGATAGATTTAAGACATTGTGTTGAAATGAACAACAGTTCTAGACTTCTTGTTATGCAGGGATTTGGATTTATAAAGCAGTAGGAATCACATACTGAAGGCCATGGCACATTTTGAGATTGTATGCTCTCATGAAAAAAGTGGTTTCCCAGATAATTATGCATGACTATGTCCAATATGCAATGCACAATACACCACATGCAATACACCTATGCAGTAAGCACACACCACGTGCCAGTTTTTCACAGCTGAATCACTCTTTGCTTATGGGCCCTAAGCCATTCAGTATGTTCTTCTAGTCTCCTGGCTGAAAACTTGAACACTGTGTAAAAGAATGGGCAAATCTAGCACTTTTGATGATACTTCAGCTGTTAATCTGGAGGTGTGCAGATGCCCTTTTTGTAAAAAACAATGAAATGGATGGGGGCTTCGTCAATTAAATTCATATGAAACAGAACATGGCCAGCTATTAAACTATCCTATGGAATGGGTAAAGACAGGTGTTCCCCTAAATGCAAACCTGTGGCATACCATGGTTATTTCTGGCAACTTGTGCTCATGTGCGCACCTAGTTTCATAAATCATATCAGGCTGTGTGGTGCATGCTTAGCAAGTGATGTAATAAGAGGTTCAAAATAGTCCTAACAAAAGCATCACCAGTCACTAAACATGACCAAGTTAGCTCAGTATTACCCACTGACAGGCAACAACTCTCTTGCAGAATAAGGTCTCTCCCAACCAATGTTCCCTCTAGGCTGAGTTAGTGTGAGGTAGCTCACAGGTTTTTTAGCCTCCAGCTCACACATATTTGTCTTAGCTCAGGAAGGATGGCTCCAGAGCAAACTAACTTATGCAGTAGCCAAATCGCTCACTCATAACATTAATGCCAGTAGCTCACCAAGTAGAATTTTTGCTCACAAGACTCCACAGCTTAGAGGGAGCATTGCTCCCAACATCTATTGCTAATCAAGATAATCAAATTGGAGATGTCAGGCAATGAGTGTGTGGTCTTCTGTATAAAACCACGCTGCATAACATAATCAGAAAAGTCTAGAAAGAAAATAGTCACAAGAAGATGACCTAGAATGCCCTCAAATTTCTACATTCTATCTCTCCAGTACCAATTAACTTGAAGACAAATTTCAGAAAGACAAAAGGACTGAGGTGAAAAGACAGTGTCCTTTCAGACCATCTTCACAGAAATTTCTTTTCATGATGTTTACTTCTTTTTGTTCAAAGGTGTTGGACATTTGCTGGCTGAAGGACTACCAGACTATTCAATACCTTTTAAAGCTCTATACCTTTGGTGGCTATGAGATGAGGCAACAGCCTTCAGGACTAAAAATATCCGCCCACCCATCCTGGCCTCTTCTTATAGCTTCTTTATAGAAGAAAAAGAGAAGAAGAGATCAGATTTATACCCCACCCTTCACTTGGAGTCTCAGAGTGGCTTACAAACTCCTTTCCCTTCCCCTCCCCACAACAGACACCCTGTGAGATAAGTGGGGCTGAGGGAAATCTAACACAGGCTGCGGTCACACACACTAAATAATCCACTTTCAATGCACTTTCCAACTGGATTTTTACTGTGTGAACTGGCAAAATCCAATTTGAAAGTGCATTGAAAGTGGATTATTTAGTGTGTGTGACCGCAGCCACAAACTGCTCTTTCAGGAACAGCTGTGCCAGAGCTTGTGACTGACCCAAGGTCACATCAGCAGGTACAAGTGGAGGAGTGGGGCATCAAACCCGGTTCTCCCAGATTAGATTCCCCACACTTAACCACTGCACCAAACTGGCTCTCCAACCACCCAGCCACCCACAATCAAATAAAAATGAGCACACAAGTTTAAATTAAAGATTGGTAGCATGTAAAAGTTTCTTATTTGGAAAGCTGCTAGACAAAGGCTGAAACAATTCACTAAATAGAGACTGCTGCTTCTGTTTTTTCCCCACTGGACAGACAAGACACCTATGGAAACTTAGTTGAGGCCAGTGATAGAGCCTTACATCTGCCTGGCACCCACCCCATAACTGAATGCTAGATATGCCATCTTTTTCTTAGAATGTTTTCAAATACTTACGTTTGAATATTTTTAATATTGACTTTTTATGGTTTTGATCGGTTTTATAATGTATTGAATTCTTCTGTTGTAAACCACTCTGAGCCCCATGTAAGCGGGGAAGGGTGGTCAAGGAATCCAGTGAAATAAATAAATAAACAACATAGGTTTATTTAACAGGAAATAAAGTATTTAATAAGCTTGTGTGGATAGATATAACTTATATAAAGCTGGCTCCCAACTATCAGTTAGAGATAATGGGCTTTCCCATCCAGTGGAGTTCAATGGGCTGATATCACTTGGATTTACACAAGGCCTAACTCACAAGGATTGTTCAGAGCCCTGGAGAAGAGATGGGAGTTTTAAGGATGATTGCTACACATCACTTGGCAGTGAATTCCATATCACTTACTGTATAAAGAAGTATTTTCTTTTATCTCTGTAAAGAAGTATTTCCTTTTGTCTGTCATGAATTTTCATGCTTCAAAAAAGTTCCTTTTTTTAAAGACGGGTCTTGGGTCCTTTCAAAAAGTTGTTTCCTTGAGATGATGGAGAATATGAAATACCCACTGGAGATTCCATTCACTAGCCCATTCTTGTACTTCTTCACTGGTGAAGTAACCTCCATTGTTAGATTGAATCATATTTCTGGCCTGTGGGCAGTGTTCCCTCTAAACTGAGTTAGTGTGAGCTAGCTCACTGTTTTTTAGCCTCCAGCTCACACTTTTTTGTCTTAGCTCAAGAAGGATGGTTCCAGAGCAAACTAATTTGTGCAGTAGCCAAACCACTCACTCAGAACTTTAATGCCAGTAGCTCAGAAAGTAGAATTTTTGCTCACAGGACTCCACAGCTTAGAGGGAGCATTGCCCGTGGGATAATTCATGCATGAGAATAACCACCAGCTACCCACAGGAGATGTCCACCATTGTTAATAGCTGTTGCCATCTCCCAGATTGAGGAAGGGGTCTACCATCGTCATCACTGTCCAAGTCAGTTATCCCTACACAGGTGTCCCATTCTAAAGGGGACTTGGTTTAATGCTTGAATAAAGTTTTCAGACTGCAGCCAATGTTAAAGTAAGTCTATACGGAAGAAGGAATAACTCACTGGAACACCCATCCTCTAGTAGTGCATAGCCCTGCGTTTTCATGAGCCCATTGGGCTAGAACCAACATTTCTTCTTGAATATCTGATCTGCATCCTCTAAGTTACCAAGAGGAGTGTCCAGCCACATGTCCTGAAACTGTCTTCTTTATTTCTACTACATTAACTCCTACATGTTCCAATGTCTGTTGAAAAGGTTTGTTAAGTAAAGGTTAAGAGAAAAGGTTTATTAAGTAAAAACATCAGGTGCTCAGAGTTGGACTTTGTCTTCCCTATGAACAGCAACAAAGTTCCCTGGCTTCTAGAATTCAGTTTTTGCTGAATTTTCCTGACATAGACTTTGGAATACCTTGGCACTCTTTTTATTATAGAGTATACACAGCTCTGGCACTGGCTATATTTGATGACTATACATTTCACTGTCAGTACTGCTTCAAGACAGACAGTATAGTTCCCAAACACGAATCCCAACAAACTGTCTTCAGACCGTAACCTGAGCAGCCCAGTTACTCTTACTCTCTGTGCATTAATAGAAGTCTCACTCACAACCAGTCTAGTCATCCAGTCTTACTGATATATCTCAACAGCTGTATGTGTGGCTGACATCCATCTTCCCCAGCCCCCACCTACTCCAGTTTGGACTCACAGTGCTGACATTTGAAAATGCTTAGATACGCCAAGACTTTGGAAGACAACTTGCAATGTTCTTTGCATAGTGTTCTTAGCACTGGCAGATATATCCTGAGCCAGCAGCCATCGTATAGGTTTTTGTGCAATTTCCAACCATGTCGGAAGGCAAGGCATTGAAAGTCCGAGTGACTTTTGTTATTATTTTAGTTGGCATTGCTTTAATGTTTACAGCTGTGGTGACGGATCACTGGGCTGTGCTGAGTCCTAAGGTGGAGAAGTACAATGATACTTGTGAAGCTGCTCACTTTGGGCTATGGCGGCTCTGTACAAAAAGGATCTACGTACAAGAAGGAGAGCCAGGCAAAGAGAAGGGCTGTGGGCCAATCAGCCTACCAGGAGGTATGTGTTTCTGCTTTCTCCAGCACCCACCAGAAAAATTTATTTGAGGAGCTGAGGGGGCACCAATTCAGTTTTCAGATTTATTTTTGTGGTGCAGTCTGCTGCCTTCACAATATATTCTTCAAATATTTACTATTAATGCTCACCAACTGTCCTGTAAAAACTAAACTAAAGAAAGCAGTCAAGAGATGATAAAGCTATTTTCTCCTGATGTGAGAACACTATTGTCAGTGGAAATTGGGTACTTGGGCCACTGGGAAATTGGGTACTAAGGTGAAGCCTTTTAGGCTAGAAATAACAATAACAGATTTCGCTAGTGATTCGATCCAATTCTACAATATAAAATCCTATACTTTCAGCAGATTTAAGGTCTCTGTCCAAGAGACAAATAATGTAAATATGCAAGAAAGGCATGAAAATAAATGATGTGGAAAATATAAAGATAGGCTATATAGTGAAGCATCTGACGTCAGAATTCACTGGCATAGATCCCTTCACGCTTTTATTTATGTGGAAAAGAGATCGCCACATGTACAATAAAAATCAGACTTGCATATAAAGATATTAATAACAAAATCTGTATTATCTCCCAGTCACTATCTAGTTAGATCACTGTAATATGTCTTAGGCCACAGGTGTCAAACTCAATTATTACAAGGGCTGGATCTGACACAAATGTCAATCAGTCAGCACCTTTACTAGCATAAAGACATAAACCTCACTTTGTCAGACTGGGCCATGTGTTCTATAAAACGTAATGCCAGGTACCAATGATAAAACTTTATAAAGGACACAGGCAAACCCAATTAACAATATTAAAATACAAACATGCTTAATACTTTGACATTCTTACAGCATTTCTTTTATTTAACAGTCTTTGATAACTGACACCTCTTGCTCTGAATTATTGCATCAAAATCTAGAGTCAACGTCTGTGCTGTAGCAATTATCAGTATGCTGTTTAGGTGTGTATCTATAAGCTGAGAATGTACTTTTGTTTTATTGACATTTATTACAGAAAAGAGCTGTTCACAGACATATGTTGTTCCAAACATAGAGAGAATTTTAGAAGCAAAAGCCTTAGGTTGGGAGTAATTAGGACCCCAAAACTGGTAAACTTTGTTAATGCCAACTTCAGAAAGCTTATCCTTCAGCATAGTAATGCCAACTTCAGAAAGCTTATCCTTCAGTACAGTACAGTACACTGTTCCCCCACCTACCTGCAATTTGTGGCTTCCTTTCATTGGTAGGTGGGGAACAGCGTGCATGTCCCATTTTGTTGGTGGTCGACTATATGTAATCCACCTTGAGTATGCCTCCCACCTTAGACAAACTGTTCCTGTCCATCTCCCCCCCACACACAGAGCACAAGTAATCCCAGGGGTCCTCTTCCCTCTGAAAATACACTTCCCTGCTACACTAGATCAGCAACATTTCCCTGCAACCCTGGAAGATGTCCACCCCAAAACATACACATATAAACTCTCCAAGGAACTGGAGCCACTGCCCTCAACACTTGCTGAATCCACCACAAAAATCATGAACCCTCCACAGATTCACCAACCACCTGTCAATGACCAGAACTCCTAAATCAGCTCTTTTCTCCTACCACCTTGTGTGATTCATCCACACCAATCCACTCTACTCCAAATCTCAAATCTGCTTGATGTAGATACACTCTATGGTGCTAAGGTTCAAGCATGAGAACTAAAAACTGGGTGACCCAGATTCATAAGCCCCACTTTGCCATGGAAGTTGGTGGGTGACTTTGGGCCAGTCACTCTCTCAGCCTAACACACCCTGCATAGTTTTTGTGAGAACAAAAACATAGATGTGGAGAACAATAATTTTAAATTGCTTTTGGTCCCCATTTGGGAGAAAAGCAAGGGACAGATGCCTAAGAAAAAAATTATGATATAACAAAATCTCATTAAGTCTTTAAAGTGGCTCAAGACTTGTTTTTTCTTGCCTCCAACTACACCCCTGGTCTTGCCGCCAACACAAACACTCAGCACCTTCCCTCATCCCAACAGCTATATTTCTCCTCCCCTCCTATGGCTTTCCAAGTGTAGTTCCCACCATCCACCCCACTGCCTGCACTTCAACCCTTCCGTTCCATGCCCCCCTCCAGTCCCTTAGACCCCTCCCCCAGATACACTCTGGCATTCCCATTCCTACATTTCCCCTAACACCTGTTTCCATCAGCATATCTCAGCACCAGCACCTTCACACATAATGCCTTTCTCCTTCCCTTCTTCTTCCTTCCCTCCTCCCAAAGGGCCACTTCCCTGGCATTGCGGGGAGAAAGAGTGAGAGAGGCGGGCAGAGGAGAAGGAGGAGGTGGCAGCAACCAGTGGTGAGGGAAGCAGCTTCTGCTGCTGAAATGAAAGGGAAAGCCCAACAAGCCTGTACACTGGTGGGGTGGCAGCAACATCCCCCTGCCTCTGACAGGAGGAGGAGAGGGGGTGGAAGCCACATATGCACAGCCTGACCCAACCAAGAGAGAGAGGAAGGGGGGGATGGATGCTCCAGCCTGCCAACCTGATGTGGGTCTTTTCACTGCTCTTGCTGATGATGCCGCCACCATCCTCTTCATTGCTTGTGAGCCATATTCCAGACCTGGACTGGCTGGTTCCAGCCCCCAGGCCTTATGTTTGACATCCCTGTCTTAGACAGTACACAAAAGGTACTATGAGATAAAGCACCCAGAATGCTGACTGGAAACTCCTCTAGAGAGCAGATTACCCCAATGATGAAACAATTGAATTGGTTGTTTATTTTAGGAATCATATCAGAATGCTGGTTTTTACATTGAAGGTAACAACTTGGGACCAGGAAACTGGAAAGATCATATATTCCAGAATGTACCTGGCTGAAATCTTTATTGAAGGCCGAACTCATGTTCTGAGATAGGTGGCCTTAAAAAGCAAAGTCTTGTGAGTTGGGGGTTCCTTGGTTTTGTTATGCTCGTCTTTTATATCTTATTTATGTATGACACATGCACATATTTGCTGGCTGTATTGATCTATAGCTATTAAAGGCATAGAAAGTCTATCTTCCCTTTATATCTGAGCAGGCCCATGATGTTCTGGAAGCATGCCCAGACCTTACCAGAGCATGGATTTAGGCAGACACTATAAAAGCCTGGAGTTCCCTGGTGAAAGAAAAGTGGAATAGGGACCCCATTAGCATGCACCCCATTAGCATACATGAGCTTCACATACAATATTTTAATTAGCTGATGCAGCAAAAGGAAAAATGGTCCAGCAAAACACTTTTGCCAAAACTGCAAGAAGAACTAGCACATCAATGCATAAATCAAAGTGTAACCAATGTGATAAAGTAATCTAGCAGCTGGAATTCTAACACGCACACACACACATGCTCCAAGGACTTTGTGATAGTTGGCAAGGCCAGAAACTTCTGTTTTTCCACCCCATGACTTTTAAAACTCAGTTTACTTTACATCTCAGGTTAGTAAAATCCTAGGGATGCCTGTCAAAAGCCTCTATAGACACTCCCCCGATATCTTTTCCCTCCATAAATTCTAATCACGGTGCTATGATATAACCTGTCATGTCTATAATATCCTACTTGTTTACTGTGCACATATGAAAGGCAGTGGAGGGGCATTCTATGTTCTTTCCAGTTGGGTATATGCTGACATCCACCAAAATAAGCAAATGCACTAATCAATTAATCTATTTGATTAGGTGGTTATTTATTTATCTCACAATGTGTAGCAGAAGTAACTGTGCATTTCACTCAAACATTGTGAACAAGAATATTTCTGTTGTGTCCTGGGATCAGAAGGCAGAGCTGGCGAAATACAGCCAAGCTTCGCTCTCTGAGAACAATAGGGACTAGGTTCCTGAGCTCGCCAGTAGTGAACCAATGGCAGCATTGGCGGGCGATTCAAACCCGCCAATAGGAATATAGGGCCGTCCCCCCTAACTGTATATAGTTGGCCTCCGGCCGTTGCTGTGTGTTCTTTGTCTTGTGTGAAGTACGAATAAACGCGTCTTCTCTTATGTCGTCGTCCGAGTCATGAGGCCCGAAACCCAGTACTTTACAGTGGCGACGAAGGTGGGATTTCAACGCCTTCCGTGACTCCATGAGCGACGAAAAGGACACCGCCGAGCACCGCATCGCTGACCCCGAGAGCAGCACCGCACCGCTCGCCGAGCATCGCATCGCTGACCCCGAGAGCAGCACCGCACCGCTCGCCCCGGCGCACGCCTTCCCAGACAGAACCATGGCCGCTTCTCATGTAACCCTGGAGCACTTCGATCCGTCGCAGCCAGAAACCTGGGACGCATGGGTCGACCAGCTCATCAGCTATTTGGAGCTCAACGAAATCCGCCACCCCGACCAGAAACGAGCGATCCTGCTGAACGCCTGCGGCACCCAAACCGTCCGCCTCGCCAAGAGCCTCTTGGTCCCCCGCACGGCCTTGGAGAGCTCGTTTGGAGAGATCCTGGATGTCCTCAACGCTTACTTCAGCCCCCGGCCGACCTTCCTGGCCAAGAGGATGGATTTCCAGAGGCGAGTCCAGGCCCAAGGGGAATCCATTGCCACCTTCCTGGCCGCGCTAAGGGTGCTCGCGGTGGACTGCGGATTCCCGAAGGTGGAGGACAACCTGCTGACGCAGTTTGTGTGGGGCCTGGCGGACTCCAAGCTGCGGCGCAAGTTGGTTGGACACCGGAGGCTCTCCTTAGACGAGGCCCTAGACGCCGCAACAGCCCACGAGGCCGCGGAAGGGGAACGCCCGGCCGCAGCCGCCCATGTGGTCGGAAGGAGTCCAAGCCCCGGGAATGTAGATACGGAAGAGGTCTTCGCCCTCAGACCTCAACAACGCCGGCCAGCGCCGTTCCAACAGGCCAACAGAGAGCCAGTCAAGCCTTCCGGCAACCGGACCGTCTGTGCCAGCTGCGGGGAAGGCCACGGAAGGAAATCCTGCAAGTTCCGGGATGCCGTTTGTCACGGGTGCGGAAAGCAGGGACACCTCGCACGGGTCTGCCGGTCCAAGGGCCCCAGAAATGCGAGATCGTCGGTTCCACCGCACCGCGCATCGTCCACTGCCCACGAGACGACGGAAGAGGTCGCCGAGTTGTACCACCTCACCGACCAGCCGCTGCAGGTACTTCGCCTCCCCAACCCCAACCTCTCCTCTGCCCCGAAGATCCAAGTAACCGTGCGGATCGAGGGGTCCCCTGTTGCATGGAAGTGGACTCGGGATCGGCGGCATCCATCATTTCCCTAGACACTTTAAAAAGACTTTGCCCATTAGGGGGACCCCTCTTCGTCCATCACCACTAAGCTTGGTGGACTTTCAAAAGAACCCTGTCCCCATCCGGGGAGTCGGCACTTTCCGAGTGCAGTACAGAGACTTTGAGGGGAACTTGGACTTGGTGGTGGTAGAGGGAAATCTCGTGAGTCTCCTGGGGCGGGCGTGGTTCGAAGCCCTAGGCATAACGATCGGGGGAGTGAATAAGTGCGGGGTGCGGGACTGGGGGCGGTGTGCAAGGAATTCCCGGAGGTCTTTGACGGGAAACTGGGGTGTTATAAAGGGCCCCCGGTGTCGCTCCACTTAGACCCCACAGTGACGCCCATCCGACGGCGCTTCCGCACCGTGCCCCTGGCCCTCCGCCCAAAAATAGAGGCCGAACTGGACCGGTTAGTGGCCCAGGGAGTCCTCGAGCCCGTCCCGAACGCTCGATGGGAGACCCCGATTGTGACACCCGTCAAGCCAAACGGGGAGATCCGCATCTGCGCGGATTATAAGTGCACCATTAACCAGGCACTTCAGGCGCACGCATACCCCGTACCCGTGGTCAGCCATGTCTTAGCCACACTGGCGGGGGCGCGCATATTTGGAAAGCTGGATCTCGCGCAGGCGTACCAGCAACTCCCGGTAGATGAGGCCACGGCCGAGGCGCAAACCATAGTGACACACCGGGGGCCTTCCGGGTGAAGCGGCTGCAGTTCGGGGTCAGTGTGGCCCCAGGGATATTCCAAAATCTAATGGACGATTTGTTGAAAGGGATCCCTGGGGTGACGCCGTTCTTCGACGACGTCCTCATCGCCGCGACCACCCCGGAAAGCTTCGCCGCCCGCCTCCGAACTGTACTGGAACGCTTCCAAGCTGCGGGGCTGAAAGTGAAGCGGGAAAAGTGCCTCCTCGGGGTGCCGGAGGTGGAGTTCTTGGGATACCGGGTAGACGCAACAGGCCTGCATCCGGCGAGGGACAAGGTGAAGGCCATCGTGGAGGCCCCCGCCCCGAAGTCCAAGGCCGAGCTCCAGGCATTCTTAGGCCTCCTGAACTTTTACCACGCCTTTCTCCCCCACAAAGCCGCCATGGCCGAACCCCTGCACAGACTGCTGGATAAGGCGACACCTTGGGCATGGGGAGCGAGGGAGGCGGCGGCGTTTCGGGGGGTTAAAGTACTCTTGATTTCTAACGCGGTGCTCGCCCACTTTGATGAAAAGCTCCCGGTAATCCTGGCGTGCGACGCATCACCGTATGGGGTCGGGGCAGTCTTGGCACACAAGCTACCGGATGGAAGGGAAGTCCCGGTGGCTTATTACTCCCGCACGCTGTCCCCCGCGGAGCGCGAACTATGCACAAATCGACCGGGAGGGCTTGGCACTGGTGGCGGGGGTTAAAAAGTTTCACAACTTTGTGTACGGGCGGCCCTTCACGCTCGTAACCGATCATAAGCCGCTCCTGGGACTGTTCGCGGCGGACAAACAAACGCCGCAGGTTTTGTCGCCCCGGGTGTTGTGCTGGTCCTTGTTTTTAGCGGGCTACCAGTACCAGTTGGAGCATCGGCCGGGCAAGGCGCTGGGTCATGCCGACGCCTTGAGCTGCCTGCCGCTGCCGCATACAGGGGAAGATCCGGCCCCGGCTCCCGCGGTCTTGTTAATGGAGGAGCTGCCAACCCCCCCCTTCAGGCTGCAGACGTGGCTGCCCGCACGTCCCGAGATCCCATTCTCTCCCGGGTCCTAAACTGGTGGTGAGGGGATGGCCAGCGGAACCGACAGGGCCAGAGTTCATGGCATACAAAGCCAGGCGGGAAGAGTTATCCACCTTAAAAGGGTGCTTGTTATGGGGGGACAGGGTGGTCATCCCGGGGCCCATGAGACAAGGGGTTCTAGAAACGCTACATGAGGCCCACCCCGGCATTGTACGCATGGAAGCTCTGGCAAGGAGCTACGTGTGGTGGCCCGGGATGGACGCCGAAATTGAAACCTGGGTCCGAGGGTGCACACGGTGTCAGGAAGTCCGCCCCAATCCCCCGAGAGCGCCAACCCAAAGCTGGGAGTCTACCCACAAGCCGTGGTCACGCCTACACATAGACTTTGCGGGGCCGTTTCAGGGGCTCCAGTTCATGGTGACGGTAGACTCCTACTCGAAATGGGTGGAAATAAGCCCAGTGTCTACCACCTCTGCCAAAGCGGCAATAAGGGCCCTGCGGAAAATATTCGCGACGCACGGGTTACCAGACATAATCGTGTCGGACAACGGGGCAGTGTTCACATCTGCTGAGTTTCAAGCGTTCCTCGAAAGAAACCTAATCAGGCACATACGATCAGCGCCCTTCCACCCGGCAACCAATGGACAGGCAGAGAGAACGGTACGCACCGCCAAAGAAGCCCTGAGCCGCATAACGGAGGGGGACTGGGAGTTCCGGCTGGCCCGCTTTCTTCTTACATACCGCACCACCCCAAACCCCATCTCCGGGCATTGCCCCGCAGAACTATTAATGGGCCGCCGCCCTACCACTTTATTAGACAGACTCCACCCGGACCGAGCCCCAGAGAGAAAGCTGGTCGAGAACTGGGAGGCACCCCGAAGCTTCCTCCCGGGGGAACCTGTCTACTTCCGGAACTACGGGGCGGGGCCTCAGTGGGTGGCCGGGCGCATCCTAAAACCCACCGGGCCAGTGTCATACGAAGTCCTAACAGATGGGGACCGGGTCCTCCGTAAACACGTCGACCAGCTCCGGAGGCGGCAAGACCCCGACACAGAGATCCAGTTACCGGGAAATGCCGCGGCCGCCCCAGCATCCGATCGACCGCAAGCACCGACAGCGGAGCCAGCGCCGGAAAGTCCACGGAATCCGGAGGGGGCCCCGGTGACAGCTGAACCGCCGCCGCCGCCGCCGCCGTTACAGCCGCCACCGTCACCGCCTCGGCTACTACCAGAGATCCAAGCTCCTTGTGCTGGCGGACCACCCGATAGGGGCCCTGCCAGTCCGGTACCGGCCCCCCGACGTTCACTAAGAGAATGGAGGGCACCAACATACTTAAAAGACTACGTCACCTGATAGGAGACGAACTATGGGGGGAGGGGTGTTGTGTCCTGGGATCAGAAGGCAGAGCTGGCGAAATACAGCCAAGCTTCGCTCTCTGAGAACAATAGGGACTAGGTTCCTGAGCTCGCCAGTAGTGAACCAATGGCAGCATTGGCGGGCGATTCAAACCCGCCAATAGGAATATAGGGCCGTCCCCCCTAACTGTATATAGTTGGCCTCCGGCCGTTGCTGTGTGTTCTTTGTCTTGTGTGAAGTACGAATAAACGCGTCTTCTCTTATGTCGTCGTCCGAGTCATGAGGCCCGAAACCCAGTACTTTACAATTTCAATTGCTGGTAAGCAAGTCATTTGGAAATAACCAATCCACTGTATAGAAATCTGGTTGTCATATCTCAAAAAGTGAGCTGGAAAAAGGAATGGGCACCCATGTTTATGAGGAAAGGCTGAAGCATCTGGGACCTAACAGTTTGTAAGAGGAAGTTAGAAAGGAAAAGGAAGGGATCTACGCTACCAATGCCAACTATAGTTTTATAAATAGAAGATTTCCAGGACACTTTCAAAAACAATTTATGATGTGGGAAAGGATTACTTACATGGGGAAAGCCCTCCTAGTGTGAAGACCCTGCCCCCTCCTCCAGCCGAGACCATCTTCCTTTGCTCTCTGTGAAGCCAAAATAGATCTAGCTGCACGAGCATGTCACTTTGTTTAACCTTGTTGGAAAAAAGGGGGACTGGATTTGGTCTTCCTCATCCATCTCCCTCTCTTTCTGGGATCTATAAAAGTAGGTGGTATAGTAAACTATAGCTTCTCAGAACTGGCAGAGGCAGCTTCTGCCATTTTCGGTTACAGGAGAGATATTCCTAGTGCCTTCAGTTTGCTTACCTTAAGGTGACATGCCCTTGGGAAGTGCAATTCTGTGTATCTGCTGTGGTGTCAGAATTGTTGGAAGTCTGTAAGTTTTCCCAGACTCTAGAGTAGTGCGCTCTCTTCCAAAAAAAGGTGCTTGTTATTTGGCCCAGGTTAGCTCAGTCAATTCCTTCTCCCTCTACACCTGTGCTTTGGCCACTCCCACCAGAATTACCCTGCAAGTTCCTGTGCATTTATCTTCCTCCTTGGGTTCTACCACAGTGTAGTATCAGCAATTTTCTCAGGACTCTAGAGTAGTGTGCTTCTCTCCAACCCTGAACGTGACATCCCTGTTTGGGTTGACAAATGGTTGTGGTGTGCTGATCCATTAAGGGCCTGAGGGCTGAACTCTAGAGGTGTGCAATTTTTTTAACCAGTATTTTTCGTTTCAAGTATATTGGACCCTTCAAAAAATTGGTATTTAAAAAAAATCCGAGATCCCAATGCTGGTACAGTGTTCAGATCTGGAATTTGTTGGAAATCCCAAATTTCCTGGTTTAAACTGTGCTTCAGGAGAAGCCAGCCCCAGGATCTGTGTGCTGCTGGGAGATCACTCCCCACGGCAGGCAGATCCTGGTTGGGATGGCTTCTCAGGCAGCCTGGTTCAAACCGCACTGCAGGAGAAGCCAGCCGAGGTTTTTTTGTGCCATAGGGAGTTTGTACACCATGGCACACAGATCCTGGCTGGGACAGTTTCTCCTGCAGTCCAGTTTAAACTGCGCTGCAAGAGAAACCAGCCTCAGGATCTGCATGTCATGGGGAGATAGCTCTCCACAGCAGGCACATCCCAGCTGGGATGGCTTGTCCTGCAGCCTGGTTTAAACTGGACTGCATGAGAAGCCAACCCCAAGCCAATCTGGCAGGAACAGTCTGCTCTCCCCACCAGCACAGCTGATTCTTGGGTTGTCTTCTGCAGTCCCTTTAAATTTTAAAGAGACTGCAGTAGAAGCCTGACAAACAGCTGAGAGACGGGAGCAATCTGCTACTGCTTCTCCACTGTTTTCGTATCTACCAGTAATTCCTGAATATATCCAGGATTTTCTCAGTTTCTTTTTTTCCTGGAAAAATCCAGATACATTTGGGAAGCTGAAATGTATCTGGGGTATATTTTTGGTTCAGGTAGATCCCAATGCACGCCTCTACTGAATGCCAGCATACTGGACAAGGGGCTTCTTGAGCAGGAATTTGTTTCCCCTTGTCCTGGTGTTTGTTATCGCCCATCAGATGAAAAGGTAGAAGAGGATTATAAAATGATGAATGAATTAAAGATAGCGGATAGACGAAATAACTGTGTCGTAATAAGTGACTTTAACTACCCACACATTGATTGGGTCAATATGAGTTCTAGTTGGGAAAAAGAGATTGAGTTTTTAGACACTCTCAATGACTGTGCTATGGAACAGATGGTCACAGATCCTACCAGGGGAGAGGCGATCCTGGATTTGGTCCTAAGTAACACCCAAGACCTGGTGAGAGATGTAAAAGTGATTGCACCGCTTGGGAACAGTGACCATAATGTCATTGAGTTTAACATTTGTACAGATAGGGAGTTGCCCAAAAAAACTAACGCAACCACTTTTAACTTTAAAAGGGGTAACTTCTCTGGTATGAGGGGACTTGTGAGGAAGAAATGAAAGGAAGAGTGGAGAAGGTCAAAACCATTGGGGAAGCTTGGAGACTATTTAAAAATACAATCCTAGAAGCTCAGAAAAAATATATACTGCAGGTTAGGAAAGGCACAAATAGGTATATAAAAAAGCCTGCATGGTTAACAAATAAAGTAATGGAAGCTGCAAAAGGTAAGAAGGATTCCTTTAAGCGGTGGAAAGCTAGTCACAGTGTGATTGATAAAAGGGAATACAGACTATGGCAAATAAAATGCAAGTCTGTGATCAGGCAAGCAAAAAGGGAATATGAGGAGCATATTGCAAAAAACATAAAGGCCAACAATAAAACTTTCTTCAAATACATTAGAAGTAGGAAGCCAGCCAGGGAGGCAGTGGAGCCCTTGGATGACCAAGGGGTAAAAGGAGTAGTGAAGGATGATAGGGAAATGGCTGAGAAGCTGAATGCATTTTTTGCCTCTGTCTTCACTGTGGAAGCGGAGAAGTGCTTGCCCACTCCAGAAGCACCAATTTCGGGAGGGGGTTTGAAAGACCTGAATCAGATTGAGGTGACAAGAGAGGAAGTCCTATGACTGATGGACAATTTAAAAACTAATAAATCACCAGGCCCGGATGGCATTCATTCGAGAGTTCTGAAAGAACTCAAATGTGAACTTGTGAATCTCCTGACAAAAATATGTAATCTTTCTTTAAAATCTGCCTCCATTCCTGAGGACTGGAAGGTAGCTAATGTCACTCCCATCTTTAAAAAGGGCTCCAGGGGAGATCCAGGAAATTACAGGCCGGTCAGTCTGACATCGATACCGGGTAAGTTGGTGGAAACTGTTATTCAGGAAAGAATTAGTAGGCACATTGATGAACAAAAACTATTGAGACAGACTCAGCATGGGTTCTGTAAGGGAAGATCTTGTCTCACTAACCTGTTAGTGTTTTTTGAGGGAGTGAACAAACATGTGGACAAGGGGGACCCAATAGATATTATTTACCTTGACTTCTGGAAAGCTTTTGACACAGTTCCTCATCAAAGGCTCCTAAGTAAGCTCAATAGTCATGGGATAAAAGGACAAGTCCTCTTGTGGATCAAAAACTGGCTTATAAATAGGAAACAGAGAGTGAGTATAAATGGGAAACTTTCTCAGTGGAGGGTGGTAAGCAGTGGGGTACCACAGGGATCAGTACTCGGTCCGATGCTTTTTAACTTGTTTATTAACGATTTGGAATTGGGAGTAAGCAGTGGTGGCTAAATTTGCAGATGACATGAAGTTGTTCAGGGTGGTGAAAACCAGGGAGGATTGTGAGGCACTCCAAAGGAATCTGTCGAGGATGGGTGAGTGGGTGTCAATGTGGCAAATAGGGTTCAATGTGGCCAAGTGCAAAGTGATGCACATTGGAGCCAAAAATCCTAAATATATATACACGTTGATGGGGTCTGAACTGGCAGAGACTGACCAAGAGAGAGATCTTGGAGTCATAGTAGATAACTCAATGAAAATGTCTAGACAGTGTGCAGCTGCAATAAAGAAAGCCAATGCTATGCTGGGGATTATTAGGAAGGGAATTGAAAACAAATCAGCCAGTATCATCATGCCCCTGTATAAATCATTGGTGCGACCTCATTTGGAATACTGTGTACAGTTCTGGTTGCCACATCTCAAAAAGGATATTATAGCATTGGAAAAAGTGCAGAGAAGGGCAACTAGAATGATAAAAGGTTTGGAACACCTTCCCTATGAAGAAAGGTTAAAACACTTGGGGCTCTTTAGCTTGGAGAAACAACGGCTGAGGGGTGACATGATCGAGTTTTATAAGATTATGAATGGGATTGAGCAGGTTGAGAAAGAAGTACTTCTCTCCATTTCTCACAATACGAAAACTCGTGGGCACTCCATGAAATTGCTGAGCAGTCGGGTTAGAACAGATAAAAGGAAGTACTTCTTCACCCAAAGAGTGATTAACATATGGAATTCACTGCCACAGGATGTGGTGGCAGCTACAAGCATGGACAGTGTCAAGAGGGAATTAGATATGGAGCAGTGGCTATTAGCCACAGGGTATAGATGGGAACTCTCAGTCTGGGGCAAGTGATGCACTCTATTCTTGGTGCTGGAGGGGGCAGCAGTGGGAGGGCTTCTAGTGTCCTGGCCCCACTGCTGGACCTCCTGATGGCACCTGGTATATTTTGGCCGCTGTGTGACAGAGTTGTTGGACTAGATGGGCCATTGGCCTGATTCAACATTGGCTTCTCTTATGTTCTTATAAACCTTTCAGTTGTTGCATTTTATTTTCCTCCTAATGAGTAATAGAATCCTCACAGGGTCCCCATTCAGACTTTGGAACACTTCAACTCCCCAGTACCTCACAGGCTGTAGAACACTTAAGTAGAGCATTAACTAGAGATGTACATGAGCTAGCTGACGAACTGAAGTTCATCATGAATTTTGGCCAGTTCATGGTTCATGAAGCAATGTTTATAAACTGCAGAACTCCCACAAATGTTGATGTAGTTTGTGGTGGTTCACGAAGAGCAGAAAGCAAGGATTTACCCTTGCCTTCTGCTCTTTACAAAAAAAAAGCTGAGCAGTGGGGAGCTCTCTGCCACTCAGCTGTTTGGTTTAAATTGCTCAGGGCAATTCAAACCTCTGCTTTCTCTGTTAGAACCAAAACAATAGAGATGTATACAGGCAACAGACAAACAGAAAAACAGAAAATTAGGGGAAATATCAGGTGGTCAGCCACAGAAGTTGTATATGAAGGAGTGTGTCAACACCTGCTTGTCTCAAGAGCTCAGTAGGAGAAAGAGGGCTTTCACTAGACTGTTAGTATTCCAGTGGTATCATTTCCAACTTGCCAATTTTGCCATTTTCCAAATTGCCACCCTAGTGTTCCAGCATCTACATACTTATGCATCTCAAATGTCCCAAAGTAGCAATGGCCATGTAGAGCAGGACTGAAGGGAAGCACTACTATTTGCAGACCTCCACATGTACACTACACTGCAGAACTTGGAATCAGTCATGTATATTCACCAAAAGCCATGTAAATATCAATGGCAGTATCAGCAGGCCAATATTCCCCATGTTCATACAGTCTTCCACCAGCCCAAAGGCCATTCCTCTGAAAACTTAGGGACTATAGGAAATGGCAGTGAAGAATAAGAATACAAGGTTTCAATCCACTCTGAATTGTGTTCCTTAGTTGCAATGAAATGAAACAATTCTAGTGCTGTGGAGTGCTACAGGAGTAGTCATTCTGATGAGCATTAAGAGAAGGTACCCCCAAGTGGTGAATCACAATGAGAATGTCTTCATGACAGAAGGGACACCTTAGTGAAGCAATGGTTCACAAGCTGTTTCTCCAGATGGAAATTTCAGAGCAGATCTTTTTCAAGTAGTTTTCAGGATAGCTGGATAGAGAAGCAACAGAGTGAACTGAGAGGAGGCAGCTTTTGGAGGCATGATGGCAAATCAACTTTTGCTTTAGTGTAGCGTGGAATGGCCTGTTGTTCACCATATGCACTAATTCTAAATGCAAAACAAATAATATATATATATATTTGTTGGGAACTTCAGCATTTCATGCAGGGAGAAATTGTACCTTGCAAGTGCTCTAAATAAATGGTCATTTCAGAAGCCAATCTCAATCAAAAATCTTGATCTGAGAAAAACATGTAGAAATTGACAGCTATGTACAATCTGGACTGCTATCTGGATGGAAATGTACAAAGAAATGTTTTGAATGGTTTTTTCCCAATTAGGTATGTCATGCTTCTGGCCAAATGAAGCTTTAATCACAATTTTGAGGTGAGATAAGCTGTTAAACCTATCTGTTACTATATGAGTGCATTTCTGTCCAAATAGTTAACTTTCTTCTAATATAGTTCCTTTTTCATTCACATTTTATTTTGTGAAACTTACAGATGGCAAAAACTAAGATATGCTAGGAATAAATGTGCTACGGTACAGCAGTTTGCACCTGTCTCTCAAGAACTGGTATTTATTCACTATCTTTCTTACAGGTTTTTTTCCTGTAGAAAAATGAAAAATTAGTGTGTGTGGGGTCTCAAATTGGAAAATTTGTGGGGGGTTCAAATTTTCAGAAATGTTACATTTCGAATTTCTCAAATGTTTTTAATGCTAAGAGTAATTCTCTAGTATATTGAATTGCCTATGATTAATTCTCACACTCAGATATTTGGATGGTAGATGGTGTTCTAGCCAAGTTCTGGGAGCTGCAGACATATCTTTGCAAGATTCTTGCTGTTCCACACAACACTGTCTTCTGGAGTTCAGCTGGTATTAGTTGCTCAATGCCCAGAATGTCCAGGCGTTTCTTCAGACTTCTAGACACTGCTCCAAGGACTCCAATGACAACTGGCATGATGGTAACCTTCTTCTCCCAGAGGTGCTCTAACTCTGTCCGTAGGTCTTGGTATTTTGTGATCTTCTCCTGTTCTTTGTTTTCTATTCTGCTGTCTCTTGGGATTGCAGTGTCAATGACCCAAACCCTGTTTCTCATTTTTTCTACAGTTGTGACATCAGGAGTGTTATGCTCCAGGTGTTCAGTTATCTGTTTGCAATTGGAAGTCCCAAAGAATCTTTTTTTATCATTAAGAACATAAGAACATAAGAGAAGCCAATGTTGAATCAGGCCAATGGCCCATCTAGTCCAACACTCTGTCACACAGCGGCCAAAATATACCAAGTGCCATCAGGAGGCCCAGCAGTGTGGCCAGGACACTAGAAGCCCTCCCACTGCTGCCCCCTCCAGCACCAAGAATAGAGTGCATCACTTGTCCCAGACTGAGAGTTCCCATCTAAACCCTGTGGCTAATAGCCACTGATGGACTTCTGCTCCATATGTTTATCTAATTCCCTCTTGAAACTGTCCATGCTTGTAGCTGCCACCACCTCCTGTGGCAGTGAATTCCATATGTTAATCACTCTTTGGGTGAAGAAGTACTTCCTTTTATCTGTTCTAACCTGACTGCTCAGCAATTTCATGGAGTGCCCACAAGTTCTCGTATTGTGAGAAAGGGAGAGAAGTACTTCTTTCTCAACCTGCTCAATCCCACTCATAATCTTATAAACCTCGATCATGTCACCCCTCAGCTGTCGTTTCTCCAAGCTAAAAAGCCGCAAGCATTTTAACCTTTCTTCATAGGGAAGGTGTTTCAAACCTTTTTATCATTCTAGTTGCCCTTCTCTGCACTTTTTCCAATGCTATAATATCCTTTTTGAGGTGTGGCAACCAGAACTGTACATAGTATTCCAAATGAGGTTGCACCAATGATTTATACAGGGGCATGATGATACTGGCTGATTTGTTTTCAATTCCCTTCCTAATAATCCCCAGCATAGCGTCGGCCTTCTTTATTGCAGCTACACACTGTCTAGACATTTTCATTGAGTTATCTACTACGACTCCAAGATCTCTCTCTTGGTCAGTCTCTGCCAGTTCAGACCCCATCAACGTGTATTTATATTTAGGATTTTTGGTTCCAATGTGCATCACTTTGCATTTGGCCACATTGAACCCTATTTGCCACATTGACGCCCACTCACCCATCCTCGACAGATCCCTTTGGAGTGCCTCACAATCCTCCCTGGTTTTCACCACCCTGAACAACTTCGTGTCATCTGCAAATTTAGCCACCACTGCTTACTCCCAATTCCAAATCGTTAATAAACAAGTTAAAAAGCATCGGACCGAGTACTGATCCCTGTGGTACCCCACTGCTTACCACCCTCCACTGAGAAAGTTTCCCATTTATGTTCACTCTCTGTTTCCTATTTATAAGCCAGTTTTTGATCCACAAGAGGACTTGTCCTTTTATCCCATGATTATTGAGCTTACTTAGGAGCCTTTGATGAGGAACTGTGTCAAAAGCTTTCCGGAAGTCAAGGTAAATAATATCTATTGGGTCCCCCTTGTCCACATGTTTGTTCACTCCCTCAAAAAACACTAACAGGTTAGTGAGACAAGATCTTCCCTTACAGAACCCATGCTGAGTCTGTCTCAATAGTTTTTGTTCATCAATGTGCCTACTAATTCTTTCCTGAATAACAGTTTCCACCAACTTACCCGGTATCGATGTCAGACTGACCGGCCTGTAATTTCCTGGATCTCCCCTGGAGCCCTTTTTAAAGATGGGAGTGACATTAGCTACCTTCCAGTCCTCAGGAATGGAGGCAGATTTTAAAGAAAGATTACATATTTTTGTCAGGAGATTCACAAGTTCACATTTGAGTTCTTTCAGAACTCTCGGATGAATGCCATCCAGGCCTGGTGATTTATTAGTTTTTAAATTGTCCATTAGTCGTAGGACTTCCTCTCTTGTCACCGCAATCTGCTTCAGGTCTTTCAAACCCCCTCCCGAAATCAATGCTTCTGGTGTGGGGAAGCACTTCTCCGTTTCCACAGTGAAGACAGAGGCAAAAAATGCATTCAGCTTCTCAGCCATTTCCCTATCATCCTTCACTACTCCTTTTACCCCTTGGTCATCCAAGGGCTCCACTGCCTCCCTGGCTGGCTTCCTACTTCTAATGTATTTGAAGAAAGTTTTATTGTTGGCCTTTACGTTTTTTGCGATTTGCTCCTCATATTCCCTTTTTGCTTGCCTGATCACAGACTTGCATTTTATTTGGCATAGTCTGTGTTCCCTTTTATCAACCTCACTAAGACTAGCTTTCCATTCTGTATGATCTTGTCTGGTTTGTGCTCCCATTAATTTCTGGCTGATGGTAAGCCATATGTCTTGCAAAGATTCCAGTGCACCATATTGTGATGTTCTTTATAGTCAGTTTGAGCAATTTTACTGAAGGCACTGAAGGCATCCTTTGTCTTGTAAAGTTGATATTTGCTGGCTTATCTTCTGAATCTTGGCTTTCATATTGCTCTTGTGCAGCTAGAATGAGTCCTTCCATTTATTTCTTCAACTGCCCATTTTGGAGCCACTTCCAGATGTTTTCATTATCAACTTTGTTCTCTATCAAATATTGCCCATGCAAGTACTTTTCCTTCCAGTTGTCAAAGTGAGAAACAGAGTTTTGATAGCCATCTTTTTGTAAACTTGTTTGGTTTCTATAAACTTAAATAAGTCTGCCTTGTATACTTCAGCTAGAAGATTCTCTTTGCTTTTCTTGGTGTAGTCTTTCAGTGCTCATTTTTCATTTTCAACTGCTTGCTTAACTTTCAGGAGACCTTTTCCACCTAATTTTCTTGGTAAGCAGAGATGATCAACAGCACTTCTAGGGTGTAGTGAGTGATACATTGTCATAATCTTACAAGTTTTCTGATCTATTGCTTCTAATTATGCTTGTTTCCAATCAATAATACCAGCTGTGTAGTTTAGAACTTGGACTCCCCACGTGTTAATTGCCTTTACCGTGTTACCTCCGTTTAATTTTGTTGCAATATCTTTTTAACTTTTTGGTAGTACTCCTTGGTTGTATTTTTCTGAATATTCAAACTGTATTTAGTAAAGGATCAGTCTTTGAGGGTGGATGACTTTCCATACATTTTAAGTCATTAATATACAGTAAGTTTGAAATATTGGGCTTGCTTTGAAAGCTGGTATTCTAGACCTGCACTGTTGAGAATGATTGTGAGTGGTATAAGGGCAATGACAAAGAGCAGCAGTGATAGTGAGTCTCCTTGGAAAATTCCTCATTCGATATTAATTATTCTAATTTCTTCTCCATTCACTATCAACCTGGTGTTCCATTTACTCATGGCATTTTTGATAAACGTTATTACAGTTTTGCTGATACCTACTATTTCTAGTGTCTTCAGGATCCATGTATGAGGGAGTGAATCAAATGCCTTATTGTCCAAGAAACATTCTAGTTGGTTTTCCACCTTTTACAATTTTGTAAGACCATTTTATTAGTCAGTTTTTAGTGCCTTGAGATTTTCAGAAAACTCCTTTTTATTCATGTGGTAATATTGAATTGAGTTGTAAATATTCTTGAATGGAATTGGCTACAATTCCTGTCAGTAATTTAAAAGTTGTTGGGAGGCAGGTAATGTGGCAGAAGTTGCTTGGCACTGCTCCTTTCTCTTTGATCTTCAGAATGAGAAATGTCCTGCCAGTTGTTATCCAGTCATTTACTGCTTGTGGATGAAGTCTTGTCAGCTTTTTAAGCCAATAGCTGTGGATTTTATCACTTCCAGGCATTGTCCAGTTTTTCACTTTCTTCAATTGTTTCTGTAGGCTTTCCAGGGTTATTGTAAGATCTTCCATTTGCTTTCCTTTGTGATACAGGTGGGTTTTTTATTGTATTCTTTGGAGTCTTCCCAGAGTTCTTTCCAGAAAGGTTATCTTTTCTTTCACTGGTTTTACTTCTATTGTTTCATCTCCCATTAGTAATTTGCAGAACTATCTTTGGTTAGTCTGGAATTGGAAGTTTGTCTGTATTGCTGAATCCTACTGTTGTACCTCTTGATCTTGGATATTGCAACAATTCTTTGTTTGATTTCTTCTACAGCTTGAGCTATTGTTTTTATATCTAACTGATATTTCTTCCTGAAGGTTTGCTTCCCCCCCTTTCATTCTTGAGTCTTCTTTCTTTTAATTTCTTTAAGGCACTTAAGTCTGAATGGCATTTGTTGATTTCCCCCCCTCTAATGTCATTTGCCAGTGTGGTTTCACCTTAAAATCTTTAACTGCCTTTTCCTTAATGTCCATTCTCAGTTCTCTTGTTATTACAACTGCCACACTATACGTCAGCTGGTTGGTTTCAGTTATGCTTGTTGTACAAATTGTTTCAGTTGCTGTATTGATACTTTCTATGAATCTTGCAAGTTCTTTCTTTGATGGTGTTCTGAGCACAGGTAATCTTTGTCTGTCTTCTTTGCTGTTAATATGTTCTAAGATTTTTGTCTTCAGTTCTTCCTGTACAGAGGTAAGCTGATGATGTATTGACATCAGTTCTTCTTGTACGAAGGTGAGCTGATCATGTATTAGTGGTCTTTCAAGAGCAACTTCATTTCTATAGCCTATTTCTTGGCTGGTTTCTTTTATTTCTTGTTCTTCATGTTCTTCCTTTTAGTGACTGTTGTTCCTTATTTCATCTAGCTGTACTGCTGTGAAAAAGTTGTTTTGCATGATAAAAAAGTGCTAGTCACTGTTCAGTGATGGTAGAATTGGGACACTTTTATTTCCATATTCCAATCTTTCATTTCAAGTATCCACGCTGTCCATGCCTTGTGTTGCATGACAATTCTGTTTTGTTCTCAAGACCATTTTTTTTTTTACATTGCTGGTTTTCCAATCTGATCAGGTCCCTCCTCTTGTTGCTTTATAGAAGATTCTGCTTCCAGTAGCACATCAGTCTCTGTCCTGGTTGCCCAACAGAAGAGCCTCTGTCCTGTAGCTCCTTTCCCCCCAGCAATCTAGGATCATCAATCTCTGACATGGTCCTTGTTGACCTGGGTGACAACCAAGCTGGTATAGACTTTGAGTTCAATTTTGTCACCATATTGACTGAGAGTTTGGGATGCACTTAGTCTGACTCCTTAACAGAGGCCTGTCTATCATGGGAGACCCTGACAGCAGCTATGATGCTGATAGCATAGCTCTCTGCTTCACTTGAGAACACAAGCCCTACCAGCCCAGCAAGCTAGCATCCCATGGGGGGGAATTACCTATTATTATTGTTGTTATTGTTATTAATGTTTTTCATAGTCTGCCTTTTTCCCTGAGACTCAAGACGGATTACAGTGTGTAAAACAAGTACAGTAAACAGGATGGGACAGCCATAAAGCAATGAGTTTGAACTTCAGAAATCAGAAAACAAATCTGAAACAGAGGTAAAACCTCTGTAATGTTATCTGGGCACTGCCACATCTTTAATGTTCAAGACACTGGCTTTCACAATCTTTCTATAGAATCTTCCCACAATTCCCTGTGCATCAGCTAATAATTAATAGACAAACCCTAAGGAGAACAACAAACTTGGCTCTGCAAAGCACTACAAGCTTTACCCCCTTATGGCCATTACCTACAGGTGAACTTCATTTGGTAATCCTGAGGCCTGAATGTTAAAGCAAACTGCTTTCCAACCCACTCCTGAGTCCAGTGCAAAGTTGAAATGAACAATAACTTCAATAATACTAATACTACTACTAAAATAATAATAACAACAACAATAGCAATAATAATAATAATAATATAGGTTCAGGTTTCAGTTTATTGCCTTTAGCCATAGGCCATTACAATGACTGACAATATAACAATAAGATCTATATAGGGTGTGGTCACACTGCCGTTTTGATCGGGATTCACTGCTGTTTACTTGCGCATGTCAGTTTCATGTTCCCATGTGCCAATCTGCCTCCCACGGCGAAGCAGGCTTACTCGCGCAATGCTTCCGGGTTTTCCTGACCCCTGGAAAAACTAGTGTTTTCCTGGCACTTCTGCTTTGATTGCGCGATTTCGCCTATGTGGACAGCCCCTCTCTCGCAAGGATTGCAATTAGGGCCGTCTGAACGTTCTTGGGGTTGTTTGTTTGTTTTTTAAAAAAAGCTTCCGGTTTGAGCGCTTGAGCAAACATGCACTTAATAAAACCATTTAACGTTTAACAATGGATTTATTAAGCACATGTTTAGTCAAGCGCTCAAACCAGAAGCTTTAAAAAAAAAATGCACGAAGATGGCCCTGGAGGCGGGAACGAGAGGTGGGGGCTCCGGCAGCCTGGATGGGGCCGGCAAGGAGGATGGCAGAGACAGCAGAGCCTATTTTCGTGGGTCAATGGCGGCAGCAGCGACGGCAGCACCCCCCCAAAGTGTCGGCAGGAGCTGCAGCTGCCCAAGCCTCCCCGTGGCTGGCAGGATTGCCTGGAAGGACGGTGCAGCAGCAGGCAAGCGGGTGCTGGGAAAGAGGGGCTGGCTGCATGTAGACAGCCCAATGCGAATAAAAATGTTCCCGATTTAAATAAACTGGGAACAAAGCGCATGTCAGTTGCAGTGTGACCAGAGCCATAAACTTCTAAAACCAGAAGAATTAAAAACTAAATTAGGACACAATAAAATATTATAATAATTCTATCTCTCCCATCCAGACTTCTGTTGGTAATCAAGCTATGGTACTGCTACTATTTTCTTCTGAATTTTCTTTGCAGTGAAGGCAAAGAAGGCCACCTTGTATGAAATCTCGGCCTCTACATTTGCTAGTAGAACTAGAATTTTTTCAGTTTCTGTTCTAGTACCTAAGGAGGCCAAGATTGGGTCTAGAAATTTCTTCCTAGGGGATTGGTAGAGTGGACAGAATAACAGGTAATGGCACAGACCTTCTGGCACTGGATCTCCACATGGGCAGAGATGCTGAGCAATAGGCATGTTGGTATAATGGCCTTCAAGCATTGCTGATTGCATTGATTGGAAGTGGACTGAAGTTAGTACAGAACATAGTTTGCTGAATTAGATCTTTGTTAAGTATTGGGCCCTTTGATGATCTGATTTGATCAATTTGTACCAGGCTGAGGATTTATTTTCTTAGATGACTCACCTATCTTGGGCAGCATCCTGGATGTATATTTGCTCCCTTCCGTTAAAGTCAATCTGAAGTGGCCCATGGATTACATCTGAAAGGTTATATATTTGCAATATACTGTTGTATTTGGATACCCATTTGGGGTCTTTTAGGCAAGCTAGGAAGCAGCTGCTTGAAAGGTGATATATAGGTGCTTTCTTCAATTTGTGCCAATTGTTATAAAAAGGTTTATGAGCACGTGCCCGTAGAGAGGGAAGGCCCAATTCAGCTCCTAACAATGCTGCTGGGGTGTTTGTTGGTACTGTTAGCAGCTTTTTCATAAAAGGTTTTGAATTCTCTCCAGGCTGGCAATGGTGGAATCGTTCCAGCCCCATAGCTCGACACCATAAAGGAGCTGGGTGATTGTCTTGCTCTGAAAAAGCTTTAGGGCTGGGTCTATCAGAAAGCCCCCTTTTGTACGGTAAAATTTTAAAATTGTCCCTAATGAGCAGAGAGCTGTTATTTTTATTGTTTCTATATGAGCCTTCCAAGAGAGTGTGTCGCTGAAGGTAATCCCCAGATATTTAAAGGTCTGGGTTTGCTCAATTGGGATAATGTCTATTGCCCAGTGAAAGGATCGCCTCCTCTTTCCAAAGACCATCACCTTGGTCTTTGAGTAGGTTATTTTAAAGTGCTCTTCTTTACAGATGACTCCTAGCCTTGACAATGCTGTTCTAAGTAATAATAATATAAATATTAATAACTTATTGCCAGAAAAATTGAATGACTGGACACTGGAATGACTGGTCAAAGGATATGTTTAACAAGTAAATAAGATTAGGCAAACCAAATCCTCCTTCATTGAATAGAAGTTGCATTGATGAGGAAACTCACATAAATTTCTAAAACTAAATATTCATTTTAGGAATTAATTGCATGTAAGATATATATAATCCTAGATATAATATTCATTTTGAGTGTTTTTACTTTGCCCAATGTGGACACATTGCCCATCTACCCAAACCCAGACATAATAGCAATTAATTTGTTAAAATTTACCATAATCATGTGTGTAATATCTTTACAAATCAATGAAATCTGGGCAATGCTGAAAATCTCCATAGTCAAGTGCACACTCTGATATATTGGCTCTCCTTGACAGCAACTCAGATTTTGCCCAATTATTCAGATATATAGACAAATCTCCAAAGGTATTATTAATCATATTCATTAATACAGCAAAGAAGACTTTACAAAACAAATAAAAAAAAGATCATCTGAAAAAAGTAACTTTAAATGTCAAAGAGTTATGTAAAAGTCATAAATATTATTTTGTCTAATGGCACAAGCTAGAGATTCCAGACATTAATAAAAAATAAGAAGTGAAAGAAGGAAATTCTGTCTAGTGCCCCCCTCAAGACAGAAAGGCACAGAAAATATGTCATTAGCACCCTGGATCTGGGGGATGAATAAAGAATTCTAACCAAAAAATTCATGAGGAATGCTGAATTTAGTCAATGTAGCAAAGATGAATTCCCAGTATATATTGTCAAAATCTTTTTCTTCTTGTGAGAAAATGGCAATATGATCAGATCTCCTATTATTCAGATCAGTGAACAGCTGCTATGAATAATCAGATCCTTGCCTACCCCTAACATCTGCCCTACATGTGCAAAGTCGTAACAACATTTTGGGGTCTGTTAGGAAGAAGAGCAGATAATATCTTAGCATCTATATTCATAAAAGGGAAAGGTCAAAAATTTGCACACAGTGATATGGGCATCATATAACAACACTGGAAATGATACTCAGTCTCTATACAATTGATAAAGTTCTGGACTTAAGAAATTTGTATTCTATAGGCAATTTTTTTTCTAAATCTGTTTCTGTCAATTATTTTCCTTTATCATTATTCTTTTTCTGTCTTAAATTATATGCTAAAATTTCACCGGGTCTCTCACCACTGCTGGGGCAGACAAGTTCATATTTAACATTTTGCAGTTCCCAGTAAAGTTCTGGTGTGAGAGAAACTGGCTGAAAAGATATTTCAATCTGTCTGTTATTCCTTTCATTTTTCTAATCTTATGAGAGACATATGCAATGATCCTCCCTGCGTCCCATTCAATAGTACAAGCTGTTCCTTGGTCCATATTAAAATACTCAACAATCATCTGATTAAAAGTGTCATCATTAAGAAGAGATGCATAAAGGTACCAGTCTAGAAACAGAAGAACTAATGTGTGATCAGAAATAACAATAACAGCTATATCTCAGACAATAACATCTATATCAGGGACATCTATATTAGGGACATTAGAGAAGCTGAAACAAGAAAGTAGTCTAACTGGAAACTATTATGATGAATGTAAGTATAATTTCTGTCCTTTGAGCACAATTACTCTAAGGCTCAATCAAACCCATGTAGGCTTTAAGTATAGATCTCACTAATTAATGTTATTTTTATGGGAGTGTGTTTCGATGCAAAGCTGTATCTTGCATTTAATCATGCATTAAAATCTCCTGCCACCAACCAATTAATCAAGTGACTGAAACACTGATGAAATGTCTGGAGAATCCAAATTTAAATTATAAATAACAACAACAACAACAACAGAATCAGAGCTCTTCAGTACCAAAATACTAAAGTGATCTGTAATCATTTGCTGATCCTCAAAAGAAACTGTCTTGTGTATCAATATAGCAACAACTTTAGATCAATTAGATCTATTGGTGACATATACCTCACCAACTCAAGCCTTACACAAGTAATTGTTACTTTTGCCATTGTATGAGTTTCTTGTAAAAAGAGCTACATCAGCTTTAACTAACTTCAGTTCACTTCAACTAACTTTCAACTTCAACTAACCTGAAAATCCACAATGCCCAATTCCCCAGCCATGCAAAAGTTGCAAAGTATAACATATCTATAATGTATCTAAAAAGTATACTATCTATATTTACTATAGAATAATTTGAATACATATTAAGTAAAAGCTACTAGAATGAGCAAAAAAGAAAAAAATGTCTCTATAAACCATCACATATCTCTATAAACCACATTTATTAACCACCACCTATTCGCATCCCAAAACAAACAAACAAAAATAACAAAGGGGGGCAAGGAAGCAATAAAAAGAAAAATAAGCAGATAAGAAGCCAGGCGTAATCTGGTCCATGGGGTCGCGAAGAGTCGGACTCGACTGTGCGACTGAACAACAAAAATCCTACAGCACTAGCCATTCTCATCTATTTAATTATATAGGCATATATGAACTAATTCCAATAATGACAGATTAAAACGAAAGGGGTAAGGGTTACAGAAATGTCTTTTTAAACCTTCAAAAAGTAAATAGAGAGGATAAGAGAGAAAAATATGGCAATATGAACAGAATATTACAAGCCCAAATAATTAATACTGGAATCTAGAAAAAAATTCTCAACTCTAAGCCAAGCTGGTTAATATAACAGTGGACAGTATGATATTCTTTAAATTATCATAACAAGCGGTCTTCTGCATTTCTCTGAAACACAGTCTTAAAGGGCATGAAGTAGAGGGGCATAGATCTTGAGGACCAGTAAGAAATTATTTCTCTTAGGACCTCAACAAAAATCTTTTTTCTGTCTCGTAAGCTCGAGGAGGTGATCTCTTACACTTGCTTTCAAGAACTGCACAATGAAAGGAGTTAGTTTACTGAATCTGAAACTGGAAATATACTGTGATAGAAAGCCTCTAGTTCACCCTCCAGGCATCCAAACAAATCCCTGAAAAGCAGAGAAGGCAGATACTAAGCAGTATCAACCTAAGAGAGGCTGTGGAAATTCTAGGGGGGAAGAGAATTTTGAATCACCACAAATAGGGTGACCAGATGTCCTCTTTTTTTTTGTCTCTCCTCTTTTGGGCTCTGTTTTAAAATGTGATGAAAATGTCCTTGTTTTCTGTTGGGAGGCAGAGCCTGCAGTCACCCAGTGGAGAGAAGCTTTAGTTTTGCCATTTTGAAGAGGACTTCTTATTGCATTGTCGTGTACTGGGATTTTCTTAGGTCTGTGGACTGCTTTGCTACATGTCCTTGACTCCTTCCCTCCCCTTAGTAATGACAGAGAACCCACCCATTGAGCTGAAGGCCTTGCTTTTTGTTCTGAATGCTTTGTGTTCATGTGCTCTTTAAGATTTAATAATCTTGAATCTCAAGTCCAAATAAAGTATCTTATTATTCCAAGACTGTGTGGACACAGCCTCTCTGGTGAGCTCTGGGCTCTGGCTAACAGCTCTCTCCTTGGAGGTTGAGTGAGTTTGCACAGGAGGCTTTTCATTGCATGTGCTTCCTTCTGCTGCTGGTGAATAACCTTGTGTGCTGGAGAGAAGCCCTTTGGAATATCCAGACCAACAAGGCAGAAAGTGAAGCAGCTTGTATTTTTTTCTTCATGACCAGGAATATGTCAAAGAGAAAATGTAAATTCAGCCATGAACTTGAAATAAAATTTCCTTGCTTCAGTGCTGGCAGAAATGAAATGAAATAGAATGCACTACATGCAAGAATTTTGTGTCAGTGGCAAACAAAGGAAGTAATTATTTGGAAGTATGTGTCAACAATGACAAGCACAAGAAATAAAGTCCAGAGCTGTCTTAATACCACAAAGGTCAGTGGATTCTTTATCAAATAAAATTCAAAAACAGAAGACTAGGTTACGGCAACTGAAGGAGCATAATAATTTCATGCTGTAAGACATCATCTATCATATAGGTCTATCGATTGCTCTTCAGAATTAAATCAAGTAATCTAGTTTGATTCAGACATAACAAAAAAGGTTACCTGTGCAAGAACAAAAGCTGAGGCCAATTCTGAATTTAAATGTAATATTCTGCTTAGGTGTTTCCATAGATGGCAGCAACCTTGGGTCACAAAAAGTATTTCTTGATGCAATACAATATCTTTGTAAAGTTCATGGTATTAAATCAAAACTGATACAGCTGAACAGCATGCCAAATGAAAAATTGGAAATAATAGTTCACTATGTTACACAAGCATTAAAAGACCATGGCTTCCTTACGAGGTGTGTTGCATTCCCTGGTGACAACATGAACATTAATTTTGGAGAAATCAATTGCCCTAGAAGCAAAAATGTCTTCCATGCCTTGAAACATGAATTAAAGAGAATTGGTTGGTATTGATTGTCCAGCACTGATCCTTCATGACTGTATACAGCAGAGGTGGCCAAACTCGCTTAATGTAACAGCCACACAGAATAAACGTCAGATGTTTGAAAGCTGCAAGACATGAACAAATATTACACACATATTTTTATTGAAAAATATGCAAATTTGCTTTTTATTAACATTAAATTAGACTGTGTGAAAGAGTTGCATGTGGCTCCCGAACTGCAGTTTGGCCACCTCTGGTATACAGCATGGGGCAGACACATTGTCTATAGACATAGAATGTATCATAATAAAGATTTACAATTATTTCACTATATGTACAATAAGAACAGAAAATCTCAAAGAGTTACTGTGAATTTATTGATATAAAGTACATACAGTTATTGTAACACAGCAGAACAAGATGGCTATCATACTTTCTTGCCATAGAACAGTTACTGCACATTTCTTGGTGTGAATGTTTTTTCTGTTTCAAACCAATCCACCAGCCATACTGAAGAAATACTTTGAAAATTACTTAGGCTAAGCATATCTGTGCACTTAGATTCCTTAATGTCAATATTACATACAAAAATCCAGGAGATAGAAGGGGGGGGATCAATTTTGGAGGTTTCAGTTTGTCAAACGTTGCAAAATAGAATGGAAACAGCCTTCCTTTCACTAAAAACAGAAGAGATCCTAAGCAAAGGAAGGAAAGATGGAAGCAAAGGAAGCAAAGGAAGGAAAGAAGTTGGTCTGTTTATGGAAGAACCTTCTTACTTGTACAAAGTGTGTTTGGAATCTTTTGCAGAAATTGACAGTTTATGACTTTAAATGATACCCTTTCAATTGGTTATGTTCAGCATACCATAAAACACTTGAAAGATTGAGATGTGATGGAGGAGGATGTAAAAAGTTTTGATCAGTTCTGTAACCTGAAGACATTAGTTCAAAGTGCTCAAATAGATGAAGACTTCAAAAGTGCGTCAGTTATAGACAAGGAGGTTAAATATTTTCAGAAGTGCTGCAATGCAGACTGTCATTCTGAGTTGCTTAAAATAGCACAATTTTTCTTCTGCATTCCAGGACATAATGCAAATGTTAAGAGAATATTTTCTTTAATGAATGCTCAGGGGACAGATGAAAGGAACAGATTTACCATTGAAACTATAAAGGGTGTTCTGTTACTGCAATACAACCTACGTGACTATTCATGCCATCAGTTATACAAATACCTACTTGAACAACCATCTCTATTTAGGGAGATAAAATTTTCCACCATGTATTCAGTTGCCGCTTCATCATGTATACAGGTACTGTTGCTGTATTAGGCGTTTGAGGGAAATAACCTGAGTAAAACTGGTCCTATTGTACTATGCTGAGAAGCTTTATGAAATCTCTCTCTCACTTTATGTTTTCTGTCTGAAATGTCTAGGGTAATCCTAAACAGCTTGTTTTATTTTGCACTAAATAATGGTCACTACAGATCCTTAAGGGCATAAATTGATAATTGTTTTAACCTAGTTTGCTCCCACACAGGAATTGGGATGCAAGTATATAATATATATCCATGTGAATATATGTTTCCTTTAATACCTGTACCCCTCCACAACGATCAGGATTTCAGAGACCCAAACTCTGCTATGAAAGCTTGCTTGGTGACCCTGGGCCACTTTATACCTCATTTAATCATAATGCAATAAAAACAGATATGAGAATTTATAGAAGACTGGGCCTTCGGTGCCAGACAGACTTACTCACTAGAGCCCCAAAATTAGTTCTGTTATCTTCTTTAAAGAACTGAGATACCTTCCCTTCTAAATCCTTATTATAACTTTGCTTTGGCTCACACTACTGGTGGAAGGGTGGAATGAACCACTGGTCTGACTCTAAAAAAGTGCTCCTTAAAAATGAGTCAATAAAGGGATACTTTGTTTGAGATTTGCTTGCCTTCACATTGAATATTAAGAATAGTGGTTTCTTTCTCCCAACACTTGCAGTCAGGACCGGCCCATGGTGTCTGGGCGCCCTAGGCCAGCTTGTGGCCCCGCCCCCCGCCCCAGCAATGCCAACCTCCCAGTGGGGCCTGGAGATGGGGGGGGCGATGCCAGCAAGCCAGGGAAGAGGCAGGGGTTTAACCCCCGTCTCTAAGCACAGCTTGCCTGTGTGCCCTGCAATGGCGGGGTGCCCAGGCAAGCCAGGGAAGAGGCAGGTGTTTAAACCCCCGTCTCTTCCCTCTAAGCGCCGCTTGCCTGCGCACCCCAAAGCCGTGGGGTGCCCAAGCAAGCCAGGGAAGAGGCAGGAAAGAGCCACCACCCCCACCTCCAATCCCCCTGAGGGGGGAGGGAGAGGGTGGGCAAGGTCCACCACTGCCTCCTGAGCCCCGCCGGGGCGTTCTTTGCTGACTGCTGCAGTCACGGCCCCTGCCTCCTCTCCCCCCGAGGGGGAGGGGGAGAGTGGGCAAGCTCCACTGCTGCCTCCCACACCCCGCTGGGGTGCTCTTCACAGGCAGTGGCAGGGGGCTTTTCACGGGGGGGCGGGTGCAGTTTTTGCCCCTGCAGCTGGCGTGCTTTAGGTGAGCGCCTAGCTTGCCTAGTGGGTGAGCCGGCCCTGCTTGCAGTTTCTATTGCTAACTATAATTGGTTAAAAACTGGAATAAATTGGGACAAGTTAGACCTCAAGAAAGACAAGGTTTGGCACAGATTACTCTAATAAAATTTTGGAGGTGTAGGGAAACCTTCACATGAAATGATTTTTCTTTTTAATAGAGCAGGTAAACAATCGTCCTATACCAAAACTTGGTGAATGCTTTACTCATAGCCTCTACTCCTAGATGTGCCAGTATGGTTATTGTCTGGTCCCTAAAGAGGTGTTAGTAAAGATCTATATTTAAAGTAAAGTGGACAATCATCTACCCTGTGCTGTAATTGTGACTGTGGATAAACCAGCCACCAACTTAAGCTTTCCATAGGGTTAGGGGAAATGGACGTTAGATTAGATCTATAGCTTATTCCCATAAATGTGGTTCTTTGTGACTAGAATGTGATTCAGCTAATGTCCTAATGTTGGAGCCACCTGAGCAAATGGACAGCTTTTTTCAAGGAAATTAGACGGAGACGATCAAACTATACCTTAACCAAGCTTTAAATGGCTAAAGAGAGTTGGAAAATTGTTAAAAAATTGCAGCTAAGATTAAGAAGAAGTGGGGCATAGATTTTGCAGACCAGTAAGAAAGTATTTCTGTCAGAACCCCAACAACGATCCTTTTTCTGTCTTGCAAAGTGGAAAACTTTATCTTCTACTTATGATAGAAATAGTAAGTAATTTTGATGAATTGTTATAAATAGTTGTAAGAATGTATCTTTTATTTAGACTTGTATCTTGCTAACTACATGGTCTACTTTTTTAGTTTATGGTCTGATGATAATATTTCATTAAGACTGAACAGCTTGTGTTTTGACACTTATTGGACAGTTGAATATTTAATAAAAGAGTAAGTAATAGGGAACAGAATGAGGTATGGCTAGAGATCCAACAGACCTACTATTGGCCCATTATTTTCTCTGATACTCAGGGAGAAGCCCATTTATCTTGGAGAAAGCTCTGATGGTTCCTATTTTGAATGGAATAAAAAGGATCCAAAAATTACTGTCCAAATTACCCTTTTATGTTTCATTACAAAGCCTATTTAAGTTTAAAATTGAAAGAATAGATGAAATCAGAAATCTTGAGGGAGGAACAAGAATTTGCTGTGGTTGATCATTGTCTGATAGTGCTTCTAGGTTATAGCAGAAACTGAAGAAAACTACAATTAGTAAGAATTTGTTATATCAAGGTACTGTAAGTAAAATTGGATGTAATTTGGAAGGCCAGACTACAGGTTTTATTCCTATCAAGGTATTTTATCTCCCTATTTATTCAATCATCAAGGTTGTTTCCACACTTAACAAACAAGAACTTTCCATTCTAATTTATGTGGACTATATGGTATTGCCTAAATGTGTATTGGGTATTCAGTAAGAATTTGCTCTTCCTTGATTGGAAACAGCAGCTTGGTTAGAAGGATTTAAACTCAGACTTAAGATCTAGGCTTCTTAGACTATGAGAAGACTCCATTCAGCACAACTGGGAGAGGTTGCTTGATCAAAGATATCAACAGGTAGTAAAGAAACAGATATTAAAGAAACAGAAACCAGAAGTACAAATCTGTGATAAAGAAAGATTTGTTCTCTTTCATATAATGAATTGGAACCTCCAGTAACCCTTTGGCATCTTTTATATCTTTGTTCCCAGATTTTTTTTTTCTTTTTTGCTGCAAGATTAAATGCCTGAATTAAAAAGCCAATTTGCAGTTCCTTTTCAGAATGCTGGTTTTGTAGCATGGGAAAGATTGGCTCTTTTAACTGACTGAGAGATAGACAGATAATCCCTATGTTAGAGTAGAATGTTTATGAGCAATTATGAGAATTTTTCATTTCTTCTGTGGGATGATGACCTGAATATTACTACGTCTATTACTAATTCAGCATAAAATAAACATGACAAAAAATTTATAATTAGGAAATTTAAAAGGCAAAAGGGAGATTTTAAAAGATTAATGTAATCAGGCTTAAGGATCTGGATAATAAATCCATACTATTTAATAGAAACAGTGTTGTTGTTTTTTAATGAAACCACTATAACCCCAAATCTTTTCTAAAACAAAAAAAACTACATTCAACTTGATTCCAACTTGGTACCTACATTTTATTATTGTCTTGGTTTTGTTTTTTTAGAACGCAACTGTTCGTACTTCACACACTTTGCACCAGGAGAGAGCACAGAAATATTTGAAGTAACAACACAGAGAGGTAAGAATTTTTAAGATGAGTTGGACCATATGTCTCGACGGCCATTTAATAGTGGATTTGCTGTGACTCACAACAACATGCTAAGAAGTTTTCAAGGATTACATTTGAGAGACATTATTAAATAACAACCAAGATGAGACTGGCATAACCCAGGGCAGATTTAATTTGGCCAGGCTTTTGGGAACTCTGAGCTGGTTTCCTTGTCACTAGTAGAGTTCACAAGTTTTCCATTAACCCTTGACTGAGTGATAACTAATAATTTCTGGTCATAGCCCAGCCTGTAGTGATGAATGAGGAGCATCAGCTTTACTGTTTGCTAATGAGATCCCTTATCATGGACTTGAGTTTCTTGGGACACACCTTTGCTATTTTCAAGTAACTTTATTGCAGTTTTTGAAACCTGATTTTTTTTAATGCATTGTCATTTCCTCACGTGAAATGCCCAGGATAGCACAATATCAGATCTTGGCTGCTAAGCAGAGTCAGCACTGGATGGAAGACTGTCAGAGAGAGACTACCAAGCAATATTTGGGTTGTTATGCAAAGAGAGGCAGTGGCAAACCACCTAAATATCTCGTCTTGAAAACTGTACAGAGGGGTCATCATAAGTGGGCTGCATGATCTGACGTAGTGTATTTGTGTCCATCATTATAGAAATTTGAGTTACACCAAATGCAAAACAGAAGGAAAGGGCAAGCTCAGATGTTATTTAAAAAAAACAACAACCTGGAAGTACAGTATTCTTTAGGAACTGCTGATAAATCTGTAACTTGGCAACACCCTAGAGAGGTGAATCGTAATTTCCACATCTTACCATCAATCGACATCAGGCAATTAGCCAAACAGCCATTTTAAAAAACTATGTCAGTATTTAAAAATGAGTTTTGCGTATTTTCAGGGAAATATATATACATTTTCCCCAGAATCTTCCATAGAGTTTGTCATTCACAAGTAGTTGTTAGTTTATTACACACAGCTCAATACAACCCATGTTTTAGAAAATCAGAGGGTAGTTAATTTGGGCCAGCTGATATTGTAGATTAAGTAAATAGATGGGACACTTCCTTACATTGCTCATGATCACAAGCACCTATCCCCACATAATTTGCAGGTTGTGTAGAAGAGTCCTTAAAAAACATTGTGATATGTGGGGAATTTATCTGTTTCAAACAGCTGAGAAAAAATATGGGTGTCAGTTTGACAACATCTGATGACTCAATTGTAGAAGATGACAGAGAGATGTATTCTATGTCTGTGATGGACAGTATATGGTTAATGCTTTAACCCGGTCTGAGACTCTTGAGTGACAAGGGATTCAAACAAAAATCTACAGTTGAGAGTGGCAGTTAGGAGTGGCAGTTAAGAAATGACAGTTGACTAGGAAGGAAGGTTAATAGAGGATCAAGAACGGTATCCATTCAAGCCTGAGGGAAATAGTTCCTAGAAAAGAGGGGTGATCTCTATTCAGTCTGAGGGAAATAGCTCTGAGTAAAGCAGGGTAATGCCTATTAAGTGGTAAAGAAGGGAAATTGGAACTTATGTGAATGTTCCTGCCTTCACCAACTTAAGTGTCTTTGAGACAAAGAAACTTATAGTTATGCTTATTTATTTAAGCAAAGACTGCAAAGAAATCTCTCTCCTCAGTGTTAAAGACTGGTCTGTATAAACAGCTACCTGTTTGTAACAAACTATCAGTTTTTATATTGACACAAAGTTACCTTATTCCTGTTGCTTGTTCACCTCCTAAGTCCTAAACCTGATTGATCACTTCCCCTCATAAATTTAATAGAACCGTTTGTTAGTTTTGAATTACCATCAGTCTTTTGTGTGCTGTTATCAAATAAAGACAAATGGAAGATTTGTGTCACTTACTGTGAATCTTCCTTCTTGGTGGTCCAGGGGTGGGGCAGTCTCTACATCTGAGAGGAAGCTCCTCTGTCTTGACAGGCAGGGTCACTGATTCTATGAGCCAGTTTGGTGTAGTAGTTAAACGCGCAGACTCTAATGTGGGAGAACTGGGTTTGATTTCCCACTCCTCCACTTGCACCAGCTGGATGACCTTGGGCAAGCCATAGTTCTGGCACAGCTGTTGTTGAAAAAGAGCAGTTTCAGTCAGAGCTCTCTTAGCCCCACCTACTTCACAGGGTGTCTGTTGTGAGGAGGGGAAGGGAAAGGAGATTGTAAGCCACTCTGAGACTCCTTTGGGTAGAGAAGGGCAGGGTATAAATCCAATCTCCTCCTCCTCCTCCTCCTCCTCCTCCTCTTCTTCTTGCAATTCCTAGGGGGAGGGGATTCCTCCTCTGAATCCAGACTGGTACAGGAGCAGTAAAGCCCCTCTTTAAAAAAAGAAAACAGGAAAGAACCTCCAACTAACAATTTGAAGAAAGAACTAACCAGACAATGTTCTAAATGTGCACACATAGCTACGAGACCATTATCTAAGGAGAACACCCAGGAGTGCCCCCAGGGAGTGGAAGAATGACCAAATCACAGTGAGGAGGCCCTCTGTCCATACAGCAGACCCACCTTGCTTCACAAGCCAAGTCACTAGTTTACCCTCGGATGGGAAGAGACTGCCCCACCCGAGGACCACTGAGAAGGAAGATTCATTGTAAGTGACACAAATCTTCCTTTCTCTTGTGGTGTGAGGTCAGGCAGTCTCTAAGTCTGGGACATGGAAAAGCAGTGTGCCCAGGGAAGGAAGACTCACTCCCTACACCAAAACAGTGTGCTTCAGGACTCTTCTACCAAAGGCAGCCTTGGATTAAGCTAATTATCAATCCTATAGTGTCTGGTGAAGGAATGTACCAACCTCCAAGTTGCAGTCTTACATATGACATCTATGGAAGGGAATGATCTATAGGCTGTGGATGTTGCCACCCCTCTGATGGAATCTGTTTTAACTCCCGCTAACTAATTTACTGATAATAGACATAGATAAGTTGTGACCCAAGGAAGCCTTCCCGAAAGATACATAGTATCAGTCTTCTAAAAGGATCTAGTCCTATCCAGGTAGAAACTCAATGCTCTCATAACAGTGCCATTTCTTCTCCTAGAGGTGTTTGGGATTAGGGTAGAAAGTGGGAAGGTCCAATTCCTCCGACCTGTGAAAAGCCAAATTTCCCTTTGGAATTAAGGCTGGGCCTGGGTGGAGCACTATCATTTGGAAGACACAAAGCTCATTGTCTATTGAGAGGGCTTTGAGCTCTGACACCCACCTGGCCAATGTAATGCTGACCAGGAAGATGGTTTGGAAAGTGAGTTCCTTGAGAGGACAAGTGTCCATGGGCTCAAAGGGATGCTTAGAGAGAGCCTTGAGTACTGAATTTAAGCTCCAAGTTGGAAAGCAGTGTTTCTGTGGAGGTTTAATCAAGACAGTACCCTTTAGAAACCTACTTATGTGGGGATGCTGTGACAATAACCTCCCTTTTTTGGCTCCCCTAATGGCTGAAATAGCTGCCACCTGCCTCTTAGTGTGCTGATGCTAAGTCCCTTGTCTAAACCTTCCTGTAGGAAAGAAAGGACATCTCCTACTTTAGCTGAAAGTGGTTCTACTCCCTTATTGGAACACCTGTTACCGCCAATGGCCTGCCTGGTTGTTTGGGGAAGTTAGCTATGTAGGAGGATAGGCCAGAGGGGTACAGGAATCGCACACCACTTATCCAGATCTGAAGAGTAAAATAGTTTTTATCAAAGTATTAATCTTAATTACAAACACACTAAACATTCAAAAGAGCAAGCAATACAGAACTAAGAAAACAGAGGTGATTGATAGCGAATAGAGGGGTCAGTTACTGGGTAATATTACCTGTCCAGATGTGTAGAAGTCTTTGAAGAGAATAGCACCAACGGCCAGTGTTATGCGTTATGGGGGGCAGAGAAAAAGAGAGAGTGGGGGTGCGTGGATGGATATAGACTTTGGAAAACAATTTGAACCAATGGGAGGTCTTGAGTGGCTTGTTTCAGGTGAGGACAAAAGATTACCTGAGCCAATCCTGGGTCCCAGGGGGTGCGGCATCAGGAGGAGCCAGACCTGGATGTAACCAGTGACATTTCAGAGGGGCAGAGACAGGCTTAACAATGGTGTAGTGTATAAGTTAGCTAGCTGTAGCTTAAAAGTAAACAGCGTCACATAGTGCATTGACATGACTGAAACTTGTATTGAGACTCATCCTCCCTTTTTTTTCTTGCTAGAATACAGCATTTCTGCAGCAGCCATTGCGATCTTCAGTGTTGGGTTTTCCATCATCGGAACATTTTGTGTCCTCTTATCCTTCAGAAAAAAGATGGATTATCTCCTTAGACCAGCATCTATGTTTTACACCTTTTCAGGTAGAATATTACTTGAGGGAGTATTGATGATTGTCGGGTGGAATCATGGCTCAGTGATAAAGCATCTGATATCTTCAGTTAAAATTTGCTGGGAGAAGATGATGTGTACTGTGAGACCCAGGAGAGTAGACAATGGTCCTGATCATTTTATGAAGTCATAGAGTGAACAAGTTGAAAAAATGATAGGAAATACACTTTATGATCCCAAAGAACAGAAGATTAAACTGAAGAAGGAAGACTGTTCTTTTAACCAATTCCCCAAAATTCTCCCTCCACTTGAAAGTTATTCTTTTCTTGAAAGTTATTGAGACACTTCTTGGTCTTTTAGCAAGACTCTCTATGTATGGTATTGTCAGGTTGTGCTTTAGTTACAATCTACTGTCTAGGAGCTCTGATCAATAGTGTAGTCTCACCTTGATATTTCTGATAAACAGTTTAGTCTCACCTTAATTCTGTTTTAGAAAGATGAGAGTAATTCCAAGCAGGTCTCCACAGCAATAAACCTCATTGATTTCAGCAGGATCTCACTGCTGGGTAAAATTGCCGAGGATTATCTGGCAAGTTCATGGCTGAGCAGGTTTGATTGCCCTTATCCAATAAAATAAACCACAGGAAAGGAAGAAACTTTCCACAAAAGGAAGTTTAGCCCTACTTATGCAATATAATCATCACTTAAAGTGTACAATAGAAAAGAGGTATATAAATATATAAATCTGTAGACAAAATTATAAATGCAATTTGTTGATCTCTTAGCTGAATGATAATTTTCTTGATCCAGACTAAATTGGCAAATTCCATAATTTCCAGTTTACCATGGCAGACCCTCCCAACATGTCATTTAATCAGGGTCCCCTAACCTCCAGGAGTAGCTGGTTACGGAGAGCAGTGGACATCACAGGCAGGCTGAAGAAGGAAGGCAGGGAAATTCTGTACTGCAGATGGAAAATTTAGTTTAGCTCTAACATAATGATTTTCTTGAGCTTTTTTAAAAAAATTGCCCTAGTTGTACAATTGCTGTTAGTCATCTATTACAGTTGGTAAACTGTTACAGAACTGATTAGATAAAATGCAATGTGTGATTAACCTGCTCTTGATACCTTGCAGCTAGTATGCACAACAGTCAGTATTATTATGACTAGATTTTTATATACATTTTCATTCAAATGTAGTCAATACCTCCTAAAATTTTACATTGTCTTGCCACAAGAGAAGACATGCACAAATACTTTAGGTTAGGGTTATGTCCCTGTATAAAGAGCATTTTAAAACAGTAACCATGCAATCACAAGAGAAAATGAACACAGTAATGAGCACTCACCCTTAAAATAAATATCATTCGAGAGCTTGTATAGTACCTGAAAAAAATGTGCATCAGGTGGCTATTCTCTCCCCCCCCCATATATTCTACAAAATGGAGACAATGCTTTAAAGACTCATAATAAGTAACAATTAGCAAAAGAATTCTCTCCAAAATTTGCTCGTCCATTGATTAGACATTATCTATAAGATAGCAGAAAGAAGGTAATGGGAGTTAATTACATCATAAACAAAACATGGCGATAGATCAAGATGGGTAGCCATGTTAGCAAGAGTCCAGTAGAACTTTAAAGACTAACAAAATATGTGGCAGGGTATGAGCTTCCGTGAGTCACTGCTCACTTCTTCAGATACAGCTAGAATTGGAGTCCATCTGTCCTATTTATTGGAAGTGAAGTTATTTCAGATGCCTAATGACAATAGCAGACAAATTACAATAGCAAGTGAATGATAATAGCAGGCATGATTGGATTTAGGTGAGCTATGCAGAGGGGTAATAGGTGGGGTTATCATAGTTAGAGTATTGTCTCTCATACTTAACAGATAATTTTTATTTCTCTGTCTCTAGGCCTGTGCATTATCATTTCTGTGGAAGTCATGAGGCAGTCTGTCAAAAGGATGATTGACAGTGACGACACTGTCTGGATCGAGTACTACTACTCTTGGTCTTTTGCCTGTGCCTGTGCTTCTTTTGTCCTTCTGTTCATCTGTGGGATTGCTCTTCTGTTCATCTCCTTACCTCGTATGCCCCGGAACCCTTGGGAGACCTGTATGGATGCTGAACCAGAGCATTAAATAACTCCTCAGGTTATCACTTAAGAATGATCATCTGACCCCCAGAAATCAACTATAGTTTGAAGACAATTTAAGATGACAGAAGAATCTTTGGGTGACATCTGCATGTTATCTTTGGGTAACATCTGCCTATAGAATCAGAGGAGAGTTTCATATAATGTACTCTTTAACAATTAAAAAGAGTTAAAGTTACCAATTAAGAGTACAATTTTGGTAACATATACACATTCTACATAGCTTTGTGTTTGCAATTCCCCCGCTGTGTACTTGAGAGATTCAGTTGTGCATATAAGAAAAATATTGTCCAAGGAGGAAGTTCAACCCCTAATGGGAGCATAGAAAGTTTAAACCATAGTCTTGGATGATATAAAATCATATCCTTGCTACTGTATGTAGATGATCTGATCCTTATCTCCCGTAGTGAGATTGGCCTGAATAGAGACGTTTTTCAAACTATTGCCTAATGAGGGGTTGCAAATAAACTATAACAAATCTAAAATATTGGTTTTATCTAAAAATGGCAAACTCAGACATTGAATAAGTCAGGAATTTCTGCTACCTGGGAATTGTTTTTTCTTCAAACCTTTCCTGGCCTTCTCACTGTAAATTTGCTCTGAATAAGATTAAGTCTGCTTCTGGGGAGATTTTTCACTTCTTCTTTACAAGGGGACAAAGAATATCCCCGGTGCAATTCAGGTGTTCAACTCTAAAATAATACCCCAGCTATTTTATGGTGTCACTATCTGGATTTCAGTGATCTCAGAATCTTTTGATCATCCCCTATGCCAGTTTATACATAGCATAATAGGAATCCCTCAGTGCATCTCAGATGTATCTTTCAGAGCTGAACTTGGCCAAAAATCATTGGAAGCCAGAGCATGTTTCAGCACTTTTAAGCTAAGGCTAAGGATTGTTTTTACTTTGGAAGCTAAAGGTCTCCTGTTCTTTCTTAAATGAGATGCTTAACATTCTTGATGGATGAATACAGTAAATGCTAGATTAAGGCAGCTGGAATGTATAACCGACTTCTTCTTGTTAGGTAAGGCAAAGACCTTTTCACTTGTCCAGCATCGATTTACAGAGCTGGATTACAACAGCACAGTGATTCACTCTTGCAGAGTCTGCTCAAGTCAATTCTTTGGTACTTCACCTCCTCAGGCTCCTCAGTACATGAGATGCCTAATAGCCTCCCACCTTGTTAGGACATTCACTTTAGCTCACCTTAATGCTATCCCCTCCAAAGTACTACAGGGCAGATTCTGTTATATTCCATATTCAGTCATTTTTTACAGTTTTATGAACAGTTGGATCTCACCCCTCATAACATGTTTCTTGTTTAATAAACTTCAAGGGGATAATATTCCCTATTTGATGTTAGGTAGTGACCCAAACACAACCTACTTGGTTGCTAATTTCTGTCTATCATATTTTCTTTTAGTAAACAACATATTATTCTTTTAGTCATTGCTCAAGATAATCTGATCATAGGAATTTTGAAAGGGAGGAGGAGGAGGAGGAGGAGGAGGAGGAGGAGGAGGAGGAGGAGGAGGAGGAGGAGAAGGAGAAGGAGAAGAAGCAAGTCTAGTAGCTACTTAGAGACCATCAAGATTTTCAGGGTATTTTCAGAGAGCTTTGACTCTTGGAAACGCATACTCACATTCAGGGGACATAAATCAGTTTAAAATTAACACATTAAGTGAAAATGGATGCAACCAGCATCTCTGTTGGGGAACTGGACCTAAAGATTAAAAGCAATAAGGATTGTGATGGATTAGTTTTCTTTAAGCAACACTGAATTTGAGAGAAATGAAGACCCAGATAAGAGGGAAAGTAATTTCAATAAAAATATAGTGAACTTCTTGGCTGTTATTTACTTGTATTGAGTGTTGGACAATCCCTACACTTTCCCCTACCAATGTCTGTTGCATTACCCATACAATTATTTTTAATGCTTATTCTTACCAGCTCAATTTTATACACCTGTAAAATAAGAATTCTTGAAAACATCTTGATGGGTTTTGTTTATTTACTTGAACGCATGGTTTGTAAGAAACATAGAAATTGTCAGGGATCATGCTAATCCAAAACAACAATTGTACAATATTAGATCAGCTCAGGGATGAACTTTAAATGGACATCCTATTTTAAAGCTCTACTGTATAGGGGGCCCCAGGAGAATATACTTTCTGGGTGAGGTTTGCTCTGCCTGCAGGAAAAAAAACCCCAACAGGTACCATATGCACCCAACATAGCAAATAGCAGCATGGGGGAGGGATTCACTTCGTGAAAACTGAAAGATGAAACACATCCCCTGGAGCGCCCACTGAGAATAAGAGTCCCATTTTAGAGCAATTAGTTTTTGTTTTAAATGGCAGGAGTACAGCCAAAGAACTGTAATAACAAGGCTTCAAAAAAGTTTTTCTATCTTTAAATAACAACAATTACAATAATAACAAACACTTTCACTTCGGTTACATAAGTTGAAGATGACAAAAGGTGACAGGAACGGTGGTCTCCGGAATGAAAATTCCGTTTCGACTCTAAAGGAGTCTTCTTCCAACCCAAAGTTAAGTTGTGTGGATGAGTCAAATCATTTCAAACCTCAACCATTTAAGGCCATTCTGAGGAGTTTCAATATTCCATTTAACCAGTTATAACAGGGAAGAAACTTCCTCACATCAATGAATCAGTCTTCATTGAACGTCCACAAGTTCTTGTATTGTAAGAAAGGGAGAAAAGTACCTCTCCAGAAGGTGTTAATGTCTGCTCCTAATTCCCCCTCCCATCTGGTTACACAACTAAGCACAGGTTCTCATGATTAACCAATTACCATATTCTTGAGTCTGGCCTTGAAAGGGATAAGGATGGCCCAAATTATGGACAAATGCAAGCTGGACTAGGCCTGCTAATAATCATGTTAACCCTTCAGGGAAATTAGGGAAATTACCTTTCTGGAAGCTGAAATCCATGGTGATGCCATGGTTGAAGCTCACTGCAACTAGACAAAGCATCTACATTTACATTTGTATGAAGCAAGGTAGATTAATGGTACTTTAGCAGCAAGAATACATTATACATTTTGAAGCAGGAACTACTGAAATAACCTCCTTTTGAGATTTACTTACTCCCCATATGTAATGTGCTGTCTGCTACCACATTCTGAATACCTTTAATGTGAGCAATCTCAAAGCTGAAATCTTGCAGGCCCACCTCAACACTCTAGCATTGATTCCATTCATTCTGTGGATGGAAGACATGGGGTTATGATCAGTTTCCAAGAAAAACTTGACACCACACAGATAAGATTTCAGCTTGTTTAGGGCCCATACAATCCCCAGACATTCTTTCTCTACTGTCATATAAGCCTGCTCCCATGGCAGCAATTTCCTGCTCAAATAAACAATAGGGTGAAGTTCACAATCCTACTATCTTTGCAACAAAATGGCACTGAGGCCCTGGAAGCAGGATTAGTTTGGATCACAAAGGGTTTGTCATAATCAATTGGAACCAAGATAGGCGCTTGAGACAGTCTCTGTTTCAAAGTTTCAAAGGCATGTTGACACTCAGGTGTCCAGATGACACTCTTGGGCACCTTCTTTTTGCACAAATCCAACAGAGGTGAGGCCAGCTGACTAACATGGCCAATGAAATGATGACAAAACCCTGTGAGGCCTAGAAAAGCTTGCACATCTTGGTAACAGGCCCAGGCCAATCCATGCTACTATCTTAGATTAATGAGGCCTGATGGTATTCAATCCAATCAGGTGACCTAAATAAACAATGCAGGTACATCCAAACTGGCATTTTGAGGCCTTTATGGTCAATCCTGCATTATGAATTCTCTGAAGCTTACAGTATTTATCCCAAGTGGATGGCAATATCATCTCTATAGGCTGCCAGAAAAGACAGTCCATTAAGCAATCAATCCATTAATCTTTGACAGGTCTTATTTTGATAGATAGATGATAGATAGATGATAGATAGATAGATAGATAGATAGATAGATAGATAGATAGATAGATAGATAGATAGAAGATAGATAGATAGAGACAGACAGACAGACAGACAGACAGACAGAATGTGAGTGCACATGTGTATGTGTGTTTTGTGTGCTTGCCTGAAAGTGATGGTGACATCTGATGACTCCGACTGGGGGCTTGGATGTGTTTCAGAGAGGTGGCTTGAGTAGCCCACCTTTGTGTCCTGCATCTGATATTCCTTGGAGGTTGCCCTTCCAAGTACTTGCCAGAGTTGGCCCTGCTTAGCTTCTGAGATGTGCTGAGATCAGGCTTGCCTGGGCTATTCAGGTCAGGGCAATCTTTGAAGGGTCTTAGATACCCCATTCAATTCAAATGTCATTTTTATAAATCGATAATGTCCCAAAGGTGACACAAAAGCCATTTTATCAGACGCTTCTGAACTCAAAGGCACTTGCCCGTAGCCAGATGCTATCTCAAGAGTGTGAATGTATTTTACACTGGCCAGATCTTAAATTAAACTCTCAATGTGGGGAGTAGGATATGGATCCACAACAGTCAGCTGATTTAACTTCCTAAAGTCCAGACAAAAATTATATTCAACAGGCGCAGATTCAGATAGTCTTTTCTTTGGAACAATCACAATAGACAAACCCCAATCAGAATGGGATTCTTTAATCATTCCCCATTTCAACGTTTGCTGAATTTTCAGAAGCAACAATTTCTTTCATAGGTCCATTCAAAGGATAAGGCCTAAATTTTATTGAAGGATAAATGCCAGTTTCAATATAATGAGCAGGGGTCATTTCGAGCTGGAACAAGCTGGAACAGCATTCTGGGTAAAGCAGCATTTCCCCTCCTCCCTTGCAAACAAACACATACATATGCTCTCCCTTCCCTTTGCTCAGAGGTGGAGCAGGAATGGAGCCCTGGCTGCAACTTTTCTTCTCTTCCACAGCTCTTCTGCTTTGGCCAAGGACAGCAGGGGGGGGAGGTGCTTTCCCCACCTCCCCATGGGTGGCTCTTACTCCTGGCATTCCGGGAATGGCAACATTTCTCCTCCTCCCTTGCAAGCAAACACAGACACATGCTCTCCCTTCCCTTTGTTCAGAGGCGGCTCCCAAAGCTGTAAAAACAGTTTAAAAGAAATTACAGTCTGATGAAGTGAGCTGCGAGTCATAAAATTTTAACACAGGGATGCAGTTGTTTTTAAAGTGCTACTAGACTCCTGTAAATTTTGCTTTTAACAGACTAATATCCCTCTGGAATCTCTATGTTCAGACCCCCTCCCTCCCTGCCAAAAAAATTGGTGCTGAAATGAGTCCAAAGTCTTCCTTTTCTTCTTTGTGAGGCTGCAGAGGGAAGGGGCAGAACTGAGCTGATGAAAATCTTCACCTCAACCCTCAGATGCCACCAGTTGCCAACTCAGAACTAGGGAAATTCCTGAAGATTTGGGCGTGGGGACGAGGTTTAGGAAGGGGCCAGACCTCAGCACAGAATAATGCCCACCCTCCAATGCTGCTCTTTCCTCCAGGGGAACTGATCCCTGTAGTTTAGAGATCAGTAGCAATCCCAGATCTCCATGCACCATCTGTGCATTTGTGATTTCATCTTAGCAGGTTTGAAAATGTCTGCCTATGTGTTGAATAATCAAGCCACAGCCAATTTATAGAGACCTTGTGGGGTTTTCAAGCCAAGAGACCTTCAGAGGTGGTTTGCCATTGCCTCCCTCTGCATAGCAACCTTGGTATTGCTTGGCGGTCTCCCATCCAAATACTAACCAGGGCCAGCTCTGCTTAGCTTCCAAGATCTGAAGCAGTTTTTCTCCAGATAGGCTCACCAGCTCTGAGTTGGGAAATACCTGGAGGTTTTTGGGGTGAAGCCTGAGCGGTGGTTGTTGCCTTCTGACACACTTCCAGTGATGTCAGGGGGTATGGCATATGCAAATAAGTTATGCCAGTGAGTTATGCTAATGAGCTCCTGCAGCTCTTTTTCTACGAAATGACCCCTGATAATGAGTAATCAAATCTGTCTTGCCAGGTACATTAGAGAAGAGTGGCTGAAAACATTGCAACACTTGTTTCAATTCACTTTGCTGTTGAGGAGTTAAAGTATAAGCCATCTGCACATGTTCTGTGCCTTCAGCTTCCTTCATTCTATCCATTAAATCAGGCAGGAATACATCCTCCTCATCTACAGCTTTTACTGGAAACATCTGTCTAACTATTTCTCGAAAGAACTTTAGGTGATTAATGTGAATTACTTGAGCCTTTTTCTGAGTATTCTCTTCTTTAACAAGATAATTAACATTGTCCATTCTTTGCAACACCTCATAAGGACCTTCCCAAGCAACAGCTAACTTGGACACATGATCTGGCCTTAGTATCAACAATTTGTCTTTGACAGCAAAACATCAATTGTAATAGGCCTTTTGCTGATCTTGTGCCTGCTTAAGCAATTCACTGCCACTTTTCTCATCAGCTTCATAGTTTGTTTCAGCCTGTCAAGGGGGGCACACAGCCTATATGCCTTCCCATGAGGCTTTTAGTAGATGCAGCAGCCCTGTAATCTGCCTCCCCAAAATCAACTCATTTGGGGAGTACCACCCCAGACTAGCTGAAGGAGACTCACTAATGGCAAAAATGAGATATGAAAGAGCCACATCCCAGCTCCCTGGATGTTCTGCAGCATAAACTTTTAACATTCTGCCCAGAGTCTGAATGTACCTTTCCACAAGGGCATTTGCACTCTGATGATGAGCCAAGGCTGCTGAATTCTTGACCTCTGCCAGTTCATAAACCTCCTGCATCAGTTTGGAAGTAAAGTTCTTTCCTTGATCTGAATATCACCTCAGGTCATCCAAAGGTTGAACTAAATTCTAACGAGGCTCTGGCTATGCTCTGTGCAGTAACTGAACTCAAGGCAAACACAGTGGGAAAGTAGCTTGCATGATCCACAATCAGCAACTTGCTTACCCAACTTGGACTTTGGCATAGGGCCTAGGATGTCGATAGCAATCCATTGGCTTGAGTGATGACTGGAGATGGATGCAAAGGAGCCTTAGGGTGATCTTGTGGAAATCTCACTTTATGGCAGACTTCACAGGTGCCACAATAAGTCTACACACTTTTATCCACGTCAGGCCAGTAGAAGGACAGGCTGATTTTAGCTAGTGTCTTTTTTATGTCCAGGTAGCCCACAAAGGGTATATTATGTGCCATCTTAAGAATCTCTACTCTATATTGTTGGGGAACTACAAGCTGACTAATTGGCTCAGTTCCCTCTGGGAGATTTTTAGGCAAATACTCTGTATAACAGTCCATCAAGTCATGATGCCATTTAACTCTGGTGGCACAACATCAGCTTGCAAACGTTACTCTCCTAAGGTCTCACAGTTAAGCTGTGCCTCTTTAAAAGCTGCTGAAAGGTTTAAGCTTACTGCTGCATCCATCTGCAAGGTCACACAATTAAGCTGTGTGTCATGGGCCACCCAGGGCTCAGCGAGGACTCCTCAGGAGAAGAGGACTCTTTGGGAGAAGAAGAGCCTGGAATAGCCAGCTCTGAGTCAGCAGAAGCCAGCAAACAGGAAGACAAACTACAGGCTTGCCAGGATTCACAGCCAACAGCTGTTTGCCACCAACACCCTTCAGTCCTGATTCAACAGGTGAAACTAAGCTAATCACTCCCAGCCCTCCAGTATCAACAACACCCTTAGAGTGCCGCAAGCAGAGACTATGAGCAGAGCTACAGGAGAGAGGACAAAGAACTCATCTCCTGGCCCAGCACCAGTTGCTTGAGTAGTTGCATGGTAACTTCCAAGCAGCTGGCTGCAAGCATGACCCTTAGGCATATCCCTATAAAAACCACCCAAGGGAGGCTGTTAAGTGTGGAAGCAACAAGTCACCATACTGTTGAACCTGTGTGACTCTGACACTGTGCTTCCTTAAAAGCTGCTGAAGGGTTTAGTCTTACTGTTGCAGCTGCATCCTTCTGTCCTCCCTCCTCAGCTGGTGCTTCACTAGAAGGCTCGTCTGCTTGAGGGGCTGCTTTCTCTGCTACAGCTGACGAGTCTCACTTGGCTGTGGTGATTGCTCTCTGCTGAGCCAGGTACCCAGTGCTATCCTTGCAATGAGCCTGCCTGTATAGCAGGTCCCCTCCAGTGAAGAACTTTTTGTCCTCATCAGAATGAATCTTCCCAGTCACAAAACAATACTTGTGCTAGGGCCACAGGTTGATTGGAGATTTCTGCATTGTAGGTCTGAATTGGCATTTCTTCAAGCCACTTAACTGGTTCCTTTAAGGCGATTCTTGGCACTGAGCTGAAATCTGAGCCTGTATTCATAAAGGCAGGCAGAAGTATGTTATTTCCCACAATAGTGTTGTCCCCCTAAGCTCTTCCAACCAATGCTTTTGTGCTGATGGGATGAACAGCTCGAAGGGGGTGGCCTTGGCCATTCTGCCTTCTGGCAGTTCGTCTTCCAAGTTGGTATCAGGTTGTACTTCCTCCAGAGCAATCAGTTCAGTTCTCCACTTTTGAATTGGATCTGTTTGAGGCCATTGAATGAAAAACTACTTCTCTCTCTTGACAACAGCAACCAGAGGAATCTCCACATCTTGAGGGTGTTCCCCTTCCAACTCCCAGCATCCAGGCAGCTCCTCAGCAACACTCTGTAGTGGTGTCTCAAAGAGATTGAAATACAGCATTGTATATTGCCCACTCTGGAACACAGGGATTTTCTGCTTCTCCCAGTTCTCTTCATGGTTATGAAATGATAAATCCATCTGCCATGTCTGTAAATTCATGAAGACTGGAAAAATGCCTTGCAAATCTCTGGGCTGATTTCCTCCTGTGGCACCGTCATTTGCGATTTTGGTCTGCTGCACAGGATATCACCTCCCACAGGTTCCCATGTTGACTTCTCTTCTCTCTCCTGGCTGCTGCTCAGCAATGGAGCTACAGTCTGACCCAAACTGGCCCCCATCCCTTGCTTCTTGCTGCCGCCATGCTGGCCCCTGGAGTGTTGAAGGGCTGGAGATTCTCTGACACCTCCAAAACCAAGAAAATCCTCAGAGCGCTCACCTTGCTCATCAGCATCCAACCCATTCAGGGTGTCAATAAATCTGCTTGTGCTTATCACCAATTCAGTTCCCAGACAAAGCTTCTCTTCCATGTCATACAGTACATACTTGCAGACTGGAGCCTTCATCTTCCATGCACCATTGCCCGTTCTCACACCTGTTTGCACCTCTGAGTTTTGACCAAGGGTAACCTCCAGTTCATGAATAACGGGTGAAGCCACTAGTAGCTTCGCTGCTGCCATCTCTCCTTGCTTCTCCATTCTAACTAACCAAAATAACAACCATGTTACTCACCCAAGAGACTGCACTGCCAACAGGTCTACTTGTGCTCAAAGGCCTTGATCCCCTTAAGCTGTCACCATGTCAGAGATGCAAGCCTGAGTCCCCTTAGGTTATTGCCCCTTGTCCCTTGACCAATACCTAGCTGTGTGGATCCTTGAGGTCAAATGCACACAAATAAAACAGATGTTTCAAAATATATAATGGTTTAATTTTTTAAAAAAAGTTTTTACTATATAGTACAATTTCTATAGCTTAGCAACAGAAAATAAACAAATAAATAAAAATAAAGAAGCTGTTCTAATACATTGAACACGTGGTATTAGATGGCATATCTTCTTGCAGCCTAGAAGTCCAAGCTGCAGCAGAAAAGCATTCTATACATTACAGTCCATCATGATGAAGCATGACCATAAAGTTAGCATGACTCTCCTTTGGCTTATACCCTTATAATTATCTTTTGCCCTCTGGCACCAGGTGGTCTCTCAAATCCAATCAGGGATCTCTCTTGGTGGAACTTTCCAGAAGATGTTAACGTCTGCTCCTAATCCCCCCTCCCAAGCTGGTTACACAGCTAAGCACAGGTTCTCATGATTAATCACATTCCTGAGTCTGACCTAAGGATGGTATCTGCAGGAAGGCTTGAACCACAGACACCTCCAAGCCAGGCTAGGCCTGCTAATAATCACATCAACCCTTGAGGGAAATTAGGGTGCTTTGCCTCACAGCCTTGGTATTCAATGTGTGGCTGTTTTTTTCTTGCCCTCCCCGGACAACTGGCAGAACCAACAGTTCATTATTGCTATCAGACTGACTCACCAAACTTAGGGGGGGAAAAGACAATAAGACATACCATCCTCTAGTATCTGGCTTTTCTTATTGGTAATCACTGGAATAATGGACACTTTTGTAAGACATAGAAGTTGAGCCACATGTCTTCAGATGTTCAATAGAACATCTCAGATTGGTGGCCTATTTAATTCCTGTGATATGCACTGACAATGAAAAAGTATGCATTATTCTTTTAAAAAGTACAAGCACAAATCTCAACCCATGTGTCAGAAAGCACAGCCCATTAATATTGGAAGATGCATAAACCTGGTCTCAGGTCAAGTGAAGGCACAAAAATGAGCCCTCTGTTTGCAACAGAGCATTAATATTCCACTTAATATTAATAGTTCAACTAACAAAAACTTAACTCAAGCTTTTGTACAAAACCCTTTAGCTCCTGAATCAAACCCAACAGTTTGACACAAGTGGGTATCCCATAACTTAAGCTAACAATAGTGGCATGCTAGACCATTTCACATACAAGGACACTTCTCAAGAGTGTTCATCCAATTCATCCAAGTCCCTGAGGGAATGGAAGCACTGCCAAATTCATAGTGTGGAGGACTTATCATTGCCACCTGAACCCATGCAGTGATGCAGCCTGGTGATCAGTTCGCTCCTAGTGGGCCATGTCAAGTGCATCTCACGCCACTTCCATTTGCAGGCATACAAACATGCTCACAAATTTTTCTTTTGACACCCAGGCCAAAAAATTGCCTAACTCTGGACTCATGTTGTGACAGAACTGACAACAAACCATTAGTAAGTACTGCAGACATAATGCACTAGTGAAATTCAATATCATTTATTTAAAAAGGCATTTTATTATAAATACATCTTAAATGTAGCAGTAAAATACATTTTGTGTTACCATTAATCTTTAAAAATAGAGTGCACTAAGACAATCATTACACTTGAAGATAGATACTGTAAGACCCTGGTCCTTAATGCAATTTATAGGAGTCACAAAAAAGTTGTTGAAACAATTTTTAAAGTGCCTGCTGGATTAGCAGTCTAACCATGTATTGATAGTTGATGCCTTTTGAGTTCTGAAATATTTAAACCATTCTTGGTACTTTGCAATTCTTCTGAATGTCATTCAGGGGATTCCAGGAGTACTGATGTGTGTATATATATATGTGTGTGTGTGTAGAGAGAGTGTGTGTGTATATATATATACACACACACACACACAGACCTATTCAAAAGTAAGCAATGATGGGTATCATTTGAAACACAGCCATAGTTAGCTTAAGAATGATTTCTCCTGTTGTAGCAAAATATTTTTTCTCATTTGTATTTCCATTTGAGACTCCCCCCACCCCAAATTTCCCACTTTATTATTCAGGGTGAAAATAATACTAGTACCGCATTTGTATTTTATTCCCTCCTATAGTACAGAGCTATGTGCACTTAAGTCTCACAAAGACAAATGGGAATGAAACATTCACAGTTGTTTTCACCCAAACTACAGGAACTGCAAAAATTAATGCCAGTGCCACAAGATGCAGATCCTCAATGTCTAGTCTACAGCAATAGACTGTATACGTGGCAGTACTTCGGCTGCAGAAAATTAAAAGGTGAGTTGAGTAGAAGTAGCTCACATAACTGGTCATCCATGCGTTATTGGGATGGAAAGGGGTAGGGATGCTCATCAGAGGGTATTTGGGTTGCAGGAATGCAGAAATGGAAGCGATGGAGGATTATTAGCTTCCAGAAGACAAGTTCTGGAGAGGACATAAGTGCCATTGCAAGAGCTGCAGAGGGTACCCAAGTAATTGTCCTGTTGGAAAAATCTGGCGTGAACCATAGAGTGATTCCAGGAGGAAGTTTTTTCAACTTAGTTGTGTTAGTTGACACTTGCAGTGTCACATATGGTGGTGTCTGTTAGGCCAAAAGAACCTTGTATGTATAGCATTACAACCCAATCCAGAATTTGATGAACAAAAACTTTAGTCTAGATGCTTTCTTTCTGTTTAGTGGAGCATTTCCTCAAACTCCCAGTTTAGTGTTAAGCTTGTAACAGGGAAAGCTGCCATCTGGCAAATTATGTATGCATCTTCAGAACCTTTGTGAGATACGGATGTCAAAAATCGGCATCCAACTTGACCAAGATGGAGAAGTGCAGTTTTGTCTTTCATGCACAAGTATAAAAAGGACAAACACAAAGGCTCTTTGTTAGGATAGCTGGGGCTGCCAGTGAGTACACAGCTTAATGCATGGAGGACCCAATTGTATGCAGTGTTGCTGCCTATGCCTGACATTTCCCTCATCTGAAGCTGCCAGAATAGTGCAAATCTCAGCCATTATGTGTACAAATACATGTGGCACCTCTATGTGATTTCTTCGGAGTGACTAGCAGCCAGTGTACTGTTGCAGAATTTCTGCTGGTTGTCTGAACTGGGCATAGGTTTGGAAACAGATATGACCAGCATAGTCATGATGCTATGCAAGTGCCCCATTCTAGCAGAACCACTATTTTCCTGCCATCACATTACACTCTCCTTGTCCTTCAAAAAATGAACTCCATTATAGTGCCAGGACAGCATTGGTGGTAGAACAAATTTTAAGAGTGAGGGTTTATTATATTACATACTGGGGGAAAACTGCCCAGAATGTACTACAACAAAACAAAATAAATGTCTACTGGGACACATCTGGACTACCTGAAGAGTGAGGAAGAGAAAGGACACATATTCACATACTGCAGTGTATCTAAGCACAAACAGTACTTAACATGTGAGCCGCTCCATATCATAGTAGTTATCGTTGCTGCCCAAATTGATGTGGATATGCCAAGTGGATAGTACACAAAGTGGAAAAGGAAGGTGGTAAAATTATTGGGGGAGGGGGAAACCAACAAAATGAAAGGGAAAGGCTATTCAATCTTACATGGTAAGAGAAACATAATACCCTCTGATGTATTGTTCTATTGGTGGGCCATGAAGTACCTTCAGAATTCATCGTAGTTTCAGCATTCATTCCACCATTATTTATCCTTCCTAATTTATCTGAAGCTAGGTTTCAATAGGAACTTTGTGTTATCTTGATCTTTGGACAAGCTACTCTACAAAAGAAACGACGGCTGAGGGGTGACATGATCGAGGTTTATAAGATTATGAATGGGATTGAGCAGGTTGAGAAAGAAGTACTTTTCTCCCTTTCTCACAATACAAGAACTCGTGGGCACTCTATGAAATTGCTGAGCAGTCGGGTTAAAACAGATAAAAGGAAATACTTCTTCACCCAAAGAGTGATTAACATATGGAATTCACTGCCACAGGAGGTCGTGGCAGCTGCAAGCATGGACAGTTTCAAGAGGAAATTAGATAAACATATGGAGCAGAAGTCCACCAGTGGCTATTAGCCACAGGGTATGGATGGGAACTCTCAGTCTGGGGCAGGTGATGCACTCTATTCTTGGTGCTGGAGGGGGCAGCAGTGGGAGGGCTTCTGGTGCCCTGGCCCCACTGCTGGACCTCCGGATGGCACCTGGTATATTTTGGCCGCTGTGTGACAGAGTGTTGGACTAGATGGGCCATTGGCCTGATTCAACATTGGCTTCTCTTATGTTCTTATGTTAAAAGGCAGTTAACTTTTACTATCACAAACCCTCACAAATTCATATTTCAAATTACCTGGGACATTCTTCTAAGGAATGTCATTTTTATGGTGAGCAATTAATATAGAAACTATCACTCAGAGGTAGAGTGCAGCTTGGGGTTCTCATTCAGTGGCAAAAAGTACAGTAGCATTTTCAAAAAGAAAAGGAGTTCAGGCTGACTGTCTAGACTTGATGAAGTAAATGAAGATATTAACAACTGAACAGTAAATGGTTGTTGAGCATGGTAGAAGCAGAAAAATATCAGTGACTTGAGAACATAGTATCTCAATCAATAAAATAAATTAAGGTTGCCAGGAACCGCCCGATTTCCCAGTTTCATGACAAATTGTTCAAAGTTTAATAGGCAAGACTAAATGCTTCCTTCAAAGTGACCTTTCATCCCAAAGAAAAATATATATATTCTACTTAGTTACCACATAAAATGTCAATAAGCAAAACTTCAAAATATTAAGATGGGTATGTGGGTTATTGTTTTCTAGTTCCATTAATCTATCTAAAGCTTTCTTTCAGTGCCACATTATATGCTCCTGTTAAAATTAAGATGCTCGTTCCCACAAAACTAGCATTTCTTTGCTCCTGAAATTAAATAATGGTAGAAAATCCTACATGGAGGGGCAAAAGGAACTATGAGAATTTTACAAGCCATGCGTAAAAAACACCCACAGGTCGAAGTATGTTATAGCTTTGTTAAGTGGTTAAAAAAATCAGGACCATGAAAATTATTATTTTATGGTACATGTAACTGACAACATGTTCATTAATAATGGAATTACTACAAAAACGTGAATGTCATCAGTGTTTTTTTTCTTAATTAAACAATGAAACATAGATGGGTAATATAGGTGTGTAATTACATTATTCTCTTTGAAGAATTTCCTCAGTGTTGGTACAACTGACTACAAGCAGTTTGAGCATACCACAGTACCAGAGCTTCTTTGAGGTCAAATATTAAATGGGAAGCAGATTGATGTAATGTCCTTTTCTACTGTCACAGTTATAACCCTGAGATGTCTGGATAATTGTCTTACTGCATTCCACAACCCATTTAACTCCACAACAATTCTGTTAAAGACTGATGTAGAGCAAATGAATCGAAGACTACCATTTCTTTCTCATTTCATTGCAAGTCTGCATAACTTGCTGGAGAATCAATAACCAGTTCCTTAATCTAACAATTATACAAACGGAAAAGTGTATGATTTAATGTATCTTATCAATGGGATAAAAACAAAGCAGACAAATGAGTAACACAATAACACATAGGAAAAAAGAATAAGAAAGGCATTTTAATGTGTTTAGAAAGTTGCTGATGCAATGAAAATACCAGTGTATGACAGTTTAAATTTGATGCAGTCAGACAGGAACATCTGTTCTTCAACTAATTCACAGATATAAGTAAGTGAACAAGCAATATTTTTAGTTTAATATTTCCAGCACAGTGAACAGAATCATAAGACTCTATATAAATGTGTGATTTTTGTAACCCCTGAAGTTACAGGCTTGGATCCAATAGACTACTTCCACAACTTTCAGCCTCCCAGGAGCAGCATTTGGGGCTGGGGCAGGGGGGGAGGTGAAAAAGTCATGCTCTGGGAAATGTTCAGATGGATCCAAGTCACAGAGCATTTAAGGTCTAACCAACCTGCTGTTGTAAGCTGTGTATATGTAACCAGAAACTCTTCACTGACTTAAACAGGTTTCCACAAAACAAAATAATTCTTGCAATCAGTTATGCATGAGTAATTCTCATTGTCTAAATTGTGTTCATAGAACAATAACTAGGATCAGGAGTGCACATCAGCTCTTTGGGAGGTATGAATCAGAAACAGCGTCACTTATTTCAGATGCGTTAGCCTGGTTTCCACCAGCTGAGGAAGAAGCCCTCATCATGACTTCCTCAGTCAATGGCACTCAACTAGTCCAAACTACCAAAGATTGCAAACCGAGGTTTGTTTAAGGCGCAGAGAACATGACTTTTGGATGTTTGGATATTCCTGATCTGATGCTGTGTATTCAGCATGTTGAACAGAATTGTCCAGAGACTGCTTCCTTTATCATTTATATGTTTTAAATAGGGGTGTGTATTCAGCTAAATCCAAGCTGAAAAAATATCTGAAAAATACCTTACCCAGAAATATTTTTTGGCTATTCTTTCAGCTGGATATAGATATTTGGCCATTTTCCAGCTATCTGAAATGCCAAGCCCCCAAAATCCTGAAAATATCTAGGAGATTTCAGAACCACCAGATAGTCAAAGTTAAAGGATGTTTAAAGGGACTGCAGGCCCTTTAAAGACCTTCCAGGTGAACTCAGCCCTTGGAGGTGTTTAAAGGGACTGTGAGCCCTTTAAATGCCTTCAGAGTTCCCTCACGGATTTGCAGCTTTGAGAAGGCATTTGAAGGGAACACAACCCCTTTAAACACCTTTTTTCTTCCACTGAAACCAATGGAGGATGGGGGCACCTTCTTTGGGGGCCACAGAATTGGACCCCCTGGTTCAATCTTTTGAAACTGGGGGGGGTGTTGAGGAGAGGCACCAGTAGCTATGCTGCAAATTTGGTGCCTCTAACTATACAAGCCCAGCCCCTCAGAGACCTCTAGATCGATTCTCCATTATACCCTATTGGGACCATTGACTATAATGGTCCCCATAGGGTATAATGGAACAAAAAAATTATCCCAAATCCAAATACCATACTGTTACTGGGATTTGGGAATATCAGAAAATACTGATATTTTTCAGGTTCAATATACCTGAACCTGAAAAATACCATTTTTTTGCACATCGTTAGTTTTAAAATATTAAGAAAACGACATAGCTACAAGGCTTTACTCTACATTTCTGAACCATGAATGCAAGAAATTTTGCAAATAGTGCAGTGCATTACATTAGTGTGCAGATATTTTACAGAAAGACCCTGATGTATTTGGTCAATAAGAAAAGTGACACTGATTTTCATCAAACTGGATGGACCACAAAGTTTTCAGGGTTGTGGGAAGGTGTGCCACTTTGAAGGAAAACAAATACTTGTGTAGATATTACTCTTGTGTCCTAAAATGGAAAATTAAAATAAATAAACTGTTGGAAATTACGTCCCAGATCAAAGATCTTTTCAAGTGTAAAAGAAGACAAGTGCCTCTGTAGAAGCTGTAAAAGATACACCCCTTGCTTCAAAAGTGTGAACAGTGTAACAAGCCCAGAAACATCTTCCCCCCCAATTTTGTTACATGTTGTGGTGTAATTCTTTACAGATTTTACTTTAAGTATACAGTGGTAAAATACCAAGATTGTGGAAAACCTTAGCTGTGTAGATCTCACCTGCCCCTGTTCTCTGACCCACAACAACTCAACTCCCTCCAAATTTGGATGAATTTGGATACAGCTTTGACAAACATAAAAATCTTCTTTAATGATGTTCCTCAAAAGAAAACAGTTAGCAAAATATCTGAATATCTGTGTATAATGTCACATTTAATGTAAACATCAAATAATGTACCTGGGGTAGAAAGAACTTAAAGCCACACAATTCTTTATACCACTAAAGAAGCCAGAGGAGGAGAAACCAGATTACATGCATATACACATGCATAATTGGGAGGGGGACCCAAATATTTTACTAAATTCACTCAATTGTTTGTTTTAAATAGTTATTAAACTACAAAGTACCCAGCCCAACATAATTGATTTTAATTTCATGATTTCTTTTAAAAAGCTGTCAAATTAATCATCCCAACAAGCTAAAATAAGCAGCTTGTCCAAACATAAAATGTGTACTTTTTTCTTTTTTAATCACTGCTCTTTTTTTTTCTTATTGAAACTCTGAAATATTCAAAACAGTGGCATGTGGGGCAGCAAAGAAAGTTTTCACTTTATCCTGCACTTGGAGAATACTATACCACATCATACAGATTCTAAAACTATTAAAGTCTTAGAATGCAGCATCCCTTCACAGAAACCTGATCAAACTGAAAGTAAATAGAAGATGCTGCACCTTTATTAAAAAAACTTAAACAATTTAAGCAGACATAACATACATTTGTACATTAACTGGCCATTTCTGGTACAGAAACCCAGCATCATATACTAAATGTTATTGAATAAATGTAAATGCTACTTACAATTTCTTTAAATACAATTTAGACAATTTTTTTTAAATTGTTTTATATATTTTTTAATTTGCACAGTTAACCTTTCAGCTGCTAGCTTTAATGCAACACATATATAATGTTACACAAATTATTTTTTTTTTAAAAAAAAGAAAAAATGTGTCTTTCTTCTAGGGAAAAATTTCAAACTTCTGACCCACATCAAAAAATGCAAGATAATGGAATACAATTTTAAAAGGTTAGCTTTAAGTCTAGCAGCAAAGCAATTAAACCAAGATACCGTTACTAATATAAACAAAGAGAAATGGTGGCAACTGCAGGGGGGAAGCCCCAACTACCTTATACTGACACAAACAGAAATTAAAATTTCTCTACAAAAATATTCTGATTATTTAAAATAGGAGTAAAAGCCATTGCTACCTGATGAACTACCTAGACTAAGTTCCTGAAACAAAGACAAAGGATCACTATTCTTTTTTGTCTGCTCAGGAGGGGGTTTCGGCTTTGGTGGAGCCCTCAGAGCACTTGCGTAGGACATGGCAGGCTTGTTCACACCGGCACTCTGCTGGCTGTTGCTGTTGGATTCCGCAATCTGCTTGTTGGGCATGAGGGGCGGGAACTGGCCGAGATGTTGGAGCATGTTGTAATTAAAAGAATTGGATAACTGGATGTTTTCACCTTTCATTGGTTCCTCTGGGGGTTTGACAGTCTTCGATGGAACTGGAAAGAGATAGCAAAGGGAGCTATTTTAACAGAATAACTTTTGCAAAGTAACTGGTTAAAACAGAGAAAGACTTCTACCAGGTTTCCCTTTCCCATCAAGATCCAAGAGAAACATTAGAATACTGTGGAATTAGCCACATAATTTCAAAAATGCATGGTGTTCAAAGTACTCAAAGTGAAAGGGATAAAAAACAAAACATAGTCCTGACGCTACACCCCAAACATGTTGTATGTTGTTGTGAGGCATTAAAAATAAACCTATGACACAAATTGAAAAGATTTTGACCAAGATCACTTAGTCTTTCTACAAATGTAATTAACAAGCAATGAAGCAACTGTGGTAGCAGTAATAATTTTTTAGAAAATGTTTATATTTCAGACTTCAAACTGAATACTCCATTAATCTCATTGACATTTTGAAATAAATGAATTTTAGCCTTAGGCCCAAATCCTTACATAATAAAGCTTTTTTCTTGAAGCTACCCTCTCCCTCACAGTTCTATTTTAAGTGGTGGCTTATAATGTGACACACTGTTTGCACAAAATGTGTGAAGGAAGCAACTGTTGTTTCAAAAAGAAAGAAAAATGCCCTTTGCAATCAGCAGTGGAGATTTAAGTTCTTGCGTCTTCAAGCTGTCTCAGTGTAAACTAATTATTTAAATTTTGGTTTTTGAATGCCTATGATTCAAGTAGGAAATGTCCAAAGTCTCGAAGTAATCTATATAATAATCTAGTCTACTTTAATAACTACTTTAATAATGTGTTTCCTAGATTACAAAAAAGCTTTTGACTATGGGGATCATGCAAAGCAATGGGTGATTTTAAAAGGAATGTGCTATGACATCTGATTATTTTGATGCTAAATTCATACTATGGAAAAAAGGCTTCTATTAGGACAGAATTTGGAGACAGAATGGTTCCAGTTGACAGAGGTGTCAGACAAGGATGTATTTTATCTCCCTATGTACAATCTATATGCAGACCATATAATAAGGAAAGCTGGATTAAATTTAGATGAAGGTGGAGTGAAAACTGATGGAAGGAAAATTAACAATTTGATATATGTAGATGACACCACACTGGAGGTGGTGGAAACTGCTGTCAAGTTGCAGCTGACTTATGATGATCCTGCAGGGTTTTCAATGCAAGAGACATTCATAGTGACCCTGGATTTCCTTGATGGTTTCCCATCATAATACTGAACAGGGCTGACTCTGCTTAGCTGTCTGGCAGAAAATAATGTACATTTCAAATTACCACTGATGAAGGCTAAAGCAGAAAGTGTCAAAGCAGGATGACAGATGAACATCAAGAACACAAAAGGTTGAAGGTGAAGACAGTGAAATTGTTAAAGATTTTCTATTCCTTGGTTCAATCATCAATCAAAACGGACTGCAACCAAGAAATCAGGAGACTGAGACCAGGAAGGGCGGCCATGAGAAACCTAGAAAAGATTCTTAATGTGTCTCTGGTGACCAAGATCAAGATAAATCATGGCATAGTATTCCCCATTACCATGTATGGATGTGAAAGTTGGACAATGAAGAAAGCTAACAGGCAGAAAGCTGAAGTGAGATGTTGAAGGAGCATTTCACTGACACCATGGACTGCCAAGAAGAAAATTAGTGGGTTCTAGATCAAAGCAAGCCTGAAATTTTCCTAGATGCTAAAATGACTAAGCTGAGACTATTGTAATTTGGTCACATCATCAGAAGACAAGACTCGCTGGAAAAGACAATAATGCTAGGAAAAATAGAATTGCAGCAGGAAAAGAAGTCTCAACACGAGATGGATTGACTCAATAAAGGAAGACACGGCTTTCAGTTTGCAAAACCTGAGCAAAGGTGTTAACCGTAGGACATTTTGGAGGCCATTAATTCATAGGATTGTCAGAAGTGACTTGACTGTACATACCCCCCCACACACAATCACACACACACACACTTTAATAACACTAATTTAATTCTATGAGGTTTCCTAAGGTATCATCTGTTAAAAGATGCAAGAGTATCTGAATGTGTTACATTATTAAACCTTACAAGAACATTTCAATTCTGGCCCTTTTGCCAACAAAGAAGATACATGAAAACATGTACGGGGAAATACCTGAAAACAAGTAGGAAGTAAGCAGGCTGGGAGCTACAGTGGTTCAAAATAAGTCAAACACGAAAGAACATGTGAAAACATGCTACATGGGAGATGTATTAGGATGAAAAATACGTGTTAGAAACTAAGTGAGGTCTAAAACAGCCCTTAAAAACACTGTTTCTTTATGTTTCTCAGCCTCCCTGAGCCTGCTCATGGGGTGGGCGGGGTATAAATTGAATAAATAAAAAAATGAATAAATAAATGTTTCTCCTTTATACTAAAAAATAGTAATTTAGCTTTGCTCAGTGTTCATGATATACTTTTTTCCTGCTAATGTTTGCACTTGGTGTGCTCTTTTTATTCTCAGTATGTGACTGATAAAATTTCACACTCAGTTTTTTAAAAAATAAATTACGCCCCCCCCCAAACTGGAACAAATATAATGCAATCCAATTGCCCAATGTCATTATTATTTGCTTTAAATTAAGCATGATGTTGTTCTAATACAACAGTGGAACTTTCCAACAAAAACCTTAATTATTAGGATTCAAAAACAGCATTTAACTGGATTCCTAATAATGACATATTTTATATCTAGTAAACTCATTAAATTTGTACTAGGAGTTAAGCACCAGCACAGTAAGAAGTACAACCATCTACAATACAAATTAAACTCTTGTCAAGGGAATCTCTAAAAGCTGAATTCAGAGGCTTTAGGGTATAACTCTGCTTAGGATGCCACTGTTATAATCACAGAATTAAAGAGTTGGACTATCTAGTCCAGCCTCCTACTCAATGAAGGATCAGCCTAAAGCATTCTTGACAAATATTTGTCCAGCCACTGCTTGAAGACTGCCAGTGAGAGGGAAAAACAGGTTGCTTATCTGTAACTGATGATCTTTGAGTGATCATCTGTGCATTCACACCTCTGGGATATAGTGCACCTGCGCCAACCTCGATCGGTTCCTCTTGAAAGCAAAAGGGATTTTTGTGCCTGCTCCCCCGTCACATGCCAGCCCCACTGCGCACGACTAAGGGAGGGGCATAACAACCCCGCCAGTTCCTTCTGACTGCTGCCATCAGTCTCAGAGTAAAAAGAGGAGAGGACCGAAAGCAGAGGGGAAGGAGAGCGGTGGTGTGAATGCACAGATGACCACTCGAAGATCATCGGTTTCAGGTAAGCAACCTGTTTATCTTCTTTATGGTCTCTGTGCATCACACCTCTGGGAGATTAGCAAGCAAAAACAGGCTTACCTGGAGGAGGGAGCTGAAGGTACTAGATTTGCACCACCTGCAACACAGCCCATCCCACCACGGAATGTTGATGAAGATGCACATCCAGTGCGTAATGCTTCATGAACGTGTGGGGGGTAGTCCAGATTGCTGCTTGACAGATGTCAGTGAGCGACGACCCTCTCAGGAAGGCTGTGGATGTGGCTACTGCCTGGATGGAATGCGCCTGGAGTGGGCCTGGGAGTGCCCTTTTGGCCAGTAGTTAGCATAGCTTAATGGTTTCCATGATCCACTTGGATAAATGCTGTGAAGAGAGCTTCTTCCCCTGCACAGGTGTGCCATAGGAGACAAATAAAGCTGGTGACTGCCAGAAGGACCTTGTTCTATCAAGGTAGAAGAGTATGGCTCTCTTAACATCTAAAGTATGGAGATGGCATTCCTCATCGTTCATAGGAGATGGGAAAAATGTCGGGAGGGCAATGTCAGCTTGCAAATGGAACTTGGAAACAACCTTGGGCAGCAAAGAGACATCTAGGGCCAAGGTGACACCATCATGATGAAAGACCGAGTACGGAGACAATTCACTCACTCGCCTTACTGAGGTATTGGTTACCAGGAAGGCAGTCTTCCAGGAGAGAAGCTGTAAACTAGATGTGGCCATGGGTGCGAATGGTTTGCCCATGAGTCTGGTCAGCACTAGTGGTAAGTCCCAGGAGGGAGCCAGCCCACAAGCCGGAGGAAAAAGACGAGTGAGGCCCTTCAGAAACTGTTTCATTTGAGGGTGGGGAAAAATGGAGTAGCCGTCCACTGCAGGATGATTGGCGGAGATGGCGGCTAAACAGACTCTTAAGGAAGAGCAACTAAGACCCAGGCCTAGGTGGGTCAAAAGGAAACCGAAGATTGTCCTCAAGTCCGTAGGGGCCAGTGGCAAACCCAACAACTCAAGGTAAGACAGGAATTTCTTCCACTTCTCATCATAGGAAGCACGTGTTGTTGGCTTATAACAGTTCAACAGGACAAGGTCCATCCTGCTTTTAAGCTGTGTTAGGGGATCTTCCATGCTGTGAGTTTGAGGCGTGGTACATAATAATAATAATAATAATAATAATAATAATAATAATAATAATAATAATAATAATAATAATAATAATAATAATAATAATATAATACACTTTATTGTCATTGTACATAGTACAACGAAATTAAAAGTGCAATCATTTCAGTGATCTACAACAATAATCATGCGCGCTCACACAGCTGTTCACAACTGCTTCATAGCTCCCCTAAAGTTCACATAGCAACTAAACCACTGATGTCCCCAATTCCAATCTCATGCAGCATTTAGGGCAATAATGGCTCTTGGATAAAAACTGTTTTTTAATCTATTTGTCCTTGTTTTAATTGTCCTGTATCTTCTGCCCGAAGGCAGCAATTCAAACAAGGAGTGTTTAGGGTGTGATGAGTTCTGCAAAATGTTCTTTGCCTTTTTCAAGCATCGAGAACTGTACAGTTGTTCCAGGGATGGGAGAGGGCAGCCAATGATCTTCTGAGCTGTGGTGGTAACTCTCTGGAGTGCCTTCCTATCCGCAGCCGTACAACTGGCAAACCAGGCACAGACACAGTATGATAAAATGTTTTCTATTGAGCAACGATAGAAAGACATCAGTGTTTTCTCACTCAAATTGTTTTTCTTTAAGAGTCTGAGAAAATAAAGCCTCTGCTGGGCCTTCTTCACCAGAGCAGTGGTGTTAGCGCTCCAAGTCAGATTTTGCTCGATAGTCACTCCCAAAAACTTAAAAGTAGCCACCCTCTCCACACATTCTCCACCAATAAACAGTGGCTTAATTTCCATTTTGTTCTTCCTGTAGTCCACCACCAATTCCTTGGTCTTGGTAGTATTGAGAATCAGATTGTTTTCCCCACACCAAACACAAAGCCGTTCCACCTCATCCCGATAAGCAGACTTGTCATTCCCAGAGATGAGCCCCACCACAGTGGTGTCATCAGCAAACTTGATGATAGTGTTGCTGGGGTGAGTGGGGGTACAGTCCTGTGTGTAGAGGGTATAGAGCAGGGGGCTCAACACACAGCCTTGTGGAGAGCCGGTATTAAGGGTAAGGACTGTGGACATATGAGACCCTACTCTAACCCTCTGTGGGCGGGCTGTCAAAAAATCCAAGATCCAGGAACATATGGAACTGGAGAGTCCAAGGTCCTCCAATTTGTGCACTAATCTATGTGGGAGGATGGTGTTAAAGGCAGAACTGAAGTCCACAAACGACAGCCTCACATAACTCTCCGGCTGCTCCAGATGTGACAGAGCAGTATGGAGAGTGGTAGTGATGGCATCCTCTGTGGATCTGTTTGCCTTATATGCAAACTGGTGACTATCCAGTGTGGATGGAAGGCACGAAATGATGTAACTACGTACCAATTTCTCAAAACACTTCATCACAACCCTCCTGAGCCAGGAGGAGATCTGGTACCGAGGGGAGATGAGCGTAGGTACCCCGGGACATATGAAGCAGAATCGGGAACCAGTGCTGACGTGGCTACCATGGTGCCACGAGGATGCATTGAGGTTGTTCCTTCACGATCTTGCTTAGCACTCTGGTAAGTAGAGGAATTGGTGGGAACAGGTACATGTGCCTGCGGGACCACGGGAACAGAAGGCCATCTCCCAGAGACAGTGGGTCCTGTCGCACCCTGGTACAGAACAGACGACACTTCACATTCTGCCAAATTGCAAACGTATTGATTTCTGGGTGACCCCATCTGTGGAAAATTGGTTGGAGATAAGCCCAGTTGAGCTCCCACTCATGGAGGGATACACCTCCTCTGCTCAGAAAGTCCGCCTGCACATTAAGCGATCCCGGCAGGTGAGCAGCAATGATGAACATGCCCTGGGATTGGCACTCGGTCCAAATCTCCTGGGCCAGTCGGCAGAGTCCCCTGGACACTGTCCCGCCTTGCCTATTCAGATAGCACAGTGCAGGGGTGTTGTCTGTCAGGATTGTCACCGTATGGTGAGCCATGAGGTGGTGAAAGGACTTTAGGGCATACTGGATGGTGAGCAGTTCCAGGAAGTTGATATGTTTGTGGGCTACATGAGGTTCCCATTTGGCACCCACACACAGACCTTGGAGGTGAGCCCCCCATCCCCACAGGGATGCATTTGTGGTTAGGATCAGTTCGGGGCTGGGTGCAAGAAAAGGGGCTCCTTAAAGGAGGTTGTCTGGAATTTCCCACCACTGTAGGGAATTCAGCACTTGCACAGGTAGCATGAACCGTTGAGATTGGAGTTGACGTAGTGGATGGAAACTTTTGAGGAACCACAGCTGAAGTGGTCTCATCTGTAGTCTGGTGAAAACAAGTACTGATGTGGTGGGGAACAACAGACCCAAGAGCCATTGGATCTGCTTTGCTGATGCATCTCCCTGCATTCTTATCAGGTTGATGAGAGCGATAATGATCCCTGCTCTTTTTGGAGGGAGAAAGGCTTGACAAACAGTCGAATCCAAAATTGCTCTGATAAACTGGACTCTCAATGATGGGAGGAGCATAGAATTTTTGAGGTTCACCCTCAGGCCCAACGTATCTAGGGTAACCAACATTAAATTGATATGGGTGAGCAGAGTTTCTCTGGAACTTGCTACCAACAACCAGTCATCTATGTACGGAAAGATCCATATGCTCTGAAGGTGGAGGTACATCGCAATGACAATCATCATTTTTGTAGACTCTGGGCACTGTTGAGAGTCCAAAAGGGAGGATCTTGCACTGAAAATGGCCTTCCACAACTGCAAAATGCAAAACCTTCCTGTGAGAGGAATGGATAGTTATATGAAAATATGTGTCCTGCAAGTCCAGGGTTACCATCTAAACACCTTCACTAAGAAGGGGGAGAATACTTTGTAATGTTGTCATTCAGAATTTCCAATACGTCATAAATTGATTGACTCTCCTGAAGTCCATAATAAGACGGATTTCTCCATCTTTTTTGGGGACCGTAAATAACGGGAGTAGAACCTGTGTTGATGTTGTGCTGTTGGGACTGGTTTTATAGCATTCTTTTGAAGAAGGTTCTGGATTTCTTCCAGGAGTGTAGTGGATGGTGGAGTAGTGATAAAGTTGGGGCCCTCAGGTACCTGGATAAATTCTAAGAGGTACCCTTTTTTGATGATGGAAAGGACCCACCGATCTGATGTTATGCGCTGCCAAGCAGGCAGGTAGGGAGACAAGCGGGTAGGGGTGGGGTGACAGGAGTCAAAGGCTCTGCTTGGAAGCTTTCGGAGTCTTAGCCTTTGGCTGGGAGACGGATGAGAATTTTGCTTTGTATCCACAAGGGTGAGAAGACACAGTGGGTAAGCGTTGCCACTGTGTTTCCGGAGATGACTTAAGAGAGGATCTGCGAGACCATGGCTTGTTCCAGGATTTCGCCTTGGATAGTTTAGGAGCCGATGTGATTCCCAAATTTCTTGACGCCTTTATACTTTTGTCTAGGTCTTGCAGGACTGTATCAGTTGTGGTGCTGAAAAGGCCCTCACTTCGACTGGAAGGTCTTCAATGAGAGTCCTAGTGTCCTGTGGTAGTGCAGTAGAACGCAACCAAGAGTGATGTCGGACGGTGACTGCTGAAGTCAGTGTTTTGGTGGCTGCGTCCAAAGTGTGCTTAGCTGCATCGAGCTGATGCTTAGCCAAAAGCATTCCCTCCGTTTGGATCTTGCGAGCCTGACGGTTAAAGTCCTCAGGGAGGGTGGCAATAAATTCAGACATCTGCTCCCAGAGAGCAAACTGATCTCCCCATGCAAGCCGTGTAGTTTGAGGTCTTGATGCTGAGGGCTCCTGCAGAATAAAATTTTCTTCCAAACAAATCAAGTTTCCTTCCTTCTTTCTCGGAGGAGGTGGAATGACTGTGTCTGCCCTTGGAGGAAGAGGTAACAATGACAGAATTAGGTTTAGGGTGGGTAAACAGAAATTCAGCACCCAGTTCCTGCATCTTATACATATGATCCACCCTCCGGCTCGAGATGAGGGTAGATGCTGGGTGAGACCATGTGACTTTAGCCGCCTGAAGGAGGACAGAAGTCATAGGTAGGGCAATCGGAGTAGAGGTGTCCATCTGGACGATATCGAACACGGAGTCTGTCACAGCAGGCGATGGTTGCACTGTAGACAAAGTGAGAATGTTAGCCATCCACTTGATAAAATCTCCATAGGATTTTAAATTTTTCAAAGGGAAGATTGGGAGATCATCGCCCACTTGTTGAGGTGGCGAGGGTTCCACCGGAGGATCGGGGGTTTTGTCCCGACTGGGAGGAGGCGTCTGAAGAGGCAGAGTGCTCAGACGGCTCAGAAAGGGAGGTTTGCCCGTGAACCTTGATGGCTGGGGCCTCACAAACTCCGGTGTCAATGGTGGATCTCGATACCAGGAGAGATGTGAAGAGGAGGACTGACAGTCCCATTCCATTGGTTGGGGTGGGAGCCACGGCATACTGCCTGTAAATGAATAGGCCCCATACATGTATTGCCACTGCCGTTGGTCCCAGGAGGGCGGTGGTGGCAGGTGGATCGGTGCTGATAGCCATCCTTGATCATCAGGCCGGAGCTGTGATGGATGGACAAAGGCTTCGGCTCCGTGGTCGGAGTGTAGGCTTTCGACACTGGAGGACCGGGAGATCTGTGTTACATCCATATCCTGCTCAGTGTCAATGAGCTGGACAAGACGCAGCGAAGGCAACCGAGGTACACCTTGTGGCTGCTCTTGGCTCAGAAAGTCAAGTGAAGCAGCCCCTGTAGGATTCGATTCCGTGGCCATCTGAGGGCTCAGTGGAGTTTGCAGAGGGGGAGTATGCTTATTTAACTTGACTGACCGATCGTCCTTGCCCTTCCTGCATTTTTTAGAGGGAGTATGGGCTTCGGACTGAGATGTCTGGGCCGAGCATTTCAGCATCAGGCGGTTGACATCTAGTGGGTCAGTATTGGGGACAGCGCAGGCGTCAATGCTGAGGCAGCAATTGACATAGACGCATGCCCTGAAGTGTCCTGTGATGACATCGGTGAAAGTGCTAAATCCAAAAGTGCAATGCAAAGTCTGGCAGTTCTGTTCTTCCTCATCTGCTTCAAGAACTTCATGCAATGAGCACAAGAGTCCACTTGGTGCAATTCCCCGAGGCACAAAAGACAAAGCAAGTGTCCGTCTGGGGGGGCAATCTTGCTGCTGCACTTAAGGCACCGTTTAAAGAAACCCCACCTCTTGGCCATAGGCCGGGGGGGGTGGGGGAACACTACAGAGTTCAAAGAAATAATGTTGTACAAACAAAGTCCTTTCACTTAACAAATAAACAAGAAGAAAAAACAAAGAAAAACTGTGAAGAAAAAATGAGGAATAGGCCTAAAGGCCCAATTTTTTTACCGAACGAAGCAGAGAAGTTCCTACCAGCGTGGCAGTCAGAAGAGAACTGGCGGGATTGTCGTGCCCCTCCCTTAGTCATGCGCAGTGGGGCGAATGCATGACAGGGGAGTGGGCGCAAAAGTCCCTTTCTCTTTCAAGAGGAACTGATCGAGGCCAGCGCAGGTGCATTATATCCCAGAGGTGTGATGCACAGGGACCACAAAGAAGATCTTACCATCTCCCTAGGCAGCCAATTCCATGGCTGAATTACTCTTACTGTGATTTTTTGTTGTTGCTAATATCCAACAAGTACCTTTCCCCCCCGTAATGTAAACCCATTATTGAGAGTCCTATCTCCTTCTGCCAACAGCAACAGCTCCCTGCCCTCCTCTAAGTGACAGTCTTTCAAACATTTAAAGAGAGCAATCAACCTCCTCTTTCCAGACTGAACATTCCGAAGTCCCCCAGCCTCTCCTCATAGGGCTTGGTCTTCAGGCCCTGATCATCATGGTTGCTTTCCATTGCACCCGCTCCACCTTGTCTGGCCTCCAGAACTGCACATGTAACTCTAAGTGTGGCCTGACCAATGTGGTGTGCAGCAGCACTATGACATCTTGCAATCTGGATGTTATGCCTCTGTTGATATGTTGACAGGACATTTTTCTCTAGACCAGCTGTTAATCCTCCTGAAATACTGCTTCCAGGGTTTAGGAGACTACAAGGACCAGCACTGAGCAAAATGTGGGATTCTGCAATAGGAAGGGGAAACTGGTGGGAATTGCCATCACCATTCCAGTGACAAAAATATCCTTGCAATGGCAGAAAACAGCCATTGTACCATCCAGTGAATTTTATATCACTAACTTCATTTAATCTAAGTTTGAGTCCAGTTTGTTCTTCTGCTTCAGACCAACATGGCTACTCACCTGAATCTATCTTCATTTAATCTAGTAACACACACACACTGTATTAGTAAGTAGCAAGTCATCTTATAAAAGAAAGAATTATGCAGCCATGTTTTTGTAACACAGAAAGATAAAAAACCAAAGATTAAGCTGTGCAGAAAGTGAGGAAAAGAAATGTAGCTTTTCAATGAAGTAGCCTGATTTGTAAAGATGAGTGGAAGGAAGCGCTTACCTAACAGTTCTCTCGATGGGACTGTTCTACTGGAGCCATTGCATGGAATGTTCTGATATGGGGTTGATGAAGTGGAGTTTACCCACAATTCAGGGGATGAATAATTGAAAGAGGATGGGTTACTATGGTCCTGAAGCTCTTTACACTGTCCAAGACTGTCTTGAGGCATGTTTAAATCTTCAGAACAAGCCTGGGCTGAACTAGATGAAATTCTTCTTTGGTACAATGGCCTGCCTGGTCCTCTTGGTTCATACTGCAGAAAATGGAAAGAAAAAGGGAATTTTTAAGGCATTTGTACGCACTTCATGGCAAATATCACAGCCAATTGTCAAAATGTGTATTCAGATATCACTGTCACAAGGAACATTTACTTTTTAAAAACTAATATGATTCTTAAATTGGCATTTCCCCTTTTGTTTCCTTACACTCAGAAGTTACACCCTACTGGCTAAGTACAAAAATGTGAAGGACAGAAAAAACTCAAATGAGTCACCTTTCAATATTAATGGCCATCAGATTAAAAGTCTTATTCAAATGCTCATTCTAGCCCCAGAATCTTCCCAAACAATTTCTTTTACAACATTGTCTCCTAACAATGACCTCTAGACTACTGATTTACAGGGGTCTTTTGAGGCTGGAGCATGCTGGAGCGCTGCTCTGGCAGCTCAGGAGCCACCACAAATGGTGGTGGTGGCAAGCCCCGCCCCCAGCCAGTGTCCCTGGCCCACGCCGAAGTGCTGCAGCCTGGGGGACGCCCAAAGAGGCCACCTGCCGGCAGAAGCTTGCTCGTGGTAAGTGTGTGTGGGGGGCTTGATGTGGGGTGGGAGAACCCCCCCAGAGCCCCCCCATCTCTTTGCCCTCTTTCTTTCCCTCCTTTCCTTCTCTCTTTCTTTCTTTCCCTCCTTTCCTTCTCTCCTTTTCCTCTCTCCCTCGTTCTTCCCTTCTTTCTTTCTTTTCTTCCTTCTTTCCTTCTCTTTCTTTCCCTCTTTCCTCCTGCATCCCGATTCTTCTTCTTCGCTCCCACCCCACCTTGGCAGGCTGGCTGGGAAGGGAAGGGGAGGCTTTTGAAGATGTTCCCCCTTCTGACATTCACTTCCGGTGATGTCAGGGGGTGTGGCATATGCTAATGAGCTAATATGCTAATAGCCTAATAGCTCCTTAGCATACCGTATGCTAATGAGCTCCTGCAGCTCTTTTTCTACGAAATGACCCCTGCTGATTCATCAACTTGTCATTATTTTTACCATGGTAATTTTCCTTCTATTGGCTTAGCAGTTTTGTTTATCTTGAGAAAAATACCTAGGTAGCACACAGCACAATCTATTATTTTGTTTTGCAAGCACATTTTTCTTTTCCACATTAAGGCTTTTTCTTCTATTTCTCTGTTGTATAGGAGATAAAAGCAAAAATGATAACGGAAGCAAAAGGAATCTGGAAAGTAGTAAAAGATAAAATAGTAAACATTGATTTCACAACCCACTGTGAACCAGGACCATAGAAAGTATCATTATGTATCCTACAATTTTAAAAGTTGTATATTCAATTCTGGAACATTACAGTTTGTATGATGAATACATTTTGATGATTCACAGTTCAAAATTCAATTAATAAAAGCAGTAACCATCATTTCCAGGTTACCATGTCACTTTAAAAGATAGATAGAAGCAGAAGCAGAAGATAAAACATTATGTGTTTGTTGCTTTAAACTCTGTCAAAAGTAAAAAAGGAGATGAAAATGTACAGATTCAAGTATGTTAATTCATATTACTTAAACAATCCATATTACTCAGATTAGAGAATGCATAAATTCATGCAATGTCACAGAAAAATCACCTAAGTGTATTTTATTTTACAAAATCTGAATTCCCACTTTTCTATCCTTCCAAGGTGGCTAACGAATTAAAACATAGGTAATAAAATCACACACATTTCCCCAATATTTCATCACAGTTACTTTCCCCCCAACATTTTACAACAATAGTGTATATCTATGGGCTATGATATGCTTAAAATACATCCAAGTTTTTAGTACTTGAGAATTAGTAGATAATAGGTTGGATCCAAAGATTCTCTTTACTATGTGACTCTTCCTCCATCTCTTACCTAATGGAAGAGAATCTTTGAATCCAACCCAATGTGCTTTCCCAATGCACCACAGTTAACTGGAACCAAGCTTGCTGTTAAACTAACCGGATCACTTCTGTACAATTTCCCAAAAAGAAAATAAAGGAATATTAGCAACTATGTTCTTCTGGAACTCATAGATAGGAACTTTGGACTTACTGTGAAGGTTCCTTCTATTTGAGGCAGAGGAGGAAATCCTGAAGTTTGGGTACGCCTTCTCTCAAAATTCCTGGAGGCAGGATATTAAGTTATTTTCTTCCTGCCCCTAAGGAGTACCTCCTTTCTTCAGTTCAGAGGCTTTCCATAGAAAACTATGAAGTGTGCCATCATTTGTTGCTGCCAAACAGGACTTAACCCAGAGATTAAGAAACTATGGGACAAGGCCAGAGGGCCAACTAGATTTCAAAGAAGAAACAACATTCAACAATTAACAGTAACAGCACTAAAAAAGAATAAGACAATTGAGACAAGAGGGCTATTATCCCCAAAACAATCAGATTCCTTTATATCATGGTGGGTCCAGGGTATCCTCCTCTACAACAATTAGAAGGAATCTTCATGGTAAGTCCAAAGTTCCTTTCTCATTTGAGGAGAGGAGGACATCTGGCATTTGGGATGTTACAAAGCTTCCCCCAAGATGGGAGGGCAGCCCTGTGTCTCAGTTCCTTTCACACCATCTGTTGAATCACTTGCTGCCTGAAGGCTGCATCAGCTGCTGCATATGAATCCATTATAAAGTGGCTATGAAGGTAGATGTAGTTGCCCAGGTGGTTGCTCCACAGATCTCCAAAACTGATGCACTAGATTGAAAGGAGGCTCCAGTGGCTGCACTTCTGGTTGAGTGGGCTGTGATTACTTCCGGAGGGTTAAGAGTAGGCCAAAATAATGCACTTTTTCAGCCACCTGCTGAGAGACACCTTTCTGACCTTTAGACACCTTTCTGACCTTGGTTACCAGATGGTAAGCTACAAACAGAGCATGTGACCTCCTGACAGAAGCCATATACTGGATGTAGATACGTAAGGCTCTTTGCACATCCAAGATACACCAATTCTTCTTGGGGTATGATGGATTGGGACAGAAGGAAGGGAGGTGCATCTCCTGAGACCTGTGGAACTCAGAATTCACATTTGCAATGAATGAAGGATCCAGATAGAGAACCACCGCATCCTTCTGGAAAATACAGAAGCCTTTAGTTATAGACAGAGCTCCCAATTCTGAGATGCATCTGGCAAAGATGATGGCTTTAAGAAATAGTACCATAAGAGTGAAGAACCTCAGGAATAACTCTCACAGTGGCTCAAATGGAGGTTTTGTAAGTACTTGGAGAACCACATGTAGTCTCCAGGAAGGAAACTGGTTAACTACTCCTGGGCTGGAAAGCATAGCTCCTCTGAGGGCTGGTTGGTGTGAGAGAAGACTGCCTTGACTGGAGACAGAACTGAGGCCAGAGTCACTGCCTGTCTACACAGCATGTTAGCTCTAAGGTCCTGGTTGAGTCCTTCTAGTAAGAAGAAAAGATTGGTGGAGACATCTGTCTTCATTGGGGTCTTGTGCTTCCTTCGGCACCATCTGATGAAGGTCTTCCAGATGCATCCATAAATCCTTTCTGTTGACAGTCATCTGCTTGCCAGCACAGTCCTCACTATCTACTCAAAGACCCTAGATCTAGCAGTCCTTGCTGGTCAATCCCCAAGCAGTCAAGTTCAATCATGCAGGGTATAGGTAGAGCAGGCCCGTAGCTACAGTGGGGCATCTCGGGGCCTGCCCCCCAACTTACTGCCAAGCCCCCCCCGGCTTCCCATCGAGCCCAGGCTCCACGACTTCCAATTTTTTATTTTATTTGTTGTGCTCCCTTGGGGTTGTGTGCAGGGTGCCCCCTATTTAAAGGCCCCCCAAATTGAAAGATCCTGGCTACGGGCCTGAGGTAGAGTATCGGGTCCTGGGATAGGCTGTCTGGAAGGGAGGCTGGACTGACAGTGTTATCAGGTCAGAGAATCAAGGTCTCCTTGGCCAATATGTAGCCAGGAAGATAACTTCTGCTCTCTCCTGAGTAAGTTTGTTCAGAGGACTGACGGTAATTGGGACTGGAGAGGAGCACATCCATCTTTCCTGTTTGTGGACAGCCATACTGGGAGAAGAAGTGGGTGGGCTTCGTGTTGGGGAGAGAGGCAAAGAGGTCTATACAGGGCAAAGAGGTCTACACTGAACCAATGAGTCACTTGTTTGAATAGGGCCTGGGACAGAGAGCACTCCCGTTAGTCCAACCAAGTCCAGCTGAGCCAACCATTTTGGATATTGGAGGTTCTTTTGATGTACTCCACTCTGAGAGATGCTAGGCTTCTTTCTGACTGCTTCATTATCAAGGCCACTTTGTGCTGAAGCTTTCAGGATTGCATGCCTCCCTAGCAATTGACATGGATCTTGGCCATGGTGTTGTCTGTCTGGACGCAAGCATGAAGGCTCTGTTTTCAGGAAGAATTTTAGTGCCAGGAAAATCACCCTGAGTGCCAAGAAACTGATGCTCACATTCTGTTCCAAGACTAACCATGTTACTTGGATCTGGCTCAGAGAGCAGTGGGCTCCCCAGCCCAAGAGCTTGCATTGGTGGTAATCAGTAAGTCCCTCTCTGGATGGATTACTTTGCCTTTGATCGGATGCAAAGAGACAACCCACCAACAAAGAGAATTCCTTAACTATGGATTGAAGCTCAATCTTAAGTGGTACTTGAGGGCAATTGACTGCTGGTGAGGAAGTAAGAACCACTGAAGGTCCCTGGAATGCACTTGAGTTCATGGGACTATGGCAATGGCTACAATCATGGAACCCAGGAACTGGGTCAGAGACATTAGGTCCATGGACCTTGAGGCAATGACAAGATTTGTTGCACTCTTTAGCTTTGCTACTTTTTCTGCTGGGAGGAAGAGCTTCATGTAGACTGAATCCACACTTGCTCCTAAGTGAGACAATACCTGTGATGGGGTTAATTGGCTCTTTTTGATGTTGATGAGGAAGTCGGGTGACAGCCAATGCCCAGTAGTGGACTGCATGTCCTGGGATGCTTTCTCCTCTGAGACAGACCTGATGAGAAGGTTATCCAAGAGGGGATGCACGTGAGTACCCTGAGATCTGAGGCTTGTTACAAGGGCAATTATCACCTTTGTGAACACACTCATGGCTGATGCTAATTTGAAGGGCAGGGCCCTGAACTGGTAGTGATCCCTTCCCCAAGGAAAGTGGAAGAACTTCTTGTGTGTGGGGGAAATGGGGGCATGTAGGTAGGCCTTTTTGAGGTCTATGGATGTCATGAAGGCCTTTGCTGTAATTGTCTCCACAATTGACCTTTGTGTCTCCATTTTGATTTTTTTGTAAGCCTTTAGGGAACAGTAAAAAAGATGGTGTAAACACCTGAATGCCTTTGATGCAAGGTAATGGGCTTTATTGCAGCAGTCTCTAGATGATGGATGGCCTCTTGAGGATGATGTAGTTTTGCAGGATTGCTGGAACGAGGGAACTGTAAGAAGTGCTTTTGTAGGAGGGAGACAAACTCAGTGGCATAACCTTGCCTCATGGTGTGCTGTACCCAGGTGTCGGATGTCAATGCGGCCTATTTCTGTCAGGAGTGTTGTGGGTTAGGTTTGTTGCCTCTGTTGTCCAAGTTTTGGCCCTGGGTATACTGAGAGTTGGATCTGAAGGAAAACTTTGGCTTGGACCATGTCAGTTTTCTGTAGTCTGTATGGAATCTGGGAAGGGAATGGGAGTTAAAGGACTGGGATTGGGAGTTAAATGCCCTTCTGTCACCTATCCACTCTTTTGGAGGAAAAGGACATAACGTTCTCTTCATCCTTGGTCTTTATAAGTTTATAGTTTACCCCCTAGGAAAGGCCATGAACTTCGGAAGCAGTGTCCATAGTCCAATTCTTCAGCCATAAATTCCTCCTTGTCACCATAGTGGAGGCCAGAGCCTTCAAGGAAATTTTCATAGAACTGAAACTGGCATCAGCCATGAAGGCTGCAGCTCTCTATTGTCTAGAGAGGTGGCCAGTAAGCTTCCTTGATAAATCAGGAGTTTCCCTCAGGAGTTTGCAAAGTCACATGATAGAGGCTCTAGCCATGAGGGCAGCTGAAGCTCTAAAAGCATAGGGTCATTGCTTCATGAGCTCTGCATAAGGCTGCCTCACTTTTTAATCTGTGGAATCCTTAAAGGACCTTTTCCCTTCTTTAGGTAAGGTCATGCCTGAGGCCAGATTGGCCACTGGTGCATCTAACACTGGAATTTTGAGGAGGAGATCTTTGGTGGAAAGGAGTATAACTATTAGGTTTTCCCAATGTGGAAGCACTATCCTGAAGGTTCAGTCCATTCCTCCTTGATTCCTTTAGTGAAAAAAATGAACCCAAGGTTTGAGGCATACAGAACACTTCTTTGGACCTATCTTCATTCTCATTGGGCTCTGGATCTCCCTTGGGGGGTGGAAAGTTGCAGAATCTTTAGGACCCTGTAGAGTAATGGTGGCAACTCACTGTGAGGAAACAGTCTGTGAGACTGAGAAGCCTACTGAGGAGGATCTTCATCTGATAGTTCCCCTTCTTTTCTGTCTGAGTCAGAGTCTGAATGCTCAGAATCAGGGTTATAAATCTCCTCCCCTAAACGGGAAGAATTTGGAGATGAAGCCCAGGAGAATGGGGGGGAAGGCTTTTTGTGCCACTCTGGTTGGCCAAGAGGATTTTTTGGCAATCTGAGTCCGGTCCATAAGACAGTCCCTGGCCCCATGGGTAGCCTGCCTTTTAGGCAGAATGTAGGCTGATGAGGAGGGGGGCACCTGAAGAGCCATGCTTCTTTCTGCCTTAATACTGCTCTCTTCTGACCATCTCCATCTCCTCCTGAAAGGCCTAGGGAATCAAAATTAACCTGCACACTCACCACCTCTTCTTCAACTTGCATTTGTGCTGCAGGAGAAGCGGCTGCTGACCCAGGCCACTGGAAGCTACTGCAAGAAGGCGCATGCATTTTGCCACCAAAGATCTCATAGCTGGCTGAATTTCTTTCAGTTTCAGCCTGACTCTATTCTTTGCTCTCTTGTTTCATTGAAAGTCGCCAATGGTTCGAACTCAGGCGATTGAGATGCAAATGACATAGCCATGGGGTTTTCATGGAGCAGAGGTGCAGGTGGGAAGAAGGAATAAGGAGTTTCTCTTTTTTCCCCTCCAACAAAGACTATTGAGAAGAAAAACACAAAGTAAAGCACACAAGGGAAAGAAATGATGACCTAAAAAGGAACTCCACAGCAGAAAAAAAAGCCAAAAGGCAGTTGGAGGTCCTCTGCATCCTGCATGTGTAAAGGAGGCAGGAAAAGAACTGAAGAAGGAGGTACTTGTTTCCTCAGGGATGGCAAGAAAATGACCTAATATCCTGCCTCCAGGGATTGTGGGAGAAGGAGTAGCCAAACATCAGGATGTCCTCCTCTTCTAAAATGAGACAGTCTTTTCAGTAGTGTATTTGTTTTACATTTTCAATATTGAAAAAGCTGTTTTGATCATTGAACATAATCAAACCCTATCTTAAAACAATAGTCTTTCTGTAAAAACTAACTTTGCAGCAAAAATCTATTAAAACTATCTAATATTGTGGGGGTTTTCAAAGAAAAGTCAAACATCTGCATCTTTGTGATGTGAATGTTCCTGCCAATGATGTTTCTAAGAAAGACTGATAGTCTTACTTCACTGACTTCTGTTTGAATTTCCCATTCACCATTAATGTTGAACTGCCAACTGAAGAGCACAACAATCCTTAAGGTAGTAATAACAACAGGAGAAATAAACAGAAGCAGACTCATGAAGGCTTTCAGGGGACTGGAAACAACAATTCTCTCTGCTGGCTGTACCCCCCTTCCTCTTGTGATATCAGGTGCCATTTTAGTTTGCTACAGTAACCCAAAATGCTACCTGAAGACTTTTTTTTTGCAATGCAAATCTCACTCTTCATGTTTCCGACCCCCTTTAACGGACCAGATTTTCCTGCAATCCTGGGCATTCACCTGGGTATATATGTAGCTTATATGCTGCCCTATTCTCCAAGGGGGTCCAGGGCGGCTAACAACATATAAAAAAATAAAAGCAATATATAATCAAAGCCAGATTTAAGACAAACAGAACAAGATGGCAACTAAAACAAAGACGTAATCCATAGTTCCTCCTGCAGGATGTTGGTCAGATAATAAATTACTGTGAGCAGGGGAGGCCGAGATGGTTGAACATCTGCTGCCTCAGCCAAAGGTTTGGTGGAACAGTTCCATTTTACAGGCCCTGTAGTACTGTAATAAGTCCTGCAGGGCCCTGATCTCAGTTGGGAGCGTGTTCCACCAGATTGGGGTCCAGGCAGAAAAAGCCCTGGCCTTGGTTGAGGCTAAGTGGATGTCTTTCAGGCCAAAGACTATCAGTAGATGCTGATCTGCAGATGCAAGGCTCATTGGGACACATATGGGGAGAGAAGGTCTGCAAGGTATGCCAGTCCCAGGCAGCATAGGGCTTTAAAGGTCAATACTATAACCTTGAAATGGATCCAGTACTCAATTGGCAGCCAGTATAGTTGGCACTGCACCATCTGAATGCGCACCTGCACAGGCATCACGGTCAGCAAGTGCACCGCCACATTCTGCTCTTGCTGCAGTTTCCAGGTCAGGTTCAAGGGCAGCCCCAAGAAGTGGGTCACTGTAGCAGAGTCCCAGGAGGTGAGATAGGTAACCAATATTCTGACCAGCTGAAGATGATAAAAGGATGTCACGGCAACAGCGGTGAGCTGGGCCTTCATTGAAAGTGGGGCATCCAGGATCACCCCAAGGCTACTCACCCTTGGTGTGGGTGTCAACAGCACCCCACCAAGCGCTGGAAGCCAGATTCCCAGTCCCAAGCCCCCATGACTCACGTACAGAACTTCTGTCCTTGTTGGATTTAATCTCAGCTGGCTCTGCTGTAACCATCCAGCCATGGCCCCTAATGCCTTGGTCTAGGATATCTGGCTGACTGTCCATTAACAGATAAAGCTGGGTGTCATCAGCATACTGATGGCAGCCCAGCCCAGCCCTGCTGACCAGCTGGGCGAGGGGGCGGATACACAAGTTAAACAACATTGGAGAGAGGATTGCCCCCTGCGGCACTCCACATTCCAGTGGGTATCGCAGAGACATCCTCTCCCCAAGCGCCACCCTCTGTCCCCAGCCATGGAGAAAGGAGGAAAGCCATTGTAAAGCAGTCACCCATATCCCTATGTCAGCAAGGTGATAGGTCAAAAGATCGTAGTTAACCATGCTGAACACTGCTGTCAAGTCCAGAAGCAACAGCAATGCCAACCTGCCTTGATCCAGTTGTCTCTGGAGGTTATCTGTGATGGTGACCAGCACTCTGTCCCATAGCCAGGGCAGAAGCTGGACTGGAATGGATCCAGGATAGAGGCATCATCTAAGAAAGCCTGGAGCTATTCAGCCAGTGCTCTCTCTACCACCTTACCCAGAAACAGAAGATGTGAAACCAGGACGTAGTTGGCAAGGACCACAGGGTCCAATTATGGCTTTTTAAAGAGTTGATGCACCACTGACTCCTTCAGCCCCACTGGGATTACCCCTGAAGACAGAGATAAGTTGATGATCTCTCTCAAGGGGGCCCAAACACCATCTCCGCAAGCCCTGACCAGCCCAGATGGGCACAGGTCAAGGAGACACAGTTGCTAGGATCTTGTCAACTTCTTCGTGGGAGAGCCAACTGAGATGGTCCAAAACCAGACCCGAAGATGGACAAGGGGCTTACAGTTCCCTTACTGTATCAACTGTGGCCAGGAGGTCCTGGTGGAGCAATGAGACTTTGTCTGCAAACAGCTCACAAATGCCTCACAGCCAACAGCCAATTCATTATCATTTAGCCTGCCCTGGGGCAAGGTAGTTAAGGACCAAATTGTCCTAAATAATTGGGCTGGATGAGTGCTCGCAGGCACAATGGAGACTGCACAGAAATTCTTCACGGCCTTCACTGCCATCTCATAGGTCTTCATAAACATCCTACAGGATGTTCTCATGGCTTCATCATGAGTATGCTGCCACCCTCGCTCTAGCTATCTAAGCTCTTGTTCCATCCTCTGTAGCTCCAGGGTATACCACGAGGCTAGTTTGGCATAAGAGCAGATAGGGTGTCGGGGGTGATTTCATTGATCGCCTCGGAGAGCTGCCCATGCTAATTCTCCACCAGCTTATCCAGCATTGGATTCCACAGAGCATTTTAGAACCCACTAGGGTCGATTAGTCTCCCTGGGCGAGCATAAAACACCGCCTAAACAGGGAGGGTTTGGAATACTCAGCCGGGCATTCAGAATGAAGCTGTCTGAACATCGAACTGCATCAGCAGTTACCAGATCCACATTCATCCCCATGCCAAAAAGAAGATTCAGCGTGTAACCTGCTTGTTGTGTAGGAGCCGATACAAATTGGGAGAGTTCCAGTGCCACCATGGACAACACTAGGTCCCTGGCCTGCAAGAAAGCTACATCATCAACATGGACATTTAAGTCCCCAGAACTAATAGTCTGGGGTATTCCAGTGCCCAGCCTGATATAGCCTCCAACAAGCCCAGCAGGGTATCTGCTGGTGTGTCAGGTGGTTAAGTACACCAGCCAGATAGCCAAACTCTCCTCAGCTTCCCACGCTAGGCTAACATATTCAATACCAATAATTTTTGGTATGGGGAGCACACTGAAGGAGAAAGACTGGTGAAGGACCAAAAAACCAGGAGAGGGGCAAGCTGGTTCGGGGCAACAGTCTTGCCCTCCCTCCTCCAGGTCTCAGTCATGCATGCCAGGTGTACACCCTGCTCTGCCAGATAATCTCATAAAACAGAGGTATTTAGACCTGGCATTACATAGTACCAGTGTCCAAGAAGGGTATATTTTTCTAGCCCCGCAATTAGCATCTCTTGGGATGGGACACAGGTAGCAAGGGGACCAAGCATTACCATATCTCCGTCTCCTTCCCATATTCCACCTTGTCCCACTGGCATACCTTCCCCACTGGTAGCCCTGACCCTAACATGGCCTCCCTTACCAGATATTATTGCAACCAAATTGGGACCCACTAAGCATCTGATGGTAAATGCAGGAAGCAAGACTAATCCTAGCATGCAAATCACTAATATCTACCCAACTAAAATTACAGTCTGAAAACCCAACCAGCTCCTACCCTCAAGCCTATGAAACCTCCCACCCTACTAATAAATACTAATAATAAATGCAATTAAATTGATCAATGAAAACCACAGCAATAAAAATGAATCAACTGTAAAACCCAATTAATCAATTTCTAAATTAATCAGCTATAAAATCCAATTAATCAATTTCTAAGAAAAACTATTTCCTAATTAATCCAATGAAGTTAATTAGTTAAAACATCTATTTAATAGTACAGATAAAACACTCAGACAACCCTTTGCAATAGGTTAAGGGATGGGCAATTTATCTCTGCTATGGTCTGGTAGAGTTCAATTTGCTAGTCAGCAGAATTAGGATACTGAGCACTGTCCCCACTGTTCCCTTTCTTCCTAAAAAAGGAATAAAGTGCCAAGGTAATTGCAATCTGTTCTTAAAGATTCTCCGAAGTCCAGTCAGAGGGCCGCAGGGGCCTCCCAAGGTGTTTCCAGCCATTTGGAGACCTCTGCATCCAATTCCTGTTGTTCGGGAGGGGACAGGGACATGCAGGAACAGTCCTTCCTCCTGATACAGTAATAGGAAGCTCCAAATCCTCCAAATCCTCTTGGGGTATCCAACAAATAGAGTCAATTCCAGGCTCAGTAAAGATCCTAGAAGGGTCTCTCCGTGAGTAGTCAGCCTTGCAGCTCGCTTGCCCGTAAACCAGAAGCAACCAGCAGCCAGTGCCCACTCGAGAGCCAGTTGGAGTCGGCATTAACAACAACAGTGGACCTCCCAAAAGAAAGAGCAAGAGATGCTGGGACTGGGACACCACCCAGCTCAGAAAAAAGCCAGCAGACCACCGCATTCCCTCTGTCAGTTTACAGTCACTGCACCGCTGAAACCTCCACAAGCCCCCAGCTCTCTCAACTCTCAGTTCTCTGGTAAGTTGGAGCCTGTCCTCAGCAATGCACTGTGGGGGTTGGGCCACGACCCTGAACATCATCTTAAAACCACCTATCTCTAGCTGTTGCCATCACCAAAGAATACCAGACACTCTCCTAGGCTAACCTGGGGGTGAATAAACACCCCAGAACCCTGAAGGGTAGTTGTGGCTGCTCTAGATAAGATAAAATTTGTCTTACTTATAATAAAATAAGCACATTAGGTTGAATCCGAAGAACTTTGAGCAGAGAGAAAAACAGGTGCTCATATTGTTCTGTAAGCATCTGGTTAAGCACTTACATAGTTTATATAGCAACCACAACCGCAAACACTTGTCCAAGCTGTCAAACATATTTGGATTGTTTCTTTTTTCTGGCATTACCTATAAAAGCCTATGAGCGGAAGACAGCTTCTACATGTGGAAGGAAACCTTTGGATACAGAAAATAAAATATTCTCTTTACCTAATCATCCTGAACCACCCAAATAAAATAAATAAATAAATTTACTTGCTTCTGGGACATGGTCAACTTGAACTTGGGAGAGAGCTTTCAGGAGATGTGAGTTTCATTAAGTACCGACATTATGAATGATATCCCTCAACTTAGTCTTGATGTTCAAAGCTAATGTACGGGACATTAAAGAGGCACATTATTATAGATCATGTGGGAGTCCTCTTTTGTTTTTGCAATAAGAGATCTACTGTGAAGTCTCTTATCCTAATGGTACTTAAGTGAAAATTTATTTCTAATTACTACAGCCCTCCTTCTTCTCCCAGAGGCTCAAGTCTAAAAGTAGCATTATAAAAAGACATAAAATAATCATATCCGAGAAGGTGGTTTCTGCATCCTGACAATAATCACCACTGCATAATCTAATAGTCAGTGTTCAAAGATCAAGGAAAAGCAAATGATATAAAACCAGCAACAGTGGAGCCAGGACACTGTCCAAAGCCAACCTACATGATCATGATTTTTTCAGCTTGCAAAACAATTACCTGTTCAACCTAACAAACATCATCCAAACATGTTTATAAATATTACAACCTACATACCTCTTCTAAGCTGTGCAGCGAAGAAGCAGACACTGCTCGAGAAGTGAGGGGGTGAAATGGTTCCTGACCAATTGTGTGCTGATGATTCTGTATTTGTATAAAAGGGTTCTGTTGCGATCTATGAGGCAATGGAGGTATACCATAATGAAAGCCTTGCCCCATTAGATGACTCTGGTGGACATTAGCATAGGTCCATGATCCATCAGGCTGCAGATACTTCAGGGAAGGTGGGGTTATGTGTTCAGATGGCATTGAGAAAGGCGGATTGTACATCTGAGGCAAATGCTGCTGAAATGCTGGGCTGTTGGAGATTTCAATGTCTCTGTTCTCAGAGAAGTTGGCAAAGTGGCCACTATGATTTGAGCTGCATGAAGTAGAAGGGAGTGCTGGTGGACTTCTGGGCTGCACTTGTCTGTATTGCAAAAGTCTTGATTGAGGAGGTGGCATTTCAGTGAGGTCCCTGCTTTCATTTTGATCTCGATGTGACAGTTCTCGGAGCAAATCCTGGAACCTATGTTAGTAAGAGATATTGTCCAAGTGAGAAATAGAACAAGAATGCTGGTAAAATTTCATCCCATTCAAGATAATCAGTAATGACTTCCAAATAGTCAGGTTCAAGAAATTTTCACCTTGATCCAGGGGTATGTACATACACTCTTCACATAGATATATTTTGTAATTCTCAATAATGGATTCCTTGAACTGCTGTCTAAACTTCCACAATGCTGCTGATAAATGATTGGGGATAGGAGCTGATGAAAGAACTCCTGAAATAGAAAACACCAGGACATACATTGCAGCCCTAAGCCTATTTTGGCCTTTGAGGGAGGACTCACTGGGGCCAGGCCTGGCTAGAGTTGTCAGCTCCAGACTGGGAAATTCCTGGATATTTTGTGGTGAAGTCTGAGGAGGGCAGGGGAGGGGAGAGACCACAGAGTCCACCCTTCAAAGTCAGCCTTGCAAAGTCTTCCATAGGGTCAGATCTCTGTTGTTTGCAGTTCAATTGCAATTCTGGGGGGCTCCAGGTCCCACCTGGAAGTTGGCAGCCCTAGGCCTACCAGCATCCTGGGTGACTTGATACCACTGGTCTTGCATGACTCAACTAGGCTTGGCTGCTTGCTACTGTTCAACAGCAGCTACCCAATGAAAACCAGGCCCCACACTTGGAGGACTGCAAACTTAGGTCAAGCAACAACCTCTAGGTGACTTGATATCACCTGACTTGCCTGACTCAACTAGGCCTGGCTGCTTGCTACTGTACAACAGTAGCCACCTTATGAAAGCCAGTGTGGTGTAGTGGTCAGAGCTTCAGAATAAGGTCTAGAAGACCCAGGTTCAAACCCTGTCACTGGGTGATTTTGGACCAGTCACATACTTTCAGCCTAACCTATCTCACAAGGTTGTTGTGCGGGAAGGGAGGAGAGGAGAATAATGTAAGCTACTTTGGTCCCCACTGTGGAGAAAGGTGGGGTATGAATGAAGCAAATAAATAAATATAACTGAAGGTAGGAGGCAAAGTTAGGTTGGTAGATGGCTGAGAAGGAGAAAATGAGCTTCTCCAACCATTCATTTTCTGAGGGCTTGGCAAGAGAAACACTGCTAGGACAATACAATTATACCACTCTTCCTTGCATCTTCCATTCTCACAACAGCAGTTATTTCTTTCAAAGCGTTTCCACATGAAAAATCATACTAGTTCGTTTTCGAAGAAGTTGTAAAAACAGGTTGCTTACCTGTAACTGATGATCTTCGAGTGGTCATCTGTGCAGTCAGACCTATGGGATTAGTGCGCCTGCGCTGATCTGATCGGTGTTGTACAAAGCTCACAATGGGATTTTCGCGCCTCCACCCTGAGTCTGCGCGGGAACCCCTACTGCGCACGCCCAGGGGGGGTGAAGCGCGGACATCCCATCAGTTCCTTCTGACCGCCATCAACCAAAGCTATGTAAAACAAACAACTGAGGATGACAGCAGTGGGGAAGGATGGGTGGGTGGTGTGACTACACAGATGACCACTCGAAGATCATCAGTTACAGGCTTATCTTCTTCGTGGGCTCTGTGCATCACACCTATGGGAGATAGAAAAGCAGTGGCTCACCCAGAGGTGGGCGCTGTCAGACTCAATGTGCCACAGAAGACAGGACCAGATGACCCAGATCGACCTTACATTGCACACAAACGTCTAGTGCGTAATGTCTAATGAACGTGGTTAGCGTGGACCACGTGGCAGCTCTACAGATAGAGGACAGTGATGCACCCTTCAGGAAAGCTGTAGAGGTTGCCATCGATCTGGTGGAATGCGCCTTAAAGTGTACAGGGAGGGGACACTTCGCTAACAGGTAGCATAACTTTATTGTCCCGACAATCCACTTGGATAGGCGCTGAGCCAAAATCCTCGATCCCAGTAAAGCGGTGGAGTAAGAGAGGAACAGAGTGTTGTCCTTTCTAGTAGACCGTGTCCGGTTTAAGTAGAAGAAGAGCACCCTCTTAACATTGAGGGTATGGAGAAGACGCTGTTCTTCCCCCTCAGGGCATGAAAAGAAATCAGGTAAGAAGATTTCTGAATTTAAATGAAATTCAGAGACTATTTTTGGTAGAAAGGAAATGTCTGGCACCAGACGGACCCAGTTTGGCAGGAAGACCAGGTATGGAGGATCGTGGTGTAGTACCATCAGTTCGCTGACCCTCCTGGCCGACATAATTGCCACTAAAAATGCAGTTTTCCATGCTGCATACTGTAAATCACAGGTTGCCATAGGTTCAAACGGCTTTCTGTTGAGTTGACGGAGCACCAAGGGTAGGTCCCATAATGGCATTGGAGCACTGACAGGGGGATATAAACGCATGAACCCCTGTAAGAACTTCTTTGAGACAGGATGTGCGAAGATAGAGTAGCAATCCAGTCTATCATGGTAAGCAGAAATGGCTGCCAAGTAGACCTTAATGGAGGAGTGGCAAAGGTCCTGATCTGCAAGCGAAAGGAGGAACTCCAGAATTCTGTCAAGACTTACGGATGTTGGTAAAATGGTTGAAGTCTGTAAGAAGGACAGAAACCTAAGCCACTTCCTCTGGTAGGAATGACGAGTAGATGGTTTCCTCATATTCAATAGAACTTCTGAGACCCAATCAGAGAAGGTTATTGACCTATTCGCCAGACCGTCAGCTTCAGGCTATCTATGACGAAATAAAGCAGCATTCCATTCTCCACAAGGAGATCCAGTACTCTGGGAAAGTGGTAGTACCTGCCTCTCGCAAGGCGAAGAAGAGTGGTAGAGGAGGAAACATACAGAGGAGTGTCTGTCCCCATGGGTAGAGGAGGCTGTTTCCTAGAGAGAGAGGGTCTGCTCCCCCTCCCACTGCAGAACAAAGGGCAGTTTGTGTTCTTTCTGGAGGCGAAGATGTCTATCTGTGGACTGCCCCATTTTTGAAAAAGTGGGTGAAGGTAAGTCCAGTTCAGCTCCCACTCGTGATGCTGAGTGAGACCCCTGCTGAGAAGGTCTGCCTTCACATTGCAGGTCCCCGGAATGTGAGTGGCCACAGGAAAGATGTCGTTGCCTATACACCAATCCCATAGGTTGATTGCCAGGCAGCATAGGCTCCGGAACACTGTCCCACCTTGACGGTTGCCATAGCTGAGCGCTGTAGTATTGTCCGTCAGAACAGAAGAATGGGCTGTAAGGAGCTCAGTGCCAGTTTTATTGCTAGCAGTTCCAGATAGTTGATATGCTTGGTTGCACTGAGAGCATCCCACTGGTACCCGACACAGAGGCTGTTGAGATGGGCTCCCCATCCCCATAGGGAGGCATCGGTGGTGTGAGACATGGGTTTGGTGGGTGAAAGGGTGCACCTTGGTTTAGGTTGGATTCCATCGACCACCACAATAGGGAGTCTCGTGCATTCAGTGGGGGTTGGAGACAGACAGATTGGTTCATTCGACATGGCTTGAAGCATTGTAAGAACCACATCTGCAGAGGCCTCATGTGAAGCTTGGTGAATGGAAGTACGGCCGTAGTGGCTGACATGTGACCCAACAGACATTGGATTTGAAAGGCTGTGGACCAGGCGTTTGTTCACACATCCCTTGCAAGAGATGACAGGGTTGCCGCTCTGTCTGCAGGGAGATAAGCCATGCATGTCATAGAGTCCAGCACAGCATCAAAGAACTGCACTCTCTGTGTGGGTTGTAGATGGGACTTCGGATGGCTGACCTGTAGGCCCAGGGAGGATAGGATACAGGGCGGCTGGGAAATGTGGGTCTCTAGGAGCACCGAGGAATTCACTACTAAGAGCCAATCGTCTAGGGAAAGATGGTAATCCCCTGTAGATGAAGATAGGCCACCACCACCACCATCATCTTGGTGAAGACTCTTGGCACCATGCAAAGGCCAAATGGAAGATACCTGTACTGGAAGTGGAGGTCCCCGATGGCAAATCGGAAGTACTTCTGTCCCACTTCCGATGGGACGGGTGGAAGTTGAGGTGGAAATAAGCATCCTGGAGGTCGATGGTCGCTATCCAGGACCCCCAAGCCAGGAGAGGGAAAATCATCTGTAACAACATCATTTTGAATTTGCGGTATTCCACAAAGATATTGAGACCACGCAGGTCTAAGATTGGGCGTTGGTCCCCGTCCCGTTTGGGAACGGCAAAGTAATGGGAGTAAAAACCTGTCCCCTTGTATGCCTTCAGCACTCGTTCTATTGCATCTTTCGCCAGGAGGGAGGTGACCTCCTGGAGAAGGAGGGGAGTGAGAGGAGTGGCCAGGAAAACAGGCAATATCAGAAAGTCCAAGAATTCTATTGAATATCCTTGGGTCAGTATGGACAAAACTCACTGGTCTGTAGTGATGTCCTGCCAGGCAGATAGGAATGGGGAAAGGTGAGTGGAGTCCTTGGGGATGAGCAGGGGCAAGTCAAAGGCCCTGCTTGAGAGTCTTTTGAGGTTTCATCCTGGAGTGTTGTAGTTGCGAGCCATACTGGACTTTGTCGGGTACTGGTACTGCTGGTGTTGGCCTGTTGGTGACTGACGGGGTCTCCAACTACTCTAGGGACAGTTTGTTATATGGACATTTGGAGCCATAGCAGGACCAGGAATGTTGGCGGTTTGCCTTATGGGAGCAGAAACACCCAAGAATCTGGATGCTTTAATGCTCTTATCCATCTCGTGAAGAGCAGAGCCGGCAGAGGAGTGGAAGAGCCCGTCTCCATCAAGGGCAGGTCCTCGATTTAAGCTGTGTCAGGTGGTAGGACGGTCATGTGCAGCCAGGAGTGCCTCCAAAGAGCGACTGCAGAAGACATGGTTTTGGAGAAGGTGTCCAGAGAATGTTTGGACGAATTCAGGAGGTGCTTGGCCAAAACTATGCCCTCCTTTTGCAAAGTGCGGGCTGCTTGATGTTTGTCCTCTGGAAGAGGTGGCAAAATGTCAGTCAGTCATTCCCATAAAGCATACTGGTATCTATTCGTACAAGCAATATAATTAGATGTCTTGATTCCCAAGGTCCCCACCGAGTAAAAACGTCTCCCAAAGGAATCAAGCTTCTTGCTTTCCTTGTCAGAGGGAGTAGTATGGGTACATTTGTTCTTGGAGGAAGAAGAGACTACCATGGAATTCGGCTTGGGGTGGACATGTAGGAACTCTGCTACCATCTCTTGCACTTGGTACATGTGATCCAGCTTTCTGGTCGACACCGGTGCCGAGGAGGGCTTCTCTCAAGGAGCTTTTGCTGCCTGCAAAAGGACATTTGACATCGGAAGGGAGATCACTGTCGATGTGTCCACTTGGACCACGTCATAGACTGTATCCGATACCAATGGTTGAGGTTGGACGATGGAGAGGCCCGACGAATGTGCCATTCTTTTAATAAGATCTCCATTTGAAGACAAGTCCTCAGAAGGAGAAATTGGGAGATCCTCGGCAATGTTATGTTTTGGGGAGGGATCTCTGGGTGATGTCTCATCCTTAGACTGGGGAGGAAGCGACTGGAAGCGACTGGGGAGGTTTCGGAATGCGACCCAGGTCCCTGGGTAGGTATCGGTGGGCAAAGTTCCCTCGGAGGGATTGATAATGATGGTGGAATAGATGTTGGACGGGGAGGCAAAACATGCTTTGGAGGAGACAGCGGTGGCTTGGAGATCGATGCGGAAGGAGGTTGTCAACGTGGGGGGCGGGAGAGGTGGGAACAGTGGTCCCAGTCATCCGGCCTCATAGATGTTAGCCAGGGCATCGATGCCGATAGAGGATACAAGGAGAACCTGTATGGCATGTGATGACGATGATCCCATAGAGAAAACGTGGATGGGTGATGTTGGTATTAAGGAGGAGAGCCCGGACCTGTAGGTGGTTTGGGCGAAAATTCTCTCCTAGACAAATGAGATGATCGGTGTTGTCTGGGACGGACCGGATATTCACCCCATTGACCCTGGCCATCCACACGGATGGGAGAGCGGGATTGGTCATCAGGTTGGTAACGATGGTCGGGGCCGGAGCGGTCACTGGCCCAAGAGGACACTGACGGAGAGCGGTGGCCTGTAGCATAATCAGCCATGACATCAACATCAGCTTCAGAGGCAGATACCGATGGAGGATGCTGTTCAAGGTTCCTCTCCAATACCAGAGGGTTCAACTGCCTGACTGGAGAGTCAAGTATCTCAATCAGGGGTGCCGGTTGCACCTTAGGCAGCTCTGGTAGGGATGGATGAGTTGACAAGGGATGCGATTGCGGGATTGCAGGCAGTGCAGAGCCCTTAGGGATTACCATGCTGCTCAGTGTTGGAGACTTATGCAGATCCCTCGACTTATCCCTCTTCTTCTTTGCCAGCGTTGAGGCAGAAGAGACAGATTTAGAAGAGTGCTTCTTAGAGGGGGGTGGACCCTTATTGGAAGAAGACTTAATTTCTGTCGACATCAACGTTGATGCAGACAAATGTGGCGGGAGCTCAGTTGATGTGGACGAACTCTGAGGAGGTCCGGTTGACATGAATGACTTCTGAGGAGCGAGAGCCGATTCCCAAAGGGCGACTTTCAGTCTTGCTGCTCTATTTTTGCGCATCTGATTTGAGAACTTTGCACAGAGAGCACAACCTTCAGGACAATGAGATTCACCCAGGCAAATTATACACAGAGTGTGTTTGTCCCTTGGAGCCAACTTATTCCCATATGAAACACACCTCTTGAAGCACTTCCACTTCTTATCCATAAACAAAACTATCAGACTTGGGGGGGGGGGTCCCCAAAGACCCAGGAAAGTTCTCACCCCTCTTCCTTCAATTTCAAGAACAAGGAAGTAAGAAGAGTCGTCTGAGAAACGAAGAAGAGTGAAGAAAAATAACAATTCCCGAAGTGAGGAAAAAAACACGAAGAACACCGACCGATGAAAAAGCTGTTAACAGCACGGCGGTCAGAAGAGAACTGGCAGGATGTCCGTGCTCCACCCCCCCCCCGGCATGCGCAGTAGGGGTTCCTGCACAGACTCAGGGTAAAGGTGCGAAAATCCCGTTGTGAGCTTTGTACAACACTGGTCAAATCAGCGCAGGCGCACTAGATCCCATAGGTGTGATGCACAGAGACCACGAAGAAGATCTGGGTGTTCATTTCCAAGGACATAGATCAATCACTTGATCATATAGGGAAAAAATTAAAGAGTTTATCTGTGAGTCATTCAGAAAATACTTCTCTTTAAATGTAACAATTATTTTCCCTTTGTTTCCCTTCTTTTGCTTCCTGCTGCTGAATCTGAGCGGCAATGTAAATCTCCTGTAGACTGTCAACCCATCTTTTGGATGCTTGCTCTTACCTGTTATAAGCTCTGGGATAAAGATTTTATTAATAAAAATAAATCACAATGGCAATCTATAATTCTAATTCATTGTCAAATCATCACCTTCTTCACTTTGAAATGTTACTACTGAAGAACCAAACAACACAGAAAATTCCCATTACTCATCACGTGATCATTAGAGGTGTTGAGACAGAAAATGATGCATTGATAAATGGCCAACATCCCTTTCCCCATCTGACTGCTAATTAAATACTGTATGGCCCATCAGGAGGTTCATGGCAACATCAGTGTATGAGGAGGCCCCTAAAGACCTCTGGAATGAGTCATGCTTTCCAAGATCTTTTGAGATTCCATTGGATGTCTTTCATTTAAGCTGGACATCTGAAATGGCTCCATAACTAACACCCACAGAAGTTCAGAAACTTTTATACTATGCTTTGTAGCAAGCAGTAAGGTATGTGATATTACAGTGATACTGTGATACGACAGTGAAAGTAGCATGAATCTATTTTCAGCCAAAAAGTACCTTGAATAAGTTGCCTCAGTTTCATCTTCTACATTGTTGGCAAATTTCCAGTTTGCCCTAATTGCCTGTTGATGCAATCCAATCGGCTGCTGAGACAGGTGAGATAAGTGAGGGTGGTGATGGTGAGAATAAGGAATATTGCCTTGACTGAGATAGGCGTTAGGCTCATTCCATTGTTGTAATCTTACTTGCTGTTGCCTTAAGGTTTCCAAAGCTAAATTTCCATGAATATGATCTATAAAAGATTTGGCAGGGGGTTAATTCAGCTTCTATATTTAGGGTATTTGTTCTAGAAATCAGCATTTCATAATATATAATTCCATAAACAACATTAAACTCCTATATTACTAAATTTCTCCTTGTCATACAGATAATTTTTATATCATGCTGTCCTGGCTTCCATGGGGCCATTCAGATCACTGAAAAGCTACATGCTCAATCCACATCTGTAAACAGTTTGAAAGGTAGCATTACTGATATGCACTGCATATGGTGGCTATAGGTAACTCTGTATTTTACAGTAGTTTCTCATAGATTTGGTACTGGCCACTCTTTAAAGAATTCTTGCAAACTGAAATGAGCATACTACATGGACATTTATGTTATCATCTATCGCTAGAGCTCTATGAAGGGCAATGATATGCCTCTAAAAGGGCAACGATATGCCAGTGCCAGTAGTGACCTACTTCCCATGACTTTGCATCAGTGTGCCTAGCATACTAGAAACAAACAGTATCGTGAATCAGGACAGCAAATAGTGTATGATTCCTCAAGCAAATGACTTCTCTCTCTTCACGTTACTTAAAGGAGATATCTCAATACTGTAAACATTCTGTGTCTTGAAATTCACGATCTTACAAAAACCTAAGATATATATTTTATTTAAGCATTCTTTTTCACTTTAGAATATTTGCCATGGTACCTGTCTGTGGAATGTAGCAATCATACCTACCTAATGGTTCCCCTATAGGCATTCCTGGAGGATTTTCTTCAATGAAGTGGTTTAAATGGGATGGCATCACTGGGTTGTGATGTGCAATGGGTCTCAGAGGGTTAGTGACTTCTTGTAACAGGGATGGGGGGTGCTGTTCTGACATCACAGCATCTACGCCAGGGGAATGAGGTCTGTGTGCAACTGGGTTTTTAAAAAGTGACTGGTTGGGGCCTGTTGGGTAGGCAGGAGAAAGCTGTGATGGTGGCTGTTGTGGCTGCTGATTTAAATGATTATGCTGCTGCATTATCTGGCTTTGCTGTGGATGCATTTGGTTTTGCTGTTCAGGCAGATGGTTTTGTTGTTGACTTAACAGGTTTTGTTGCTGCTGCATAGGGTATGGCTGCCTTGGAATCTGGGATAGGTGTTGGAAATGGCGATTAGGAGCAGCATACTGAGTATAGGGAGGGGTGAGGTGAAGATTCAGCTGTCTGGGGTTAAGATTATCTTTGCGGTGAAACTTAGAATTAGCATAAGCAGTACAGGAGCGCGACTCCGGGCTTCTATTTTGGGAACTCACTTCTAAGTCAACCTAGAGAAAATTACAGAAATTACTTGAGTTAAAAATCAGTTAAGAAAACAAAGCCAACAAAATCCCTGTAAGCTATGAGTGTACTAAACAAATTACTTAAACACTGAAGCAAGCATCTGATAGTGAAAGAATATGGGAAGAATAAGGTGATAACTGGAGAAAAAATACTGTGTGCCTTCACTACATTCTTTCTTTTATTTATGTAACTGAAACACATTCCACTGACACTTCTACTTGAATCATGTACACAACTTCATGCTATTTTTGTGAATCTGGACTTTTTTCAGAGAAGAAATATTTTTAAACCTATTGTGGTGGACAGAATTTATAAAGTTCTCAGGCAGTTGCTTCCTTATGTATGTCCTTTTTAAATGTCACGTCCAGAGCTTCTTGTCACTCAAATATTTAATAGACACTGCTATTATGGCAGAAATGAATCACCACCTGTTTTCTTATCATATCTAATTCAGTGAAGCTGATTACAAACAACCATCCAGTGAGAATTTTATTTTTGCTTCTAGACAAAGGCATCATATATTTAATGAAATGCTATTATTTATTTGCAAGGCTTAAATGACTTGCTTTGGACTATATGAATTTCTATTTGGTGACTCAGTCCTTGCTCCTAACTTGGCTCATATAAAGTCACTAGAAAACAGTGTTTGCCAAAAAAAAGAAAGAAAGAAAGAAAAGCTGAAGCTCATTTTAATCTTCTGTTTGCTCTATTAGCATGGGTAATTTCTTTTGTAGTAAAAGGCAAATTAAATTGTCCAAATGTTGTACCTACAATAACTATGTGTTACATACAATGGGTAAAGTGGTAAAACAGACACAATGATTCCAAAAAAAATTAGAATCACAAATTAAGAGTTTCCCACCATCAGTTTTTGTCAGCAGCAGTTCTCTCAGTTCTGGCAAGTTTGAACTAAAGGGTCTCCAACCAAGCTCTGGAATGATGAGATATTTGATGTGAAGCTTGTATGGTAAGCAGGAACAAAACCAGAGCACTTTTTAATGGATGTATCAGGTGATGCTTGGCATGAACACTGAAGCTTCATGAAGATTTCCAGAACTAGGGTCAGCAGTAGAATCCTAAGCAGAGTTATACCTTCAAAGTCCACTGAAGTCAATGGGCAATGGTTTGGATTGCACTGCACATGACCATGTCTACATCAGGCTCAGCATTTGGTTATAGTCCTTGAGTTGTAGAATTTGGACTGTGTTTATTAATTATTAGGTTTTAGATCTCTGAATTCTATGTTATGTCATCACAATGCGATCTTTGATTATCTTTACATATGCAATATATTTTCATTATTAAGTTGTTATCCCTGGTAATTTACCACCCTTGATTCTTAATTCATGTGAAATAACCTCCTTTGTCTATTCTTTACGTGAAGTGACTACGACGTCACACATAAGGCGGATATAGGGGAAAAAATAAAGAAAACACACACCTGTTTGGATTCCATAGGTTTTTTCTCAGGAGTCCGAATTCTATTTATTTCAGGTCCCATACTTGGTTCATTTTTGCCTGAAAGTTTTTATTAATAATATCTTTACTTTCAGTGACCATAAAGAACATATACATTCTCACAAACCAAGCTAAATTATTAGCTTCAATTAAGAGTACTTAAATAATAAATGGTCTGGTATTGCTGCTGGCCATACTTAACATTTTCACCCATTTAATTAAATTCTTTACTTTTCCCTGCTGAAACTATCAAGAAAAGATGCAACAAATAAATAATTTATATAACTAAAATTAATGTGTATCCCTGTTGCTGAGAGAAAAAACCTTATTTCTACATTAAGCTACACCATTCTCATTCTCCTCTGTACAGCAAACCTTACACTATCAATAAGAAAGACGAAATTTGAGGGTGTAGGATCTCAGTGCTCTCAATGGAAAGATAGTGATCCCTGGTCTACATTGTTTTTATTTAAGTACTGCAGCCAAAAGATAGATTTTAAAGGCCTTGTAATATAACAGCAACAGAAACAACAATAGTAAAATGCTTTTCCACTGCATATTTTAGGAAATGATTCCACAGATGATCTTTACCCAGTTTTTATGAAAATATGCTTTAAAAGACAGTACAAAAATGAAAGAAGTGCATGGATTCACTTTTACAATGGCATATATTAAGGAAAACCCCTAGAAAGTCTTTAGGGTTATATACAAAAAAGAACAGGTAGAAGTCACAACAAAACCCGTGCAAAGAGATGTTTTGCATTAGTCAATTATATTTGTAGCAAGCAGCAATTATACTTGTATCTTTGGATTGGCTGCTTCACATGATTGTACTCAAATGGTGCTGTTATAAGGTCTTGTGGTTTTTGGGTTTTTTGCTGATTCTAGCAGAATAGGTCTTGGTTCTATGAAATCATAACTAAGTTGCAGAACATTTTTTAAAGATAAAATGAGCACAGTGCAAGGACATCTTGAACTCTCTAGTGTATAACTATTTAGCTGTTCATAAAGAAAAGTGTCTTTTGCTGATTAGTACTTAACAATTTTGCCAATCGGGAATATATCTAAGCAGTTTTCAGTGCTCCAGAATATTACTTGAGTTACAAAACAGCTACAGAAGAGAACAGAAGTTTGAAGCTAAGAAAACCTAAGGGCTGTTTTCTAGTAAGAAACATTTCATACTTTAACTCTGAAGACCCATGTTATATGTAGCCAGAAACAATGTTTAATGCCTTTAATTTTTGTAATTCTGAACTGCATGGTGGCCATATATTTAATGGGTAGCTAGAACAATACTGTACTGGTCTGCCATCATCGGTTATATACTGGGATTAAACATGGGTAACTAGTTGGCTTCCTTCATAATTCGTGTATTGAAATTGATCTATTGCTATTTATCTCCTTCCAACGTTGCCACTATGGGTTACTTCCAAAAATATTCTGCGCTTGCTGACAGATTTTTTTAAAGCAATCCCATGACTGTCCCCATACAGAAATATTAAGTGGGAATTTTACTAAAGTTTTCATAATTTCTGAAATTTACAAATTCATCTTCAGAATATTTATGTACATAACTAATCCTCACCATTTTTTCCATTAGTAAGTGCTCATGTGATCACATTTAGAAAAATATAGAGTGTCTTTTGCTTTTTAAAATACTAACCAATTAATTTTCCAGCTTTCTCATTCAGTGCCTCACTCTGAACTCCCAGCCATGGGGCCAACCTGCAGTCCTCAACAACTACCTTTTGGTATTGGACAACCAATAAGAGTGGGACCACCAAAACACAGTGTCCCTACTCCCAACTCAGCCAGACTCTCCATAAGGATACCATGGTCAATGGTACTGAAAGCTGCTAGAGGGTCCATGAGACTCAATAAAGGTGCACTTCAGTGGGATTCTGAGTAGATCTCCTTAGGATTGCACTGTAAATCTGTGTTGTATGAAAATAGGTTAGAGTGTTCTGCTTTTTAATTTTATAGGCATTTGGCACTTTTCATGGTTAAGCTTCAGCTATCAGGTTTGAAGCAACTTTTAGAGGTACAGAACAAGCTTATGTTAAATAAATGTCACAACTTTTTTTTTTTGTTCTTTTCAGTCACATTATTAAAAGTTGAGGAGAGTGAATTTCCTAATCTAAATTTATTTTTCAGGCATATTCTGCTCTTTACTACTGCTGAGATTACTATGGCAGAAATTAAGGATGGCATGTCATATCTGATTCTGAAATTATGCCAGCTTTCATGAATTTAAAAAACCTTCTTCTCATGACTATATCCATGAACTAGTTAGTGTCCAATTAACTTCTGAATAACAACATCATCTGGCATAGCATTACGACAGCGCATATGTCTATGATAGTGAGAAATACAAGAAGCTCCTCAGATATGCACCTTGGCACGTGGATAACTCTGCTTTTCAGACAGTTAATGAAGCAGATTTCTGCACAGTATAGCTAAGGAATGTCATCCTTACAGCACAAATGGAATCAAAGCAATTTCAATTTTGATATAGTACTCAGTCCTTCAGCATTATAATGCTGCCTTGTTCTGAAATAGATTTTATGCTAATAATATTATAGAGTTCTATATTTCATGATCGCCCCATCAAATTTGTTTTTCAATCTAAGCTGTGTATCGGAAGGCAATGAACTTATCAAACACTATATATCATTTTTATTTGAAAAATTGTTATTTTATATATTTTTTCAGAATTCAGCTTATCTGCAGTGCCCTAGCCTAGAATACACATGAGGCTTTGATGAACAAAAGAATATCTACATGTATTGATGCTGCTTCATTCTCTTCCAAAATCAAGGTGTATTTTGCATGCAGAACAAGAATCCCCATTGCCTTTGTTATGTATTTTATAACTCACATAAGAGAGCTGTGCAATCCCTGCACATGCAGAACTCTGTGCGCACGTCAGAACCCCAGGCAGTTTTTGTTGTAGTCACTACATGAAGTTTTGGAATCTTTTTATACCCCTCTACCTCCAGCTAAGGAGCTGCAGTGGCCCAAGTGGTTAAGACGCTGAACTGCAGGCTGTGGAAGGTCAGTAGTTCAGCAGTTCGAGACCCAGGGTGCTGCATGATGGAGTGAGCTCCCGTCTCTAGTTCCAGCTCCTGCCAACCTAGCAGTTCGAAAGCAAGAAATTGCAAGTAGATAAATAGGTACCACTTCGGTGGGAAGGTAACAGCATTCCGTGCGCCTTGGTGTTTAGTCATGCCGGCCACATGACCACGGAAACGTTTTCAGACAGTGCTGGCTCTTCGGCTTTGAAACAGAGATGAGCACTGCAACCCTAGAGTCGGATTCGATTGGCTTTCGAGCAAGGGAACCTTTACCTCCAACTAAAAATATTCATTTTGCAATTCCATAGTGATAATGAATTAATCATTGCTCTTCCTTTGACGATAAGTCTAATGTGTGTCACTGCATTTGGTCTTCTGGCAAAAGCCTGCTTCAGGAGTTCACGCTCATCCTAGACAGTGGTCAGCCTTCTGTTTCTCCCTTCCTTTTGATATTATTAGAAAAAATGTGAACCTGTGAATTTCTTTCCCAGTGGTAGCATGGGGGGGATCTGATCCCTCTCATAACAAACATGAAGATTTGCATTGCATTATGCTCATACTAGAAGGAGTGCAATAAACAAAAGGACAATAGTGTCTAATTGTTGCTGGTACAAACTGGGCACTTTCTCATGGAGAGAGAGGGAGAGACAGAAACAGAGAGACAGAGACAGAGAAATTGCAGGGTTTATATTTTTGTGTCATAGTTCCCTGACCTGGATGGCCCAGATCTTGGAAGCTAACAAGGGTCAGCCCTCGTCAATATTTAGACAGGAGACCACCAAGGAATACCAGGGTCACTATGCACAGGCAGGCAATGAAAAATCACCTCTGAACATCTCCTGCCTTGAAAAACCCTATGGGGTTCACCATAAATCAGCTACAATTTGACGGCCCCTGGAAAAAAGTTAGTTCAACTCCTTTCCAGTTCATTAACTGCAAAAATAATGGAGCAGGAGGATATGTTTACACTCCAAGGAAATAACATTTATGGCAACTTCTCACTACGGGAAGTACTAGCAAAGACACACAGAACAAATATGATTGGGGATCAGGAAATGGCCCAAAGGAGCGACCCACAATTTGTCTTATTTTAATGGTGTCTTCAACCTTTAATCCAGTCCTTGTGATTAAAAAATAAAAAGAATTTACAGAGTTTTCTCATAAAACGTTATGCTGATAAATCCTAGACATACATAAGTAAGATTCAGGCTCTGAAAAGGTATTATGTGTATAGTTTACACCTCCAGCCCCAGCAAACAAATAAAGATTGAGAAAGCATAGCTCCAAAAGGCTGCAGTCCAGAAGCAGAAGCAAGTTAACCAAAACTATCAAGCAAAGATTATAAGGAGATGGGTAACTTCTGACTTCTACAATCATCTGAGTTGCTAGATGGTCCATCTAGTTTCGCCAGCAATATTAATTTGTTCTCAGCATTCTAAGCCTTCTACTCAGTCTTCATAGAAATATCACCATTTTCTTAGACTGACTGATTTAACAGCAAAATATCCCCTATAATTAGCCCAGCATTTTGAGGAGAAATTATATTTGAGCAGCAAACTGGAAGAAATCTGGTTAAGAATTTTTTTTTTGTAAAAAAGATGTAATAACTCACTGTTACGATTTTGTTCAAGTTGCTCTTTATCTGAATGCTGAATCTGCTGCTGCCCTACATTGACTGGTGAATGATGTCCCAGACTATAAGGGATAGGAGATCCACGTCCATGTGCTTGTAACAGGTTCACATTGTATGCCACAGCTGCTTGATGGGTAATGAGACGAGGATCAACAGCAAACCTACTCTGATACCCTGTCCATGGGACCTGTTTAATAAAAAATATATCCAGTAAATATATACAGACATGACATAATATTCTGTGTCAGTGAAAACAGGACACTGATGCAAGTCACTAAAGTAGAAAGATGGAAAAGTGCACGGTGGTGGTGGTGGAGGTATCCTTCCCCCATAAAAGAAAGGCCAATAGAATCTAGCATTTGGAAATACAAAGTTATCTAGGTAGCCTGGGGCAAAACGATCCTTTATTCAAACATGTATCACAGCGGTGCTGTGTAAGTAAATGAATGATAAAATACATGAATAATAAAATAATATCAAATTAATAAATAAAAAGTTATAAACAATTGCATAATTCAAATAAGAGCAGTATTCAACTCATCAAAAAACCTGGTAAACATGACAGATTTTAAAACCTGGGAGGGAGAAGTAAATCTGTCTTGAAACAGACTGGAAGCTACTTGGACAAGCAAGGGAATCAAAACAGAAAGTGCTCTGGTGAAGAAACAATTTGTGAAAAGATTTCATTATGCCACCTCCTTAGTAAATGAAGACAACAGATGAAAACTGATCAAAAGAAAATGCAAAATGTTCCTATGCATAAATCAACCTACAGAATGTGTTTTAAAAGGAAAGATGTCAAAAGTAACAATAACAGGAATAAATGAGTTCGCTGGCCACTGAGTTCACAAAAATATTAAAGCAAAAAAACACGACCACAATGCTTGCATGGATTCCTCCCCCTCCCCAGTGTTCCTACAGTTGTTTAAACAGGGGAGCCAATGATACATAAGAGTTTCCAAAAACAAAACGAAAATAAAAATAACCCCAGAAGATAAAAACAAACTGTCAGAAGACTGAGGTCCTACATGCTACATTTACACTAACCATATTCATGCATGCTTTGGAAACAGGTATGGGTATCATTCATTAAAAACGTGAGTAGAAACAAAATATTTGACTGTAGAGAACTTTTAACCTACAGTAATGTAACTTCATTTTGTTTCCATGCACACAACTAACATTACAAAAATTATGGGTTCTTTTTAAATTAAACACAGTTAAGACTTCTAGGAGAATTTTATAGTAAAACAATTCCTAATTTCCTTGTAGAGATCAAGAACCTCCAAACTGCAAATTCCTATACACAGTAAGTGCCTTACCTGAAGTGAAATCTTTTTTTTTTTTTAAGAAAAACCCTCACATGGATCAAATCAGAATAAGGGGATGTTATTTAATCTCTGTTTCAGCTATGTAGGCAATAAACCGTAGTCCTAAAACTCTTTTTCTAAATCTGTAAAGCAGGTTCCAAAAAAAATTAAAGTTGACTTTCTATCATTACAGAAAATATAATTTGCGGAAATAAATTAAACATGCTGCATATTAACATTTCAATGCTTGCATGGATGAATCCATTTGTACTCCTAGATTAGGATGTCTACAGAATGCTAACACTAAACCCTTGAGAAATAACAGAGGTAGCCAAACAGATATGGTTAAGCAGATGCTTACAGAGCTATGATAGTCCATATTTTAGTAATTACAAATAGTTTCACATCATAGACTATTTATCCATAAGGAATACAATTCTCTGCTTGAATGTTCAAAAAAGAAAAATTATGCTTCTCAAAATATCTTTTCCTTTTAACATCTACAAGCTAGACAGTTTTTGAGTCAAAACAACTCACATTTAATCTGCGAACATTTTTATTAAAACATATGCAGTCATAAAAATAGGAACAAAGTGAAAAGCTTCAAAGAAACTGAACTCTTACATTATCAAATAAGCTAATGAACCTCATTCATACTATAACCTACACCGGGAATTAGATCAGGTCATTGGAGTGTAACATGTTCAGTACTGAAAGTCACAAATTACTATTTCAGGAACTGGAACTAATGAGTTGATTCGCATATTTCAGATGCTGGTAATAAATTTTTTTAAAATAATCATGGTGCCTGAGCTCCCCCAGCTCAGAGGATACTAAGCCGACTTTAGCCACTAAATGAGCGTTTGAGTTCTTACCCACTACTTCGAGTTGATCCAGGGATTTACCGTTTCATGGGTAGTTTCTGCCTCTCATATCTGCTGCTCCTGTTCAATAGCTAGATAATTTTGGACAGCTGAGAAGGATACCTGCATCCCTGGCTTTTACTGCCCATACTCCCCAACTGACCATCCTTCTTTATATAGGGCGTCTCCTCTCAGTTGAACTTTCATAGTGTAGTCTGCCCCGCAGAATAGGCACTGGTTACAATTCTGGCTGGGTCAATTGTGCTGTAGAATTCACTAGATGTCCACAAGCAGCTTGGTCCTTGACAGATGGTAAGCAACCTGCACACATTCTATGATCATCTTAATTTTTAAAATATATGCTTACTATATACATTTTACAGTTATTACCCACAAATGGGAAAATGCAATCCAGCTGCTGAAACTCATCCTTTATCAGAGCTAAAAGTATGTATTTATATTTATTTCCACCATTCTTATGTTCTCTCCTTTAAGATTTATAAACAAATCTAAAACTGCAAGACCTAGGAAATTACCTTCCTTAAACAATAAGAAAAGTTTAAATTCTTAGATTTTAGAAAAAGTTCATGGGCCACATTTTCCAGGTTTGGCTATTTTGTCAGCTACGACTGTTCTGGGAAAAGGCAGATCTGACCTCGGTCACACATTTTATTTATTTATTTACACTATTTACCATCTGCTTTTCTTAGTGGGATTCAAGGTGGATTACACTGATACCATCAATACCATCAACAGGATGGGACATTCAATAAACAATGCAATAGGATTAGGGTTGTAGAACCAACCAGACATCTAAAACAGTATTAAGATGACACATTAAATGATACAAAAAAAATAACATAGTAGGATCCTACTTACACCAAGCTATGCATAATAGTATAGATCACAGTCCTTAATAATTTAACCAAGTAATGTTGTGAATAATTTTGTACAGTGCTACCCTATTGCCTGTGTAGAAAAATCTCATGAATCATTCAGTTTTGCAGTTTGCAGAAAACCAGGAGAGTGGGAGCCTTCCTGACCCTGCTCAGGCAGTCCGTTCCATAAGGTGAGGGCCACAATGGAGAATGAAACATTGGAACTTACCCAAAAATTTCTTCTGTTCAGTGGGGTGAAGTAATCCAAACTGGTTAGGTCCTGCCTCTGCTCACTCAGGTAAAGCTATGCAAATTTAGTGTGGCTCCCTATTGAAGAGATCTCAGGCTGACCCTCCAGTCATATCCATGCCCTGCTATGTTGTTTTTCATATCCATCTTTTCTCTTCCTTTAACCTTTTCCTATTACATATATACGATTTGGGGGTGGGGTGGGGGTGGGAAGTGGATGATTTCACCCCACGGAGGAGAAGAAACCTTCAGGTAAACTCCAATGTTTCATTCTCCTTCAGTAGAGGAAGTCATCCAAACTGGTTAGCTTTACCCAAGCTGTACTTCCGGGTCGGCACCTTCCCCTTACTTATGGATCCATCTCTTGCTGCATAACCCTTCTGCTAAAGGCTGCTTCTGCTGATGTTGCTTGGCCTATTCTATAGTGTTTCACAAAGGTTGAAAATGAAGCCATCGGGTAGCCCTGCCTATCTCCTCCACTGTAGATCTTGTAGAGAAGGCTGCTGTACCTGCTGCTGTTGTGGTCGAGTGTGCTGTGACTGTTTGGGGCTGCATCGAATGTTGCACTTCATATGCCCTGAAGATGCACTGTTTAACCCAGAAGGCAATGGTAGATTTTGTAACTCTTTTTCCCAGGTTTTGTGTGCTGTGCAAGACAAACGTAGAATCTGACAGCCTGAATGCAGCTGTCCTGTCTAAGCAGATGTGCAGAGCACTGCCAGACTTTTTTTGGGTGGGTGCTTTGGATTTGGACAGAAGGATGGTAGTGTAAATGGCTGGTTCAATTGAAATGCTAAACTAACCTTTGGAACAAAGGAGGGGTCTGTTCTTAGAGTCACCAATTCCTTCTCGAAAATGCACAATTCCTTTCTGATGGATAATGCCACTAGTTCTGATACCCTCCTCATGGACATCACCACTACCAGGAAAGCCACCTTCCATGACAGTTCCATGACTGGAACTTGAACTGTGTTGATTTTAGCAGTTCAAAGGGTGGTTCTGTGATCACCTGCAGGACTGTTGGAAGATTCCACATGGGGAACATATGCCAGATGGGAGGTACAAGCAGTTTCACTCCCATGATAAGTAATTTTTGTGTTTGTTTGTGGATAGGTCTTTAAGCCTCCTTTGACCTAGCCAGGAGTTAAGAGCTGCTACTTGCCTCTTTAACATGCTTGGTTTGAGACTTTGTTTCCATCCAATGTATAGGAAGGACAGAATGCCCCTGTGGGATGGGTCTAGAGGGTTCAACTTCTTGTCAGTGGCCCACTTCCTGAATGTTCACCACATGTGGTTACAAATCTGTCTCATAGATGGCCATCTTGATTGTAACATAACATGCACTATTTCACTGTGGAAACCCTGAGCCTCTAAGTCTGCCCTTTTCAATTTCTAACCTGTCAGCTGCAGCCAGGCTGGGTCTAGATGTCTCATGGGGCCCAGGTGATGGAGGTCTGGTAGGTAGGCTCCATGGTAAGGTGACTAACATCTGTACCAGGACAGAGAACCATGGTCTTCTTGGCCAGAATGGTGCCATGACTATTACTACCAGCTCTTTCCTCCTGATCCTGTTGAGCATTCTGCTGATGAGGGGTAGTGGAGGAAAGGCATATAAGAGGCCCACAGGCCAGGGGTGGGAAAGTGCAACCTCACCCTCTGCTCTGGGATTGTAAAATCTCGATAAGAACCTTCCTACTTGGTGGTTGTTGAGAAGATCCATCATCGGTGTCCCAAATCTGTGGGTGATCTGGAGAAACACTTCTCAATTTAAGGCCCATTCTCCTGGATCCAGGTCCTTCCTGCTCAGCCACTGCACTTCCAAGATGGCTTGGCCCTTGAGGTGTTCTGCCTTCAGGCTTGCCAGGCTCCTTTTCACCCACTGTAAGAGTTGCTTGGCCTTGGTTGATATGGGCCTTGGTTGACATGTTGTCCATGTGGACGAGCACATGCTGGTCCTGCAGCTGTTGCCAGAATGCTGCTAGAGCTAATCTGGCTGCATGAAACTCTAGCCAGTTGATGCTGTGCGTAGCCTCTGACTGAACCCATCTTCCTTGAATTACCATGCCCATGAAGTGAGCTCCCCAGCCTCTCTTGCTTGTGTCCATTGTGACATCATCTGTTACCTTGATCTGTTTGTGCTTGATCTGTATTGTGACTTGGTATCTCTCTCTTTTTTTAAAAAAAATATTTTTATTTTTTAACTTTTTTAAAATACATGCATTTAACAGAATGGTTCTATAGTGACATTATAGTTAAACAAAAATGTGTAACAAATCTAGTTGAAATATTTAACAAAGCAAATAATTGAAATAAACATTCTGTTAAGCAGGTTGATGTGACAAACTAAGTGGTTAGGACATCAGTAAACAGTACAATTACTAAATTTCATACGGTGTGATAGTATGGTTAAAACAGTGCCCAAACCCGCTGAAGTTAGTTGGAATGGTTAATTCTGAGCCGGGTATATTGGACTGGTAATCCAAAACAGGGAGCCACTTTTCATCAAATGTAAAGTAGTAAAGAGGATTAGATTTGAGTTGGTCTGATAACTCCTCCTGTATTTTTTATGCCACTGTGTAATCGATGGTAGATCTTTGCTTTTCCACTTGGAAGTGAGTAAGGCTTTAGCCACCAATAAACTAAAAATTTAATCTCTCCTTATATCTGGGACCTCCAAATCTTCCCACAAATCCAGGAGTACTGTTTCAGGGCACATAGGTGCTGAGTATCTGGTAATATTCATAATTCAATCAATAATTTTTACCCAAAAGGCTTTTACTTTAGGACAGTCCCACTAACAGTGAAAGTAAGATTCTATTGTTTCACAGTTGAACAGCTTCATAATAAGTCTTTAGGTCTGGTATATCAAGGCCACCAATTTTTGAAAGGCGCTTCACAATATTATGTGATATTCTTGGTTTCTTGCTGTTCTTTCAAATAAAATTATTAAGATTCTTTTCCCACTATCTAAGGTCTGAGTCTGAGAGTGTGATAGGAAGAGCTCTAAAACAGAACAGAAATTGAGGAAGAATCATAGATTTTATAATACTTATCTTTTCAGGCCAGGAGAGATTAAGTATTTTTCAAAGTTTAAAGGATAGAGTGATTTTTTTGGTTTAGCTCTTTAAGGTTAAATCTCATTAAATCGCTCATATCTAATGGTATATTGATCCCCAAATATTTGCATGATTTTTGGATCCATCTATCTGTTAAATTTGTGGTTATAGATTTAGCTGTTTTGTTGATAGTTCTATGGGATAAAGTTCAGACACAGAATGATTTCTTTTTAGCCATGAGATCTGGCTGTGTGTCTTCTACTGCTTTAAGTGAAGAGGAAGGTTTGGTAATATATAGTACAAGATCATCAATGAAAAGGCTAATTTTATATTCTGTATCTTGAATATTGTTTTTTTTTCTTATAAGTTCTGCTAATGGTTCAGTTGAAATAGTGACAAGAGGGGGAACAACAGACAACCTTGTCTAGTACCCCTAATGAGTAGGAAACCATCTAATTTAAGACAATTTATTTTAATTTGAGCTTTTGGGTTGGTAATAATTGAATAGTCTGTAGAAAGTGTGTTTTCCAAAGCTTATATGTGATAGAAGAGGTTTTTAAAAATTTATTTTTAATTTGTCAAAAGCCTTTTCAGCATCTACCACTAAAATTATTGCTTCCTTGTGGGTTGAATTTACAGTAGTTTATAGTATTTAGAGTTTTTCTTATGTAATCAGGTATGTTCCTCTGTAGCATAATGCCTGTTTGGTCAGGATGGATATATTGTGTAATGCATTTATTCAGGCGGTTAGCCAGTATGGCTGCAAATATTTTAGTGTCTTGTTAATTAGTGAAATGGGTCTATAAGATTTTGGATAAGAAGCATCCCTGTTTTTTGGGGGGAATTATGATAATATTTGCTTCAGACGAAGTGTGAGTTATCTTCCTGTCGATTAACACTTGGTTGCATGTTCTAAAGATTGGGTTTGCTAGCAGGTGTGTTTATTTATTTATTTACTTACAGAAATCAGCTAGAAACCCATCCCTACCAGGAGATTTGTTATTCTATCATTTTTATACCTGTTGATTTCCTGTTTAGTGACTAGTTGTTCCAGTGAGTCTCTATGTTCCAATGTTCTTTTTTTCCAAGGATCTGATTAAGTTTAAATATTCACTGATTGGGTTTTTGGTGGGTCTGCTGATTTGTAAAGTTTTATGAAATAATTTAGAAAAGAATTTAAAATTTCCTGTGCATTAGAAGTTAGGCTACCTTGCTGGTTTCTAAGTGAAGTAATTACTCCTGTTGATGATTTTTTTGTGTACCTTCCATGCTAGAAGATGCAAAGTCTGGGAATTTTTGTTTCAATATTTTTGTTTCAGGTATAATGATTAATTTTTTTTGGATGTATCAAGAAGGAGGAGGAGGAGGAGGAGGAGGTTGGATTTATACCCTGCCCTTCACTACCTGAAAGAGTCTCAGTATGGCTTACAATCTCCTTTCCCTTCCCCTCCCCACAACAGACACTGCAGAATTCCCTCTAAGCTGAGTTAGTGTGAGTTAGCTTACAGTTTTTTAGCTTCCAGCTCACATATTTTTGTTTTTACTCAGGAAGGATGGCTCCAGAGCAAACTAATTTATGCAGCAGCCAAACTGCTTGCGTACAACTTTAATGCCAGTAGCTCACAAAGTAGAATTTTGGCTCACAAAACTCCATGATTTAGAGGGAGCACTGCCTGTGAGGTAGGTGGGGCTGAGAGAGATCTTTTGAGAACTACTTTGTGAGAGAACAGCTCTGAAAGAACTTGTAACTGACCCAAGGTCACACCAGCAGCTGCATGTGGAGGAATGGGGAAATCAAACCTGTTTCTCCCAGAACAGAGTCCATGCTCCTAACCACTACACCAAACTGGCTCTAGTGCTTCAAGTTTTTTCCTTTTGATTTGTAGTTTTTAATAAATCGTTGCACTACAGAATTTTTAATGTTTTTGCTCCAAGGCTTGTATATTAGCTAATATTTTGGTTTTGTATTGTTCTCTTTCTTTTTTATAAAATGTAGCCAATTAGATGAATTTGTCCCTAATGACTGTCTTCACTGCGTCCCAAACCATATTTTGAGGAGCATCACAATTCGAATTAATTTCAAAGTAGTTTTGAATTTCTAGTTCAATTGTCTTGTAAAATGATTGGTCTAATATAACAGAGTTCTTGAGTTGTCCATGTTGGGCCACGTTTGCCTGTCTCTTTATGGAATACTTCACATTCAACCCAAGAGTGATCTGGCCATATCTTACATTTTTGAGGATGTTATTTGATTACATAAATCTTTGGGCACTAAGATGTAGTCAATATGAGTATGAATGTTGTGTCCTGAGGAACAGTAGGTGTAGTCTTCTCTCTGTCGTATATTGAAGTTGCCAAACATCGCATAAATCTAATTTATTAAGGAGAATGTTTTGATGTTTTTCTATTTTGCATTTTTGTTGATTCTTTTTTGGGTGTGATCTATCCAAATTTAGGTCTGCCATGAAATTAAGGTCACCCCCAAACAGAATTTCTCCCTTGCAAAACAAATTTAATTTTAATAGCATCTCCTGAATGAACTTAATTTGGTTGTTGTTTGGTGCATATACTGACACCAGGGTCAATTTTGTTTCATTTACTGTGCCCTTAAGGAAGATAAAGTGTCTGTTAGAGTCAGTTTCATGTGTTATCTGTTGGTAACTAACTTTTTTGACAATACTGCAACCCCTCTAGATTTAGAGGTGCCAGGTGCTTGGTAATGCTTTTGAAAGCATTTAGGCTTAAGAACCTGCTTGACATGTCCCTTTGAAATGGAAGCAGGGTCCACTGCAATGCCCTGGAATGGAAGCATACCCAGAGAACCACGTCTACAATCAAAATCAACAAACCCTGTACTGTTACCACATGCATGAGGTCTATGTAACTGTGGCTTCTGATGTTGATTATTAGGTCTTCTATTATCTTCTTTTATTGTTTTTTTTTCACTGGGAGAAATACTTTGGCTAGCTGTATTCAGATTCTGGCACCCAGGTACACTAAGTCCCTCTTTGTAGTATTGATAAAGAATCTGTGCTCCTACAGGCACTCCACTGTCTGTCCTGTAAACTCTGTAGCCATGTTTACATCCATTGCCCTTTTAAGGATGTCATTAAGATAGGGGTACACAAGGATACCCTTTTGTTGTAGCTTTGCCATCAGTGCCACAATGACCTTGGGGAACACTTTTGGAGCTGATGAGAGACCAAAGCATAATGCTCTGTATTGGAAGTGTCTCCGTTGGTAGAAGAAATTGAGGAAACATCCAGGCTTCTGCAAAGAACTTGAGCTGGCCTCCAATCAGGTAGTCAGGTGGAACTTTTTTTTGGCCAACAGGTTCTTATACTGTCTAAAGGATGCTGGCTGCCTCTGACTTGTTTTGGGGTGGTATCTGAAGGCTCAGAATCCTCTGTATTCCTTTGAGTCTCCACCTCTTCCTGATGCTCTGAATTCACAAAAGGACTGGTTTGATCTGGTCTTTGTGCCTCTGCCTCTGCTGGTTGATGATGAAGGCATGGCCTCCTTCTTTTCTTTTGTCTCAATGAGGACCTCATCCAGTGTTGATTCTCTGAAGAGAAGTCTTCCCGAGAATTTTTCAGATGATAGGGTGTTTTTGGACCCTAGGGTGTTTCTTCTTATTATGTTTGCTGCTTGTAACCTGGCACATAATTGTAAGGTATCCTGTGAGGTGTCTGAGGCAAATTCTGTCACCATCTTCATCCAGCAGGCTTTACATCAGGATTCTGCAGCAGATCTTCTGCCCAGATAACTATGGCTGAGAGGACTGCTTGATGCCCTTATCACCAGAAATGAGGCCTCATGTGATTTCTTCAAAGCTGGCTCATTCTTCTGATCAACTGAGTCTTTTAGTGCATTTTTGGTTAGTACAGCCTCTCTGAGTATAGGGTCGCAACTGGTTCATCCACCAGAGGTACCTTAAAATCTTCTATGGTGCCCTCTGGCAACGTGTAGAGTTTTTTGGTGAAGGATGATTGTGAATTTCTGCTTCCTGCCAGGGCCCATTCCACTTTGAAGATGTCCTCAAAGAATACTGGCAATAGTGAAACTGTCTGAACACTTGCTGGTTTTTTAAAACCTCTGCTGTCCTGTCTGGACGATACCGATGATCTAGGCTGTTCTGGCACCTCGATTTGATAGTTCAGGGTGCTAATCACTTTGCTTAAAAGCCTTTGAAAGAGCTCCACTTGGTATAGTCTGGAGGAGGATTTTTGTACTTCTGCTTCCTCTCCTGACCATTCTCCCTCTTTTTTTTCTGAGTTGCCATCCATTGGGGGCTATCATCAAAGATGACTCCCCATATGAAGGTGGGCACCTTTCTAACTTTCTAGCTTGACCTGCCATTCCTTGGGTCTTTGGCCTGTTGAACATGCTCTTGTGCTGGACCTCATCCTCCTTGGAAGCCTCTGAGGAGTGAGGGTCTGCCTTGTAGAACTTGCCTTTTATGCTGGAAGAGTTGGGGGCACCAAGCCTGAGGATGCTTGGGAGCTGGAAGGGGAGGAAGGTGCCCGCTCTCCTCATTGCCTGGTGGTTCTTCTTCCTCTACGGCCCTCCTACTGTCACTGTTTCCTCCGGCCTGGATTAGGTATTTGGATGCAGCCACGTTTCCCACCTGAGCATTGAATGATGGTCCCCATGCTAGTGGGAAGGACTACAGTCCCCTTAAAAGCAGCCACATCCAGTCTGGGCCCGATGAAATAGCCCAGGATAAAGGAGGCTGGTGCCATGTTAGGGTCCCCTTCAGTGATCAGCCTCATGTTTGGGTCTGCCTGAAAGATCGGGAAGCCTTGTATGGAAGGGCCAGCCGGTTCCTAGGGGTAGGTTGCCCCCACAGTACTACATGGCCCTGGGGTTGTTCTGGGTATTGGGCTTGTTGTGATTCCCAGGCCCTCTGCAAAGTGGAGGTAATTCACTGCATGGGCTATCCTGCCTGTTGTTCCTCCTGCATGGTCCCTCTGCACTCTGCCAGGTGGTAGCAAGTCTTTTCTGTGTCTCCTTGTTGTGCACAGTGAGAGAGCTGGAACCCAAAGCCTTAGGCTGCTCTTCTTGTGTGGCCGGCCTAACTGCCTCCCTATTTCCTGAAGCTTTGGGTGGGGGTTGGGTACCCCCATGGCCCTTTCTTCCATGTGGCTGGTCTCATTGTCTTTGGGAGGCTTTTTGCTGCCACCCCCTGCTTCCTGAAGCTTGGTGGGGGGGGTGTCTGTCTTGTGCTTCCTTGATTCTTCTTGCAGCTGCTGCCATCAGCCCTTGTTGCCGGCACCACAGAAACTCCCTGGGCAGGGTTCAGCTTTGTTTCTATGGCTCTGTGCCAGCGAGATTCTTCCATTTTTTTATAGTCGATGTGGGAGTTTCTGGTTGTGTTTTGAGACTTCTTTACTGTATTGATTATACTCTCTATTTTTAAAGAAGTTTTCCCCTATAGTTATGGCTTGGAGCGGAGCTATAGCCTTTTACCTAAACAGTAGGGCTAGCCAAACTGGAGGATCAGCCTGAGATCTTTCCAATAGGGAGCCATGTAAAATTTGCATAGCCCTACCTGAGCAAGCAGAGGCATGACCTAACCAGTTTGAATGACTTCCCCCACTGAAGGAAAAGGCATGTGTATGGGCAGTTGTTGCTTTTGCCTGTTTGCAGGTTGGCACCTGCAGAAGCCCAGCTCAGTGAGGCAAAACTATTTTGGTGGAGCAGTGGTCTTGAAGATATGAGGTTCCAAGACCACAAAGGGCTTCATATGTGATAGCCAATACCTTACATTGTGCCCAGTAACTGATGGGCACTCAGTAAAGTGACTGCAGAATAGGAATAATATGCATGCTCTATCTTGCTCCCAATAATAGCTGAGCTGCAGCATTCTGCACCAACTGGTTTCTGAATTGATTCTGAGGCAAAACCAACATACGATGCATTATAGTGGTCTAGTCTCAATGTTACTCTGACATAGATCCATGAGGCCAGATCAGCCTTACCAAGGTAAAGGGTCATCTTATAGGCTAGGCTGAGTTGGAAGAAAGCCTTTTTTCCAGCTGCATTAATTTGCTTCTCCAGCAATAACACTGGGTCCAGTATAATCCCAAGGCTCTTAACCCAGTCAGCAACAGTCAGCCAAACGCCATCAAAAGTGGGGAATACAACATCCTTCAAGATCTCGTCTTTCCCAACCACCATTACCTCAGCCTTTTCAGGGTTAGGTTCAATTTTGTTCACTCTTAGCCAATTTACTACAGCAGCAGGCAGTTATTCAGGACCTCTACCACATCACCAGGAGATCTGGATAAAGATATATAGAACTGGGTATCATCTGCATGCTGATGACAACCAACTCCAAAGCTATAAATACTTGGCCATAAGGGATTTACACAGAGATTGAAAAAGCACGGGGGACAGAATTGCATCCTGTGGAACTCCACAGGATAGGCCCACAATGATGATAACTGGTTTCCAATAGCATCTGTAGTGAGGAAAGAATCCTATGTCCCTATTCAGCCCTGGGGAGTCCATTGTTCTGAACTTGTGAATTAACTCAATTTCAGCAATCTCATATCATAGTTGCCTCAAGCAAAAACTGCTGAACTTGAGTTAATTCACAAGTTCAGAACAATAGATCCCCACAGGGCTGAATAGGGACACAGGATTCTTATCTCACTGTTAATTGCCTTGTATACTGTGTAGATCACATTAACTTTAGTTTTGAAGTATTTGATAGAATCTTCGTGTACCAGACCACGGAACCCTTTATACAATTCCTGTGAATTGTCCCAGTTTCCCCCTAACAGTAAAAAAAATAAGGACTGCAATAAGAAGCAGTTTTAAAAGTACACGTAAGAGCACACTTACTGGCAAAGGCACAGACATGACCATATTTCCTCCATAAACAGCAGGTACATAAAGAATGCTTGTCCCAGTGTGAGGATCTATCCTTTGAACAGGACTAGGAGACTTTCCAAGATTGGAATGAGGCCCAGGAGGAGGGGGTGGTGGTGGAGGAGTATATGCTCTGATAGGATTTCCAATTAAGACAGAAGGATTAGGTTGAACTGAAAAATAAACAAAAAAGCCATCATGAATATGATGGTTATGAGATGTTATATTTTTCACCATAGGGTTCTGAAATGCAAATTTTGTTTTCTAACTGTTAATTTACTTTTCCAATATTACTTTTAAAAACTTTAAGTTGGGGTTCCATTTAGGACACAAAGTGCACTTCAAAATGGTCTTAATTTTATCATATGTACAGTCACATAGATCATTTATCTCCACTACTATGTCCACTGCAAACGTCAATGAACTTTAATAACTGAGTTTCACAAGCTGCTCTCTGCTTAGTCAGAGATTACTGATTAGTGCTAACAATAGCTAGATTTAAAATAAAACCATATTTCAATCTTTTTGAAGTCAGTCATCAAAAATGCACATGACATCCTAAAGGTCTGCTTGGGTTTTATTTCCTATTGTGGACTAACTTCCAGGAGAAACTGAGAGCTGAGAGTCTTATGCTTGAATGATTCCTCCTACCTTCTATTTCTGTCACTATGGGGAGAAGTAATGATCAAACTGGGAGATTCTCTGGTTATCAGAATGTGGGATTTCCCCTAAATTAAATTACAGGATTCCCCAACGTGGTGCCTGTGGGTGCCAGGGCACCAGCCAGAACTTCTCCCGGTGTCTGCAGAGCTCTTCAGAAAAGGGGTAGCACCACTGAAAGACAGGGCTTGTTCTTGGTTGCTGTCATATAAATGAAAAGGTTTTCCACTGCAATAGCAACCACAGAAACTATACGTAAGACTGATAAGCACCTGCCCTTTCCGTAATCAGTGTGTGTGGGGGGTTTCCATTTCCTCCTTCAGGCATTCCTTCTTTTTATTCTCCCTCTTCTCTTTTCTGCCCTCCCCTCAGGACTAAATACATGCCTTCTAAGATTCTTTTCAAAGCAAGAGGGAGGGTATTGCATTTGGCTCTGCCTTCTGCAGCAGCCACTTTGAGTTTGGCTCATCATCCTGAGGCAGCCATTTTGGTGTGGTACTAAGCACCCCCTCTCAAAATTCCGTAAACTAGGTTAGGGAGCCTTGTATTAATCTGTACTCTGGACTCTACAAATATGGAATCTGTCATGCAGTCATTCACTTATTACCACAGTGACAGTAGTAGGAGATAACACACAGGAGCACAAGATCTACTGCTGATCTTTTCCTCGTGATAATCCAGGAGGAGCAAACGAAATGGGTCCATAGAGCACTATTCTGATAGTTCTCCCCTGAACTTAAGAAAATACTATTTTTTACTGAGAAGATAAGAAAATCATATATAACAGCTGGTCAGTACCAATAATATTTTACTGGTCACTTACCAATTCCATCAGTTTGAAAATGGTCGTTCTGGGTATGATGATGGCTCTTCCCCTTAAAAAAAGGATCAGTCTTTTGAGATTTGGGCTTGACAAATGGAAATCCATAAGGACTTGCGGGGGCATCTAATTTTCCCCTCACCTACTATTTCCTCTCTCCTTTCCCTGAAAGCCCCAATAGCCTCTCCCATTTTTCTGCCTCATCCTCTCCTTCTGACCCATCAGCCAACCTATCTTTATCACCCCCCACTAGTCTTCAGTTTTCCTTCCTTCCCTACCTCTGACAGCCTCTACCCAGGAAAACTATGGCCCAGCTGCACAGTGCCAATTGCCAGACCAAGCCCAATTGCATGGTGGGCAACCTGCAAGGAACTGTGAAGGAGGAACATGTTCCCAGGCACCACTTCAACACATTACTTCCTCTTTTCTTCCTTGTGGCAACCCCCATATCCTCACCTTTCCCTGCATGCCAACCCCTCCAATCTTTTATTTGCCTCCTCATCTTCAGCTATATTTGCTATTTATTTATTTTATTTATACTCTACTTTTCTTCACAATGAGGACCCAAAACAGCTCACATCATTCTTCTCACCTTCATTTTATCCTCAGAAAAATATTGTTAGCTGTGGCAGTCTGGGACTGAAAAATCCTGAAATAGGGGTTCCCTCCCCCAGCACACCATGGCCCTGTCTCCCCAAAGTAAGGATGCAGGGAGGAAAAGGCTATCTGCCTGAACCTGCCACATCCACCCAAAAGGGGAAGGGAGAAGCACCTGCTTACCAACTGGCTGGTTGCCACTTTCCTCACTCAGGACTCAGGTGAGCTGGGTGCCATTTCCCACACCTCAAGTGTGCTGAGTACTGCTTCCCTGGTTTTGTGCAGGGCTTGGGTGGGCCGGGGGCTGCCTCCCTATTGTGTCTAGGGTAAGCCAGGCAGGGGGGCCACCTCCCCATCTCACTGTGGGCAGGAGCTTCCTCTGATGTCTCACTTGGCTGCAGGCCACCTCCCCTGTTTCATCTCGTGAGGGGCAAGGGCCACCTCCTCATCTCTTGTTGCCACAGGTGGGCTGGGCACTGTATCCCTTGTCTTGTTCTGGGCAGCCTGGCCACTGCCTCCTGTCCTACCTCACAGCAAATGGCCTGGGAGCCACCTCTGCCATTTTGCCATGAATCAGGTGCTGCCTACTCATCTTGCCTCACCTCAGATGGATGGGGCAGATAGTGCCTGCCCTGTCTTGCTTTGGGCAGAGTGAGGCAAAGGCCACCAGCCCACATCCCTGGCTGTGAGGTAAGTGCGGCTGAGAATGTTGAGCCCAATGTCGCCCAGTGAGTTTCTCAGGTGGAATGGGGATTTGAGGTCCTAGTCTGAAATGCTAACCACTGCACCACACTGGCTTTCGTGGGTTGGGGTGGCGGCTTTTGAACATTAGCAAATAGATCATGATAGTCATATGGTATCGAGTCACCTGATGCTTACTGGTGGGTCTGGCCCCAATGAGTCCTTCTTCAAAGGCCAGCCCTGGAAAAAACCTTATCTTTTACTGTCAGAAACCAAGCCTGTTGTGCTTGCCCAGTGATGGTCCCTAAGGGCATTCATTTCTTAAAGCTACAGACACTCTTTTTATTATTTTGGGTTTTTTTAAACCCCCCAAATACATTTCTTCTGTAGATTCCAGATTTTTCTGCAAACCTGAGGCATTTTTCAGGTTTATAAAAAGATCTGTATTGTCCATTCATGGGTCCAATCTCCAGATTTAAGTATCTTCAGATTTGGCTGACTTTGAGATTAACATAAAGATAAAAAAGAAGTTAGGAGGAAGTATGAAATGCTTCCAGAGATCCAAGTTACTACTATTCTGTGGACACATCTATATAAAAGCTCCCAGAAATTACAGAAGCACTCATTACACTAAAATACAATATACAATAAAATACAAATACCACACCTTTCAAAACTTGAAAATGAAAAATTAATATTTTCTAAAGTATTACCAAATTACAAAATACGGGGATATTCTGCATACTTGTATTTTAAGATATCTATAAGTAGAATGGTAGTCTGCATTTTGTAGTTATATCATATCCCATCCAGGTATTTTAACCACAGTTTAACCACGGGTCAATAACTTTCTATTGTATTGTATTGTATTTTTTAAAATGTAATATGCCTAGTTTCTGACACTTCTATAGGTTATATGTTCTTGTGATCTTTTAGCAGAAAGTGCTGACGATCACTAATATTCCTGGCTTTTCCCTCCCACCCAAGTAGCCATTTCTGACCCCAGGAATATCTATTCCCAGGGCCGCAGGATCTCTGGGAAAGCTTATTCCCAGAGCTATGCAGGTAAGGAGGCTGCAGTGGAAAGGGGCAGAATCTCTGCTCTTGCCTCCTGAGTGCCCAGAGCTCTGACAATAGAGGAGGCAGAAAAGAGCGATTTCCCCAGACCTCACAAACACACTGGATCCAACCCACATTTTCTTTGAAATTGTAAATGTATGAAAAGCATAGTTCTGAAGCAGTTGACACCAGGGGGCAATAACATTTCACAGGAAACGATTAAAACTAAATTGAGGTTTCCTCATTTTATTATTTAATTTTATTATTTAAATAAAATAAGAAAATTACATTCTTCAGGGAAAATCTCAAAAAACAAAATTTCCTGGATTATATTTTCTGCATTTATTTCTGCTTTGTTATTTATACAATGTGCCCCATTCCCCAAATCCTCACTTGTATATTCCTAGTTCTCTAGACATGGAGGCAATGTGACGTGCAATTTGATGCATGTGATCTTTGTTCCCTGGCTGGATCTAACATAGTCCTTGTGCTGTACCATGAGTTGGATGCAGTCTTATCCTTCAGCATGGCTGTGTGGTAGACAGTGAGGTGATGGGGAGAGCAATCATCTAAGGCTCCCCACTGACTTCTTTGGGAGTGCAGTGCACCACCAACACAAAGGGTTTTCGAATCAATCCCATCTCACTCAGCAGGCATAAAAGTAGGATATGCATGTGGTGGAGAAAGTGGATAGAGAGAGCTTTTTCTCCCTCTCCCATAATACCAGAACACGGGGTCATCCAATAAAGTTGACAGTGAAAAAGAAATACTTTTATTCAATGAGTAATTAAATTGTGCAATTCACTGCCAATGGACTTAAGAGATGGTCATGAGTGTAAATAGCTATAAAAGGCAGACTGATTCATGGAGAGGTCCATCAACGGCAACTGGTCATGGTGAGTTATAGGAACCTCCATATAAAACACAGGCAGCATTAATCTATGAATAAACTGTATTAAGACGAATGACAGATTAGTTATGATAAGTTTTCTGAGTCTACAGTTTAAGACAAAACAAATGACCACAAATTTTTATATGTTACTTTATTGTTTAACCTGGTATTGTGCATTTGTTACACATTAATGGTTTATAGCACATTAAGCTGAATCTGTTTTATCCATAAAGGAAAACAGGGTTGCACTTACCTGTAACTGTTGCTCATGGAGTGGTCTTCTGTACAGGCAAACATTGGGACTGCCTGTGCACAGGCCAGCTATGGAAAAAATTTCCAAAGCTTTCTAGTAGGCTAGGAGTGCCCCTCCTCCCTTTGGTGCTTTCCTGCCAAAAAGATCACATGACCAGGAGGAAGGGCACTACTCCCTCTGTTCTCACCATGCCACTGTCAGAGTGCCCAAGAAACCAAGGTTCCAGAGAGGTCACAGCAGGGCAGGAGGTTGGGATGTCTGCTTGCACAGAAGAACACTCAAGTGCAAGTTAGTGCAACCCTGTTTTCATCATTGTGGCTTCTGTGCAGTCCCACATTGGGAGATTAGCAAGCTCACTGAGTGAAGGAGGTGGGTGTGAAGCTCTCAAAGAAGGGACCATGGAGAGTCCCTTCCAATACTCCCTCTAAGCTGTGGAGTCTTGTGAGCAAAATTCTACTTTGTGAGCGACTGGCACTAAACTTGTGAGTGAGTGATTTGGCTGCTGCATAAATTAGTTTGCTCTGGAGCCATCCTTCCTGAGCGAAGACAAAAATGTGTGAGCCAGAAGCTAAAAAACTGTGAGCTAGCTCACACTAACTCAACTTAGAGGGAACACTGGTCCCTTCCCAACAATTGTTCAGTGTCCCATACTGTCTTCACCCAGAACTGTCTTCTAAAGGAGTAGGGAGCTCTCTACAAGTGTCCCCATCAAAATACATGCAGGAACATGGCAAAGAAAAACAGCACTCTGTTGGGGAGAGTTGTGATACATAAAGTGGCACTGAACAGCCATGCACTCAAGACAAAGTGTCATAGCCTCTAGCAACCCATAAGGACAGGTTGTACAAGGATACTGACCAGTTGTTTTTGGAACCTGAGAGACCAATACAAAGTAGTGTTGGGTCCCTAGCTGACTGAAACCCAAGAAAAGTCATATGCAAGGAACGTAAGGAGTGTGCTGATGTTTGGCATCAGAACCAAGTGTAAGGACAGTGTTGTGTGACATGAGGACCTAGAGGCAATTCTTGGTAGGAGGTCCTGGCTAGGGCATGAGACAACCTAACCTTGGGAAACTTCATGAATGGAAGGACATAGGTTAGAGCCCACAATGTCCTCATTGCAATGCATACTAAAAAAAACCCTATTCTAAATGAAATACTAGGGAAATGCAAAAAATCAAATGAGAGGTTACATCCAAGCCTGAAACCAAGATTTTGTAGCTTGTGCGGCAATTTTTTTTTCCTGGTGGGGCTGCCATTATTTGCCATAATGAAGGGGAATGCCGTGCCCCTCTCCCTCCTCTCCTGCAAGGCTTAAAGGGCACTTCAGCTGAACAGCGGGGAGCACGTGGCCCACTGATCAGTTGGAGAACCCTTTAAATCTTAGAGGAGGGAGGGAGAGTGGCGCATGCCACCCCCTGCTTCTTCTCAAAAGTATTTAAAGGGATCCTTTAAATGCTTTGGGGAAGAAGCAGGGGCGGCACACACCTGAAATCTGAGCCATGAATACTGGTGCAGGAATTACCTCTCCCTGTATCTCAAGATCACCCAGTCACTACTGATTCTCACCCCAAGACAGGTGCGGCCACTGTCAAAGGACAGGAACAGGAGAAGAACCAGCCATGCAAAGAGTAAGGCAGCTGTCTAGATTTAAGAATTTCAAGAATTCCAGAGCAAAAATACTAGTTCTCTATGCTTGCATATATTAGCTTTAATGTGTAATCAATCACAGCTTATTTTGTATTTTTATAGCTGTATTATCTCTTCTATGCACAAGAGTGAATGTCATGAGCGTGTAGCAGTAGCTAGAATATCACTAAGCTTTTTGTTGCTTAGTTTGCAAACTACTTAAGAGCTCAAGCACTTTTTAACTGTCCATGAATTCTGTTTCAAGTAATTTTCATCTTGGACAGTCAGTTAAACCAAGTACAGAAAAAAGTAAATTAATAGCTTTTTAATAGAGGCTAAAAGTTGCGATTGGCCTTCTTATTTTGGTTTACTAGATGTATCTCACATGCACCTGCAGATTAGCTCATGTGTTGCTTATCTCTTAGTTATAAACCAATCACCTAGATAATATCACATAATTTATGTTAGCTAATCAGCATTTACACCGCTTATCTAGTTATAAACTAGTTTTCTAAATAATATCATACTATTATGATAGACAAGATTTATATTTCTCTATAAAAATGCACTCCTATGATAAGCAAATCAGATTTCTCTCTGATAGAGGTATCAGAAGAAGAACAGGTAAGATTTCTTGGTGTGTAACTTGGGCTTTTTGATTACCCCTAAAAGCAGTGAGGCAAACGGCTGAACCCTGATTTGCTTTTAAAACTATTATTTATAAAAATCAATATTACGTACTTTGATAATTTTAGCACTTATTTTCAAAGTAATTGTAGGTTAAATTTTTCATGCCTGTATTTCATTCTGTCTAGCTCATTAAAAATAACTTCTTATCTCAATAAGAGATAAAAGCTTCTGCAGGTGCTCTGTCTGGTTTGCTGATTACACTCAAAGAACCATACTCACCCCCTTATCCTTTTGTATTATTAGGATTAAAGGTTGTAAATCACCTTTTAATAAGATAAATTCAGGAGAACTCTGTTGCTCTACATTTTTGTAGAGGCAAAGCCATTAAAGGTATTAAGTTCAGGTTCTCTGATTGGATGCAGGAAGGAATGTCCCACTACAGCATACCTCCTTACGGTCGCGTGATCGTTTTGGTGGGAAAGTGCCGGAGGGAAGAGAAGTGCTCCTAGTGTACTAGAAAGTTTTGGAAATCTTTTTCTCTGCCTGCCTGCACACACGCAGTACCATCTTGATTTATTTGGGCTTGTCGACTGTAGCTATTACATTGGGAAAGAGTTCAGCCTTGCTATAAATTAAAAAATAATATTTGGCCAAAATCTTTAAAAATGATGTGTGTGTCACAAAACCTGGGAAATGGCTGTGACAAGCCTAAAAAGACAATTTTGTCAATAAATTAAATTTTATGCAGTATGCATTTTCTAAATGTATTTTTACACTTCAGACATTTGTGAATGTGAAACAAAAAATCTGAACCCTAAAGAAGCAATGACAAGATGCACAGAAGCTAAAGCAGAGCTGAAGAACTGGGAGCAGTTTTAATTCAATTTATCATTACAAGTTCACTGTGAAGTATGTAGCACTGTCCTAATTCTTGCAGAGATTTTGCACACACTGCAAACAAATGATACTTTGTGACAATATACAAGAGATGAGATTATATGAAAGCCATTGTGTTCCACAGGTTCCACCCATTCAGAAAGACACAGGGAGGGGAAAAAAACCTGACCCAAAAACTGGAATCAAGAACTACAAGGTCCACCCATTCAGATTCAGATCCAATCTACCAAAGCTCAAGCTTGATTTGAGAGCAGTTACTTAAGAAACTGAATTTATAACTATTGTTTTTGATAGTTTAAAAATCTAGTTGCCTAGGAAGCATTAAATGGTTTTTATAACTGTGTTCAAAAGTAGCCCTTGGTTTCTTCTAGATAGCAGGCTACCGCCAGATTTTATTACCAAGGGGTAGGATTAAGCTGGTTCCATCTGGACACAGAGAACAAGACCATGGACTATATGCAGTGCACGAGGCTGATCCCATATTATCTGCTGTAAGGGACACTCACAAGAAATCAAGTCGGCCAACAGAACAGACAGCTTCACAGAAGGCAGTCGGCAATCCAATTGGAGAGGCGGAGGAGGTGCGGAAACCAAACCTGGCGTGGCCACCAGGGAGTGATGAGGATGCAGGAGGTGGCATCAGCCACAATCTTTTGAAGCACCCTGGAGATGAGGGGGACTGGGGGGAAGAAGTAGAATACGGTCCCCATCCAGCCATGAAGAAAGGCGTCCCCCAGACCGTCGGAGGGCCTTGGGAGAAGAAGAGGCGACAATGGGAATTCTGATAAGTGGCAAAGCTGTCAATGGTCAGGCGACCGAATTCGAGGAAGATCGGTCGGAGATATCAGGAATGGATGGACCATTCGTGGTCTTTTCGGACCGAGCGACTCAAAAGGTCGGCGTCAACATTCTGAATGTTGGGAATGTGTATAGCCGACAGTATGGAGTGATGGAGACACCAATTCCAAAGGCGGATCGCTGCAGCGCAAAGGCATAGAGATGTGGTGTCGCCCTGTTTGTTGATGTAGAAGACAGTCGAAATGTTGTCGGAGGCAACACGGACAGCCTTGCCCCGCAAGATTGGGAGGAACGACTTCAAGGCGAGATGTACAACCCAAAGCTCCAAGAGGTTGATGTGGAGAGACGTCTCTCAAGGGGACCAGGTTACTTTGGCAGACAGCATCCCGCATTGGGCTCCCCAACTGTAAAGGCACATGTCGGTGGTGAGGGAGATCTCCTGGGTGGAATGATGAAAGGATATACCAACAAGGAGATGGTTTTGCAGAGACCACCACGACAGGGAGGAGAGGACAGGCAGTGGAATTAAAAGCTTCGTGTCCCACGGAGGTGACTGAGGATCGAAGGTGAAACACCAAGGTTGCGAGCTTGTTTCCTACTGTCATCAACAGCTTTCAGAGCCTCGTCTGTGGTGGAAAGAAAGAGACCGTCCCCATCAAAGGGGAGATCTTCGAGTTCAGTGGAGGTTAGGTAAACAGGAATTTTCCTGCAGATTCCTGGACTTCATAAAGGCCCTCATAAGGCCTTGATATTGAAGTGATGGAGGCAAGATGGTTCCAGGACTCCTTTAGGATCTAAAGGTGGACTGGGAGCAATGGGAGAATTGTCGAGGGTGGCAGGTCTGCCTGCACCAACTTATGTATGGCATCGGTCACTGTAGGGGTTTCAGTGGAGCCTTCAACCTGAAGGGCGATGGTGATTCGAGTGATGAGCTCCAAGTAGGCCTTCGGGCCTTCAGTCGGGGAGATAAAGCCCTGACGACCAGTGTCATCCTCAAGAGTAAAGGTATTGTGGTCGAGATCACTGGAGACTCAACTGTCAGATATTGAGGCTGGAGAAGGTGATCGAAGTGGTTGGGTGGTGCTGAGGTTCTAATGGAGAACGCTTTGGGGCATCCGCAGACCTCGACGTTTATGGAGGCTGATCAGGTCCTAGGGAATGGACGGAGACTAATGAACGGGAAGACCTGGAGTAGGGCGAAGCTGGGCGGTTGCTGTAGCTATCAGCTGTCCAAAGTTGATCATAACGATCTCGATGAGGAGTAGAGGACCTGGAGTAAGGGTAGTACTGTCTATGGTGGTAAATATCTGGAGACGAAGGGTCCAAGTTGGAGGCCAATGTCAAAGGGGATGGCGACCGACAATAATGGTGCGGGACCTGGATCGACTTCTCATGAAACGCTCCCTGTCAACCAAAGAGTGGACAGACATACGGGAGCTGGAGGAGTGAGAGCAAGATATAAGATGAGAAGCTGGATGCTGGACAGATGACTTGGAACGCTGACCAGGTGGAATATGACCTGACGGTGAAGACAAGGTAGGTGGCGGAGTCGGAGGCTTAGGAACAGGAGCAACCGAGGATACCACAGGAGTCGATGTCAAAAGACCAGAAATCAACACGTGATAGAGCTTCGGAGCCAAAGTCGACAACTTCAATTTTGGTTTCGCAGACTGTTTGTCCTCATGCTTTTTTGGCTTATGCTTCAAAGATATTGCATTGTCGGGGCGTTTAGGTGGAGCAGAGGAATGGGAAATGGCCGAAGACATCACAGGATGCAAGGCCTGCTCAAGAAGAGAGGTTCTAAGGTGAGCTGCCCTGTTCCTATGGGTCTGGCGAGTGAAGTTCGCACAACGGGGACAAGAATCAACCCTGTGAAACTTGCCCAAACAAAATAAACAGAGATGGTGACTGTTGTTGGAGGGGAGGTTTGCTGGGCAATGGCGATATATTTTAAAAAAATTTGTGCACCCCATACAAATATTGCCCCGGCCAGAGGGGGAAGGGGGGCGAGGAGAAACGAAAACGAAGAAAAGACTTTGTGTGTCGTTTTCTCAGAAAGGGAACAGAAATGCGAAGAATCAGAAGAAGAAGCAGAAAACCAAGAGAAATACTCAGCTGAGGGAATTTCGAAGAGCGATGCGAACGAAGTGTGAATACGAAGGGGGTAGAAGAAGAACTGGTGGGAGGCAGCTCTCTCCCCCACTCTAGGCATGCACAGTGTGTGCCTGCTCCCCAGGGCGGGAAGAGAGCCCGCCAAAAAGATTTCTGAAGCAAGCTCTGGAATGGTCTCTAGTCAAGGTCGTGCGCAGGCGCCCAACCCATGTGTGGGACTGCACAGAGACCATGATGAAGATCAAGAATAGGACTTGCATTATATTCAAGTGTTTGCTTGGATTCCCCCCCCCCCGTATCCATGTACCAGAAGGGGAAAGGTGGCATGGTACAGCCCAATCTCACCATATCTTGGAAGCTAAGTGGAGTCAGTACTTAGAAGAGAAATCACCAAGGAAGACTGTCCAAAGGAAGGCAAGCCACCTCGGCTTCCCACCTGCCTTGAAAGCCCCTTGCTGGGATTTCCATAAATTGGCTGTCACTTGAAGGTACCACCTAATTAGGACTGCTTGTGATCACAGCATTGTTTTGGAAGCTGCTAGTTATAAAAGAAGTTCCTATATTCTAGGTAGAACTAGTTTCAAATCCAGTAGCGCCTTAAAGGTAAAAAATAAATAAAACATTCATGGTGTAAGTTTTTGAGAATCAAAGCTTCCTTCATTCTGAAACTAATTCTAATATAATATAAATGTGCGTAGTATTTAGTTTTAAAATTACAACATTTTGAGCATCTGATGATTTTGTATAATTTTCTAAAGCAACTTCATCATCTAGAGCTATCAAATGCAAGTGAAGGGACATTTAAAGCCACAAAGATATAGGTCACTCTCAACTACATAATCCACAAATAAAAGAGGGGTATAATGATTTGAAGAAATAAATACATAAATATCTCACTGGGTGGAACCACCTCTTTTCCCTAATCCAAAGAGCTAAGAAATAGTGATACTCATGGTTCTGCTGAGTTACACCAAGATTATTTTATTGTTCACTAGTGTTGATTGTAACACGTGTACTTAATCAAGCACTGGGTTTTCTGAAAGAGACCCTATAACTACTATAACTTCACTTTAGAGTTTCTACTGTTGGGGTAAAGAATGTAGAAGAGAGACTTTCAGGGTTAAAGTAGATGCTACAAAGAAACAGTGAGTGTCAGTGCTGTGTTTGCCTTGTAATGCTAAGAGCTGATATGCGAATTGCCAGTCACAGGAGAGGTTAAACACCTGTTCCTGTATATTACATTAGCCTAGCAAACATGCATTTGCCAAGATGAAATCTAGCTTATTTTTCTGACATTTAACTGTTTTGAAAGTTTTTCATTTAACAAGCATTTATTTATTTATGTACTTATCATGTATTTCATTTTTATGCCACTGAGAGAAGAAAGAAGTTTCAGGGAAGATTGTAGGTTTCAGAGGTAACTTAATGACTAGCTATACCCTTTAACATAATTTTGCTTTGTCTTAAAGAAGCAAGGATTCTATTATGCAGCAATGCATAGCAAAAATATTGTGAGATTCTATTGATTAAAAACCAACAGGGTAGAGTTTCTGACTGCAAACTTCATGCTACACTGAAACCTCTGCAGTGATGCAAATTTTGCATTAATACAGATCTTGAAATAAACAGTAATCTTCTAATATATATTTTCCTAAAAGCCTAACACTGCAATACATCGTCAAAAGTTTTAAAAGGTTTTATAGTGTTGTACAAGGTAATGACTCCCTCATGGATCACTGCCTTGTCGTGGCGAGGGGCTTGCGTGGTTCGATGAGGCTGTGGGCTATGCCGTGGAGGGCCACCCAGGACGGACAGGCCACAGCAGAGAACTCAGACCAAGCGTGATCCCCTGGAGAAGGAAATGGCAACCCACTCCAGTATCTTTGCCAAGAAAACCCCATGGACAGTAACAAAAGGCTAAAAGATATGACGCCGGAAGATGAGCCCCTCAGGTCGGAAGGTGTCCAATATGCTACTGAGGAAGAGCAGAGGGCAAGTACGAGTAACCCCAGAAAGAGTGAAGCGGCTGGGCCAAAGCCGAAAGGACGCTCAGTTGTGGATGTGTCTGACGGTGAAAGGAAAGTTCGATGCTGCAAAGAACAATACTGCATAGGAACCTGGAATGTAAGATCTATGAATCAAGGTAAGCTTGACGTGGTCAAAAATGAGATGGCAAGAATGAACATCGACATCTTGGGAATCAGTGAACTAAAGTGGACAGGAATGGGCGAATTTAACTCAGAAGACCATTATATCTACTACTGTGGCCAGGAATCCCGTAGAAAAAATGGTGTGGCCTTTATAGTCAACAAGAGAGTGAGAAAGGCAGTATTGGGATACAATCTCAAAAATGACAGAATGATCTCGGTCCGAATCCAAGGCAAACCATTCAATATCACAGTAATCCAAGTCTATGCCCCAACCACTGCTGCAGAAGAGGCTGAAGTGGACCAGTTCTACGAAGACCTACAACAGCTCGTAGAACTAACACCAAAAAATGATGTCCTCATCATCATAGGGGACTGGAATGCTAAAGTAGGAAATCAAAAGGTAACCGGAATAACAGACAAGTTTGGCCTTGGAGAACAAAATGAAGCAGGGCAAAGGCTAACAGAGTTTTGTCAAGAGAACACGCTGGTCATAGCAAACACCCTTTTCCAACAACCTAAGAGGCGTCTCTACACATGGACATCACCAGATGGGCAACACCGAAATCAGATTGACTATATAATTTGCAGTCAAAGATGGAGAAGCTCTATCCAGTCAGTAAAAACAAGACCTGGAGCTGACTGTGGCTCAGATCATGAGCTACTCATTGCAAAATTCAGACTTAAATTGAAGAAAGTTGGGAAAACCACAAGGCCATTCAGATTTGACCTAGATCGCATCCCCGATGAATATACAGTAGAGGTGAAGAATAGGTTTAAGGGACTAGATTTGATAGACAGAGTGCCTGAAGAACTATGGACAGAGGTCCGTGACATTGTAAAGGAGGCAGCACTCACCGCCATCCCAAAGAAAAAGAAATGCAAAAAAGCAAAGTGGCTGTCTGATGAGGCTTTACACATAGCAGAGGAAAGAAGGAAAGCTAAAGGCAATGGGGAAAAGGAAAGATTTGCCCAACTGAATGCAGATTTCCAGAGAACAGCAAGGAGAGATAAGGAGGCTTTCCTGAATGAACAATGCAGAGTAATAGAGGAAAACAATAGATTGGGAAGGACTAGAGATCTCTTCAAGAAAATTGGAGAAATCAAGGGAACGTTCAATGCAAAGCTGGCCATGATAAAGGACAAAAACGGTAGGGACCTAACAGAAGCAGAAGAGATTAGGAAAAGATGGCAAGAATACACAGAAGAACTATACAAGAAGGACCTCGATGTCCTTGACAACCACGATGGTATAATCACTGACCTCGAGCCAGACATCCTGGAAAGCGAAGTTAAATGGGCCTTAGAAAGCATTACTAACAACAAAGCTAGTGGAGGTGATGGTATCCCAGCTGAGTTATTCAAAGTCTTAAAAGAAGATGCTGTTAAAGTGCTGCACTCAATTTGCCAACAAATTTGGAAAACACAACAGTGGCCACAGGATTGGAAAAGGTCAGTTTACATTCCAATCCCAAAGAAGGGCAACGTCAAGGAATGTTCAAACTATCGCACAATTGCACTCATTTCACACGCTAGCAAGGTCATGCTCAAAATCCTACAAGCTAGGCTCCAACAGTACGTGGATAGAGAACTGCCAGAAGTACAAGCTGGGTTTCGAAGAGGTAGAGGAACTAGAGATCAAATTGCCAACATTCGCTGGATTATGGAGAAAGCAAGAGAGTACCAGAAAAACATCTACTTCTGCTTCATTGACTATGCTAAAGCCTTTGATTGTGTGGATCACAATAAATTATGGCAGGTTCTTAAAGAGATGGGAGTACCAGACCACCTCACCTGTCTCCTGAGAAACCTGTATAAGGGTCAAGAAGCAACAGTTAGAACCGGATATGGAACAACTGATTGGTTTAGCATAGGAAAAGGAGTACGACAAGGATGTATATTGTCACCTTGCTTATTTAATTTATATGCAGAGTACATCATGCGAAATGCTGGCCTGGATGAATCACAAGCTGGAGTTAAGATTGCTGGGGAAAAGATCAATAACCTCAGATATGCAGATGATACCACTCTGATGGCAGAAAGTGAAAAGGACCTAAAGAGCCTCTTGCTCAGGGTGAAAGAGGAGAGCGCAAAAGTGGGCTTGAAGCTCAACATCAAAAAAACTAAGATCATGGCATCTGGCCCCTTCACTCCTTGGCAAATAGAAGGGGAAGTCGTAGAAGTAGTGACAGACTTCACGTTCCTAGGATCTCAGATCACTGCAGATGGTGACTGCAGCCATGAAATTAAAAGACGCCTGCTCCTTGGGAGGAAAGCGATGGCAAACCTAAACAGCATGATAAAAAGCAGAGACATCACCTTGCCAACAAAAGTCCGCATGGTCAAAGCAATGGTATTCCCCGTAGTAATGTATGGCTGCGAGAGTTGGACTATAAGGAAGGCTGAGCGCCGAAGAATAGATTCTTTTGAACTATGGTGCTGGAGAAGACTCTTGAGAGTCCCTTGGACTGCAAGGAGATCAAATCAGTCAATCCTAAAAGAAATCAACCCTGACTGTTCCCTGAAAGGCCAGATCCTGAAGCTGAAGCTCAAATACTTTGGCCACCAAATGAGAAGGGAGCATTCACTGGAGAAGACCCTGATGCTGGGAAAGATTGAAGGTCAAAGAAGAAGGGGACGGCAAAGGATGAGATGGTTAGACAGCGTCATCGATGCAACAAACATGAAATTGAGCAAACTTCAGCGGACAGCAGAAGACAGGAGGGCCTGGCGTAATCTGGTCCATGGGGTCGCGAAGAGTCGGACTCGACTGTGCGACTGAACAACAACAACAACAAGGTAATGAACCTTTGTAAAGTAAAGTAAATGAGTATTCCCAAATTATGAGAACACCCTTTTGAAAGGACTGCAAAGAAAAGCTTTCATTTTCTGTGCTACTAATTTAAATCTTAAAAATTCAAACCAACAACTGTATTAATTTGAATACTGCAAGTAGACACTGACTTGCAATAAAAATATTAGACTTTGAAAATCTTTCTTGTAAAATGAGATTATTTTCCAAGGTTATAGTACAGCCCATTTTAATTATGCCTGCAAACATGGTCAATTAAACCAATACATCTTATTTATTAATGCTACTTGGCAACTTAATGTAGAGCTTAATATTATTCACAAACACAATGGGTAATGTATAATTTTTCACAATTTCTACCACTATCCATTCTCTTAGAAGCATTTTCTTAAACTTCCTTGCAGACAAATAGATTTGGCCTCCTGCGGATTGCAGCAGTAGTGTAATAATGAGTAAACACCAAACTTATTATGCAAAGTTACAAATTTTAGATGGTAAAAGATCCCATTATGTTCAGCTTCTCCTATGAAATGCAAGCTATTTAGACTTAATTCTTGCATAAATTCTAGCACCTTGTAGTGAGTTTACTACTTCCTCTTAAGTATTCATACTCTCTCTACAGTTAAAACTATTGCTTAATTAGAACTACAGTGTAATTATACCCAACGATTAATATAATACTTCAGACCAGTATTGTTCCTACAGCTAAGTATCTGTTCACATGAGGAAAGTTAGTCAGTATGACCATATTTTGCAGAATATCTTGACAGATGCTTCTGCCAACCCTTGCTAGTTCTTAATAATTTTGTCATGGGTGAAATTTTACCTTTGGTGGTGACTGCTGTAATTTGTTGGTGTTTGATGAATGCTGCTGCCGCAGAGCCCGTGGGATAAATTCAGGAGCCAATGGATTCAACACATAGGTTTTCTTTAATTCCAGAGCTTCCAATTGAGCTTTGATCTGATCAAATGTGATACCATGAAGACTCTCGTTATCATGACACAGGGCAATAAACCTTTCCCAAAATTTCCTTCAGAAAGCAATATAAAAATACAAAGTTATTTAGCTGATTGCTACAAACAAATTGCTGCATACAAATGTTATAGATAAACGATGGCATCCAATGCATTGTTATGCTTTCAGTTTAGTGGAATTCAAGTAGTGTGTTCCTATCAAAACACTGAGAAAGTACCTAACTGAGCTAAAGTTGGCTTTGGCATTTTTTTGAGGAGCGTTTTGGAAGCTATTGGGTTGCACTGGGGGAGGGGAGAGCGTTTCTGTCACTGAAAACATTTAGTGAAATCCAAGTCATGTTGTGCTACTTGTCATATAAATTGCAAATGCCATCTTTACAATTCTTCATCATCGTCAAATGTGCTATGGAAAGAAGGGAGCCAATGCAGTCACACAACCTATATGAGCGTGGGTGGCACCTATTCTACTGTCTTCTAAGCATCAGGCTGAAATATCTCTTTTTACCCAGGCTTTTAACTAGGGATTTGAGCTTTTTAATTGTTTTGATACTTCTAAGTTGAAGGCTGTTAACTGGAACACTTAGGTTGCTAAAGGGGTTTTAATGTTTCATCCACTGGTTTTAAAATTGGTTTGTTAATATCAGGGGTCATTTCATAGACAAAGAGCTGCAGGAGCTCATTAGTATAAGGTATGCTAATAAGCTACTAGGCTATTAGCATAATAGCTCATTAGCATATGGCATGCCCCCTGACATCACCAGAAGTGATGTCAGAAGGGGAAGCAAAAAGGGGGGGGGGAAGGCATCTTCAAAAGCCTCCCCTTCCCTTCCCCAGCCAGCCTGCGGGGGGGGGGGGGAGCGAAGAGAGAGAGAGTAGAGAGAAGGAAAGAAGGAAGGAAAGAGGAAAAGAAAGAGAAGGAAAGGGGATAAAAAGAGAGAAGGAAAGAGGGAAAGAAAAAGAAGGAAAGAAGAAGGGAAAGGGGAAAAGGAGAGAATGAAAGGAGGGAAAGACAGAAGAGAAGGAGGGAAAGAAAGAGAGAGAAGTGAAGAAGGAGGGAAAGAGAAAAAGGAGAGAACAAAAGGAGGAAAGAGAAAAAGGAGAGGCGGAAAGAAGTGAAAGAAAGAGAGAAGGGAAAGAAGGAGTAGAATGGAAAGAAAGAAAAGGAAATTAGGGACAGAAAGAGGGCAAAGAGATGGGGAGAGGGAGGAAGTCTCTCCCATCTCCCCATCAAGCCCCCACCACCCCCACCCCTGTGGATCCCTTGCTTACCAGGACGGGCCTTCTTGTGCCTCCCTGGGGCCACAGGGGGCAGCAACGGGCCTCCTTGAGCCTCCCCGGGGCCGCAGTGCTCCAGAGCAAGCCCCGGGAGGCCGGCAACAGGCCTTCTCGAGCCTCTCCAGGGCCGCAGTGCTCCAACACGGGCCCCGGGAGGCTGGTGAGGAGCCTACCCCAGGCCGCAGTGCTTAGGGGCGGGGCTTGCCACCACCACCTTCCGTGCCAGGGCCTGGGCTGTCGGAGCTGTGCTTCAGTGCGCTCCGGCCCCAAAAGACTCCTGGTTAATATTAATGAATTTGAGTTTTAATTATTTTATTTTGCTCTATGTTGTGAGCTGCCTTGAGCAAGTCTCTGAAAGGGCAGAATACAAGTTTACCTCGATTCTTCACACTTGTATGGCTTGTAGGCTTACCAACTGTTGGCAGAGTAATTAGCACAGCAGAGGTGTACAACCTGATTAAAGTGTAGATAAAGCTTTATTCAGGAATTACCATATTTGATAGTAAAGAGAAGAGACAGAGATAAGGTCCTAGCTACATCACTAGGTGAAAGAGAGTGAAATAGTGTGTGGAACTTCCAAAAAGAAGCAGGATATTGCTCGAAGAGTAGCAATCTGGATACAGACAAGGAATGCCACTTAATAGGAGAAAAGGCTCTGACCTCACTATCTTATCTAACTGTCTTCTTGCTGCTGCCTGCAGGGTTGTCTTCTCTCTTCTTTGAACACCAGACACTACCTACTCTACCTTCTTTGAACACCAGATACTACCAGACACTAACTATTGCTGTAAAATACTAATCTCATATAATCACAGTATTTGAAGGGTCATCTAGTCCATCAGATTGATGGCTCCACACCAATCCTCACAGATCAGCCTAAGCAGTTTAGACTACAGTAAACGAGCACTTCAGGCAATTTAAATGCCAAATTAAAATCAAATACATAAGAACCAATAACATTTTTACTAACAGCACACATTTGACATACCTGCATCTCCCAATGGAACACAAAGCAATAGGGTCTCCCACTACAGCTACTAGTGACTGTGCTCTTGTAATGGCTGTATTGAGAAGCTTATAATTGGAAAGAAATCCATAATCTAAGTCTTCTGTAGAATCTTCCAATAAATGCTCTTTCCGTTTGATTGGCGTTTGCTTGTGTTTGCATGTGTGCCGTGTACGCACTGTGCTGAGAAACAACACTCGAAACTGTTTTCCTAACACAGGAAGGGAGAAAATGTAAATTTAAGCAATTTGTTGCAACATGTATATCATTTACATAAAATTATGGCAACTGGATACTTACTACTCACTTATATAATTTATTTCAAAATAACTGTAAATTTTCTTAAAATGCATTAAGAAAGAGCAAGAATACTCTGCTGCTGTCCACTCCAACGTTAATCACGCTTATTGATTCCTCTGTCATTTTCACAAGTAACAATTATAGTTCAATGCTAAAATCACAGATTATTTAAAAAGTTGTCCATATTCCTATTATGAATTAAGTCAACCCTTGAGCTGACTTAAATATATAAAATTGACATTCTTTTAACACAAATCTGACTATAATAATTAATTCCTATTTCCATAAAACTTATTCTATGATGTTACAAAGTGATGTTAGCAATTTAAAGATCTGCCATAGAATTCCACACAGAAGCAGAGGTCTCAGGCTGTTGCTAGTCCCATTACCAGGAATGAACCAGTACACTATGGCTGAGTGGAACCACAGGAGCTTACTCTAATGGATATGATGGATCTTTAGACACATATAGGCTTCTGGATTGGCTTGTAGGTTTGTTTTAATTTGTTTAGGGGAACACTCTACACATGCAATAGGCATCCTACATTAGTTGTTCTGAACCTTTTGTACCTTATGTTCTGCCAATCACTATCAAAGAACTTGGATCCCACCATGATAAAAACAAAAGGCTACTTTTTCTGAGAAGGACATATTTATGTTTACAGTCATTCCGTTATTATTACTAGCATGCCAAACAGTCAAAGGTGGACAATCCATGGCCAGCAGGGTCAGCAGGAGACAGAATATCACACTTGTGAGCAGGCATGGGTGCTGAGGGAAAGCAAATTCTTAGCAACTGTTTTGAAAACCCTGCATCCCTAAACTACTTCTGTGTCCCATTGGTACTACACGTCTCACCAGCTGAAAACCACTGTTCTAGAGAACAGAATGTCACTGTATGAAGAAAGCTTGGATCATGCATAGGGTCAAAATCATCTTAATGCACTGCCATTCAGTGGGGGATTATACTATATGATACCTGATACAGTTGTGTTTGCATTAGCATCAAGTATTATTAACAGTAAATATTACTGATAGAAAATACAAGACCAATTTTCCTGTATGCTTCAATGTTTTATTATATACACACTATTACTGTAGCTATTGTAATTGAAGTTATATTATTTCAATGACGCTGTCACAAACTATAAATACCGTCAAGACTGTGTTGTGTTAAACAGTTGATTTGGGTTGCATCTTCAACGAAACACTATGCAAAATATTGTAAACTGCTGATACTGTAAGCATTTCAAATTCTCAACCTAGTTCACAGATTTTTATACACATATCTGCTACTTACCCTGAACATTTAACACTCTTTCAACACTGACATCAGATAATCTTTTTTTCCTAAGCTCTGCCCGAATTCGGAATACTTGATCAGCATATGGTGTTACAACACCTATGCTGCCGTCATCCAATTTCCCCCAGGCTACAGGCCACTTTCTCCTCAGTTCTTCAACACGTTCCACTACTTCAAACACCTTGAAATTTAAAAAATAAAGATTTGAGTCTATTTTCTATTCCTTTGGATAAAAATTAATAGTTCAAAACTGTATTTAATAGAAATGTATTATAAAAGCCTTTTAATAAACTATATTAAAATATCCTTCAGCTGTGGCCTCACCGCTCTCTTTGTAGGCAATGTCACCAACAATTATTGATTTCAGCACTATACATTTGTAATTGTCTTCAATATTCTATTCAAAGGACCCATAAAATGAGTAAAGAACCTAGCCCACATAAAGAACACAAAAATTTACTTTTCACTTGCTTCATTAAATAATGCTAATGAATATTTATGGAAAGTTTTTTACAAATTTTCTTCATGAAATGCTATCTAATAACAGGAGCTAAGACAGAGCATGCATGCATATAATTTCCACTCTACAATCACTCCACAGGCTGCCCATCAGTTACTGGGTGTAATTTAAGGTATTGGCCATCACATATAAAGCCCTTGTTGGCCTTGGAGTCTCATATCTGCAAGAATACCTCTTCCCCTATGCACTGACACAGCAGTTTTGCTCATCTGAGCAATGTGCAAATGGACAAAATGGGCAAAATCAACAACTGCCTCTATGTATGACTTCTCCACTGTGGCCCCCACCTTGTGGAGTGGCCTGACTGAGGAGGTCAGGAAGATTCCTGCTCTCCTGACTTTCGACAAAGTGTGCAAACTGAATTATTCAAGAAGTCTTTTCTATGCAGGGAATACAGTTGTTGTTGGTGGAAAGTGCCGTCAAGTTGCAGCTGACATGTGGTGACCCTGTAGAGTTTTCAAGGCAAGAGATGTTCAGAGATGGTTTGCCATTGCCTGACTCTGCGTATTGACCCTGGACTTCCCTGGTGGTCTCCCATACAAGTACGAACCAGGAACGACCCTGTTTAGCTTCTGAGATCTGATGAGATTGGCCTAACTTGGGGTATAAAGGTCAGGGCAGGCAACAAGAGTTGCACTGTACTAAATGATTCACAATTTTACCTGGAGAAATTATTAGGAACTAAGGTCTATACTACTAAGAACATAAAAGAAGCCTATGTTGATCAAGCCAATGGCCCATCCAATACAGCACTCCGACAAACAGTGGCCAAAAATACCAGGTACCATCAAGAGATCCACTGGTAGGGCCAGGACACTAGAAGCCCTCCCACTGTCTCCCCTCCCAGCACCAAGAATACAGTGCATCACTTGCCCCAGACTGAGAGTTCCTATCTATACCCTGTGGCTAATAGCCACTGATGGACCTCTGCTCCATATGTTTATCCAATTCCCTCTTGAAGCCATCCATGTTTGTAACCACCACCATCTCCTGTGGCAGTGAATTCCATGTGTTAATCATTCTTTGGGTGAAGAAGTACTTTCTTTTGTCCGTTCTAATCTGACTGCTCAGCAATTTCATTGAGTGCCCATGAGTCCTTGTATTGTGAGAAAGGAGAAAAGTACTTCTTTCTCAACCTGCTCTATCCTATGCATAATCTTGTAAATCTCTATCATGTCACCCCTCATCCGATGTTTCTCTAAGCTAAAGAGCCCCAAGTGCTTTAACTTTTCTTCATAGGGAAAGTGTTCCAACCCTTGGATCATTCTAGTTGCCCTTTTCTGCACTTTTCCCAATGCTAAACTATCTTGCTGAAACTAGGCTCCAACTATCCAATTTTTGCATCATTTAATGTGACATGTTAATACTTATGCTTTGCTTCAGTTCTGTTTTTAGATTTCTACAACCCTAATTTGAATCCTAACCCTAATCTATTGTTTACTGAATATCCTATCCTGTTGATTGCATTGATGCACTCTGTGTAATACACCTTAAAGTGAGAAAGGCAGACTATAAATATTTTTTTAAAAAATCAGAATTGAAACAATGAATTCCTGTGTCACCGCACACTACAGTTATCCCCTCAGCTATGTTTGTGTGTGTTAAGTGCCATCAAGTTTCTTCCAGCTGACCCTATGAATTAATGACATCCAAAACATCCTGGTAAAAGCCATTCTCAGGTCTTGCAAACAGAGGGCCATGGCTTCTTTGATTTAGTCAATGAATCTTAAGATTTATGGTTATAATTAACGTCAGACAAAGAGAGATTTTCTCAAAAGACCAAAACACAACAACTTGCTATGATGTAACCACTTTCAGGGGATTATAAAAATTTTCAAAGGATTTATGGATTTAATAGCAATTGGCAAAGAGCTTAATTAAAAGGAGGAAAGTTTACAGTTTAAAAGGATAAGGGAACAATTTTTTCCCCATAACTTTTTCCCTCCAATTTTATTTTTGATGAATGTGTGTATGTTGTAAAGTTCCAAGCTGTGAAGAGAAATATGCCATGGGATTGCTTTTCTATTTATTTTAGAGGACTGTTTGTAATTGGGTGATTATATACAACAGAAGATAAGCCTTTTCTCAGTCTGACCTTCATTGCCATGGTGATATGACACAAACTGCTGAGAATTAAAAGTGAAAGCATTTGCCCTAAAAACATCTCAAAGCTTGCAGGAGTTTTGTTTATCTTTTTCTATTTCCCTGTTTTATGAACTTCATTGCATAATGAGCACCAGAAAAAATCTTGATAGAAAAGGTTCAACAGATAAACCTGTTGCACCAGATATGATTCAGAAACTGTTTGGACAAATGGGAAATTGGATAGAAAATGAAATAGAAAATCTTGAAAACAAGATAGAGGCTTTTGAGAAAAGGATGGAGGAGAGCCTTGGGAAATTAAAAGAAGAAATGAAAGAGGATATTAAAAAGCTAGAAGGATATATAAGGCATATGCCTGAAGAAGTTAAGCAAATTAATGATAAGGTTGTTAATAATAATGATAAGGTTGTTATTGTAGAAAATAAAACAGAAGTGATGGACAAAGAGCTGGAGAAACATCTACACAGCTTAGCCCTAATGCAGCTGAGAGAGTAGGAATACTGTCTGAGGCTGAGAGATATTCCAGTGGAAAGAGGTGAAGACATCAGAGAGAGGATTGCTTTACTTCTGGCACCTTTTTTACAGAAAGAACAAGAGGACATGGAAATAGAAACTGATAAAGTCTACGGGATTAATTCTAGATCTGCCAAAACAAGAAATGTCCCAAGGGACATACTAGTCCAGTTTGTAGAAAAGATGAAAGACCAAGTACTTCAACAACATTTCATTGATAAATTAAAAACTGATTATACAGATGTAATTGTTTTGAAAGAAATTCTGTTAGAATCTTATGTAAGAGAAAGGACTATGCCTTTTTGACTGAAAAACTAAGACAGAAAAAGATTGCCTTTTGATGGGATACTTTGGAGGGCTTGATTTTTACCTATAAGCAACAAAGATTCAAACTGAATTCAGTTCAAAAAGCGACTTTTTACAAAAATTCAAATTAGATTTTGAAGAGATGCAGATGCTCCAACAGAAGAATAGGATCAAGATGTGGACGAGGAGGATTCCCTGTTGGGTGCCATGGGTACCACTTAAACTTTTAATTTAAAAATATTAAAATTTTTCATTTTAAGTTTTCTAATTACAATATGGATTATAAATGTTTATCATGGAATGTAAATTGATTAAATGATCCTCAAAAAAGGGGGTGGATTCATTATTTGAAATAAATAAAACAAGATGCTATTTGCTTACAAGAGACTCACATAAGAAAGGTATTAAATATCTGACTTATAAAACCCTGGGTGAAGAAATCATAATGGTGGATACTAAAGACAAAAATGGAGTTGTGTTAAATATTAAATCTCATCTAAAACCAGCATTGGTATTGAGTGATAAAAATGGTAGATTTGTGGGCACTAAAATAAACTTCCAGAGAGTGAAGATTATAGTGGTGGGATTATATGCCCCAAATGAAAATAAAACAGTGTTGTTGTTTTTTAAAAACTGATGGAAACGTTAACAAACCTACCATATGAAAGTTGGAGTTTGGTGGGTGATTGGAATGGTGTGATCTCTCCACAAATGGACAGGACTGCTGAGAAAGATGTAAATATTTCTCAAGGTAAACTACCAAAAATATGTTTTGACTTGATGGACAATTTGGGGTTGGTTGATTTATACAGACTGAAAAATGATAATTCCAGAAAATATACATATTTCTCAGAAATACACAAATCCTTTTCAAGGATTGATATGATTTTGATATCAAAAGATATAGCCACTAAGACTCCTAAAGATTTTATTAGAAGCATTTTCAGATCATAACCCTGTGACTATTTTCTACAACGGAGAACCCAAAACTTTCAGATGGAGATTAAATAACATTTTGTTTCATAATGAATCAATCAATAAAGACTGTAAAAATAAATTTAAATTTTTTTTTAAATTAATATGAATAAGGGTACAGAGATACATGAGTGGTCTGGGATGCAAGGAAAGCTTTTATTTGATACAACAGAACACTCAACAGAAAGAAACAAGAGAAGGCAAAAGAGATTTTGGATGAGATACAAAGAAAAGAAGAAGAGTTAAGGGAAGTACCAGGGAATAAACTAATTTCTCAATAAATTAAGTTGCAATAACAACAATTATCTAGGTTAATGATAAGAGAAATGGAAAAATTGAATTATATGAAACAAAAAAATTGAATTTGCAAATTAGCCGAGGAAATAGTTGGCATACAAATTGCAAAAAGAAAGAAAAAGAGAATGATACCAAAGATACAAGGAGATAAAGTGTTAACAGATACTGTGGCCATGAAAAAGGTTCCCCCCCCCAGTGTTATTCAGATTTACAGAAGAGTTATGATATTTCACTGGAAAAATAGATGAATATAGTATTTTTTAACCTAAGATTACAGAACAACAAAAAATTCTTAATAGACCTATTACAATAAGAAGGCCCCAGGACCAGGTGGCCTTTTGGGTAACTATTGTAAGTGTTTTGAGGATGAACTTTTACAACCTTAACAAAAGACAATGAATTTTAAAAGAAGGGAGGATGCCAGAGACATGGAAAGTGGTTAACTTCACACTGATAACCAAAAAACAGGACTTGATGTTTCCAAGTAATTATAGCCTGATTTCCTCATTGAAATGTCTATAAGTTGTTTACAATGATACAGCTGAAAGACTTAAAATAATTCTTCAGTAATTTATACATGAAGAACAGAGTGGCTTTCTACCCAAGAGACAACTGAGAGACAATTTCAGGAGTATATTAAATATTTTAGAATATCTGTAAAAACATAATGAAAAACAAGCTGCATTGATTTTTTTTAATGCCGAGAAATCTTTTGATCTTTTGAATTAGACCTTATTATTTAGAGTCTCGGAAGATATGGATTTTGGAAAAAAATTTACAAAATGGTTTAAGTCAATTTATACATTGCAAACTGCAAAAATAATTGCCAATGGAGATTTGACCAAACCATGTGAGATACAGAGAGGAACAAGACAAGGATGTCTATTGTTACCACTTTTATTTTGGTTCTTGAATGTTAAATAGGGATATAAGACAAGAAGAAAAAATTGAAGGTGTAAAGATTAAGGGAAATCATATAAATGGAGAGCTTTAACTGATGACAATGTTGGTCTTAGAAAATCCTTTAAAGGGAATCAAAGCTTTAATGACTAAATTGAAAGAATTTGGAGCAGTTGAAGGCTTTAAAGATAATAAATAGACCAAGCTGATAAAAAATATGAAAATACAAGAGCAAACAAAACTGATAAATAAAATAAGTTTTAAATAGAAAAGAAGGTAAAATATTTGACAAATATTAATTGTATGTTGTTTAAAAGTAATTACGTCAAAACCTGGAATTAATTTAAAAAGATTGTTCAGATGGGGTAATGTACAACTTTCAATTTTGGGTAGAATCTGTGATTAAGATGGATGTTTTACCCAGAATGTTATTTTTGTTCCAGACAATTCCCATTTTGATAACAGACATACCATTTAAACAATGGCAGAAAGAGATATCTATTGAGATATCTAGGAAAAAACCAAGAGTTAAATATAAGATATTACAAGATGCAAAAGAAAGAGACAGCTTGGGTTTGACGGATTTGAAATTGTATTTTGCTGCCTCCTGCTTGCTATGGTAGATTGGATTTTGTAAAAAAAAGAAAGAAAGATTATTCAAGTTAGAAGGACATGATTTGAGATTTGGATGGCATGGATATCTGATGTATGACAAAAGCTAAACCTAATGCAGAATTCAATAATCATTACCTTAGATGTGCCATTTTTAGAGTATGGAATAAGTATAAACCTAGGTTCTGCACAAATATACCATTGTGGTTATCACCACAAGAAGCACATTTTAGAAAAAAAATGACAGGTTCACATAAATGGTTAACATATTGTTGGTTATGTGTTAGAGCTGCAAGAAGGTGAACACAAATTAAAATCTAGAGAAGACTTAATAATCAAAGGCCATACTTGCCACTGGTTTATGTGTTTACAAATCTCGGAAAGCTTCAAAGCTGATAAAAGGTATCACGCTTTAGAGCAATCAGTCTGAATTTGACTTTATACACAGAATTATGTACAAAGGATGACCATGTTATTGCTAACATTTATAAACTCTTATTTGAAACTGAGGAAGAACAAGTTAGGGGACGTATGGTAAAATGGGCAAAAAACTTTGGTCATGACATATATATTGAACAATGGGAACGTATGTGGACAGAAGGTTTGAAATTTACAGTACGTTCTAACCTTAAGGAAAACTTCTGTAAAATGATGTCTCCGGAGAAATTGCCTAGAATGTACAAAGGTACTTCTAGTTTATATTGGAAATGTAATCATCATGGTTTATCTTATGTGGTTGCCTTGTAAGAAAGCCAATTTTTTTGACGCAAATACAAATATTTACACAGGAGATTTTAAAGACTAATATACAATTGAAACCCTGGTACTTTTTGTTAGGACTAATGGACAATCGGTTGGAAAGAAGCCATGGTACCTTATTTCTATATATGACTATGGCAGCAAGAATATTATATGCACAGAAATTGAAATGTTTGACAATACCTACAACAGACGAATGGTTGGAGAAGATGTTGGATCTTGCAACAATGGCTAAATTTATGACATTGGTTACAGTAAGTTTATTACAGATTGGAAACACCTCATAGACTTTTTGCAAAAAAAGATTACTTGATGATTTATAGTTTTGATGATTAACATATTAGATACAAAAAAGAAACAGTTCTTTATTCTAACTATAGAGCAAGGAAATCTTTGTAATCAAACTTATATTTGTTGTAGAGAAAATCAGAAGCCTTCTATTTTATGTACTTTTTCTTTCTTTCTTTTTCTCAATAGAAACTAAAATTGACAACCAAGACTGAGTCAATCAATCTCATATTGGGTCTTCCTCTTTTCCTGCTGCCTTCAACTTTTCCTAGCATTATTGTCTTTTCCAGTGACTCTTCCTTCTCCTAATGTGACCAAAATATGATAGCCTCAGTTTAGTCATTTTAGCTTCTAGAGAGAGTTCAAGCTTGCTTTGAACTAGAATACACTGGTTTGTCTTTTTGGTAGTCTATGGTATCTGTAAAACTCTCCTCCAACACATTTTGAAGGAATCTACTTCCTTCCTGTAGGAGGAGGTTTTCAAGATGGTGACCAGAGCAGTAGTATGAAATTACACTTCCTCCTATCTTTCCTGTAAAGCAGTTTTTCTCACTCCTGTGGGCGAATTCTGACAGAGACAGCCTGCTAAAGAGCTACTTGAGCTTGTTTCTTTCTGCCCTCTGCACCTGGTGGTTCAGGTAGTTGGAGCAGCACTGTTTATGTACTGAGCCTCTGCTGGATGAGCACCTACCTCACTGTTGCCTGAAGCCCTAATTTTTGCTCTTAATTCCATCTTTTGAAAGGGCCTCCAAGGTTGAAGTTTGGAATTTACTAGAGTGCATCTTCTGGACTGAGTTGGTATTTATTCTGACCTTCTGAGCAGGGCTTGTGCCTGTTGCCTCTCTTTAAGTGCTTATCTTATCTACACTGCCAGTCTGGACGCGCATGGAAAAGCTCAGCCAATTAATAGCCTCAAGTTCTTGTCATGTTCCTCAGACCTCTCTTCTTTTTTCCAGTTTTTGCTGACATCTTCTTGTCTTGCAGCCAGCAGCAGTACCCTGGCCTTTGGAACTGTTTGCTCTGCCCTGTGACATTGTAACAACAGCTAATGACACAGCATTTTGCTCTGGCATGCCTGTAGAAGAATATGCTGAGTAATCTGCCCATGGGCTACTGCCTGGACATTTCACTACGATCTACCCAAGAAGTGCTGGAAAGATTGGTCAATAATCAATAAGGATTGGTCAATTATTTATTTATATTTCTAATTTGAATTTATAAACAGCCCTTTCCTGAGTACATAGGGCTCATGGTGGTGCACATCAAAGGAGAAAACATTCATAAATATAAAACAATTTAAACAATATATAAATAATAATAATAAATAGCTAAAATAATCTCAGGTGGCACAATATTCCAATTGTGTTACTGCCTTGTGGGGAAGGTAGGGGAGAAGCAGGGAAGAAGATGGGAAGGAAAAGGTAGTGCCAGAAAGACGGTACCCACTGCTGTCCTCAACTAAAAGCCTGGCGGAACATCTCTGCTTTGCAAAAACATAAGAACATAAGAGACGTCAATGTTGGATCAGGCCAATGGCCCATCCAGTACAACACTCTGTCACACAGTGGCCAAAATACCAAGTGCCATCAGGAGGTCCAACAGTGAGGCCAGGTCACTAGAAGCTCTCCCACTGTTGCACCCCCCTCCAAGCACCAAGAATACAGAACATCACTTGCCCCAGACTGAGAGTTCCTATCTATACCTTGTGGCTAATAGCCACTGATGGACCTCTGCTCCATACGTTTATCTAATTCCCCCTTGAACCCGTCCATGCTGGTAGCCACCACCACCTCCTGTGGCAGTGAATTCTATGTGTTAATCACTCTTTGGGTGAAGAAATACTTCCTTTTGTTTGTTCTAACCTGACTGCTCAGCAATTTCATTTAGTGCCCACAAGTTCTTGTACTGTGAAAGGGAGAAAAGTACTCCTTTCTCTACCTGCTCTATTCCATGCATAATCTTATAAACCTCAATCATTTCACCCCTCAGCCAATGTTTCTCCAAGCTAAGAGCCCCAAACCCTGTGGAACTGCATTAGGTCCTACAGGGAGCAGATGTTATTTGGCAGAGAGTTCCTCCAGGTAGGAGCCAGAGCAGAAAAGGCCCTGGCTCTTGTTGAGGACAGCTGGATGTCTTTTGGGCTGGGGATCATCAGTAGATTGTAACACTCTTTGGTGGACATAACAGAGGAGACGGTTCTATAGGTATGTGGGTCCATGACTGCTCAAGGTCTTAAAGTTCATTACCAAAACCTTGAACCTGACTCGTTACTCTACTGGAAGCCAGTGTAGCTGACGCAGTACAGGATGAATATGTGTAGTTCATGATGTTCCATTAAGGACCTGTGCCGCCACATTCTGGAGCAGTTGGAGCTTCTGGATCAGTTTCAAGGGTAGGTCAGCATACAGCCAGTTACAGTTGTCTGGAGGTGAACATTTCATGGATTACTGTGGCTAGGTTGGGGAAAGACAGGAAAGAGGCCATTTGCCTCACATGGTATAGCTGGAAAAATGCCAACTTAGCAACATTTGTGATCTGGGTCTCCATTGATAAGGAGGCATCCAGAACCACACCCAAACTCATGACAGCTTGTGCCAGTATTAAGGGCACACTGTCAAGAGTAGGGAGCTGGCTCCCCAGCTCTTAATCTCCCCCACCCAGCCACAGAACCACTGTCTTAGTTGGACTTAGTCTCAACTGGCTCATTTTTAGCCACCCCACCATAGCCTCCAACTCATTGGCCAGATTTCAAGGGGCAATATCCAGGTGTCTGCCCACCAGCAGATACAGCTGGGTGTCATCAGCACACTGGTAACCCCCTAGCCTGAAACTTCACACCAGCTGGGCGAGGGGGTGCATATAGATGATATACAACATTGGAGAGAGGATTGCCCCCTGAGGGATTCCACATGTTAAGGGATATCTAGTTGACACCATCTCTTCTAATGCTACCCTCTGTCCCCAACCTTGGAGAAATGAGGTAAGCCACTTCAAGACTACCCCAGCTGTTCCAGCTGGCTAGAGAGTTAATTTAGCAGAATCTCTTTGAGTAACTGTACTTTGGCCTGTTGCTGAGCTCTCAGAAAGCTTTCCTGCTCTATGTGCTGTTTGTTGTTGTTCAGTCACACAGTTGAGTCTGTCTCTTCACAACCCCATGGGCCACATCTCGGCAGGCTCTCCTATGCTGTACCTGGCTGCTAAACCACCTTTCTCTTTGGGCTGGCACCTAAAAAAGCTATTGTCATAATGCAGGGAGGATTTACCTGCAGCTACCCGTGCTGAGCTTTTGGGTGCCTGGCTTGTCTGGTTGTTCCCCCTTTGCTTGACTGTGCATGCTTGTTTTGTGAAGGGGAAGAGGGATTGGGGCACATCTAACACCTTCCTCCCAGCCTCCAAACAGAGCAGAATTGAGGCTCTTTTTGCATGTACCATTCCCTCTGAGTTTAATGTGCTCACTGCTAACTAGTTTTCTGCCCTGGCCCCTCATCAGGATCAAGGAGTGGACTAGCCTGTTTTGGTAAACATAGAACAAGGAAGGAGGTGGCTGAGCTCTCTTGCCTGACAGTGGGAATTATTTTCAATCAGTTGAATTTAATGCTTTCAAAACTGGGTTACCTCATTAGTGTAATGCTGGAATCTTACAACAGTAGTGCCTTACCACCTAAGTTTTTAATGCGGCCCCACCACAGGCATGACTCCCCTGTAGATGCTTCTACTAAGCAGTTGTGCCAAAATGCCCCAAAGCCCTCAGCCTCCAGTAGAGCAAACAGCTTGTATCAATTAGCTCTTCAGCACCATCAGGTGTTTGAGTATCCTATTGGATGACAAAACTCCCTCCTGCAACTCTAAATTTTGTGTGGTGCAACACCTGAGGGCCTTGTTGAATATTCGAAATCTCCCCATAGATCTGGTCAGTTGAGAATCTTAATTGCTCTCATAGGGCAATCAGATTGCTGTTAAAGTTTGGTTGTTCAAAAATTCCATCTCTGATCATGCAACAGAAAAATCTCCTGAACTTTAAGGGAATCTTTCCATCTAGAGTTTTTAACAATTTATCATACTCCCCCAATCCTTATCACAGAGATATCACGTCCCAGAACTGACACTGAGACTAACAGCAAGAAACGTGACCCAACTAGAGTCACAGATAGTGATCTGATCAGCTGGGTTCCAAAGCCATCTTTAGTTTAGTTAGGCATTTTCTCAGTGCTTTAATAGAAACACACTACTTGAGTTAATCTCACCTTCACTTGGCCAACAGACAGTATCTATGCTTCTGTATGCTGATGACATGGTTCTACTGTTTCTTATACAAGTGGCCTTATGAGGGTGCTGCACAGGCTTAGTAACTTCTGAAAAGAAGAATCTTTACATATTAATAACTCAGAGACCAAGGTGATAGTTTTCGGAAAGACGTCCCACAAGTTCTGATGGTATATAGACAATACTCCAATACATCAGTGTTGCAGTTTCAAATGCTTTAGGGTAACATTCTCTGAAAAGCTTTTCTAGAAGGCTCACTTGGCAATAACAAAGTCCTCAGTTGCAAGATCGACTAGGGCTGTTCTTAAGTTCTATCGCTCAAAAGGTGGCTTCTTGACAGATTCTGCCTTCTGTTCCAGAGTAAAGTCGTTGCCCAACTCCTGTATGGGGCTGAAATCTGGGGTTGGGACAACAACATGGTATCAAGACTGGAGATAACACAAAACTTCTTTCTAAGGAGAATCTTGATCTTGCCTCAGGGCACTCCAGGTATCTGCTGTGAGCTGAAACTGCCTTGTCTTCCATTAGGGCTTATGTCCTTAGATAGGGGTACCATTATTAGCTCCAGATTTTTCCCATGGTTTAAACTATACAAACAGGATTACACCAGAGCCTCCTCCTACTTGTCCAACATTACTTTCCACAAACTTACAGAAGCCTTTACAGGTCTCGGATTTCAAATATTGACAGCCAACTGCCATGCTCGCTGGTTGTTATCAGCATACACCAGTTGTACCATGAGTTGTGGAGCCCTGGAACTGGAGGATCTTCTGCATTACGTCCTGTCTTTACATGGTTCCAAAGGCCAAGTTTCTTGCAGCCATTTTAGCTAGGCTAGCCCTGCACTCAGTTACTGTAATGTATCCACTTGAGAACATGGGCTCCGGGCAGCCATGTGCTTGGACTGGTTCTAACCGGTCCACCATGTGGCCAGGCGAAGGGCCTGAGCTTCGCCCTGAAGGACAATGGACTAGTGGATCCTGACTCCCCTCCAATGGAGGAGCAGGAGTTAATCCAATCAATGTAAATAGCGAATCACTGGGTGTGTGTGTTTGGGGTGTGGGTCACTTGGGGGATAAAAGCTGGCGAGCCAGCTTAGTTGTCTTGTTCTTCAACTAATAAAGTATGTGAGAGCTGAAATCACTCGTCAGTCTCAGTACTTTTCAGTTACAGATAAAATCATCCATCTTTTATCTGATGACGATCATTATATTATCTATATGATGTCACTGTATGCATTTGCTGCCAAGAAGATTCATGCAAAACTTTGGTTTTGATGTTTAACATGTTGCAATCCATGTCATATCCTGGCTCCAATAATTTTAAAACTGCTTTTAATCTTGTTGCATTTTTATTGTTCTATTTATTATTCCTTGGGCAGTTGATTTTGTTATATTGTTATGGCCCTTGGCCACACACAATAAAATTTAACTACCTTACCTACTTCCTTCCTGTTAGTTTTCTTTATTGTCCAACTTTCACACCCATACATAGTAATTGGGAATACTATGACATGAATTAACTTGATCCTGGTCACCAGCAACACATTAAAGATTTTTCTAGTTCCCTGATGGCTGCCCTTCCCAGGCTCAGTCTCCTTCTGATTTCTTGGTTGCAGTCTCCCTTTTGGTTGATGATTGAGTGAAAGAATAGAAAATCTTGAACAATGTCAATTTCTTCATCATCAGCCCTAAAGTAGTGTAATTCCCCAGTATTCATTATTTTAGTCTTCTTCATGTTCAGCTGTAATCTTGCTATGGCACTTTCTGCTTTAACCTTCATCAGTGGTTGTTTCAAGTCTTCACTATTTCTGCCTGTAATGTGCTGTCATCTGTATATGTCCTTCTACCAATTTTCACTCCATCTTCATCTAAATTAACCCAGCTTTCCTTATGATATGTTCTGACTAGAACCCTTGTCTGATACCTTTGCCAATTGGAAATCATTTTATTTCTCCATATTCTGTCCTAACAATATCCTCTTGTCCAGAGTACAGGTTGCACATCAAAGAGTACAGAGTACAGGTTGCACATTTAAAACCATAGCTTTTTATGACCCATAGTCAAAAGCTTTACTAAAATCTATAAAACCAAGCTGATTTTCTTCTGAAATTCTCTCATGTGCTCCAAATTTGCAATATGATCCCTAGACTCTTCCTTTTCTGAATCCAGCTTGAGCATCTGACATTCCTTGTTCCATAAATGGTAAGAGTCTTTGTTACAAGATTTTGAGATCACTTTACTTGCATGAGAAATCAATGTGATAGTCCGATAGTTACTGCAGTCTTTGATGTCTCCTTTCCCTCCTGAACTGGAATGTAAACTGAGTGTTTTCAGTCTGTGGACCCTTGTTTGTTTTCCATATTTGTTGGAATATTCTTATTAAGATTTTAATGGACTCAGGTTTCTGCAGCTTGGGGTAGCTCTGCTGATACCTCTTCTATTCCTGGCGATTTGTTTCTCCCAACTGCTCTCAGTGCAGCTTTCACTTCACTTTCTAAAACTGTAGGTTTTTCTTCAAAGGATTTGTCTTTGAAAAAATCTGTCATCCTTTCATCTCCTTTGTATAATTGTTAAGTATCATGTTCCCATCTTTTCTTTATTTACTCCTGTTCAGTTAATGCATTTCCATGTTGATCTTTCATCATGTCTAACCATGCTTTAAATTTCCCCTTGATTTTTTGGGACTTGTGGAGCAGATCTCTTGTACTTCATTTTTTTCTTGTTCTCTTCTATTTCTTTACACTGGTTATTATAATAGTTCTCTTTGTATCTATGTGCAAATTGCTGGAACACTGCATTCAGACATTTGATTCTATTTCTGTTACCTTTTACTTTTGCTTTCACAACTGTGTGTGTGTGTGTGTGTGTATATAAACCTTTTAAAATGCTTTTCTATCAAACAAATGCTCAAAACAATACAGATTCTCATCTGTCTGATGTGTGTTGATTTCTCCTGCAAGATTATAGCATAAACACTGTTATCAGTCAATTGTTGGAGTTGTTAGTTGTTGTAGATTTTCTGGGCTGTAGGGCCGTGGTCTTAGCATTGTAGTACCTGATGTTTGCCAGCAGCTGTGACTGGCATCCTCAGAGGTATAACACAGAAACATGGAGTACTCTCTGTGTCAATGTGAGAAAACAGTAGGCAGATAATTTATATCTACTCAGGAAGGTGGGGTAGGGCTGAGTCATTATCTTGTAGGAGTTACCAGTCCTGAAAAACACAAAATGCTCTACATCTTACAACAGCACTACAGATAAGATTAGAATTTCAACAGCCAATCCATATGCAAAAGAACCTCCTCAGGAAAGCTCCTCCATTAGCATGTCACAGCCTGGGAAACTCCTACAAGATAATGACTCAGCCCTACCCCACCTTCCTGGGTAGATATAAATCACCTGCCTACCATTTTTCTTCTCACATTGACAGAAAGAGTACTCAATACTTCTGTGTTATACCTCTGAGGATGCCAGTCACAGCTGCTGGCAAAATGCCAGGTACTACAATGCCAAGACCACGGCCATACAGTCCAGAAAATCTACAACAACTAATGAACTCCAGCCATGAAAGCCTTCGACAACCTATTGGAGTTATCTGCATATCCTCTTAGGCGTTATTCTGTGTCTGGACTCAGTGCTGAGTCTCTGCCCTTTGGCGACCTCCAAGCCAAATTGGGACTTCCCTGCAGTGGGCCAGGTGGCTTCCAACTGCCTCCCCCGTGCATCTCCAAGGCCAGCTGAAACCCATCTGCAAGAGACTACACTCAGGAAATGAGAGGAGAAAACTCTCACAGCAGAAATATGGAGGAGCCAGGCCTGGGAGCAAACATAGCACTGGCATGGTGGAGAGGAACTGATGGTGTCAGTTCCACAGACAGCCAGTGCCACAGGGGCAACATCATCTGAGAAAAGGACCTGAAACCTTGGCTGGCCTCCCAACAGCCTGCAACAGGATGGGAGCAGGCAGTGCCTCCTCTACACCCAGCCAGGATCCAGCTGGCAGCCTGGGTGAAGGGAGGCCAGGCTAGAGAAACATGGAGGAGGGGAAGATGGCTAGAAGCATGGCTCAGAACCAGGGGAACCAATGGGAAGACAGCCTGGCTGAATGGTGTGGAGGTGGAGGCTTTTCAACAGGGGAGGAAAAAGGCTGGGGATAGGTGGGAGCTGGGAGATGAAGAAGACTGGAGGAAATAAAAAATATTCCAAGAACAGGCTGAGGAGGAAGTTGTTGGCCATCCCAGGTTGCAGAAGGGCTGAGTCCAACAGAAAGGAGTAGGAACCTGGTAGGGTTGCCAGGTCCATCTGAAACACTGGTGGGGGGGGGGGTGCCAGGAGCAGGAAGTGATGTCGGCATGTTGGTGACATCAAGGGGTGATGTTCTAGTTTTGGGGCAAACCTCTATGGTAAAATAAGACTCAAACCATAGTGTTTTGCCCAAAAACCAGAGTGTTGCCATCCCAACATCACCAACATGCCTACATCACTGTTGGGTGATGTAGGCACATTGTGTTTATTTCTGGCAATGCTGCTTTTTTTTGGGGGGGGATTTCCAACTGGCAGGAGCCCCCCAAAAGGGCAACTGGGGCATGGCAAGCGATGCAACCTTCTCCCCTCCCATTCTGAGGCCTGTGCGAGCCTTCCTCCGTAGTGCATGCAAGATGTCAGAGTATAGGCCTTCTTATTTGGAGCAGGTGGTGCCTCACACTCTGAAAGGCAGATTATGTTCCTGTCAAGCCGTAAGGAGTCATTAGAGAATGCCTACAAAAACAATGTGCTATGATTTTTTTCTGTGGACATTAGGAAGTTCTCCAGTTGGCATCTTTAATCATGTTGGTGGATTGTCTGTAGGATACAAAAAGAACTGAGAAAACTCTTCAGAGTAGCCTAGATACTCACATGTATTTTACTCAAATTTCATGCAGTCAACTGCAAAATTCAAAGATCAGGTTGGAGTGCTAGTCCTTGTTCGAGAGTTTTGCTTTCAGTGTTAAGGAGGTACTTAATTTAATATTTTTTGTTTGGGAAGCAGAATTATGAGGCACTGTGGGGATTACCTATGCTGTTTCAACTTTGATGAGCAGCCTTCCTAGACATGACAGAAGAAGAAAAACAAAAAGAAACAACTGAAATATGTAGTCAGTGGAACCCTATGCTGCCTGAAGTATTTCTTGATATGAATGAAATAAAGAGGTTTACTATTTATTTAGGACATTTATATGCTGTGTCCCCAGAGGCCTGCTTGAGGTGGCTTACAAGTAAAAATAATACCATAAAATCTTAAATTATTAGTATAAAAACAAACCATTATAAACAACTCAGGGAATAAAAACAGCATAAAATAGGCAACGAGCATTCTAAAAAGTACGTAAAGCAGAACTCAGGCCAGAAGCAGACCATAAAACAACTAAAAAGACAATGGTCTTTAGTTATAAGCCTGGGTAAAAAATATGTTTTGGCCTGGTACCAGGGGGAAAATAAAACAATATGGTAGGCCACAGGCAAGCCTCGTGGGAGGTGGATAATTCGGTATTCTCAGATTAGTGAATGGATGGACTATTAGATCAAAGGTGATCTAGTTGACTGACCTGTTGGATATGTTAGGTCTTGATTTTCTGGGGTACCCCATCCTCTCAAAATGGTGACCACAGACAAAATCCTCCTGATTGGTTCTGGTGTTTCCCTGCTTGCTAGGTATTTTACCTTCTACCAGATTAAAAGAGTAAGAAAACAATATGATGTCGTAAATTTTCAGCTATCAAGGATGGAAGTACGTATATCTGAAACTACAGATCCTGAGACTACACTGAGTCTGATTAAACTGTTTTAATTATTGATTAAGAATATTAACCAAATTACCTATCTCCAGTCAAGGAAATCATATGCAGTACTGATTGCAGAATAATCCTTTAATAGTCTACAAATTGGACTGGCTGGTGTGAATTCTTCCAGTTTACAAGAAAACCACATGAAGTGAGGCAATTTGCTAGTATGAATATATTGAGTATGGCTTTATTCTCATTATATAATTTCAATGAACAAGTCACCAACTCAGGTCATCAGGTCACATACTCCTGCTCTACCAGTAGAGCCATAATCAGCATATAGTGAATGTACTAGATGAGGTGAAAAGCAAGACCATATATAATGCTCGCTGTCATAAAACTGAAGAAACCTCCTTTATGATGATGACCTTAAGAGCACATGAAGTTAAACATTCTTCTTATCTATCCATATAATTAAATCCTGATTCTATTGCAGCCAGTGTGGAGATTAGGCTCTCTGTGTAAAAGAATCTGACTTGTTTAGGCTTTTCGTTCCCAAACAAGATTGCCACCTATCTTCTTTTGGGAAGCCAGTAATGATTATGAAAACACTGCATGCTATTATGGTCTAATGGGACTGTCCAGTCATAAGAATATGCAGAAGCTTAATACTAGCCTACATACCAGGTTGAAGCAGAAGATGCCTGGAGGGCTCAGAAAGAGTCTGGCACTCCCTTTGCCCATTTTCAGTCAATTTCAGTACACAGTCTGACTCTTACACAAGAAGAGCTTACCCCATTTTGTGAACTGGCACCAGAGCTGGCACCTGAGACAACTTGGATAAAATTGTCCTCTGAATGGATCACCCAAATGTAACATAAAGAAGGACCAATAAGAACTAGAGATAAAGTTTGACACCTATTACTTGTAGAGGAAGCTATATCCACTCCTCATCTCCCAGTGTTAGAAACCCTGACTGAAGAACAGGGCAAGCTTGAGTTTTTATAATCTCCATTTACTGCAGCCTCCACAGAAACAAAGGAAAATTGTGCAGCAGTATATAACATCTTCTACAGAAGATTTTAGTAAGTACTCATTTTTAATCATTTGTTCTAGTTTAATCATTTATATCTACCGTATCATTTATATCTCATTTTTATCTACCATACTGATGTGTTTTTCTTTCACAGTAGAACAAAAAAACAGGTTTCCCAGTAACAATTTTAAATATTCTAGCTTCTCTTCTACTCTATCCTACTAGTTTTCTTTAGGGGACTATTAAAAATAACTTCCACCAGCTTGAAGTATTTAAAAAACAGTGTTGCGCTTACCTGCAACTGCCGTTCATCAAATGGTCTCCTGTGTAGTCACACATGTGCAGGCCTGCTGAGGCTGAGAAGATTTTTGAAGCTCAAAACATTAAAAGATGCTCCCTCCCTCACACTATTTCCCACGTCTTCCAGCGTGATTATAGAGGGGGCAGAGTGCCCTCACCTCAGTTCCTCTCTGCTGCCACTGGAGTGAGGTAAAGGTTACCAGTATGTGTTAAGTGCTCATATGGGGCAGGAGGGAGGGCTGTGTGACTGCATAGATAGCCACTCAATGAAAACAGTTACAGGTAAGTGCAACCCTGTTTTCATCATTGTGGTACCTGTGCAGTTCCACGTGTGAGATTAGCAAGCTGATTTACCAGTCTCAGGAAGGTGATTATGAGCTCTCCGTTGACTAGAGATTGCAGGACCACTCTTCCCACTGCTAAGTCCCTTGTGGCATCCACATGTATTGTGTAATGTCTTGCAAAGCTGCAGGAGGAGGACCATGCTGCAGCAATGCAGACGGAGTCAATGGAGAGGCCATGGTGAAAAGCCACTGACGTAAATTGTGCCTGAGTAGAATGGGTGTAGATGTGCAGAAAGCAGTCAACTTGTGCCAGTTTACAACAAAGTCTGATTCATGAGACTATATATCTCAATATGCTGACAGTGTTCTGTCCTTGTTTTCAGAATGATTTTGTTCTATATAAATAGGAGACCCCTACAAATGTTTAAGGCATGTAGAACTCATCTGCTGTCGTGTTGTGGCTGAGGGTACAATACTGGTAGGGTGATGTCTTGGTTAAGTGGAACTTGGATGTTACTTTGGGTAGGAATTATATGGAAATGCAAAAAACTATGCTAGTGTTGTATATTTTAAAAGGAAGGGAGGAGTCGTGTCTTAAACCTTGAATTTGGCAAGTAGCCACTGGTTCAAATGGTTTGCCCATAAGTTCAGAGAGCACATGAGCAGCTCCCTTGAGGAACCAGAGGTTGGTCTGGAGGAAATTGGTTCAATAAATCTTTGAGGGGGAAAATGGATTCTCGTTGGGTAAAGACAGGTTTTCTGTCAACCTGGACATGGAAATGTACTGTAGTGGCTAAGTGAATTCAAATGGAGATGGATGCAAGACCTCCTCTGACAAGGTTTAGGAGATATTTGAAAATCTTCCCTATTGGGCAGTAGATTGGGTACCGGCCCTGCTCTATCACCCACCTACAAAGCCTTTCCATTTGGCCGAATAAGAGCACAAGGTAGAAGGATTTCTGGCATTAAACAGAACCTCTTTGAGAGCTTCAGAAACTTGTCTGATGGTTACTGAATGAGTCACACTGTTAAATGTAGGCTGCTAATGTTTAGATGGAGGAAGGGGCCCTGTATTTGTAGGCTGTGCATCTGCAAACATGGAATGTATTGGATGTGGGACATTGCCAATAGTCAAGAATCATGATTGTCTGGGCCAGAAGGGAGCTGTCAGGATGGCAAACGTGTGTTTCTGTCTCATTTTGCAGAGGATTCTGGGAATCAGTTGTAACAGAGGAAAGGTCTGTAGCAGGCTCCTTATCCATTGGATTAGACACATGTCTCTAAGTAAGTGTGATTCTTTTGCACCTTGGAAGCAGAAGGATTTGCATTTCTTGTTCTGACCTGGTAGCCAGTAAGTCTATGGTGGGTGTTCCCCAGCCATGTTGATTATGGCAAGAAAAACCCAGCTGAGCTCCAATTTATGAGATACTAGTGGGGTGTGACCGAGGAAGTCTGCTAGCTGGTTGTTGACCTCTGCTATATGAATGGTCTGAATGGAAGTTTTGTTGGAGATAGCCCATTCACAAATTAGGATGGATACATGTCATAACAACTGCGAGAATGTGCTGTCCTATCTGTCTATGTAGTACGTGGTCATTCCAGTGATATAATATATTCTTTAAGCTGTAGTACGGGCACAGAGGATCAATTTCCATTGTCTATAGTTAGCCTCCAAAAGATGGGCAGATAGTTTAAAAGTACATAAGAATCCTCAACAATCAATGTACATTCTAATGCAAAATTGATATGAGTAGTAACTTCTTTTCAGAAAAACCGAATGACTAGACATGCCTAAAGCATACATGTAAGGAACCTGTCCTGTAAGTTACAATGCTGACAATTAGATGCTTTACTCAGTCCTTTGCTACAAATGCATTGTGGTGTCCAATATATTCTAAACATAGTTTTTGCTGAGTAAGTCTCAACTTAAAATTCATAACAAAGTTTATAAGTATTGCCTTCTACAGAAGGTGACAAATCATGTCTAGACCTCAGCTGAGAAAAATGACCAAAAATCATCCTCAGAATCTATCAACTGCTGCAATGTAAAAATCCATTTACCAGTCTATGCCTTCCACAAAAAAGATGTCTTCTCAATTTTTCGATCTGGATTGGCCCATAATGTTAAATTAGAATGTGAAAATGGATCAAATTGATATTGCTGTGTCATTATACACCACTGTTTCATAATTGTAGAAATTGCAGGAGGAATGGGATCCACTCTAGCATAAGTAGACTCTAATTAATTCCACTTAGAGAGGGGCACCAGAAAAGAGGCCTCCAAAAGGGCCCAAAATTGACAGTTCAGTTGCAAGGAGATATCCCAGTAATGAGTACAAGTTAACAAGCATGCCTGATGATATAAACTAAGATCAGGGAAACCAAATCCTCCTTCATTAAATGGAAGTTGCATCCTCTTTAAAGAAATCTGAGGCGGTGAGGAGCACCACATAAATTTCTGAACCAAAGTATTAATTTTATAAATATTTCTGCAAGGTAAATAGAAAGGAATTGAACCTAAAATATAAATAATCCTAGGTATAATAATCATTTTGAGTATATCTACCCCATAGAGACAGGCTTAAAGTTGCCCATATGTCTAGATCCAAAGGTGTATTAATGATTAGCTTGTTAAAATTTAGTATAGTCATATACATAATATCTCTAAGAATTAGTATTCCAAGATAGGTAATGACATCTGGGCACCACTGAAAATGTCCATGGTCAAATACACTCTGTAATATTATCTTTCAAAGGCATTGACTCAGATTTTGCCCAATTAATCGAATATTCAGACAAGTCTCCAAAGGTATTAATCATATGCATTAATGCATGAATGGAAAATTGAGGTTTGCTAAATACTTATGATGCTGAGGTATTATCCCATACACAACTGGGCCTTAAGCACCTCTTGTCCACTTTTGTGGCTTATTGTGATTCCAATCTACTGTCCGTTAATCCCTCCTTATAAATACTTATCTTTTGGTTTCGTAAGATTCCATGCGCTCCCATTGGCTGTAAAATGCCCTCCCTCAGCCATTGGCCCATCAGCCGCCACTCAAGAGTACTCGCGTGCCATTGGCCAGATGCTGGGTCTGCTCCTTTCCCCACCCACTCCCCCTTCAGACAGATTTGCTGGCAGACCAGCTCTCTCTCCTGAGGAAGACAGTTCTCTTGACTCCTGTGAGGGACTGTCCCCTCAGTGGCTGTTGGTAGGCAGCCAAGCTTGGTTCTGTGAGTAAAAAAACAAAGGACTTTCAGCCTCCTCCCCCTCCCTCGCCCATAACCCCCTCCCCCGCCCATAACCCCCTCCCCAATGGCCACTTTCCTGTCAGAATAAATGGAAAAAGGCTCTTTCTCCTGCTTAGCTTCAGCATGGCTGGCTGGCTAACGAGGTGGGCCAGCGACCATCAAACCATTTTCTTCAACTCCCCGCTGTGCGGCTGACTTTCCCTAGGGTTGCCAATCTCCAGGTGGGACCTGGAGATCTCCCACTGTTACAATTGACCTCCAGATGACAGAGATCAATTCCCCGGGAGAAAATGGTTGCTTTGGAGGGTAGACTCTATGGCATTATACCTTGCTGAGTCCTTCCACACACACCCCAAATGCTGCCCTCCACAGGATCCACCCCCCAAATCTCCAGGTATTTCCCTAATCACAGTTGGCACTTGTACTTTCTCCTCTGTCAGTAAAAGGCCTTTTCCACACCTATGTTGGCCTTTGGGAGAAAACTCATTGGATCCAGTCCTGATCAGGTTGCCAACTCCAGGTGGGCAATTCCTGGAGATTTGAGGGATGGAGCCTGGAGAGGGTGAGGTTTGAAGAGGGGTGGCACCTCAGACAGGTATGATGCCATAGACTCCACCCTCCAATCCAGCCATTCCCTGATGGGGAACCATTGTTGCCAATCTCCAAGTGGGGCTGGAGACCACTCAAAATTACAACTGCTCTCTAGGAGGGAGGGAGGAGGAGATGGAAAACTAAAGGTAGGTTGATGGTTGGCTGGGAGGGAGATAGGGTTATCAACTCCAGGTTGGGAAATTCCTGGAGATTTGAGGGGTCAAACCTGGAGAGAGTGAGTGTTGAGGAGGGGTGGGACCTCAGACAGGTACAATGACATAGACTCCACCGTCCAAACCAGCCACTCCCTCCTGGGGAACCACTGTTACCAATCTTGGGGGTGGGCTGGATATCACTCAAAATTACTACTGCTCTTCAGGTAGCAAAGATCAGTTCCTCTGGAGAAAATGGTGGACTCTGTCATTATACCCTGCTGAGATTGCCACAGCAAACCCCGGGCACTCTCCCAGAGCCTCTTTCTAGAGCCCGCTGTATTTATTTCCACAACGGGCCTTATTCCTAGTTATGAATAATCCAAAATCACTGTTTTTTTCAAAGACCTGGAGACATTTTTATTGGTGAGTCAAGGACAATGTTATTGAACAAGTCAGGCAGTTTAGAAGTTTGGGTACAAATTTTCAATACAATAATAGATGGACAACTCAACAGAAATATGCAATTAACTTGGCCAACTGAAGTGTATCTGCAGTGGCACGTTTCTTTTGTGTTCAGGTAGCCAATATGTGCCTGCAGCCATTTGGATATTTAATGCTAAGCCCGCAGCTCAACTATTACATGAGATCCCCATTTGGGTTAGTGCATTTAACCAGCTTGTTGAGAAGATCCAAGCTTCCTTCATACATCACATTTTGGGTGTTCCAAATTGTGCAGGATACACATCCATGTATTTAGAGACTGGGCTGAGTCTCTCAGAAATAAGAGCCTGGCTTCAGACCCTGAAATTTTGGTTTTGCCTCTACCTCATATCTGAATATGGTTTTGTCCATATTATGTTGTCTGACTCCTTTTCAAGCAATTGGTTGTGCCTGATTTTGTGTAAAATTAAACTAATTGGCATTTCACTTGATTCATTTTTCATGTTGGAGAAACAAAAAGCTTTTAGAGTACTGCACCAGAGATAATTGGATACTGAGAAACAAACTGTATTCATTAGCTAACAGGGCATGTTCCCCACTTGTGTATAGTACAGTGTCTGATTATGGGGTTCTGGTTGCTTATTGCTTGCACCTCAAAAGGACTCTCCCCCATCTGCAGATCTTTTATGCTCACAATGTCTTGCCTTCTGCAGTCCTTTATGGCAGATCTCTGAGAACACCTCATCAGGAAAGACTCTGGCTGAGTTCAGACTGGCAATTGCCCCGCTATAGCCACGTTTCAGCCACGTTTCCCAAGCGGATTAAAGGGGGCGTTCACACAGGCACATCTGCCTGGCGTTCCCCACCTGTAGGTAACCCGTGCTGTTCTGCTTCACTCCCAGGATTAAAAGATATCTGTTGAAAGTGGTAGCAAATCCCGGAGAGTGCCTTTATCCTGCTGCATTCTGCTTCCAGGAAGTGTAAATGCTCAGTCGAAAAGCCAGGAGCAATCTGCATTGCACATAAGGCAGCAGCAATATGATTGGCTGTGCTCCGCGCTACTGCCCAATGCGGTTATGGTGCAACGGGATCCAAATCGGCTATGCCAGGAAAAAGCTGTTTACAGCCACGCCTCCGGGCCAGCAGTCTGAAAGCTCCTGCGCGCTTCCTCCTGGTATGCTCCCGCATCAGTCGGTGCAGTGTGACCGGGAAAACCCAGAACAGTTTGTTCTGGGACTTTTTTGCCACGACTGGCTCCTGCTTCAAACTGCCAGGCTGAACTCAGCCTCTATCTGTGTAGAGCTGGAGCTCCTGAATTTTTATATCACGTTTTGCTTTATTGTAATTTCTATACTGAGCTGACGAATATTTTAAGTAGCCCTCTTTTAAGTAAGTTCAAAGGCCATTTTGACAAGCACTTAGTTTCATATCTTCTGTGTGACTGGAACCCTCATATTACTAATCAAGAAGCTAGGTATCTCCTAGCTGTCATGAGGCTCTGGGAACTGATTGTTAATAACCTTGGATAACATTATTTTCCATCTTTTTAAACTTTATCTCTGTTATGTCTTGATGCTGTGATATCTATTTATGCAATTTATAACAAATGCTTAATAAAGGCTTTAAATGTGATTTGACACAGTTCCTCTGCTTGTAAATATTTATTTTATTTTATTGAATTTGATTTTTAAACTGCCCTTCCCTGTGAGATAGGGCTCAGGGCAGTGCACATCAATATAAATACATATACATCCAGCCAGACGGAAGCCATCACTGCCCTCAACCAAATGCCTGGTGGAACATCTCTGCCTTGTGTGCCCCGAGGAACTGTATAAAGTCCCACAGGGCATGGATGTTATTTGGCAGAGTTCCACCAGGTTGAGGCTAGGGCCAAAAATGGTCTTGCAGGCAAGAGTCAGTTAGTTCCATGTCTGCTAACCCCTGATGAAAGGAGGGTGACATGTTTAAGATGTCATCGAGATATGGAAGACTGAAACTCCGTGTGTTCTCAGATGTTCCACCAGCAAGACCAGGACCTTAACGAATACTCTTGGTGCCATCTCAAAGCTGAAGGGAAGAACCCGTTATTGGGAATGCAACTTGTTGTAAGAGAAATGTAGGAACCTTCAATGAGATTCCCAAACTGGGATGTGTAAATAAGCCTCTGACAGATCTATTGACGCCAGGAAGTCCCCCTTCTGAAACGATGAGACTATGGATTTGAGAGTTTCCATCTGGAACTTCTCTCTGATTCTTTTTAGTCATTTCAAATCCAAATGGCCCTCACATCCCTATTTTTTTGGAACTACTAAGAAGACTAAGTAGACCCCCGATGCCTTTTGGGCCTCTAGAACTGGCTCTGTCGCCCCAGTGTCCAGTAGATGCAGTATGGCCCGAAGAAGGTGCTTCCTTGGGACTTGTATATATCTGGCAGGCGGAGTGGAGTACAATTCCAGAGAGCAGCCATTTGCGACTGCATCCAGAACCCACCCATCGCCCACAGTCAACTCGACTCCCATTGGGTTGCAAACATTTGAAGACATCCTCCTATAACTGGTGGGTCTGAGTCCCTGTAGTTATCATGCCAAGGTGTTCTTTTTGGAACCCCATGTGGTTTGGCCTGATGGCCTGTAAAAGGATGAGCTAGTGCTACAGGACCGTTTGGGCTGCCATCTCCCTTTGGTGGGGTTTGAAGGTCAGAAACGCTTGGGCTCACAAAAGGAATGAAAGCATTTCCTGGGCTTGCGTTCCCTCTTGCATAAGGGCAAAGAACACTTTTTATCTTTGTCTTCAACCAGGTATCTATCCATTCCTTCTCCAAAAAGATGTATGCCTTTAAATGGAATGCTAGCTACCTGAGCTTGGGAAGATGGATACACCTTCCAGTTGTGTAGCCCGGTGTTCTATCACTAATGTTGGTGCCATCTCTCTGACCAATAGCTGCATTGTGTTTATCTGTAACATTTGTGCCATGGCTCTGACCAACAGTTGTATCACGTCCAGCAATATGTCCACAGAAAAGGCTGGTACAAGGGCCAACTTCTTAAGTTCATCCTTGAGCTCCTTGGAGATGCCTCTCCCTGCTGCTGAAAGGTCTGAGGCCCAGGAATAGACAGCCCTTGAAAAGAGTGAGTTTGCTGTGGAGGCCCTGTTGAGAAAATGGGATAATTCCCTGCTTCAGGGCACAATAAACCCTGCTCAAATTGAAATCACCCCTCCACTGGAATCACCACCTCTCTGGCTGTAACCACTCATTGAGAGAGGGGACTGCAATCACATCCCCCTTTTCTTTTTGGAGTCTCTTCAGAGCTGTCTCTAGGGGGCTAGCCACCTGTGGGGCTGTACCTCCTTTGCGCAGAGAATACTGCTCACTACAAGGGGATCACCAGACTAATTTCAAACAACTGGAATCACTTTCAGTCAGCTCCAGCTCTCTCCCCCCACCCGGTTGTTTGTGCTTCATGGTACTGCACTGATTTGGTCTTTTGTTTGCATATTCTTGTCACAGTTATAGTAGGTGGTTTGGGCATCAAGCTGGATCCATTTTGGCGGGGCAACAGAGTCCTCGTGCCTCCTTCTCCTAGTCTGGGGTACCCCATAAGGGGTTTTGGGGGTGGAACTGTCAGTGATATGCCCAGCTCTGAGGCTTCTGGCCGGCTCTCACCCATAGGTAGCAAGGGAACCATACAGCAGTTTGTACCCATGTGAGATCCTGGGACTTGCCATCCTATGTTGCTCCCCCGGTAGGTAAGCTAACTGGCTGGTTGGTGCCACTGGCTGATAGGAAGGTCACTTGATGCTGGATGTGTGCCGTATGCTCTTGTGGATGTGTTCAGTAAAAATTGTGGCCTGTTTTCTCTCCAGTCATGTTGTTCACTTTATTTATGCCTCTTGGGGCTTCACTCCCTCCCCTGCCCCTAGGACAACAAGCAAAGTGTTCTGAATGCCAGAAATGATTTGAAGGAGCAGCCACTCATCCTTCATTCTGTCTTTCAAAAAACATAGATTATAATTCAAAACTTTTTAAAGACCTAACTCAGATCAATAGAACAGAGTACTGCAAAAAACTACCCAGCAACTGCTTAGAGTGAAGATGATGGGAGGCTAAAGGAGGCAGTAGTGTTTCTAGAGGCAATAGTTCAAGAGATTTTTTTTTTACAAGTAAGCCTTTACTGAGCTGAGAAAGCATAACCAATCTGTTGTGGAGTATCACCAGAAAAAATCAAAAATAGGGCTAAAAGCTAGAAGTTGCTGCTTGAAAACTGCCAGAGAGAAAGGGCCTTGTAGACTGAATGTCAACAATTCTGTAATAATACATATAATACTGTGGTCATGGCATCAGAAGGTAGACATTCCATATTCTTGTTTACATTTTAGAAATAAATCTGAGCAACTGAGGGAAAATATTTGGGGGAAAATTGTTGAGATAAATCCACTGGATTCGCATACTATTCTAGATGTTCAATTGAATTTAGGGTTTCAAAAGAATACTTTGATTGCAGGGACATAAACTATGGAAAGAAAATTTGTAATAAACATGAAGAGGCTTGGAAAGACTCTTTATCCTGGACTAGCTCAAAAGCTACTTACTTACTTAGCTTTAGGTTGTCAAACTCAATGCCTCGTTTGCCATGTTGTTCTAGGGAAATTCCAGATGGGGGGGGAGTGTGAATGTGTGAGAGTGAGAATGACTTTATTGTAGGTCAATGCATCTCATGTAACTTTCTGAAGATACCTCCCTTTCTCCAGGGATGTCAGCCAGATGGCCTTGGTCTGTGTCTTTGTTTACCGCATTAGTTTAGATACCGAAGGGGTGATTTACAGGTGGGGGGGTTGGAAACGCGCTGATTAGGCAGGAATGAATGTGCAGTGTGATTGGAGGGAACTACACTTGAACCATGTATAATCGTGGGGTTTCGCACCAGAACCTCAGTTCTGATTCAACAATGTTCTTAGCTTGGAAAATCTTTATTCTTCAATAAACAAATCACCTTCAGTGAGTGTTGTAGAGAGTAACTTTGTCCAAGAGTCTGACATAGGTTTTGTTTCTATGTAGAATCAGACATTCTATGTTCTATTACAAATAGTATATAATATAATCCTGGCTACATAAAATGACAAGAGATTAAGATCACTATTCTAAAACATTCATGGCTTCAAAGAATCACTTCAGCTTGTGGAATCCATTGGAAAGAGCCAGTCTGAGCGGACTTCCACTGGCATACAGAATGCCAGCTGGAACAAAAATGTGTGCATGCTTGTGGTATGCGTACAACCAATTCACACCAAGGGCTGAAGCAGCTAAAATTATGCACAGTCGGGCTTTTATATGAAAAATTGTGTAAAGAAGTTCATGATTAAGAGGCCACACTGATTTTCAAGAGAAAGTTCTTAGGGATTAGCCATAACCAAAGAGCAATGCATGCAAAAAAAAAAAAAAAGTTTCCTGAGTAGAGAGAATACAGAAATGGATTTTTGAGAAAACTATTAAAAGTGAAACCAATGTGCTAACCTCTGCATTGTTGTAAAAAGCTGTGCTGTTTTTTTCTTGCACATCTTCTCCTCGTGCTGTGAAGAAAGTCAGAGGGTAGAAATCTTTGTGTGCTGGCTGTTTCCCACTTGCCATCAATTTGCCCTCATAGAAAAGTTCAGATGTATAACTGCAATAAAGTCAGACACAAAGGAAAATGTGGCATCCATGTGAAAAATTAAAGCCAAGGTCAAAAAAGGGATTAAAAAAATAACATAAAACATATCTTGCTGCCATTGGGGGAACAGGGCATGTGAACCATAAAAAGTATATGAGACCCCTTCTTTCAGCAGGAAGGCTCTCCCACAGTAGCAACATCAGAGAAACAGGAAGAATCAGGCAGGCAGGCAAGGCTTCAACAACCTTGAAGCAGACAAAGAGCACGTAGGGCAATTGGAAGAGCAAGTCTTTTTTGCAAATGATGTTGCACTTATAAATTATGAAGAACATTTTATCTTTATCCACGGAGGAAAATTCTGTTATCCGTTTTGGAATACTCAAATAACTTTTGAATAAAGTAATCAAGGCTAGCGAATTTACGACTGATACTACAATGGGACTAAACAGACATTTGGCAAGGACCTTTCTAAAAAGGAATATCTGAAATTGTCCCATGCAAGAGGCATAACAGTGAAGCCAGGACCGGAGATGAAGTGTGGAATGAACACATGCTTTTTAGCTTTTACACATATTACCATCAATCCTGACCAGAATTTCTGAAGCTTTCCACATCTGTTCTGTTACTTCAACATCAAAATCACTTAACTGTCAGAATATATGTTAAGATTTCTGAGCACATTTTACATTCAAAGTATAGCTTTCCCGCAGTCCTTAGTTTAATTGCAGCTAATGTTTTAGCTAAGAAAGTAAGATCTTAGCATGCCCATTAGAGGAAGAGTGACAATATTAGGAAGACTGCTTCACTTTATCTACAGAACATTCTTGAATACTGCCACTTAAGGAAGACTCTAAGGCACCTATACCATAATTCTGGCAATCTGAATGATCCAATGTAACAAGCCAGGACAAACTTAAAAAGATTAGCAAGGTATGAAAGGCCTTGTTATAAGCTGCCCTTAATACATACAGTCCTTGCTCTTTCTACTTTTAGAAATTTACCATGTGAAACCACATTTTATAAACATCAGGGAATATGTTCACCATTACACATACTATCACCAAGCTTCACAGTGAGTTCAACAATTACACTTTTGCAATAGATAAATATAATCTGATTAAAACTGACTTTATGGAAGTATAAAATACTTATGGAAGTATTAATTAAGTGATAATTAATGTTAATTATTAACATTTTTGCCATTTTTGCTAAAACATCTATTTTAGCAAGATTTGAGTACAGTACAAAAACAACCATTAATTCAACATGGCATAATAAGGCAAATAACTAGAGGCATGCTTTAAACAAATCACTTCACAGAACACGAACATTTTGCCAAGAATCTGGCCTATATGATTTTTTATATCTGTATAGCCATGCAATTATTTTTACTAGCAATTATTTTTTATTATCATTTTGCTTTCTAAAATAGTCTAAGAGCATAAATAATAAAATATGAATTAAGATTCCATTTATGTTCATTTTAAAAATGACTATATTGATTATACAAAGGCAACATTTCTCAAACCACTTGCTTTAACATAATTCCACTCATGTTAACAAGGCTTTTCAGAAAAAGAGTTGTAAGGGCAACCGCTTCACAGCATATCTGTCTAGTTTTACCCTGTCCATTCTCCAAGGAGCTCCAGGTGGCATATGTGGTTTTTAACTCCTCCACTTTGGCCTTACAGTAATCCCATGAAGTAGACTGGTGACTCAGAGAATTCTACCACAAAGCAAGGATTTGAATCTGGCACTCCTGATGAAGCAATCAGGAACGAGTGTGAACACTAGCAACACCTCACCTATTGAACCCCGAGGGCTCTATCCCCCAAATCTCTAGGAGTAACCTAACCTGGAGTTGACAGCCCTATTTTCTTCCCTCCCAACAGCTAACCTACCAATATTTGCCCCCATCTTAAGCTTTCCCTCTACACACACCCCCCAGCAGCCTGTACCTAGGAAAACTGTGGCTCAGTTGTATGATACCAGCCACTGGGTCTGGTCCACGTGCATGGTAGGGAACTCTCAAGAATTTGTGAGGTAGCACTTCACTTTCCCCACCTTTTTTCATAGTGGGGACCAAAGTAGCTTATGTTATTTTCCTCTCATCCTTTTTATCTACACAACAACCCTGTGAGGTAGGTTAGGCTGAAAGTATGTGACTGATCCAAAATCACCCAGTGTGCTTCTACAGCAAGATGGGGATTCGAACCCGGGCATCCCAGACCCTACTCTGAAGCTCTAACCCAGGGGTGCTGAACTCATTTGTTATGAGGGCCGGATCTGACATAAATGAGATCTTGTTGGGCCAGACCATGTGTGTCATAAAATGTAATGCCAGGTAGTGGAGGTATAATCTTTATAAAGGACACAGACAAACACAATTAAAGATTTTTTAAAAAGTTTAAATAAAACATGCTTAAAACACTAGCACTCTTGCAATATTTTGTCTATTTAACAGTGTCTGATAACTGACACCTCTTGCTCTGAATTATTGCATCAAAATGTCTGTGCTGTAGCACTCCTGAGTATGCTGTTCAGGTGTGTATCTCTAAGCTGCAAAGCTACTTTTGATTTATTGACATTCATTACAGAAATCTTATGCTCAGTATTCTGAGCCTAGGATCCAGGAAAAATATGAAATGGCTGGGCATTGCGAGCTTTTACACATAAGTTGCTTCATGTGCTGGTCAAGAACATGAGAAGGCATCCTGACACAGACTGAGGGCTGTTTGTTTGTCTACAAAGCTATAGTCTTCCCCAGAGAAAGGCTTCCCTTTGTCTGCTGTATACAATTGAAGCAGCCTGGCCAGGAAGCGAGCTCTGGCCGGTTCCCTCCCTCCTGCTGGGAGCAGGAGGGGGAGAAGACTCAGCCAGTGCTTTACCAGATTCTCTCAATTGCACAGGAGAGGCTTGCCTATCTATCTCTTCTGTGCAACTGAGAGAGTCTGGTAAAGAAACCTGCAAAGTACCATCAGGAGCAGAACTTGAAAAGGAACCAGGAAACAACCAGTTCCAGTGTGGGCTTGACAGAAGCCATCCGAGGGCCTGATCCAGCCCATGGGCTGCACGTTTGATACCCCTGCTCTAACCACTACACCACATTGGCTTTCATAGGGTGGCTGCTGTTGAACTGTAGCAAGCAGGCAGGCCTAGTTGAGTCAAGCACCTAGATGTTGCTTCCAGGCCTAGGGTTGTGATCCTCCAGGTGGGGCTTGGAGATCTCCCAGAATTACAACTGAACTCCAGACAACAGAGATCTGTCCCTCTGCATAAAATGGCAGCTTTAGAGAGTGGAAACTATGGCATTATATTTGGCTGAGGTCTCTGCCCTATCCAAAACATACCCTCCTCAGACTCCAACACAACATTTCCAGAAATTTCCCAACCTAGAGCTGACAACCCTAGTCTGGCCTGGCCCCAGTGTGTCTAAATGGCTTAAATAGGCCTGGAAAGGACCCTGCCTTCTCCCTTGTCTTTTTAGTCACATAAACCCAGCCTGGAATACTATGGTTTTATGGTTGAATGGGGGGGGCACTTCGATAATTTAGCTAGATTCCAATTACTCTGGTAGTTACTACAAGAATTAGCAAAAATATTAGCAAAGTGTTCCTCCCAGGTATGCCAGGAAATATGAGATGAAAGTGGGCTCTCCTAGACTGTAAAACAGAACTAACCAGTTTCCAAAATTCCAAAACCAGTTAAAAAACTTGTTTCCTCCATTAACATTCTCGGAAACACAAAATGAAAGACTTCTGGGGCAGTGCCAGTACATGCGTGAAATCACCTACAAAAAAAAAGATGCCCTAGGATATCTGCAAGTCAAATAATGTAGGTATTTACTAAACTGTTCCCAAAGAGTGATAGGTGACTTCTTCACTCGCTGCAGAGGAAAGTAAACATTAATTAGGATCTATGTTAAGGAGCCTATCTCACCAAGAGCTGCAATTATCCAAGGGAAAAAATTAGGAAGTAGATAGCTTTTAAAACTTAATGACAATGATGTCAAACTAAGAAGGCCTCTAAGGGCCTTCCCTCACTGCTAGACTGAATAGCATCAAGTGAATAAGCCTGAAACCCAGAAAACAAGATTTTGTGTAGGGCCCAGGTCTCCTGCAGAAACACGAACTTATCTGTATTTGAGAGGGGGGGAGCTTTTAAATTCCTGGGGAGCATTTTCAAACACTGGCCCTTTGGTGCATTTGACTCATTTCCCAGTCATTGACTGGCAATGGTTTGTTGGAAAGAATCACTTACAAGATTTAGCTTGTCCAGTTACAGGACTAGGTTGTTTAACAATTAGGTTCAAGTGGAAAAGAACTTTGTTTAACACCAAAAAAGCCTGAGTGATCTTGTTGAGCATCCACCCCAGAACCCCCAGATTGTGACAAAACATTTGTAATAACCTGGCAACTCTGTATCTCATCACTTGAAACACCTGATTTGTCAGTGGCTAGGTAGGGGCCTCCAACACTACTAATGATCAACTAACAGGACATTGGGCTAACTCACAAAAGTTAACATCTACTCTGGAAAAAGAGATTTTTCCCCAAGGTTCTCTGAAGAGTTTTCAATCTATTAGTTAGGTGGGTTTTGAATCAATCAATTTGATTCAATCAATTTTGTTTCAATTGGTTCAAAATAGCAGCCTCATCCTTTGGGGCCTTTATCTGATGATTGAGGATGCAGAGTGTACAGACTATTGCTAGAAAGGTGAAACCAGATCAGTGAACATAGGCTCTTTGTTAGACTTTTTCCCTTCAAGTCTTTGTCCAGATCTAAAAGACTTACTAGGAAGTGGAGGGACTTGCCTCTGTGAATCAAAAGCTTTAACAAGGTATATAATGTATTGTTTAAGATGTGATGTCTTAGAGTGTATTAAAGATTGCAATAAAACTAAAGGGCTATATGGTCCCCATGAATCAAGCCTGGATCTGTTCCACATATCGCAAGTCAATTAAACTTAAAATGCTGGTTCAAAAGAAAGGCTAATTGCCACTTTGCTTCCCATTTGTTGTTCCAAGAGATAAGTGTACCACAATAAGGGAATGTATTTCAAACTATTTTATTCTTACTCAAAGAGAGAGGCCCTAGAATCACAGAATAAGTGCAAAAGGCCTTTTTTGACTTTGACTCTGTGGCAACAGAAGTTAATTCTTGTCTAATAGTATATATTGTGAGCAATAAACCTTTTGATTTCTCATACTTGCCTAATGTTACATATTGATGTCAGCAATAAACCTTTTGATTTCTCATTTAATTTCTTAACGTCTGAATTGCTACCATTTCGTTTCAGAGCATCACCTTCCACTAAAAGTTTAGAATGAAAACAAGCAAGTGTTTTTGAGTTGATCTGTCACGTTGTTAAGTTTGCTATGATTTTTTTTTGGTGTCTCAGTTATTAAAAAGGTTTCGATAGCAAGCATATTATAATCAAAAACTCCTTGATTTTCACAGGGAAGGCAATAACTAGGCAAACTAAAACCCCTTCTTGTCCTTAATCTCTGAGGAGAAGAAGGAGCTAGTTCTTCCACAATAGTATCACTGGAAGGGGCTGGCACATCATTGTTAAGAAAACTATATTTGTTTGTTACAGATAAACAAGGAGCTGCATCACAGCAAGCATCTATTTTACTTTGTTTGGGAAGGGGTGTTGTTGTTGAAATGCAACACCCTCTTTATCTCCCTAGTCCCACTTCCAACTGCTTAACTGTAAAGTGTATCTTCAAAAATATGACATCAATAACAATGGCCATGGAAGTATAGGAACGCCCCCCCTGAAAACCCAAATTATAAACAAGCCAACAAATAAATAAAATAAAACATGAGGTGGAAAGGGTTACTGTTAAGAAAAACTACCGCTATAGAAACAGAGGAGGTAAAAAATTCTCTTTTTGGTGCTCTATCTCTGTCTCTACACCAGCTGCTCATCACTTGCATCCAAAGCTAATTTGGCAAAACACTGTCTTATCTGAATGTACACAAAGAAACGCCCTTAAAATAAAAGGAAATTCAAGCCTGCCAAAACAGCTGTCTCAAAAGAAAAACAAAGCAAAACTGAAGCCAGTAAGCATTGATAAAAAGACCAAAAAAGAAAACAGTTCTTCACGGAGCACAACCACTGCACCAACCACCCAGCCCAACAGGAATTAACGTTATTTAAGAAATCTCAACATATAGTGAGGGTTACAAGAATTTGGAATTCTGTACTATCTAGAATTGATACAGGTTCTTAATTTGCTGAGGGAGATAACTAAATTAGTTTAGAAAGTTATAAATTCTAGTCTACTGAGATCAAGATGTTTAGTAGTTATAGCTCTGATTTTGCTTATTATTCACTATATCAACTACTGTTGTCGATAGTGATTATTGTTCACCTGTCAACTGTTCACTATATCAAATGTATTTGATTCTTCAGTAATTTGATTTCTAAATAAACACAAATTAAAAAGAAAAAAAGAATCTGACAATCAGTCCTAGACAGAAAGGGCCAGTTCTAGGTTTGCATGAGCCCTGGGCGAAAGAGTATAACTGGGTTCTCTTTCGCCTTTGGCAGGGACCCTTTCTCCTCTTACAATACCCCTTCCATTTAACCTCTCCCATTTGGCTCTGCCTTTTCTTCTTCAACCATTCCCTTTTCCACTTCAATCTGCTTGCTCTGGTAAAGAGAAATCATATAAAATTATGTTTCTTAATTACTTTTATTACTTTATATAAAATCAGAGAGAAGAAAATATACTTCCATGCTACTCAATAAAGTTGGCATCATTTGTGTAAAAGCAATATAGTTCTGAAGGAACCTCGGTATCAAGGTTTGCAGAAAGTTTTTCCACTTTCATCAATGAAAGTGAGGAGGCCAATCCACACCCATCCAAAATATTTAAGCAACTTCAAAAGGAAAAAAGGTGAAATCTTCAAATGGGACATAGCAGGCCAACCTATGGAACAGGTCAATTAATTTTAAGTATCTGGGAATCTACTCTGAATCATCTCTTACATGGAAAATACACTTGGATCTAGCAAGGAACACAGCCTTGAGAGTATGGAGGATAATTGTAAAATACTTCTACAATTGAATTTGCCCCATCGGCCTTAAAGGTATTTAATGCTAAGGCACTAAACCTGTATGGTGCAGAAATTTGGATTCAGGCTGCTTCTGAAAAAAATGGATTCCATCCAGTATGACTTCTTCCAATGCTTATTGACTACTCCTAGATGTATCTCAGGCATGGCACTGAGAGGGGAACTAGGCAAATTATCAATGGAAGCTAGGGCCTGGATTAAAGCATTTCTCTTCAAGGTAAAAGGTTTTAAAATTTGAGGGAGGATCTACTCTAGTTGGGCTTATCCAGGCAGATAAACATTATAGCCAGTGGGATCAACTACTGGAAAAGACTAAAGACATTATAAGACAAATTAATGTGTAAGGAAGTTGGATGTTATAAGTATGTCTATTAGGGTGCGCAGGATATGTTCGACTCTCTATTTGGGAATTGCCTTCCTGATGCAAAATATTTTTATCAAGTCAGAGTCCCAAAACTAAGAAGAGCTTTTACTTTGACAAGAATGAACGTTCCCTCAGCAGTTTTGAAGGACAGATATAATAGGGTATCATACTCCAGTAGAACATGCAGATAATCATATGATAAAATCAAAACCATCAAACATATGATTATGGAGTGCCCTCTGAGTTGAAGGCTAATTTAGTCTTTACTTAAAGATATGGAATTGCAAAATGTGCGAGCCCAGGTGTCATGGCTACTACTGGAAATAAATGATCGTGTCACCCTCTCAGTGGCAAAGTTCATAGGTGCAATAATCAAATATAAGAGAAATAATACTAAGTAAGGTATTTTAAAATATTTTCTTGCTTCTAGTTTCTGCTTAAAGTGATAGCTGTACGAGCAGTATTAGATTAGATCGATAGATACTTAAGCAACTGGACAATCTCAACATATTGAAGATGTTCACTTTGTACCCTCACGCAAAAAGAAGACAACAATCTTATCACTCAACACTGTCTCAAAGATGCTGTAACTTAGCTCATATAAGAAAATAACTTATTTTTAATACTGAGAAATGCATTAACCCAACTTACACCTTTAACACAACGAATTTAATTTTCCAACAAATATCACAATCCAAATCTCTGAATGTTACTTTTATACATATGTACTGTTTTAAAAACTGATTTGTATTTTTTTTAACTGTTCACTGCCTTGAAGGCCCTAATTTGGTATAAAGAAGGCCAACTATATTTTTTGCTTGGATGTACCCATAATGATTGAGATGTGTACCATGAGAAAACACTTCTAATGCATTGACTGGTTGTGGCAATGGCAACAAAACTGATTTGACAGTATCTACACATAGCACTCCAAGATGTCTGAGACAAAGCTGTCAGGATGTACCCAAAGTCCAGTTGTGACTTCAAGCAACCTGTCCATTACAGGAAAGACAACCAGGCCCATGGTCTCCAGATGCATGACTGGATCCATCACTGTGGCACAAAAGCAGCAGCAAAGGCCAAAGGAAGCTCCACTTACTGGGCAAAAGGCAGCAGATGCTCCAAGGTAGGATAGGGCACCTCACAGCTCAGGTTTGAAGGGCGGGTGAAAGGAATTGCTCTCATGAGGAAGCCTGTGTGGACTTTGCTGCATCCAACAAAGATACTATTAAGGAACAATATTGCATCTGGTGAGTCTCTGCTGACTTTGGAAGTTAATTATGATGTCCTGCTGCCTCCTGGGGGGCCACAATCACCCTTGGAGGAGTGCAAGACACTGATTTCAAGGGATCATGCCACCCAAATGAGTTGTTCGTTGTAAAGTATAGACAGTTCTGGCATGGCATTGCTGTGTGAGGGTTCAGAAGTGTTGTCAGTTTCTCTATCCTCATAAGCCGGCTGGTCAGAACTGAAAGCCAGGTCATCACAGATGGGGCTCCCTTGTGCGGATCCTGAAGGAGTTCTGGATTGTTTGGAAGGCAGTAATTTGCTTCTGCTTGATTAGAATCGAGGGAGCTCTGTGAATCCCAGCCCTGGCCATAGACATTATAATAAGAGTTCTTAGTACAGCTCCCCACTCCTCCACATAAAAGCCAGCTGGGTGACCCTGGGTCAGTCACAGTTCCCTCATAGCTTGCTCAGCCCCGCCTACCTCTGTTGTGGGGAGAGGAAGGGAAGGTAATTGTAAACCACTTTGAGACTCCTTCGGGTAGTGAAACACAGGGTATAAAAACCAACTCTTCTTCTTCTTCTTTCTGAGGCCTTAAGGGACCTCTTTTTGAGTCTAGGCACCATGGTGGAGGGCAGCCTACCCCCCCGGGGGGGGGAGGCAGGGCATGATAGTCCCAAAGACTTTGTGAGAAGAATGGAAGATGGTTAGATAGGTATCAATAATCAAGACAAAGCAATTGAGCTCTACTTGAGATGGTAGAGTAACAATATTGTGTATCTTCATCCTATCACTAGTGAGAAGGCTGAGTGGAATGAGAGGACTGATGCTCCTAGGTGTATGGAACCCATTCACGGTTTGGGGATTCTTGGTACTGATCAGTAATGATCCTGGTTGCAAGACGAGAATGCCACACGGAATATGGAAGTAGCCTCTTAGGCATATGGTGCTCTAGAAAAGTCTTAAGTCTAAGATGAAATGCTGTAGACCTCCAGCAATGACTCTTCCATAACTGTTATGCAGATATGTGCTTCAATCTGCAGAAAACATTCTGGGGATCAGGATAAGACATATAATCCTTCCTAGCACCAGAAAACTGAAGATGGATGGCATTCAGATGTTTTGGACAGTGTCATGTGTGTCAGCTCCTATGGAGATCCCAGTACTGAAATGGCTATTAATAAAGGAGCAGCCAGGCCTGGCGTGATATGGTCCATGGGGTCGCAAAGAGTGACTTGGCTGTGCAACTGAACAACAACAACTATAGCACCAAACCCTTCTGGTGTTTTAGAGGCTGGCCTACAGCTTTCTTTTTCTTGTTCTATGGCTCTGAAGGAGCTCAAGACTGATTCTAGGATTCTGACAACCTGAACTCTTTAGTCAGCTCCAGTGTACGATCCAAATCCATGGTACCAGCAAGCTCCAAAGAAGGTAACAATGGTATCAGAGAAGCTGGGACCAAGCAGAATAGTCAGTGGGTGCTTGACATCAAGTACTGCGCTGTGGTGTTTGACCTCAATAGAGCTGTTCCTCCACAAAGTAGTTCTCAGCTGGATAGAATAGTTATAGCAGGCCTGTTTAGTGAATTTTTGGTAATGTGGCAAATAACATCAATTGGCATCTACTAAACAGATGAAAGAGTGCTAATGTCTATCTTTAGAAGGCAGTTGTATTGCTTCATTGTGGACCAGAGGAGGATGTAGAAATACATAACTGTAAAAGAGAATTGGGGGAAAGTTTGGAAATAAAGAATAAATCAAAGAGAGGGAACAGCCCATGGTATCAACACTGAAAGTTCCAAACAATGGTACTGGTACTGAAAAAGAACAGTGCCAGACAGCACAGTGCCACTTCTCTAGGCAAGCAATGTGGTGCTCCTTTCCTCAAGATGCCATAAAAGTCACTGAGCTTAGCCTCTAGAAGGCACAGAACACAAACGTTTGACTGTACAGAGACCCTCTGAGGCACAGTGTTAGATAGGGAGGAGATGGAGTTATCAAATAACTTTCTCTAAAATTATGAAGAGCACACTTAATTTGACATTGCCAACACTGGTTAGTAATACTAAATTAATAATCTCCGTAATGACTCCCAAAGTACCATAAAAATAAGCCTTTGTTAAACATCCAGCATCAGGAGGCAGCCAGCTTCAAGCTCATGTTACTGGTATATATGAATATATGTGTGAAGTTCTTATAATAAGTCACAACATTAGTCCATCGAGTTCTGTATTATCTACTCTCACAATCCACTACTCTCCAGGGTCACAAGGAGATAACTGAAGTTAAAATAGCCAGGGATTGGATTTATGAACTTCTACATGTGAGGCACATGCTCTGTCCCTGAGTCACAGTCTCTCAGCATAGTGGTTAAGAGCATGATTCAAGAAGTTCCCAATTCAAAACTTGTCTTGGTCATGAACTCACTAGGTGGCTTAAGGTAACCTAGCATTTTCTCATCTGCAGTAATATGATGATGATGACTAACTCCACAAGCTTCATGTAAGGACTATTATTATTCTGTAAACAACTGCAATGTTCTGCATAAATGCTAAGTATTTTATTCCTTGTTGCTGCAATTATGCTTCCTCAGTCTATTTGTGGAAACTCCTGAACCCGCTACCCTCTCTTCATTACTCAACCTATGAGTATCCAATTGACTGACCTTCAGTTCTGTCCACTATAAAGTTACTGTTCCTCCACGCATCCTGTTTGTGAAACAAGCAGATAAGTATATTACTTCCTGATCCTGATTCTGTGCTTCTAACCTAACAACATCCCCCAGATTCACCTTCTTGCATGACTACCTGCACCTGCATCATTTTGTAATTTCTATCATTGACCTGAATAATGGATGGTTTTTCCTGAGGTTCATCCTCCATGCCTGGTTTCCTGGCTTTGACCACTGGTCTTTTAGGACTCTGCTTCTATAGTGGAATCAGGAACTTGATTAATGGATTCTGATTCTATCTAGGTGTAAACAAATTTGGCCTGCAAGTAAATGCAACTTCCAATATCTTGTGCAGCTGATCAATTTTGATGCTCGCTTGCTGTACATATTCTACAAATTATAACCACTTTCACAAGATAATTCAAGCTGCCTTTCAACACAAGTTACTATTTACACAAAATATTTGGCATTGATATTAGAAAGAAGAATAAATGTATCAGCCAGACCATCAGAATAATAGTTTGCTCTATGTTCTTGGGTTCAGCAGCATCACATAGAATAAGCCAAAATATTCTGTTCTGTTAAGCCTCAGAAGAAGTCTCTTGTTAATTTTCAACATACAAAAACAGTAGTATCTTATTATGCTATTAGGTGAATACACTTCTCTTTTCAACCACACTTAGGAGTGTTGTGGCAAAAGATTTTTAAAGTATTTCTATCAGACACTTGCACCGGGCAAGTAAAAATGTGATACAGTGAAAAAGTTCACACCTACTTGATGATAGCTTCATGGGAGCGATAGTTCTCACACAGCAAGATCCTGCATGGAAATTCTGCAGGGTAGTGTTCATAGAGACGATCAAGTAGTGACACATGAAGATTTCTCTCTCTTGCGAATTCACTGTAGACAAAAGGACTGAGCTGTAATAGACAAAATCCAAACAATGTTATTTATTCACACAGACTGCTAGTCTGCTTCAGTCCAACAGTTTTATAATTAAATTGTACCATCAGTGCAACATATTATTTTATGCTGCCTTGTAAAATTTCAGAAAAACTAATAGTAAATCTATAGAAATGATATTAAATGTCTAAATCCAATAGTCTGACACTGTATTCTTAACTCATGTCCTGTGCCTACAAGCAACAAAATAACATGATTATCACTGCCTGAGGTTGCTGTGATTCCAAAGCACAGAAGTATTGTTAAAAATGTTTCCATTCAATTCTGTGGGGAGACAAAGAAGACAGGATACCTTTTCAGCCCCAAACTGAAGACCTGAAAACTTACATATTGTATCTGGTTACTGAAATAATGCAGCATGAATCAGGATGGGCAGTCCAACCTTACAGATCAGCTTATGTACCAGCACAAGGAGGGAGAAATACTTGTCCTTTCCCTTGCAAACCCAAAGCCTATCTGATCCCCACTATTTCTCAACTGGACTGACTCCCTCTTACCCAGTAGCTGAGAAGAATTCAGCAACAGACAACTGCAAAAAATGCACGGGATTCCACTCATAACCTTTATTACTAGTGTTTGCTTTCAGCACAAATGATATAAGCATGAACCAAAAAGTTCTCTCTTATGCCCTTTGGTGGGTCAAACTCAGTTTTTTGGTCTCATAGCTTTAAACTCAGCATTTTAAATCCTGTTCTTTATGTTGTTATTTGGGCATGCTATATATCTGGGAATCTTTCTCCAAACTGCCAGCATTGAATGTGCTGGCCTTGTATGGGAAGCTGAGAAGATTCTGGCTATCTGGTTGGTGTACCAACCACCTAACGCACCAACAGATACCCTGCCAGGCTTGTTGGAGGCTGTCTCAGGCTGGGCACTGGAGCACCCTAGACTATTAGGCTTGGGGGATTTCAATGTCCATGCTGATGATATGGCTTCCTCCCAGGACAGGGACCTACTGTCATCCATAGTGGCACTGGGACTTTCCCAATTTGTATCAACCCCTACACATCAAGCAAGTCACACACTGGATCTTATTTTTGGTGTGGGGATAAATGTGGATCTGGTAACAGCAGATGCTGTTCCATAGTCTGACCACTTCGCCCTGAAGGCCTAGGTGAGTATCCCAACCCCACCCTGTTTAGGCAGCGAGCAGATTTATGCTCACCCACAGAGACTAATGGATCCTAATGGATTCCAGAATGCTCTGCAGGATCCAGTACCCCCTGGCGGTTCATTAGATGAGCTGGTGGAGGATTGGCATAGTTGACTCTCTAAAGCCATTGACGAAATTGCCCCCCCCGGCGCCCTCTCAGCTCTTGTGCCGAACTAGTCCCATGGTATAACCTGGAGCTATAGAGGATGAAACAAGAGCTGAGACAGTTAGAACGAGGGTGGCGGAAGGCTCATGACAAAGCCATGAGAATATCTTATAGGACATTTATGAAAGCCTATGAGATGGCAGTGAAGGCAGCTAAGAAGGATTTCTTTGCAGCCTCCATTGCATCTGCAAGCTCTTGCCCGGACCAATTATTTAGAACAACTCAATCTTTAACTACTTTTCCACAAGGCAAGTAAAATGATAGGGAATTGGCTGTTGGCTGTGAGGCATTTGCGAGCTATTTTGCAGACAAAGTCTTGGCACTCCGCCAGGACCTCCCAGCCACAGTAGATACAGTAAGGAAACTAGAAACCCCTTGCTCGTCTTCTGGTCTGGTTTTGGACCAATTCAACCTGCACTCCCAGGAGGAAGTTGACAGGATCCTGGTCACTGTGAGGTCTACCACTTGCCCCCTGGACCTGTGCCCATCTTGGCTGGTCAAGGCCTGCCTGGACAGTGTTTGGGCTCCCCTGGGAGATATTATCAACTTATCCCTGTCTTCAGGGATATTCCCAGTAGAGCTGCAGGAGGCAGTATTTGCCCACTCTTGAAAAAGCCATCACTGGACCCTACGGTCCTTGCCAACTACCACCTAGTTTCAAGCAGGGATATGAGGGGACTGCTCTTCAATGGCTTTCCTCCTTTCTCCATACTCGGGGACAGAGTATGTCTGCAATATCTGCTGGAAAGTCAAGTGCTGCAGAGAGTGATTCTCTCTCCAATGTTGTTTAACATGTACATGTGCCCCCTTGCCCAGCTGGTCTGGGGGGCTCATCTGGGCTGTCACCAGAATGCTGATGACACCCAGCTCTATCTGTTGATGGATGGCCGGCTAGATTCTGCCCCAGAAAATTTGGACAGGGCACCAGGAGCCATGGCTGGTTGAGATTAAATCCAACAAAGATGGCGGACCTGTATCTGAGTCGTGGGGGTTTAGGATCGGGAGTTCGGCTCCCAACATTTGGTGGAGCATCTTTGGTGTTAGTATCGAGAGTGAGGAGCCTTGGGGTGATCCTGGATGCCTCACTTTCAATGGAGGCACAGGCTGCTGCTGTTGCAAGGTCTGCCTTTTGTAATCTGCAGCAGGTCAGGCAACTTGTTCCCCATCTCTCCTCTCAGGACTTAGCTACGGTAGTCCATGCAATGGTCACTTCCAGGATGGATTACAATAACTCGTTCTACATGGGACTACTCTAGAACCAGACCTAGAAACTCCACTGGTGCAGAATGTGGCAGCATGCTTGCAGACGGCGGTGTCTGTGCGGGTGCGCATTCAGCCAGTGCTACACCAACTACTCTGGCTACTAGTCGAGTACTGGATCCATTTCAAAGTGATGGTGTTGACCTCTTGCTACAATCCCACAGGGCCTGTAAAGTGGAACTCTTCTGCAAGGCCCACGGCTACATTGAACCATTTTGGGGCCCGACCCCCGACTTTCCTTCAGGGCCCCCCAACTTACTACCCTGGACAGGCAGGCAGGCAACCAGGCAGGCCCCAGACAATATACACTTACCGGCCAGCCAGTGGGCATAGTGCCCAGTGGCCAAGTGCAACCCTCCTCCCTCGCCTTGCCTCACCCTGTGGAGCTCCGCTCCGCTCCGCCCCCGGCTAGGCTGCTCCTGGCAGCCACCTTGCCATCTCCAGCCTCAGCCGGTCCCTCCCACGCTGGGCAGTGTGAGCGAGCACACCTGCCTGCCCACCCAGGCACTGACGATCAGGATGGGATGGTAAGTGGGTGCGGTGGGGGCTGCGGAGTCACCTTCAGACACCTGCCCTCTCCCCTCTTGCTGCCTTTGGTGCCTGCCTGATGGAGCCTGCAGCACCACCTCTGAAGGGAAACAGCTGAGGAGGGGCACTCTCCACTTCCAGGTGGCTCAGTTCCCTCCCGCGGCAGCCCACTCCCTTCCCAACTCCCCTCAGCTCTTACCACGGGGAAACACATGACTCCATTCGGTTGTGCCTTTCATGCTTTTCTCCCCACCTCACCAGAGCACCTGAGGTGGCCACTCCTGAAGCCCCCGCCTCTCTGCAAACTCTGCAGATTACAGCTCTTATTTCTCACAGAGGGCAGGCAGAATCCAAAAAGCAAAACAGTTTATTGATGCTGATGATTCACAGGGCTATTAAGCGATCGCACACCCACCCATACCCATTGAAGTCAACAGGGTTCAGAAGGGAGCAGCTTCAGTGCCCCCTGAATTATTTAAAGGTCCCCCGATTTAAGAAATCTTGGCTATGGGCCTGTGTTCCACCAGGCCTTTGGTTGAGATGGCAGATGTTTTTACCATCTCAGATAGTTTTTACCATCTACAGATGCCTAATATCCTACCAACATCTAACAAGAAGTATATTAGGCTGCTCCGAACTGACGTTAATTGCTTTTGCCATCTTGTTTTTATTTAATTGGTTTTAATCGTATATTTATTTTTTTATCTTTGTTGTGAGCTGCCCTGAGCCCATCATGGGATAGGGTGGGATATAAATACAATAAATAAATAAATATCTTTATCTATAATCTACTGACTAAGGATCCACCATCCTGTCCTGCATACTCCAGGCTAGCCCAATCTTGTCAAATCTTGGAAACTAAGCAGGGTTGGCCCTGGTGAATATTTGGATGGGAGACCATCAAGGAATACCAGGGTTACTATGCAGAGGCAGAGCAATGGCAAACCACCTTTGAACGTCTTTTGCCTTGAAAATCCTATGGGGTTGCCATAAGTCAACTGCAACTTGACAGCCAAAATCCTACATCCCCTTCTTGGATGCACACCTCAACGTGGTGAGGGGGTTTCTGTGTGACTGCAAAGCTGAGAGCAATACCATAAGTGATTTAGACTATCAAGAGCTAAACTCCTAGCAGAGTCACTCAAGGCAGAATGGTCATAGCTGAGACACCAGACTAAGATGCATCCACCCCCTTCAGGGATCAATGGCCACATCAGCAGAAGAGAACAGACAGTTCCAATGGTGATGAGGGCAGAGGAATCCTTGAAAAGTAGCTACAGGGAAGCAGCAGTAGTGGAAAGTGACAATGGAAGGGGATCTTTCATAGACAACAGCAGTGACACTTCCACTAACCATAGTTAATACTGCACGGAAGAAAGCAATGGTAAACCATTTCTGATACTCTCTCACTTCAAAAACCCTATGATGAGATAATCCAAAACAAAAACAGACATACTGAGCCTGTTCACGGGGAGGGCGTGGTATAAATGGAAATAATAAATAAATAAATAGTACTGGAAGATAGAACACTCAAGTCAGATAGCACTCAATCAGTTACTAGGGAAGAGCTGAGGACAAGTACGAGTAATGCTGTTCACAATGATACAAACGGACTAAAGCCAAAAGGACATTCAGTTGTTGACATGAATGGATACAAAAAGAAAGTCCAAACTTGTTTGATGTACGTAATAGAAACATGGGATGTGAGAAGTATGGATCAAGATACGCTTGAAATCATAAAATCCAGGAATAAATCAATCACACACATAAACAAAAGGTGACTGGAACACAGAAATAGGAAACAAATCAAATATAATTGTTAAGATTTGGGCTAGGAGCATGAAATGAAGCAGGAGAGCAACTCATAGAATTCATTGCAAACACACATTTCAGGTGACAGAATAGATGATTGTATATGTGCACATGAAGGAGGGCCTGGCGTAATCTGGTCCATGGAGTCGCGAAGAGTCGGACTCGACTGTGTGACTGAACAACAACAACAATAACATATGTGCACATAGAAATTTTATAGATTAGATAATTGGAAGCAGAAGATGGAGAAGCTTGATACTCTCTGCTAAAACAAGACCAGGAGCCAATTGTGGTATAGACCATTAACTGTTAATATTGAAGATCAAAATAAAGCTGAAGAAAAACACCAATACATTTACAGTACCAAATACAATCTAAGCAACATTCCTGAGGAGTTTAAAGACCATGTCAAGAACAGATTTGTATTACTAAGTTTAAGTGAATGTGAACCAGAAGAACTATGGGTTGAAACCAGAAATATTATCAAGGAAGAATGAGCAAAGACTATTCCTGTAGCCAAAAGAAAAGCCTCAATTTTTTTTTTGTTTAACCCCGTTTGACTGGAGAATTTTACTATTTTCAGAAAGAAAGAAAAGAAGAACTACAAGAAACATACAACAAGAACACAATAACAACACATAACAACAAATCAAACATAACTAAGAAAAGCCTCAATGGATGACCAATGAAACTCTTAAAATTCCGAGACGAGAAGCAAAAGCAAAAGGTGACAGGAACAGAATCAAAAGACTAAGTGTAGCATTGCTGCAACTCGCAGAGACAAAAAGAACTATTATAATAACCAGTGTAAAGAAATAGATAACAACAAAAACAAATAAATGAAGAACATGATCCAAGAAATCAAAGGAAAATTTAAGGCACGTTCAGGCATGCTGGAAAGCAACACGGAAATATATTAACTGAACAGGACAAAATAAAGAAAAGATGGGAACATGACATTGAAGAACTACAGAAAAGATATGACAAGATAACAGATTCCCTCAAAGAAGAACCTTTTGAAGAAGAACCTACAGTTTTAGAAAGTGAAAAACTGCAGTGAGAGCAATTGGGAGAAACAAATCACCAGGAGTAGATGGGATATTGATAGAGCAATTCCAAGCTTCAGAAACAGAGTCCATTAAAATCTTTACAAGAAGATGCCAACAAACATGGAAAACAAAACAATAGCCTACAGACTGGAAATGCTCAATTTACATTCCAATTCCCCAAAAAAGGAGCTTCAAAGAATGCAGCAACTATTGGACTATCACATTAATTTCTCATGTGAATAAAGTGATGCTCAAAAGCTTACTTTGATGGACAGAAGGCTATACTGATCCTGAAGGGAAAAACAGCCATTCACTTGAGTCTATGGGAGTGCTGCTCCAGCATCCAATCATCTTTGACAAGGGTGATGGAAGAAGAGCTAGTTTTTATACCCCACTCTTCACTACCTAAAGGAGTCTTGAAGCAGCTTCCAATCGCCTTCCTTTCCACTCCCCACAACAGACACCCTGTGAGGCTGAGACAGTTCTGACAGAACTGTGACTGACCCAAGGTCACCCAGCTGGCTTCATGGGGAGGAGTGGGAAATCAAACCCAGTTCTCCAGATTAGAGTCTGCTGCTCTTAACCACTACACCAAGATGGCTCTGGAATGTTGGAGCGAAACACAGCAGGACAGCAATTTAGTTCTGCCTCAGGGAGAGAGCAGTGAGAGCTCAATGAGAGCAGTGAGAGCAGACAAACTTAAGAGTAGCTCTGCTTGGTAGTGAGGAAGAGTGGTTTGGCTCTACTTCCGACAGAGAATAAAGTACCCAATTGTTAGGCCTGTCTCTGGCAATGAGTAGACCTTGTGCCATTTAGTCTGACTCTTGGGAGAGGACAGGCTGGTGTGGGGGTAGAATCCTGTGTGTTTCTTGGGATTCAACCTACTGGCTAATTGCTAAAGAACTGTTTATGCTCAGAAGTATTAAAGAAAATTGAAACTACTCTCTAAATTGACATGCCTCACTCTTTTGTCTATCTGGAGACCTGTGCTGCTGATTTGTTCCTTGAAACCTACTTGTAAATAAATAAACCTTTTTTGTTGTTAATATATGATTGCTGCCTCAGTGACCTCCATATTCTACTTGTACACCACAAAACTTACCTCACAGTAGCGAACCCAAAGCTCAGGCATTTGCTCCCTTTAAAACACCTGGAATCAGAGGGGAAGGTTTATAGTTTAAAATAAACCTGGTTTCCCCAAAATCATAGGAGGCTGTGTGAGTATCCTCAGTTGATACAAATGGCCTGTCATACATACAACAAAGATTGTCACCATATATGGAATAGAAAATGCCAGATGTTCAGGATGGATCAGAAAAGGAAGAGGCACTAGAGATCATATTGGAAATTCACTTTGTCTACTGGAGTGTATGAAAGAATTTCAGAAGAAAATCATATTGTGTTTCATAGATCTGACTGTGTAGATCATGAACAAGTATACTTGGTTTTAAAATAAATGGGTGTGCCATAACCTCTGATAGTTTCGATATGCAACCTGTACTCTGGACAAGAGGCTAGAATGTGGAGAAACAAAATGGTTTCCAATTGGCAAAGGTGTCAGACAAGGATGTATTTTATCTTCCTATCTCTTCAATCTGTATGTCGAATTTATCATGAGGAAAGGTAGATTAGATTTGGATAAAGGCGGAATGAGCATTGATGGAAGGAATATTAACAATCTGAGATATGCAGAGGGCACCACATTACTGGCAGAAAACCATGAAGACCTGAAACTACTCCTGCTGAAGCAGAAAGTGCCAAAGAGGGATTACAGCTGAACATCAAGAAGACCTTTCCCTGGATTTAACAGCCTAAAGGCCATGCATCCTTAAAATAAATTCAGTTTGTCGAATGTACAGAAATTATATAGCAAAAATAAAGCAATGTCCACCATGCAATTTTTTAGTTTGCAAGAATATAAGAATTTCCATTTCTGAACATCAGGAATGCTTGTCAAATGTCTAATCCAGGGAGTAATATATTTATCATGGGACTTTTAAAATAGCAACAATATAAAAAAGTATGAAAAATGCAATCCGGTAGGTGAGAACAAAAAACACATATGTGGTTTTCTGAAGGAGTATTTTTTTATCATCCCATTATTTCAGCTGAGTTAAAAGCATTACATTGACCTAATTATCAAATAATAAAAACAAGATTGGAGAGTAAAAGCATCCTTAAACATAACCTCATAATGTAGAGGAGAGCATTTACTTTTAGCAAACCCCAGTCCTGTTTTAAAATTGTATAAAGATTCTGTTTAGCAGTGGTTTCCTTATTAAAACCAGCTTTGTAAACGAAGCCTAATTTTAACTCAGATTTCCACTCTAGCCTACATAAAAGTCTTGAGGAAGACCAAGCTCCAGCTGAATTACTAACGAGGTGATATAATGAGAAAGAAGAAGACATTTGCAAAAAAATTCAGTAAGATTGCATCAAATAATTGCAGGGGGCCAGTAACCCATGCTGAAATACCTCAGAGTATTATTGGCAAAACTGCTGCATAGTAAATTTTTTGAAGGGCTGGTATATATTGTGTCCCTTTAGAGTAAAAAAAAAACAATCTCAAGGTAGATAACGATGAATGCAGCTTCTGAACAACCAATTTAATATGCACGGTCCATGAAAGATTATACTTTAAATAAACTCAAAGACATTTTAAATGACTGACAAAGTCAATACTATTGCCTTCAATTTTCCAGGGTTTCTTGACCTTTTTATTCTTTGAAAAAAATAACTATTTTCAAAGAAGTCAACAGAAATCCTTAATCAATTTTCAAAATCCTATAGAGGTACAACTTAACAGAACAAGGTCATCTGCATAAAGAAGCACAGAAATAGAATGACCTTGAACAGAAGGATGACTAGAAAGCTTAGCCTTAGGAATAAAATAATTGAAATATAAATTTAAAAGAAACAGGGCAATAACACATACCTGTCTAATGCCCTTACCAATTTTATAGGCTGCAACAAAGGAGAATTTCTTGAGGGGAGTATGTAGACAAGGTTGTCAGAGTAAAGATTTTTGACTATGATTAATAGTATATCAGGAACTGATATAAAATGAAATTTATTCCACATTAAATTATGTGGTATGGAATCAAAAGCCTGATAAGATCCATAAATGCAGCAGATTTGTGCAATAAAGATAAAATAAAGCAATAATGTATACATGAATGTTTTCTTCTAAAAATAAATTGTGCTGGATTCAAGATGCCATGTTTGTCCATCCACCTGGACAGTATATTTGAAAGAAAATGGGTACAGATTGTGCCAATTATAGATAGTAAGTTAACTGGATGATAATTTGCTGGAATCCCTAACTGAAAACTTAAATGTTCCTTTACCTTCCATTTTGATCTCCATGATATATACTAGGAATAAGGCCCATTGTGGAAATAAATACAATGAGCTCTAGAAAGAGGCTCTTGGAGAGTGCCAAGGCCTTGGGCACTCAGCGTCAATGTGCTGTGGTGACCTCAGCAGGGTATAAAGACACAGAGTCCACCATTTTCTCCAGAGGAACTGCTACCTGAAGAGCAGTTGTAATTTTCAGTGATCTCCAGCCCTCACCTGGAGACTGGCAACAATTGTTACCCAGAAGGAAATGGCTGGTTTGGAGGGTGGAGTTTATGGCATTGTACCTGTCTGAGTTCCCACCCCTCCTCAAACCTCACTCTCTCCAGGCTCCACCCCCAAATCTCCATGAATTTCCCAACCTGGAGTTGGCAACCCTATCTCCTTCCCAGCCAAGCATCAACCTGCCATTAACTGCCCCTCTGATTTCAGCTTTGCATCTCCTCCCACCTCCCTTCTGGAGATCAGCTGTAATTCTGAGTGATTTGCACCCGTCTCCTGAGATTGGGAACAGTGGTTCCCCAGAAAGGAATGGCTGGTTGGGAGGGTGAAGTCTATGGCACTGTACCTGTCTGAGGTCCCAGCCTATCTCCTTCCCAGCCAGTCATCAACCTACCTTTATTTCCCCCTCTCTCTTCAGCTTTCCATTTCCCCCACACACCTGCAGCCTCTCCCGTGCTCTGAAGCCCTGACTGCCACAGAGTCAACCATTTTCTCCAGGGGAACTGATCTCTGCCATCTGGAGAGCAGTTGTAATTCTGAGTGATCTCCAGCTGTCACCTGGAGATTGGCAACAATGGTTTCCCAGGAGGAAAAGTCATCTTTCTCTGCAATGGGGACCAAAGCAGCTTACATCATTCTCCTCTCCCCTTTTGATTTACACAACAACCCTGTGAGGTAGGTTAGGCTGAAAGTCTGTGACCGGTCCAAAATCACCCACTCAGCTTCTACAGCAAGAACCTGGATCTAGCAGAACCTGCTTTGAAGCACTGACTGCTACGCCTAGGGCAGCCAACCTCCAGGTGGAGCCTGAAGATCACCAGGTATCACAACTGAACTCCAGACAACAGATCTACCCCGCCCCCAGAGAAGATAACTGCTTTAGAAGGTGGGCTGTATGGCATTCTGTTCAGCTGAGGCCTCTCCCCTCCCCAAACCCTGGCCTCCATAGACTCTTCCGGAAAATCTCCAGGAATCTCCCTACCTGGAGCTGGCAACCCTAGACTCAGGACTGGCCCCAATGAGTTCCTCTCAAAGGCCTACAAAGAGTTTCCGTCCTTTGTCTGAACCAAGCTTGGTTTGCTTACTGTGGCGAAACCGGCTCCAGTTTACCACTCAGCTGTTTGCCTCCCACCCTTGTCCCGTGTGCATATTTCACTCCTTAAATTTGCTGCCACGACTCACTGAATCATCACTGCCTTTTTAGAGGGACAGTGAGACCCCTGTGGCCGAATCTCCATGTTTGGAGATGGAATCCCCAATCTTTGGGGGATCCCTGGAAAGTTGGCAACCCAAGGGTCTGGCCTTTCCTTGCCTCCTTGGGCTACCCCCCCTTTGTTATTGTGCAGTGTGGGGGAGACTATGTGGTCAGAGCACAACACAGATTATTAACACAAATAAAAGAGTTTATCTAACTATTTACACAGTTATGGGGCGCACACACACTGTAGGAGTAAGTACACACTATGAACCAGCAGGGCATAAACCCACAGGGGTTAAATGCTATCCTCTTTCCCTACACACCGGCCTCTGGCTCTCTGCTTTAGCCTCTCTCTCTCTGGCCCAAGAGAGCAGGGAACTTCCACTCATTTCCCAGTCTAGCCAACTAGAGTGGCTGAATTTCTGCTGCCTCCAAGGGTTCACCCACATCTCTGGCTTGTGGCCTGGACAGCCTGGTCAGCACAGGTAGCAGGAGCCTTTCCTAACCTCCTGTAGGATGAAGACAGCCTCCGCCCTAGATGGGCAGCCGTCTATATTGATGCTGCCCTGTTGGGACAGTCCCTGTTTTCCCGCCCTTTTCTGCCTTGGGGCAGCTGGGAAATGTAATCCAGCAGATGAGGAAGGCCATTCAACCCATACTCCTATAGGCCCCTCTCTGGAACTACAGCTCAATTAAATCTTATGGCAGAACATTTTAAACAAACAACCACAGACAGCAGCCCAGCAGCCATCTTACAAACACAAGTAACTGCCATTTCATTACACCTACCAACAGCCACTGAGGGAAAAGTTAAGTCCCACACAGCAGGCAAGCAGAAGAAGCATCTTCATCAAGAGACAAAGCCATTTGCTAGGAACTCTGACAGAGAAGAGTGGCTGAAAGGGAAGTGGGCGGGGAAGAGGAGCAGACCCAGCACCTGGTAAATGGCATGCGAGTACTCTTGAGTGGTGGCTGGCAGGCCAATGTCTGAGGGAGGGCTGGGTCTGGGGTTTACAGCCAATGGAAGTGCATGGAATCTTGCCACCCCAAGTCAGCTTTATATATAAGGAGAGATTCTTGTAAGGAAAAATGTGAACCATTATTTTATTATTCACCATTGAGAAAAACAGGTTGCTTAGCTGTAACTGATGATCTTCAAGTGGTCATCTGTGCATTCACACCTCTGGGATATTGTGCACCTGCACCGACCCCGATCGGTATTGTAGAAAACTAAAGGGATTTTCGCGCCCGCTCCCCGGTCACGTGCTGGGTTCCAGTGCGCATGACCCAGGGGAGGGGCACGACTGTCCCACCAGTTCCTTCTGACCGCTGCCCCCAGTCACAAAATAAAAGGAAAGGACTGAAAGCAGAGGGGAAGGAGGGTGGGTGGTGCGAATGCACAGATGACCACTCGAAGATCATCAGTTACAGCTAAGCAACCTGTTTATCTTCTTCATGGTCTCTGTGCATCACACCCCTGGGAGACTAAAAAGCAATAATGACCTACCTGGAGGAGGGTGCTGAAGGTCCTAAACATGAGCCGCCTGGAACACAGCCCGTCCCACCACCATACGCTGATGAAGACGAACATCCAGGGCGTAGTGCTTCACAAATGTGTGAGGAGTAGCCCAGGTCGCTGCATTGCAGATGTTACCAAGCAGCGCACCTCACAGAAAGGCCATGGATGTCGCAATCACCCGAGTAGAGTGTGCTTGTAGCAGGCCGGGGAGAGGTTTCTTGGCGAGCAAGTAGCCGAGCTTGATCATCTCCACGATCCATTTGGACAGACACTGAGAGGACAGCTTCTTTCCCTGCATGGGCAATGCGTGAAAAACAAAAAGGGCCGGAGTCTTCCTGAAGGGCCGAGTTCTGTCCAGGTGGAAGAGCAAAGCTCTCTTTACGTCTAAGGTGTGCAGACAATGCTCCTCATCATTCCGAGGTGTTGTAAAAAACACAGGGAGCACAATGTCCGCTTGCATATGGAACTCTTTTAGCAAAAAAGAGACATCTGGGGCCAAAGTAACACCATCATAATGAAAGGTTAAGTAAGGAGAGTCACAGCGAAGCACTGACAGCTCACTCATCCTCCTGGCCAAAGTAACAGCTACCGGGAAGGCAGTCTTCCAGGAAAGGAGTTGTAGACTACAGGTAGCCATAGGTTCAAAGGGCTTCCCCATCAACTTGTTGAAAATCAGGGGAGGTCCCAAGCTTGCAAGGGGCCCTGAGATGGAGGGAAGAGGTACCTAAGCCCCTTCAGGAACTGCTTAGTACATGGATGAGAAAAAACAGAGTGTCCAACTACCACAGGGTAGTTGGCTGAAATGGCTGCTAAATACACCCACAGCAAAGAACAACTGAGACCTAAATCTAAATGTGATAACAAAAACCCAAAAATCGTCATCAGGTCAGTGGGAGGATAGCTCCAATGAGTGGAGGTAAGTTAAGAAGGTCTTCCACTTCCCAGCATAGGAAACCCTAGTGGAAGGCTTACGACAATTCAGCAAAACATGGTGTACTCTGTCTCTAAGAGTGGCTAAGGCAGCGGTTCTCAACTGGTGGGTCACGACCCCTTTGGGGGTCGAACGACCCTTTCACAGGGGTTGTCTAACACCATTGGAAAACACATATTGTTTTTGTGATTAATCACTATGCTTTAATTATGTTCAATCTGTAACAATGAAAATACATCTTGCATATCAGATATTTACATTACGATTCATAACAGTAGCAAAATTACAGTTATGAAGTAGCAACGAAAATAATTTTATGGTTGGGGGTCACCACAACATGAGGAACTGTATTAAAGGGTTGCGGCATTAGGAAGGTTGAGAACCACTGGGCTAAGGGATCTCCCATGCTGTAAGCTTCAGGTGCGGAATGTCATGATGCAGCACTTGATTCTCCTGAGCCAGGAGAAGATCCAGTACCGGCGGGAAATGAACAAAGGAGCCCTTGGAGATGTGAAGGAGCGTGGGGAACCAGTGTTGTCTGGGCCACTAGGGAGTCACTAGAATGCAATGCAGCCTTTCCCATAGTATTTTGGCTATCGCCTTGGTGAGAAGGGGAAAGGATGGGAAGAGGAACAGGTATTTGTGCTCCCACAAGTAAAGGAGACCATCTCCCAGAGAAAGCGAGTCCTCCCCTGCTCTTGAGAAAAACAGGTGACATTTCTTGTTCTTTTGCATTGCAAAAACATTGACATCCGGATGACCTCACTTTTGGAAGATTGGCAGGAGGTACGTCTAATTGATCTCCCATTCGTGCCACGACACACACCCTCTGCTCAGGAAATCTGCCTGCACATTGAGGATTCCTGGTAAATAGGCTGCCACTACGAATGTGCCCCATGACTGGCACTCGATCCAAATGTCTGTGGCCAACCGGCATAGGCATCAGGACACTATCCCGCCCTGACGGTTGAGATGGCAGAGCGCCGTGGTGTTGTCTGTGAACACTGCCACTACCTATTGCTGCACCAAGTGACGGAAGGATCTCAGGGCATACTGAATAGGTAGTAACTCCAGATAGTTGATATGATGATGAGTTACCTGAGGTACCCACTGAGCCCCTACAGAGAGTCCTTGAAGGTGCGCTCCCCACCCCTAGAGAGACACATCCGTGGTCAGGGTTAGTCCTGGGTTCGGAGGGTGCAATGGAGCCCCTGTCAACAGGTTCTGACGGTCTTCCCACCAACGGAGGGAGGCTAACACAGATTCCGGGAGAGTAAAATGCTGAGACTGAGACTGCCTCTGAGGGTGAAACTTCTGGACAAACCAAAGTTGTAACAGTCTCATCTGAAGTTTGGCAAAGACGATGACTGATGTGGTCGCTGCCATAAGTCCCAACAGCCGCTGTATCTATCTTGCGGATACTGTCCTCCGGACTTTGAAGAGGGTGACGAGAGAAACAATGTCCTCTGCATAGACTCAAGTCCAGGACTGCACCGATAAATTGAACCCGAGTAGAGGCGTGAGCATTGACTTCTTCAGATTTATGCGCAGCCCCAGAGCTGCTAACGTATTGAGGGTCAAGGTGATATGATCGAGTAGGGTCATTTTTGAAGTTGCTACCAGCAACCAATCGTCGATGTACGGGAAAATACGAACCACCATCACCTTGGGGAGACAAGGGGTGCTGTTGAAAGCCCAAAAGGAAGGGCTTTGTACTGAAAATGTCTCTCGCCCACAGCGAAATGGAGGAACATTCTGTGAGAGGGATGGATGGAGACATGAAAATAAGCATCCTGGAAGTCCAGAGTCACTATCCAGATTCCTTCTTCCAGAAGGGAAGAATAGATTGCAATGTTGTCATATGGAATTTTTTGTAAACTATGTATTAGTTCAGATTTCTGAAGTCCTTGATGGGGTGGAGGCCGCTGTCATTCTTGGGGACCGTGAAATAATGGGAATAGAACCCCATATGATGGTGAAAGAACGGGACCAGTTCTATGGCATCTTTGAGAAGGTTTTTTATTTCTTCCAGAAGTGATGGCGACCCTGGAGTGTGAATAAAGGTGGAGCTGTCTGGAAGGAGCAGGAACTCTATGTGATATCCCTCCCGAATCACAGAGAGAACCCACCGATCTGAAGTTATTCATTGCCAGATCTCCAGGTATGGGGATAGGTGGGTGGACGGAAGGAGTGGCGGACTGCAGTTCTGGGCCTTGGACCTAGGTTGTGAAGCTGATGGAAGCTTGCCCTTGGACCCATAGGGATGGGAGGAAGTATTTGAGGATCTCTGCCACTGTCTTTCAGGAGACGACTTGAAAGACGGCCTGCGAGACCAAGATTTATTCCAGGATTTTCCTCTAGATTGCCTGGCGGCTGCAGTAACTCCCAAGCTGCGAGACGTCTTACGACTTTTGTCCAGGTCCTGTAGAACCAAATCTGTGGTGGAACTGAAAAGACCATCACCTTCAAAAGGAAGATCTTCAATGATCAGTTTGGTGTCCTGTTGCAAGGAGGTGGCAAGCAACCAAGTGTGGCATCGTAAGGCTACCGTCGATGTGAGGGTCTTAGGTGCCACATCTAAGTTATGCTTGGCGGCATTGAGGTGATGCTTAGCCAGAAAAGAAGTTACTTTTTTCCCATTATAGAGAACAATGGAGGGAATGGGGGCAACCTGTTTGGGGGCCCATAAAATTGGACCCCCTGGTGCAATGTTCTTGAAACATGGTGGGTATCTTGGGGAGAGGCTCCATCAGCTACCCTGTGAGTTTGGAGCCTCTCCCCCAAACCCCTCCCCTCCAGCCCCCAGAATATACCCTATGTTTTCACCATTGATTTCAATGGCCCATAGGATATAATGGGGCCGAATTGCCACCAAATTTCTTTCATTCCCTCCTTTCCTTCTCTCCTTTTCCTCTTTCCCTCCTTCTTCTCTTCTCTCTTTCTTTCTTTCCCACCTTCTTCTCTTCTCTTTATTCCTCCTTTCCCTGTTTCCCTCCTTCTTCCCTCTTTTTCTTTCCCTCCTTTCTTCTCTTTCTTTCCCTCTTTCCTTCCTTCTTTCCTTCTCTCTATTCTCTCTCTTTCCTTCCCTCTTTCCTCCTTCTGTGGCCCAACTCTAGTGAGAAGGAGTTTAAACTTTAAACCCCTTCTCTCTTAGCTCCCCCACCCAGGCCAGCTTTTGAAGATGCCTCCCCCCCTTTTGCTTCCCCTTCTGACATCACTTCTGGTGATGTCAGGGGGCGTGGCATATGTTAATAGCCTAATAGCTCATTAGCATACCATGACCCTCCCCTGGTCATGCGCACTGGAGCCTGGAATGTGACTGGGGAGCAGGCGCAAAAATCCCTTTAGCTTTCTACAATACTGATCAAGGTCGGCGCAGGTGCACTATATCCAAGAGATGTGATGCACACAGACCACAAAGAAGATCTACATCTCACTATCAGATCCATTAGGTACCTCCAATATCTGATAATATGTGAGCATTTGATTTATCCAGCACTGCCTGAATACATGTCATGACATCTAAATTAGTATGACATGATGCACATTTCGAATACAGAATTTACTTATAGAATCAAATATTTTTTTGTAAGTCTCAGCAACCAAAAAAGTTTGAGTAGCTTAGCAGATTGTTGTCCAACAAAGAATTATTCATACTGTGCATATTTTCCACCTGTTCCTTATTTACTGTTTTCTTGGGATTTATGATTTCAAATAGTTTGTATGGGTCATTTTGAATTGCCTGCAAGACAAACTTAGACTTAACTTTTGGTGCATCCATCATACTCTCCAAGACATAATTTATAAAGGAGTCTAAATTTATCTGTATTGCATTAATATCTGATCAGAGGTTATTTATAAATTCAAAGTCTTAGGTAGAGAGACTACTGGATCTGATTGCAAGATCTGAAAACTCTCTGACAAGGGGAAGAAAAGTTATTCTTCAATCTTCTCTTGTTTGGGGCTAGTAGCCCCCGTAATTGCTTTCTTATTTGCACATTTCCTGCCCATCCCAAATAAATAAATAAACGTTATTTTTTTAAAAAATTGACTAACCCTGCACTTGCTTTTCCCTCTTTCCTCTTCCTTCCTCTTCTACCCAATACATTCAGTAAATCTAAGACTTTTTTCTTCCTCTCATAAATTAGCACACCAAGTAAATTAACACACCAAATGAATCTTCACACAGAGAAGAAAAAAGAAAGGAAAAGAAAAATGAAAGGTGGAAAAGAAAGCAATCAGTGTCAAGATTCTTCTGCCAAGCCTCCCCTCCCATGCTTAATTAAGCAAGGGAGGGGGAAGAAGAAACAAAAGGGAGTTAATGCTGCCAAGCCCAAACACAGCCAAACACCACCAAACTCAGACAACAGTGTAACAGCCAATAAACAACTGTAGAAGAGGCAGAATGACAACATGAAAGAGATAACAAGCTAGGCTAAAATAGATAAAATACTCCCCCCCCCGGATATGGACCACAAGATTAAGGTGTCTGACAGTATCACACTGGAAACATCAAGAAGTCAAAAGTAAGAACTACTGTGGAATTACACAACTTTAAGTGTGAAGATGATGAAATTTAAATTGTTCAAGATTTTCTATTCCTTGGCTCTATCATCAACCAAAACAAAGACTGCACACAAGAAATCAGAAGGTGATTGAGACTGGAAATGCAGCCATGAAGGAACTAGAAAAGATTCGTAAGTGTAAGGATGTGTCACTGGTGCCCAAGGTCAAGTTAATTCATGCCATAGTATTCCCCATTACTATGTATGGGTGTGAAATTTGGACAATGAAGAAAACTCACAGGTAGAAAGTACCTTCTTTTGAAATGTGCTGCTGGAGGAGATGTTTACAAGTACTATAGACTACCAAAAAGACAAATAAGTAGGTTCTAGGTAAAATCAAGCCTGAACTGGAAGGAAAGATGACTAAACTGAGGCTATCATACTTTGGGCATATTGTGGGAAGACAAGACTCATTGGAAAATACAATAATGCTAGGAAAAGTTGAAGGCAGCAGGAAAAGAGGAAGACCCAACATGAAGTGGATTGACTCAATAAAGAAAGCCACAGCCCTCAGGTTGCAAGACCTGAGCGTTAGGACATTTTGGAGGACATTATTAATTCATAGAGCCACCATATATTGGAAGTGAAGGCATTTAACACACATAAACATCTGATGAAGTAGTCAACAGCTTTTATGCATCAACAGATGAACATGACTAACCTTGAGGAATGTATTATGTCTCATAACTCTTGTTCTGTCTTACAGCACTCCCATCTTCATTTATGATATGTTTGGAATCATTTTAATGTTAATATCTAGCATATTTCCTCACTTCATTTAAAAGGTTCCTTAAAGCCTACATTTTACCTGGTTTCTTTTAAACTTCTTTTTTATCGTCTATGTTAACTGAAAATAAGATAAAAGCAAACTCATCTTCTGTAATATATACATTACTAGGAGTAAGGCCCATTGTGGGAAGAAATACAACGAGCTCTAGAAGGAAGCCCCAGGTGAGTGTCCCGACTGTGGCTGGTGGGGCAGCAGAGGGAAGGGGAAAATAGAGGGAGGCAAGCCATGCTTATTTCCTCTGCTTAGATATAAGGCAGGGCTGTCTCAAGTCATTTTGCTGCCTCAAGTGGGTAGTATGGGAGGATAGCCTCATGGTAACAGGCATGGTTCCCTCCACCCCTGATTTAAGTTGATTTGGGATTATGCAGTGGCAGCTAAGGTAGAAAACCACCTCCTCCTATGCCATGTCTTCTGGGTTCCAAGGGTCTGGAAAGCAGTTCCATAGGGAGTTACAGGGTTGCCAACTCTGGGTTGGGAAATACCTGTAGATTTGAGGGGTAGAGCCTGGGGAGGGCAGGGTTTAGTGTGTGGAGGGACCTCAGCAGGGAAGCGGCGCTCAAGGAAGCGATGGTCCGCCCTCTCTTGAAAAAACCATCCCTGGACCTGGCTGAATTGGCCAACTATCAGCCGGTGTCCAATTTGCCCTATTTGGGCAAATTAATTGAGAGGGTGGTGGCAATTCAGCTGCAGAGCTTTATGGATGACACTTCCATGCTAGACCCGTTCCAGTCCGGCTTTCAGCCAGGTCATGGGACGGAGATGGCACTGGTTGCCCTCACAGATGACCTCCGGAGGCATCTGGATCGAGGCGGCACGGCAGTACTGATGTTGTTGGACCTGTCGGCAGCATTCGACACAGTCGACCATCAGTTGCTGACCCACCACCTCGCCAACGCGGGGATCCAGGGGCTTGTCTTGCAATGGCTTGTCTCCTTTCTCCAGGGTCAGGGACAGAGGGTGGCGATAGGGGAACAGATGTCCCAGAGGCACCCGCTGGTTTGCGGGGTTCCTCAAGGGGCAATGTTATCCCCGATGTTATTTAACATCTATATGCACCCCCTTGCCCAGATCGCCCGGAGACACAGGCTAGGGTGTCATCAATACGCAGATGACACCCAGCTATATCTGTTGTTGGGTGGCCGGTCTGACTCTACCCCAGAAGCGCCCACTCCAGGATGTGGCGGGCTGGCTTAGGCTGAGCCGACTGAAATTGAATCCAATGAAGACAGAGGTCCTATGCCTGAGTCGGAGTGGGTCGGGGGTAGGGATCCCACTACCGGCCTTCGGTGAGGCGCCATTGGTGCCAGCGCCGAGGGTCAGAGCTTGGGAGTGCTCCTGGATGCCACTTTAACAATGGAGGCTCAAGTAGCAGCCACTGCCAAGGCAGCCTTTTACCATCTTCGGCTGATTAGACAGCTGGTTCTCTTCCTCAAACGCAATGACCTGGCAACAGTGATTCATGCTATGGTCACCTCAAGATTGGACTACTGCAATGCTCTCTACATGGGGCTGCCCTTGTCCCAAATTTGGAAGCTGCAGCTAGTGCAGAATGAGGCGGCCAGGCTGTTAATGGGTCTCCCTATACAAGATCACATCCAGCCTGCGCTGAAGGTGCTGCACTGGCTGCCAATAGCATACCGGATTCGTTTCAAGGTGCTGGTTCTGACCTTTAAAGCCCTATATGGTCAGGGGCCTGTCTACCTGAGGGACCGCCTTTCCCTGCATATCCCCTAGAGAGCACTGAGGCCAGGATCACAGAACCACCTGACTGTCCTGGGCCCGAGGGATGCCAGACTAGTGATAACCAGAGCCAGGGCCTTTTCAGTGGTGGCTCCATACTGGTGGAATGAGCTCCCGGAAGATCTCAGGGCCCTGCGGGACCTTCTACAGTTCCGCAGGGCCTGTAAAATGGAGCTCTTCCACCAGGCTTTTGATTAGGGGGCGCCACTGATGAAAAAGGCACTGATGAAAGAGGCACTGAAAACGGAACATCCTATGGACCTGGTTATGGCGTTGGATTTGCGGCCCGCATGACTGGGAGTGTGATTTAGGATTTGCTGCCCACCTGACTGGGAGTATGATATAGGAATCGCCTTTTGCTACACTAGCACCTTATGTAATCTTTGTTTAACGAATTTTATTGTATGGACTGTATTTTATAGTTTTATGACATTTTAACTATTGTACACCGCCTTGAGCCAGTTCCTGGCTAGGCGGGATATAAATCGAAATAAACAAACAGGGGAGTGGTGGTACAGGGGAGCGGTGGCGCAGTGGGTAAAAGCCCCTGCATAACTATAACATCTGAACTGCCAAGCTTTGTCAGTTCTAGCCCCGCGCTGGTGTGAGCAGCCAAGCCTTGTCCCTAGCTCATCGTCCACCCAGCGATTCGAAAGCTTCAGCGAGTAGATAAATTGGGGACCACCCACTAGGGGTGGGCACACCAACCCCCTAGGGAGGTGTTAGCTGCTGTGGGATGACATCTGCTGCGTTGTGAATCCGGAAGATGAAAAATCTGTGTCGGCATTTCCTGCAGTGGAGCGAATCGGCCAGGCGGTGGCAGTGTGACAATGCAGCATCACGAGTCCTGACGTCATCAGCCAGCCAGCAGAAGAAAAAACGCCGTTGGTTCACGTCTGATTCAGCCTGCAGACAAATCCTCCCAAGTGGCTTCAGTGTGTGCTTAATAATTATATGTGTGTTGTCTCCCCTATTCCCCCATGAATATTGTTAGTCCATTGTCAAAACTGAATAACTGTGAATCACTTTGAGCCCAGAAGTGTGTGGGAAAAAGCGATCAATAAATCTAAAAGTAAATAATTATTATTATTAAATAAATAAATAAGTATAATGCCATAGAGTCCATTGCCCAAAGCAGCCATTTTCTTCAGGAGAACTGAACTTGGAGACCTCCAGGTGCTGCCTGGAGGCTGGCAATACTAAGGCGAGGGCCAGACCTGTAGATTTGAGGGGTAGAGCCTGGGGAGGGCAGGTTTGGGGTGTGGAGGGACTACAGCAGGGTATAATTCCATAGAGTCCACTGCCCAAAGCAGCCATTGTAATAGCTGAGAAATTTTCTGTAGGGGAAATGATGTGCTGTGGCTGGGGAACAGAGTGATTTCTGGGAGATCTCCAGGTCCCACAGGGAAATTGGCAACTCCAGTGACCATTTAAGAAAAGATTGGGATATGTATTTTGGCAACTCCAGTGACCGTTTAAGGGAAAATTGGGATATGTATTTACCCCAGGACACATTCAATGATTCCCAACAGCAAACTGTTTAGAATGTTAGAGGCAACAGCCAATCAGGCCGCATATGCAAATGACCTCTCTGTTCTGATTGGCTATTGGGGGGAGAGGAACAGCTAACTGTTTAAAATATTGGAGGTGAGACTCAGGCAACGCAGCCAGTGGATAAGGACAGCTTCTGAGTTGGATCCAACTGATTTGGGAGTTTGCGGAATGTTCAGAAGAATCCATGACCAAAACAGAATTATTATATATAGAGATGATGTAGCAGTCTATTCAGGTGCATGTACAGTTTTTGCATAACAGTACATTCATTCTTTGTAGCCCTGACCGGGATATCACAGCAAAGCCCAATCTCGTCAGATCTTGGAAATTAAGCAGGGTTGGCCCTGGCTAGTAGTTGGATGGGTGACCTCCAAGGAATACCAGGAACAAGACGCAGAGACAGGCAATGGCAAACCACCTCTGAAATGTCTCTTCCCTTTAAAAAAGTCTAGCTTGCCACCTAGTGGTGCATAATGCTAAAAGAGCTAGAACTTCTGGCTGCCACACAATCTCAGGATCTCCTGGTTATACAATACACACTGCCATATGAGAATTATGAATTATTATTATTATTATCATTCTTCATAGTGCACTTGCTTGTTCTCCCTGGTGTTTTTTGTTTGGATTGCAAACCACTTGGTGGAGACTTGCCTTTAATTTTGGCTGGTAAATTTTAAGTACTATATAAATGAAAAGTTAAACAGTACTATAGTCTTTTTCCAAACTGGCTCACAGATGGGCATGCATGAACAGTTCCTGCAGTTCCAGGGCTATGCAATGGTTTTTGTTAACACAGTGGTACCATGCAGAGACCTCAGAACAAGCTCAGACCTATCATTGCCAAAAACTTCTGATGTATCAGTTCTAGGGAAAACTCTAGGGCTAGCAGATAAAATAAGCCTTCCCCTTACTTTCATGTTCAGATTGTTATTCCCAACAATATGTGCTCCAAAAGCAGAGTGCTGCATCATTGGATCAGAGAGGTTATTTCATGGGTCATCTTCTATTTCCTCAGATCTAAAGTTGAAGCTAACTTGAAACGCCAGCATATTTGATTTCGCATTACATTCTTTGGGTGAGGGGGAAGAAGAAAGTAGTACTATGAAGGAAGGACAATAAGATGCCACCAGTATTTTGGTTCCTAGAAATCTAGTCCTTCTCTATTCTCTCCCCGCACATTCCCCTGAGAGCACTGCGTTCGGGGACTCAAAACCGTCTGGTCCCCCCAGCCTACGAGACGCCAGGCTAACAACAACAAGAACCAGGGCGTTCTCCTTAGCTGCGCCGAAATTATGGAATGAGCTCCCGGCTGAGATCCGAGCACTATGGGATCTTCAACAATTCCACAGAGCAATAAAGACTGAGCTCTTCCGCCAAATATTTTGATATGCGGCCACACCAGCACTGCCGCAATAGCACCAGCACAAGCACTTGACATGCTGCCCTACTGGTACCAAGCAACTATAATTTAAAATTGTACATCCTCTCAACTTCGATAATTTCTTATTCCCCGGCATAACATAGTGGTTAAAAGAAGTGGATTCTAATCCGGAAAACAGGGTTTGATTCCCCAGTCCTCCATATGAAATCTGCTGGCTGACCTTGGGCCAGTCACAGTTTGTCCAGAACTCTCTCAGCCCCTTGTATTTCAAAAGGTGCCTGTTGTGGAGAAAGGAAGGGAAGACTTCTTAAGGTAGAAAAAAGCAGGTCATAAAAACCAACTCTTCTTCTTCTTCATTCTTTCTAACAATCCTTAACCTGTGTGTGAGGGGTTTCTGTTTAGATTTATCCTATCTGGTCTTAAAAGCTCAGGGAGGACAGCAGAAGCTGACAGGCAGTAGCTTCCTCAGGCCACCCAGTAAGTTAATGGGTAAGGTGAATTTTGAACTGGGTCCTTTCTGGCTTACATCTCATTTTTTAACTGTTATACTATATTGCTTTTTATTCCCCCTCCCCTCAAGGAAAGATTTTATGAGCTAAATTTAATAAAACAAAATCTTACTTGCATATGATCTCCAGCCAAGACAATTCTTGTATTTTTGTTTGCTAATGCTAGAGGCATGATAGTCTCGCACTCCATGGCCTGTGCAGCTTCATCTAACAGAATATGTGTAAAAAATCCTTTAAAACAAAAACAGACAAAATGTTAACAAGCATGTGATAAAAGTAGTGGTGGTAATCTATCAAAAAATGATACTAATTTCAAACCTAATCAACACAACTGTGGTTTGTCAAATGCCTGATTTTGGCAAGCTCATTTCAGTCAACTTGCCATCCTACCAAAAACAAAAGCTGCACGCATAGTTAAGAAGAATGAACACTTCAGACAATTCAAGAAACCACCTGGTGGGGGTGGGTGGGTTATTCATAAAAATTACCCAGACTTGCTGGAATTTATTTCATATATTAAACTGTTAGCTCTATTTATGGTCAGATATTATGTTATCATTTTTTCTGGCAGACAGACACAATCCAGCTATGTGCTTATCAGACTCTTTAAAAAGGGGGGAACCTCCTCTGCCCTGTGAAAAACGCTGTTCAGAAACAAAGCAAAATGTGTGTGGAGGGGTTAGAGACGTCACACAAGAGGGATGCACAGAGAAGCATAAATCTCATCAAAGTGTTCAATTACATCAGTAGCAATGATACAATCATTAAAGCATAATTAATTAAAAACACACCCTGAACTATAGCTTTGAATTGAAGCTCTGGACATTTTTATCTTCCATTAAAACATTTATCTGCAACTGCAAATAGTTATACTGGCTTTTATGCAATGTGTGTATTTGTATGTGACACATATACTTGCTACATGCATTTACTGGGAAGCCATGGCCAGTCTGCGCTTCCTACCATTTACATATATGTAATCACACAAATTTATGCACACTCATCACACATGAAATCATGTACATGGTTTTTCTATATGGAAGTGATAACAGTGTACGAAAAGTGAAACAATTCTAGGTCCTCTTTAGAAGTTTTAAAACACTGACATTGTTAATGTGGAAATTAACATACACACAAAATGTGGAACACACATACACACAAAAGAGAGAATCTGCTGTTGCCACTGTATCAAGTAATTGCATGATTTACACATGAAACATTTGTACATGGCTTCTCAAATAATGAAAATTCAGTGTTCTTAAACATATTGATAAACCAAGTCTTCGAAAGGTACAGCAAAGCATGTGAAGCATATTGTTCAAAACAAAACATTTCTGTATTCCTTTCCCATGAAAGCATTCAAAACAGACTGATACAAGTAGATGCTCAAAAGAATTACTTCATGCTATCAGAGATTTTCTTTCAAGAAGTATGAGTGGGGATGTTTGCCTTTGTCTTCCTTATCTGACAGGCACAATCAAGTTTAGGAAGGAATTCTCCTTAAATTCGTATAAGGAGATGATCCTGAGTCTTCTCGTAAAATCTGGCATTACTCTCTCATCCGATATAGCTGAATAACTTTAACACTCAACCTAAGGGCAAGCATTAAATTTACTTTTTAAGGCCCTGTACTATTGTGGGGAAAGGATAAAAATGAACATTATGTCCCTGTAAGTTTTAAAACAATCATTCTTTTGATCTTTTTTAAAATTTCAGAGAGCTACTTTCTTTTTCCTTATGAACTACAGTATATTTAAAAGGAACAAAAATCAGGATGAAAGTAAGTTTACATTGTACATGACTTTACAATGATGACACTGAACAACCTGAGCATAGTTCTACATACTCAGCACCTTCAACAATCACACAAAACACTGTGGCAGGGTTCATTTATGGCAGAGAAAGGTCACAAGATGCATAAATGCAAAAACAGAGGCACGTGAGTATGCTTCCTCACCAGGTTCAAGATCCAGTTGACATAGATACTGTGAAGTATTTAATGTAACAACTACTACTCGTTGTTTAAGAATGTCTTCCTTCTGGGGCATCTGAAAGGTGGAATGTGTGCTTGAAATCAAACAGTATTGATGCACAACTGGGTGGACAGTCTTTACCCAGCGATTTCTGAAATACACCCTGGAAAGGAAGGGAAAATTTTACTTGCTGAGAAAACACAGATACAATTAATACTTCTCATCTAGTTAATTATTTGTTAGATAATGCAAACCATGGTGGGATGCATTATAGAACCTATTCATTATTAAACTCTTCACATTAAGGACTGCCTAATCCCATATAAACCTACCCAACCACTATAGTCATCTTTGGAGGCTCTGCTTCAGGTGCTCCTGCCATCTGAGGCTAGAAGGGTGGCAACCTGAGAAAGGGTCTTCTTGCTTGTGCTTGCTAAATTCTGGAATTCCCACTCCCTGGAGATTAAATTGTCCCTGTCTATTCATTGTCTTCCACCAGCAAATGAGGACTCTTCTGTTTTGTTTGGGGTTCTCTCACTGATTCTCACTGACCCTCCATCTCCTTCATGCATGTAGCTACAAGAGTTTTTAATTTGTTTAATTGTTCATTACCTTGAGGACCCCTAAGGTGGGTGGAAAGACAGTCTTAAAATGTTTTAAATATACAAATAAATAACTTTTATAAAGCAGAAAACTTGCTGTTCTCTGATAATATCTGAATCATACTCGCAAGCATGAAAGTGACAGCGTAGTGTAGTGGTTAGAATGCTGGACTAGGATCTTGGAGATCTGTATTCAAATCCCCACTGAAATTTGTTCAGTAATCTTGGGTCAGTCACTCCAACCTACCTCTCATAGTTGCTGTGAGGATAAAATGCAGATGGGAGAACCATGAACCCACCCTGAGCTTATTGGAGGAATAGAAGGATAAATATGGGATGGTTGGGAGTATTAAAACCATCAGGTTACCTAAATTCAGTGTCCTGCCTCACTCTAGCCCAATATAAGCAGCATGTTCATTTTTTTCAACCATTTTATAATCCAGTTTTGATACCTTCTTAATCTTAGACAATTTAATTTTAATGATATCATACTATATTATTCTTAGAAAGCTACAGGAATCAAATCCTAATTGGCTAAAATAATTGCAACATTTTAGAAATTACCTGACAAGAATTAAATCATTTATATATCTAATAGCCAAGGGTCCCTCTGTGTGTGGATACTTATTTCTGCAGATCTGGGGCACATGGAGGATAAAGAGGTTTTTCTGCACACTTGGGGTACTCCCCAGGGTTGCAGAAAAATGCAAAAAGTTCTTAAAATTACACAGGGGGGGTTAAACACTGCAGGTTTATGAGAAACTATGAAACCTTTAAAAAAATATTGGGGAGTTTTTTTAAAAAATGACAAAAGGAGCACCTGTAGCTTTTAAAAACCACAGCATTCCAAGCTTGGTTTATGAGAGTAAAAGGCGGGGAGGGTGGAGGTCATTTCCAGGGCTGTTTTGGCCTTTGAGGGAGGACTCGTTGGAGGCAGGTCTGGCAGCAACCACTGCGTGACATGATACCATATGACTTGCATAACTCAGGTAGGCCTGGCTGCTTGCCACTGTTCAACATCAGCCATCCTATGAAAGTCAGTGTGGTATAGTGGTTACAACTTCAAAGTAGGGTCTGTAGGACCCATGTTTGAATTCCCATCTTGCTGTGGAAGCTCACTGGGTGATTTTGTATGGTTACATACTTTTAGCCCAATCAACCTTACAGGGCTATTTTGAAGACAAAAGGGAGGAGAGTGGAATAATGTAAACTGCTTTGGTTCCACATTGTGGAGAAAAGCAGAGTATAAATGAAGTAAATCAATAATAAATATAGCCGAAGATGGGAGACAGATAAAAGGTAAATTGGTGAACAGGGAAGAAGCAGAGAATGAGGTAGGGAATGAGGAGAGGAGGCAGGGGTTGCCAGGAGGGAAAGTGGAAATGATGTGGGAATGGAGATACAGGGGAAATGTGGTATCACCCCTCAACTCGAGAGTTCCTTACTATGCAAGTGAGCCTAGCCCAGTGACTAGCAACACAAAACTGTGCCATAGTTTCCTAGACAGAGAGTGCTCAGGGTGGGGGGAAGCTGAAGACAGAGGAGCAGGTTGGGTAGGAAGAGAGAAGGAAGCAGAAAAAGGGGAGAGGTTATTGGGGCTTTCAGGAAAAGGAAAGAGGAAATACTGGGGGAGGGTGGAATGAGATGCGCCCTGCAAGTCTTTGCAGGTTCCTGCATATTCTATTTGATTTGCCAAATTCAATGTCACAACTATCAGTCACAGGAAGATTTGAGCTGCAGATCCTGTGGAAGCTGAAGAATATCTTTCTGTTGGCAAGCATAGGCCTCTTAAGGCTCAAGGAGCTTTATGAGTTTTCTGCCTTGTTTTACCTCTCCTCACTGTGACTCGTAACAACCCTTTCCACAAACTTTTTCTTCCTGTCAGTAATATTTATCATAGAGACAAAGCACCTATTGCACATAACTCGCAGGCCCTGATTCTTGCTTTGTCCTTTCTTGTGCCTGCTCCCTTGTCCTGCAAACTGACTTGGTTCCTCTGGCCTGACTACATGTTTTCCCCTCTGCACTTGCCTTTTAGAGTTGACCTCATCTAGGCTCTCGAACACATAATTCTGGTCAACTGCCTTTAGGGTTGCCAGGTCCCCTCATTGCTCCAGTGTGGGGATTTGGGGGACAATTTGGGGTGGGTGGGGACACCCCCAAGCCCCACCGCCAAGAGCAACCATCCAGGGCCACCCCATCCTTCCCCTCCTGTGAGATTTTAAGGGCTTCAGCTGATCAGTGGGAAACCTGTGGCCCCCCAATCAGCAGGAGGGCCCTTTAAATCTTTCAGGAGGGGGAGAGAGGGGTTGTCACCGGCTGCACAGTCTGCTCACAAAAAGACCTTTTACAGGGTCTTTTTGCAAGTGGGTGGGGGCTGCGGCACACAGGGCTGATTTCCCAGCAGTGATCCACTGCTTGGGATTTGGGTGTGGGCACCACCGGCCTGCTCTCAGCCAGCCCTGTGTGCCATCGCCCCATTCGCAGCGAGCAGGGCAGTAGGTGTGTGCCTGAATCCCAAGTGGTGAATTGCCACTGGGAAATCAGCCCCATGTGCTGCGGCCCCCACCCCGTTTGCAAAAAGACCCCTTAAAGGGTCTTTTTGTAAGTGGAGTATGCGGCTGGCAGCAGCCCTTATCCCTCCCTCATGAAAGATTTAAAGGACCCTCCAGCTGATCAGCAGGCCAGGTGATCCCTACCGATCAGCTGAAGCCCTTTAAATCTCTCAAGAAGAGAGGGAGAGGGGTGGCCCCAGGTGGTCGCTCTTCCACTACTGGCCAGCTGGCCAGCGGTGGTTTGGAGCTCCCAGAGGACCCCCCACCCACACTTGGGGGCTGGCAACCTTAGCTGCCTTGGCCTAATCATGTCACTGGAACAGGCCTAACTCCATAAATCCAGATCCTCCTCCTTTTCCCTGAATGGTTCTGACCATGGAGGGGGGCACAAAATCCCTCTAATTAATGTGTGATACATGTGTTTTCAAAGAGTAAGAACGTGCATTCCTCAGGTCACAATTCTTTGCCCATTAGAAACAGAGCTGAAAAAAACCTTCTTTGTATGAATTCTGATCTTTAAATCTCTTCCGATTTCTCCTCTCATGAATTAACAAGAGTAATATGGGGAAATGAAGTTTTATGTTTTCAGATAAAATTCCATATTATCAATTTATCTAATTCTCAACATGGCCAAACCTGTGGATACTTATATCCAGAAACTAGAGCCATGAACAGACAAGACCAATCTTTCCACAAACTTGAAAAATGTCTCACAGTTGCAAAAAACCCTGAAAACTTAAAATCCTCCACATAATAGAAACAACACTTCACGAATGTGCATGTTGTGCAGGGACCATGCTAATCTTCTCTGAATTATTCCAATTTTAGTATATGTGCAGCCGAAGGAGGGAGAGAGAGACTATATAATGTCTAACCATGTTTTATAACATTTCTCTTTCCTTCTCTGTTTGTTAACATTGAGCCGATGCCATATGAAACTTTGAGCAGAAGAACATCTGAAAATAACCGGGGTGTGGTAATTCATCTTGAAAATGAGCCATCTAAGTTAAGCTTTTAACTGTTGCTAGCACATTGTGTTTGTATTTTATCTGTTGTGTATGATTTTAACTGTATTTATGGCTGTATGGAAGCCGCCCTGAGCCTACTTTAGGGAGAGGGCGGGGTATGAATTTGATAAATAAATATAAATAAAATTGTTAAGCTTATTTGCCGTAATTAGTTTTAACCTTAGTGACTTATTGTTCAACACTATAGTTATTTCTATTTACATTGCTTTTATTTTGACTATTTGGCAAATTGTACTGTTAGTTCTCCTTTGTTGTTACTGCTATGCCAATAAAGGTGGTGGTGGTGATGGTGATGATGATGAGAAACAACACTTGTTGCTTTAAGAAACCAATGCCCTCACTGGCCATTGCTAAGCAACCACAACTAGGGTTGCCAGGTCTGGGTTTTTATTTTTTTATTTATTTATTATCAAATTTATACCCCACCCTCCCGGCAAAGCAGGCTCAGGGCGGCTTCCAACGACATAGATACAGCTTAAAAACACAATTATTTAAAAATATAGCAAATAAAACCCATACCGACATAAAGTGCTGGCAGCAATTAAAGATTCACTTAGATGACATGCTTTCAGAGGATTTCCATTACCCAAATGTTCTTAGATGTTCTATTGCTCATAGTTCTTATGGAAACAACTCGATGGTAAATCACGGGCCAGGCACTGCAGCAGCTGGGCAATACAACAGTGGCAGCCCCTAATTGAATGCCTGGTGGAAGAGCTCCGTGTTGCAGACCCTGCAGAACTGTGAGAGGTCCCGCAGGGCTCTGATCTCCTCCGGGAGGTCGTTCCACCAGGTAGGGGTCACCACCGAAAAAGCCCCAGCCCTAGTAGCAGCTAGCCTGGCCTCCCTCGGGCCAGGGAAGGTCAACCAATTTTGAGACCCAGACCGTAGTGCTCTCTGGGGTATATAAGAGGAAAGGCGGTCCTGTAGGTATGTTGGACCCTGGCCATAAAGGGCTTTAAAGGTAAGAACTGGCACCTTGAAGCAGATTCGGTATGCTATTGGCAGCCAGTGCAGTGTCTTCAAAACAAGATGGATGTGCTCCCATCTAGAAAGACCCAACAACAGCCTGGCCGCAGCATTCTGCACTAGCTGCAGCTTCCGAATCCATGACAAGGGCAGCCACATGTAGAGAGCGTTACAGCAGTCTAGTCTCGAGGTGACCATCGCATGGATCACTGTCACCAGGTCAGCGTGGTCGAGGTAGGGAACCAACTGCCTAATCAGCCTAAGATGATAAAAGGCCGACTTAGCAGTGGCCGCTACCTGGCCTCCACGGTAACGGAGGGATCCAGGTGCACTCCCAAACTACAAACTTCCGGTGCTGAGACCAGTAGAGCCCCCCCCCCCGAAGACTCACCATGGAGACTTTGGAGGTGGATCTAGGAGAGGGCAGAGTTTGGGGAGGGGGTGGCCTCAGCATGGTACAATGCCATAGAGTTCACCCTTCAAAGCAGCCATTTTCTCCAGGGGAGCTCATCTCTGTCAGCTGGAGATCAGCTGTAAAAGCGGGAGATCTTCAGACCCCACCTGGAAGCTGGCAACTCTAACCACAACAATATCACCAACTTTAGTTGCTGTAGATTTTCTGGGTTGTGTGGCCATGGTCTTGGCATTGTAAGACCTGACGTTTCGCTAGTAGCTGTGACTGGCATCCTCAGAGGTACCTCTGAGGATGCCAGTCAGCTACTGGCGAAACGTCAGGTCCTACAATGCCAAAACTACAGCCACACAACCCGGAAAACCTACAACAACTAATGAACTCCGGCCATGAAAGCCTTCGACAACATAATATCACCAACCTTCAAGCCTTGGTATCAGTCAGTAAAAGGAAGGGTGAGGAGGCAGGTCCTCTCAAAAGCTATTTTGGCCTTTGAGGAAGGACTCATCAGGACCAGGCCTGGCAACAACCACCAGGCTGGGTGACTTGATACCACATAACCTGCATGACTCACCCAGGACTGGCTGATTCCTACTGTTCAACAGAAGCCACCCCGTGAATCCAGCATGGTGTAGCGGTTAGCATTTTACAATAGGGTCTGAGGAACCCTGGTTTGAATTTCCACACTGCCACAGAAACTCATTGGGGACCCTGGGTCAGTCACTCTCTCGCAGCCTGATCTACCTCACAGTGGCCATTTTGAGGATAAAATGGAGGGCAGGAGAATGATGTAAGCTTTGGGTCCCCCCATTGTGGAGAAAATCAGGGTATAAATAAAGCAAATAAATAAATATATTTGAAGATGGGGGACAAATAAAAGGCAAGTTGGTGGGTGGTTGGGAAAGACTGAAGGTAGCAGGGAAAGGCAAGGATATGGGGTTGCCAGGAGAAAGGAAAGAAGAAATAGTGTTAGGAAGGGGTACATTGGGAAAATGGGTTGCCCCCCGCAAGGCCTTGTGGGTCCCCCAGACACATTTGGGCCTGGCCTGAAAGCTAGTATTGCACAACTTGGCCATGGTTTCTCTGAATGCTGGGGGGGGGGAGGGAAAGTTTAAGATGAGGGTCAGATAAAGAGAAGAAGCAGCGATTGGATTTATACCCTGCCCTTCACTTGGAGTCTCAGAACAGCTTACAAACTGCTTTCCCTTCCCCTCCCCACAACACACCTGTGAGGCAGGTGGGGCTGAGAGAGCTCTCTCCAGAACTGCCCTTTCAAGGACAGCTCTTGTCAGAACTATGGCTTGCCCAAGGTCATCCAGCAGCTGCAAGTGGAGGAGTGGGGAATCAAACCTGGTTCTCCCAGGTTAGAGTCCATGCACTTAACCACTACACCAAACTGGGGGACAGATGGGGGACAGATAAAAGGTAAGTTGGTTGGTGGATAGGAAGGAATGAAGGAAGCACGGAAAGAGGAAAGGTTATGGCTCTCTCAGTGAAAGGAAATAGTGAGAGGAAATGAGATTCTCACTGCAAATCCTTGCAGGTCCCCCACGTTATTTTAATATTAGCCTTAATATTCTGGAAAACACCTTGCAAATGGCAACACAGTGGCATTTAACACTCTGGAAGACTGCTAAGATCTATAATACAGCAACAGGTGTCTGTTGGCATTGTTCTCAGAATAAAGTAATTTTCTAATATATATGGAGACCCTTTTAATAATATTGTTAGTAGCACTGTTTCTGTAATATTGAGAATTTAAATTCCTTCTGATCTCAAAATTTTCCTGTTAATATTACTGAAAGCTTGATTTCAGAATCCTAACAAGACCTGATTTTGCAAGTACATATATTGCAAGTACAAATGCTGGTCTTGCTCCTCCATGCCGAGGTTAGAAAAGGGGGCTCAGAGACGGACATAGCATAAGGACATTCTTGCATGCCAGTATCACTAAACTAGGCTGTCCCATGAATAATATCACAACATCACAGAACAATGTACACAGTCCAGAGTACAACTACATCACAAGCACAAAGGAAGAAAAAGTGTACAAAGAACAGATGCTGGTCAGCCAAGATGCTAACTATATACATCGAAGCACATGTATAGGAGTCCTTCCACTCATGGAAAAAGGAGACTGGATCTAATCCAAGACAATTTCAAGAAATTATAACTTTCCTGCAGTATGAAATATTTTCTGTGTTTAAACTCAGTTCCAAAGAGAAAGAAGGCATCATCTCCTTGTGAATTTTGTAATTGTGGAGAGATCTCCCATGAATAGTTGCTCAAGTGGTTAAGATACTGAACTGCAGACTGGAAGGTCGGTCTGATTTGACTGGCTTTCGAGCAAGGGATACATTTACTTTTACCTGTATCTAAGGCAGAGGTAGAATCAAGCAAAACCTTTCTCCAAGTGTCTGTTGTCAGGGATTCCTGCAAATAGGAATAACACATTCCTATGCACAGACTGTATATAGAGGCACTGCAATCATGCAGATTCTAGCAATATACAGGCTTCCGTTTATACTCAGTTGTTTGCCAGCACAACTTCCATGATCATAACAGGCATTTGATTTAGAATTTCCAATTCCAACATTTTCAAAGAATAGCATGAAGGCTATTCCCCAAGTATTTGGACTAATTTACAGATTTCTCACAACACTGCTCTATTTCTCAGAAGAACTCAACTTCAAAAACAGTACAGTCAGGACAAAAGCCGTGACCGCAAGCTTTTGATATTGTCATCATACAGCTAATTTTAGTATGAGCTGCCTTCCTCTCTACTGCTTTCCAGTAATATGTTTTAATTAGATCTAACAGTAAAATCCTTTTTAATGTGTTTTCATTTTTTTGAAGATTATAATACATATTAAAGTTTTGAATTCAGAAACTTCAACAGATTTTGAAAAACTGACAGCCTAATTATTACATAATGCTAGTCACTTTGCTCTTCATTTCTATCTTGAAAGCCTTGCTTTGGCTGCCTATTTATTCCAGGTCCAAGACATAGAACAAGGTGAATGACTAAGTTAGGGGGAGACTTAAAGATCAGGGGCAAGTCTCCAGTTCTGGCTTCCTATGTTTTCATGTGTTTTGAACTGATATCTGAATGTATTTATGAGACATTTGGGGTCCCTCTTCCAGGAAAAAAGGGTCAGAAGCATTTAATTAAAACAAATCTATTTATTTATTTATTATTTACACTTATATCCTGCCCTCCCTGCCATACGGCAGCTCAAATTCTAGACTTAAAGAGATAAATAATGTAGCGGATCAATCAGTTCCATCCCACCATACCTGAGAAACTCTAAACAGCTGCCACAGGAGTCATTCATGGGCCCAAGAAAACAGCTCAGCTAATCTTAAAACAGAAGGTATAGTTGCTGTGTGATGCCAGAAGTCACAGTTCTGTTGAATGGCCAGATGAAAGCTTATTTCTGTGGCTAGTTTCCCCCAGAAAAAGATGTGATTCCAGGAACATATCACTTTGTTGGGACTGATCAGAAGGAAGGAAAAGGAATAACATCAGGCAGGCTAACAGACTGCCTAGCAGCATTGCCACCAGAAGGAAGGTGAAGCTTGAAGCCCCCCCATCAGAATACTTAAAAAGAGAAAACTTTGGATGGTTCTAGAGCATTAATCCCAACAGTTTTTTGAGGAGAATGGATGACTGGAAGCATAGTTTCTGGCAAACTTATATTTAGTATGATTGCCAGTATTCTTTCTGGAGGCAGGAAGGCTCTGGTTAGAGTGGAGTCTAATACAGTGCCTATGAAAGATGCCCTTTGCATGTGTTCTAATTTGGATTTATTTGCATTGACTTTTAGATTCAATGCTTTGAGTACCCCTACAGTGGTATGTAAGGCTGCTAAAGTTTGGGTTTAGTATCTGCAGTGTCAATTGCCCAGCTACAGGTATATCTCACATCCTCGCTTTCTTCGGTGGGCTACTACCACTGCTATCACCTTGGTAAATATCCTGAGAGCTGTAGCTAGCCTAACGGAAAGTAACATATTTGAAGTGGTGAGAAATGCATTGGAAATGAAGGTATTTGTGACGGTTGGGCCTTATCTTTATGTGGAAGTATGCATCCAGCAGATCTAGCATTATAAATCACATGCCCTGGCATAACAGAGGAAGGACATTGGGAATGGTTAACATTCTGAACATTCTTTAAATAACAGGAAGTTGTTTACACGTTTCAGATTTAGAATAGGTCTCATTCTTCCCACTCCCCCATTTCTTTTTAACCAGAAAGGATCTTGAGTAAAATCTGGAGTGATGATCTTTTGCAGATATTTTTACAATCACTTTTCTGCTAAGAAAAGTATTAACCTCTGCAAGGAGCGGGAGGAGATTGATAGGGAGGCAGATTCTATCACATATCCCTTTGTCATGATGGTGTGTACCTATTGGTCTTGCAAAACGTCTTCCCAAGTAGGGTGGTAAAGATGCAGACCATCTGTTGGTTGATGAGCTGGATGTGAGCTGTAATTGCCAAAAACCCTGTCTTATAGGTTGAAAGGGTTTGGGCAACTGAGGTCTGGCTTTGCCCCTTGGAGTGGGGAACCTCCTCCACTGTTGGAAGGGTGGTTGGCCAGTAGGTATATAGGGAAGCCTACTTGGGAACAAAGGTTAAGATGTAGGATGACCTCTTCCTCTGGTCTGTAATAGGGTCTTGTTTAGCAGTGGAAGGAGTGGAGGGGACTCTTAGCAATAAGTGTGCCTTCTGCATTTTGGTCCATGTGCTCGAAGGGCAGGTCCTTGGTTCTGGTGTGAGCTTCTTGGGGAAATGCCATGGATTTAAACAGGAGTGTCTACAGAGTGTGACTGCTGTGGTCAGACCATGGGCTTCACAGTTGGCTGATTGTTTGGCAGCAGAAACTTGGTGCTTGGACAGCTTTGATGCTTCTAAGATAAGGAGTTTTGCCAGTTTGCTTTTGTTACCATGCAACATTCAAAATAGCATGTGATGCCATCATAAAGGAAAAGCTGATAGTAGACCATGATGCATTGACAACTGGCAATCTTAGAGAAAAGGAAGCATAGATTTTTCTCCCTAACCCATCTAATTTGCAGCCTTCCTTGTCAATAGAAGCTGAATCCTGAGTGCCCTTGTTCTTCCCTTAGATGTGGTCTACAATGAGGGAATTAGCTGTAAGATGTTGAAATAGGTGAGGACATCCTTCCTTCTTGGTTCTATATTGGTTTTCAATATGCCTAGCAGAAGGCAATGCTGATGCTGGATGTAGCCAAGGTTCACTTGTGACTTCCAGTAGGCTTCCTTCACAGGGAAGGTAACAGGTCCTCTATTTCTGGTATGAATAACTCTAAATAACGAATCCATCACTCTTGGGGCTCCACAAAAAACATTGATTTTGAGGGATCTGGCCCTTCAAATGACTTGCCCATTATATATGTGCAGGTCATCGCTAGAAGAGTATTATCAATGGTACTGGCACAATAACCTTGGGTGAAGGTTCAGAGGCATATTCTGGCTCTCTGTCCACCTAAGCAGGTTGGTCCCAATTGAAGGCTAAATTCCCCAGGGAGTCGACTTCTCCTTGTGGATCTGGAAATAGATCTGGGCCTGCTTTTGCCTGATCAGAACTGAGTGGAGCATATGGATCCCAGCACTAGTCTTAATAGTCACATTGTTGTTCTTGGCATGGTAATAAGGATGAAATTAAATACAAACTTGTTGGAGCCTACTGGGATAGTGGATCCAAACAGTAAGATGAAGGGGGCTGACAACATGGGGTAGAGGATTCCAAGTCCTATACTTTCCCTTCTGAGGCAGAGAAGGATAAAGATTGTGAGCAACATGAAGGGGAAGGTGTTTTTGGAATGGGGACTGACTCACTGACCAGTTTTAAGATGACTTATGAGGGACGAGGTCTTATAACAAAGGTGGAACGAGGTGGATGGCAACTTTGACTTGGAAGGGTTCTCTGTGTGTTTGTGTTTGCACCTTGCCGTCTTTAATGGTAGTTCTGAGAAGCTATGCTCTGGGATGCAGGGACAGCACTTGTGGTCTTCTCCATAATTTTTGATGGGTCTGGTATGGTTGGGTTCAGTCTTGGAGCTGAGGAAACTTGGATCTGTCTGTCCACAGTGGAAGGTGGCATGGCGCTTGGATCTTTTTCTTGAGTAACGATGAATACGGTTTCCCCCCAAACTGTTGCTTTTAGGCAGGAGCCCCTATCATGCATTGCCTTAGGGGTGAACTGGTGGAACACAGAGCAATACGAGATGTCATGCCCTTCAGTGAAACATAAAAGGCACTGCTCATGGTTGTCTGAGTGGGGAATTATCTGCCACAATGTCGCAGATTATTCTTGGGACTAGTCTTAGTCTCATTTCTCCCCACCATCAACAGGCTGACTATTGATTGGATCCCCGAGATTTCTGCATGTGCAACAGTCCTTGGACAAGCAGAAGAGCAAAAATTACTCCTTGCTGTCTTCTAGCATTAAGTGAAAGTGATTGTATCCCCACTGTTTTTTCTGTATGTGCAAGACATAGCAAAAGGTATATCATCTGACACAATTTCAACACTAATCAAATTGTGTGAAACATCTGTTTGTACATTCCTTTGTACTAATATGCATATTGTGATTTCATTACAAATTATGTTAAAATGCTGTATATTGCTGCAGCCATTGTGCTACTGCTTGCACAAACAGAAATGTTTTGGGTACATTTTCCTTTCCACTCATGTATTGCTGGATCCAGCCCATTGGTTCAGTGTTAGACTCCCTAACCTGTAATACTCACGTGTGCATTTTCTTCTTGTACCTGCAGGTCACCTTATTTTTGTGACTGACTCACCCCCAAACTGCCATTTTACAGCTGGTTCAGGGTGGTGGACATGAAAGCTCTGGACAGAGAAGTGTAGCTCTTGTTATGCTGAAATTGCTCAGTCCGCTATAACTCTAGTTTAACCTACAACTAGTACAAAGATGCTTGACACTTTGCTTGCAAACAAGGGCCAAACTACATAATATTTACAGCCATGTATATAACATTAGCCGAACAACTTCTCTTCTGTTACCAAACACCAGCATGGGTTCATATAGGGAAGCACAGTCTATGAAGTACAATATTCCAGAAATTGTAGGCATTCCTCTTAGCATTATTGACTGCTGTTAGCTACACTGATTTCATAACTTGCCATTAATTAGATAAAACTATATTTGCTGTTGGCAGTAAGTGCTCAGTTCAGTGCATAGACATAAATGGGGTCCCTCCACAGATTCTTCAGAAAGGGTATGTATCCTTATTTATTTTTCAATTTGGCTTCACCCAACTTTTGGAACAGTAAAAAGGAATCTAGAAAGCAGAAGGGAATCTCAGCATAGCAAAGTGTATCCTCTACTTCAAAGAGAGAAAGAAATGTAATTGACAATATGCTTGGGAACAGATGAAAGCAAGTGCACTAAGATAATAACAATGTCTCAGTTACTCAGTTCCAGTATTATGCAAGCACCAAAAGAATCTTTCTGAGATTTAGCAGTGACATGTTAATTTATTCATCTTTGAGTCTTGATACCTTTATTTCTTTTTGATATGCTTTCCCCCAGAATTTGACCTAACCAAATGGTGACCATATTAACCTAGTTTTATTATACCATTTGGCTCACAAATGTCACTGAAGAAAACATTAGCATCCCCAATTTCCCCCTTCCCACACAGCCACTTTTCCTCTGATCCACCAATAAATTTTTTTGCTATAATCCAATCTACTTTGAGAACTTTCTTTCTCCCTCCCACTATCTTAACACTTTTACGGTATAAAGTTACCCCCAAGAACTCCAGCACTTTGTTCCAGCAATTGGGTCCTATCTCTCTACTGGGTTCCAGTAACTGGCTCCAAATCCCTGCATGAGAATGCAAAGTGGGGAATGTGTGCATAACTTTGCATTGGCCAGGCCACCAAATATAGGTGCCCTTAAGACCACCCTCTACTCTCCTACCCAACCTCATCTAAGCTGCTTTCTCCTTCCCACAATGGTATCATGGGTCAGCTGGGCACAGTTAACCAAGAAGGGGCAGAGGTCTCTTCAGAAGAGGAATGGGCATGTGAAGAAGGTCCCAGCCCATAGGCAGTTACAGAAGGAGTGCTAGAGGAAGCTACTTCCACACTGCCAACCAACAATTCACAGCTTGATAGCAGTACCCCAGCTGTACACCCCCATATTTCAGTATCAGAGAGTATTCTACCATCCACCTCACACACACACACACACACACACAGCCTCCAGAATCACTGGAGCACAGATGGAGAGTTCAGCATGAGATGTTGAAAAGATGGCGGCATGCACGATTAGCAGCCCAGTGATACCTGGATCCAGACATTTAGCCACAAACCTGTTGCTGCTGCCAAATTACCTACACTTTGTTTGACCTGGGAGCCAGACTCTGACCACGGTGCACCAGCTGTGCCCATGCCTCATCTTGCTCACACTCCAGCCCAGCTGGTCTACTCTGCACCTAGCATGTTCCAGTGGCCAAGTGCAAGGTGATGCACACGGGAGCCAAAAATCCTAACTATAAATACACGTTGATGGGGTCTGAACTGGCAGAGACTGACCAAGAGAGAGCTCTTGGAGTTGTAGCAGATACAATGACGAGACAGTGTGTGACTGCAATAAAAAAGGCTAATGTTATGCTGGGGATTATTAGGAAGGGTATTGAAAACAGATAAGCCAGTATCATAATGCCCCTATATAAATCAATGGTGCGACCTCAATTGGAGTACTGTGTACAGTTCTGGTCACCACACCCCAAAAAGGATATTATAGCTTTGGAAAAAGTGCAGAAGAGGGCAACTAGAACGATAAAAGGGTTGGAACACTTTCCCTATGAACAAAGGTTAAAGCGCTTGGAGCTCTTTAGCTTGGAGAAAGGAGGGCTGAGGGGTGACACAATCGAAGTTTATAAGATTATGCATGGGATAGAACAGGTAGAGAAAGAGGTACTTTTCTCCCTTTCTCACAATACAAGAGCTCGTGGGCACTCAATGAAATTGCTGAGCAGTCGGGTTAGAACGGATAAAAGGAAGTACTTCTTCACCCAAAGAGCGATTAGCACATTGAATTCAGTGCCACAGGAAGTGGTGGCAACTACAAGCATGGACAGTTTCAAGAGGGAATTAGATAAACATATGAAGCAGAGGTCCATTGGTGGCTATTAGCCACAAGGTATAGATAGGGACTCTGGGGCACGTGAGGCTCTGTATTCTTGGTGCTTCAGGGGGTCAACAGTGGGAAGACTTCTAGTGTCCTGGCCCCACTGGTGGACCTCCTGATGGCACCTGATATTTTTGGCCACTGTGTGACAGAGTGTTGGACTGGATGGGCCATTGGCCTGATCCAACATTGGCTTCTCTTATGTTCTTAACCTTACTGGACTTCACTTGCCAGGACAGACTCATTCTTTCTTCTCTTTTTTCCCTCCCCATTTCTCTTTAGATTAATAATATATGCTTAGATTAGGATTTAGTAGAAATTAGGATGTGTGCACATGTGTTTCCCACTCTGTATTCAAATTTGCTAATTAGCTTTGCAATCTTTCTTTTGTTAATACAATCTTAACTTTAAACCAATGTCTGTTTATTTCTAAGAATCTGCACCATCTGCACTGTATTATCAAATCTTGTACGATGGTATACACCTAACAGAACCTAATAATTGCCTCAAGCATGCTTCTATATAGACTTCTGACACACACAAAAAAGAGGGATGCTCCTACAGTTTTGGTATACATACCTGTCAGCCACTTGGGTAATACTGCTCAATTCAGAAATGTTCATCAATAATTTTATGTTATCCTTTGCTAAAAATTGCACATGCTATACTGTATCCTAGACATTAACTCAGAGAGATTTCTAATTCAGTTCTCTTTTTACTTGCCGGATATCAAAATTTGTTTTTATGGTATAGGCTTTATAGTAAATATCAATCACCAACGTTAATAAAATTTTATTCTACCAGTGATATTCTTAAAACCACTAGAAAACAACTCTTTGTAAACTTGTTTCCTTGAATTTAGTAATGTTAAACAATGATGAAAAAAGTATTCCATTTCACTGAGATTAAGTAATGAAACTAATACAGTTTTGTATTAGATGTCTAACATAGCTTATTTCATTGTATCTACTTGTTGCTTTTCACAGCTGTTTAAAAACTCTAATATTTGGGAATGTTTTAAAATTCAGAAACAGGCATTAAAATGCTTTAATCTTTTTAAAAAGAGACAAATCCTATCATAAAGAAACAAAATTGGTAAGAAATTCACCAAGGAACAGAATTATCTACAATCACGTCATGTGCAATTCACAGCAATTAAAAATCTGCAGGACCTAGTAGACTGTTATACTCAAATTAGAAGACACCATCTAAAAGCTGCTTAACATCAAATCTGAATATAAAATTCAGCCTGGCCCACACTTTTTGGCTGATGGAGCTCTCTTCTGGTTTCAAGATAACAACACTGCAGTAACAGAGGATACTATAGACAACAGGATTCCCATCAGATTTGAGTTGAGACTTAGCAACTCTGTGCCTCATTAATTTCCTGACCTTTAGTCCCCAAGCCCTCCAAAATCTCTTTCAATTAAATTGTTAAATTGATTTTAGACAGTAAACATAAGACTCCCCCTCCCAATGCAAGGTGAAATTATATTAATTAGTGTGCAGCAACTATCCAGAAATCTTGAACTAAGGTCAAAGCTAAAAACTCAAACATAAAACCAATTTTTAGACAAGAAATAATGTCCTCTTTCTCAGAACAATAAGCTGGATATAAGATCTGCATGTAGCATCTTTCATTCTCTACAAAATTCCCATCTTCTCATAATCAGGGTCCATCAACCCTCTTGCCAACAGATCAGCTTACATTTATTTTACATATTTCTGGGCCCACCTTTCTTTCACTGCAGATGGAAGACAAGGAGGGTAACAACTTTCAAAACAACATAGCCATAAAAATTATCAAATCAATATCATAACTAAAAAAATTCATTAAAGACAATAAATAGCAATCAAAGCCCTACTCCTGGAGTACGAATACACCCAGAGAACTGGTTAGCTCAGACCAAATGTCCTTTTATCTAGATTATTTTTCCAGCCACTCTGGAAGACAAGGAAGGTAAAGGCCCAGAGGACATTCCAAAGAAGCCAGGCAGCAGCCAAAAAGGCCCTTGTCCAGGCCATGTCCAAGGCACCCTGGCCAGAGGACGACAGACAAAAGGCCTCACTGAGCAGACAAAGCTGCTCCAAAAGGCTTCTTTTGATCCAGCCAAAAAAAAGAGTGTGCACTTCAGTACTCAAGGGATTTCAGGATCTGACTTAAGCCTGGTATAGACAAGAAGCAGAATGAGTTGGTAATGAGACAGCTGAGGTGATGAAATGGCAGAATAAGACAGCACCACATCAGACTGCAGGTGAGGGATTATATTCTTCAAACCTTACATTGGATAAGCTAGAACCAGAGCTTTTTTTTAAAAAAAAGAAGAGAGAGAGAGAGAGAGAGAGAGAGAGAGAGAGAGAGAGAGAGAGAGAGAGAGATATGCTGGAACTCTCAAGAGGGAAATGAAGTTTTCAAAATCTATATACTGAAAACTCATGAACTTTTAAACATTTTTAAAATAATGTTGTCACAGAGGTTCCAGAACTCTGTTCCGGTGCATTCCCCCGGAAAAAAATGCCCTTGCTAGAACTGTTTTTCACCGATGCACTACTTAAAAAAAAAACTGCAGTAAGTATTTACCTGGGCGATCATAAAAACTACAGTATGAAGCAGGAAAGTACATTCTTCCACGTCAGAATGCTACCCTCTTACTGTGCTACATATGTGTTGACCAGGCTTTACTCCCTATCTATGGTGTATGTAGTTAGCCTGGATCTAAATAAAATAATCTTGGGATAATTTTAGCTATATATGTAAGAGTGTCTAATCATTTGGTGATCTCTTTAGATAGGATTCCTGCATCCGGGAAGGGTTAGAGTTGATGACCCTTGAGGTCCCTGCCAGCCTTCTCTGTTCCTATGGAATTGTAGAGGAAGTATGCACTCTGATTCCAAGGCAGTCTCTGAACAGGAAAGGAAAAAATTGGCAGAAGGCTAGCAACCTTAGTTGCACAGCACAAGATCATGTTGCTACCTCAGATTAATTTTGTCCTGTTTATATATAAACATTTGCTTGCAGAGAGACTCCGTTCATGACTGGCTAATGCCCTAGCTTCAGGACAGCAGTATACAGGAGTCATTCAAATCTTAATAGCAGTATTTGCAGCTACACGGATTCACAGCTTAAGTAAATTTGTGGTTTTATAGCTTAAAAATAATCTAAAACCAGAAGGTTACTTTTTAATTCTTGTACATTGTGTGAACTCAAATTCTCCTTCTCCGTCATTTTTCTTTTCCTAATTGTACTGAGACCCATGACAAGTTGATTTCCACACAAATGTCTTGCTACTGAACTAATTTCACATGAGACTCCAAATGTTCTCCTAATTTACACATATTTCTCTTTTTTAAAAGTTATTTTTCCAAGGTAAAATGCAATTCTTATCTAGGGATTGGAGGGGGAATCCTAGTCATTTTAGAGGACCACATAAAATTTTGTTCAGCTAGAAAAAGCACATATATCCACATAAGAAAGGCTTAAAAAAGGATGTCTTTATCTTTGATACTTGAAATCAACACTGATGTTGTTCCATATTCCATTTTAGTCTAAATTTATACAAAAATAGAGTTTTTAAATGCCAATAAGTTTAGAATTTCTGAATTTTTCAAAGCTATTTAGAAGAGACACCTTTTCTTAAGATATTGTATAGATACATAATAAGCCTTAAAAAATACCTGAGAGGTCTCGCCTGGGGATTGCCTGCTTCTACATATGGATGTAAATAATCCTTTATGTAGAGATCAGCAGCACTATTAGAATGGGTGCAAATGAGAATCCTGCTGGAATAAATGGTGCAAATAAAAAAGCAATGAAGAAACAGAAAATCATTCAAAGCAGTAAAAATACAAAAAAAGAGATAGTGACCATCTTCCCCACACATTTCTTTTTATGAAATTAGTCTGTGAATTTTATGGTTCAATGATGCTTCTAACTAATTTCTGTGGGAAGATTTAAACTTTCAACACAGCTTTTAAAGTTCATTTTTACACTTTACCTAATGTAGATTTAAAATAAAGATAGCCATTACAAGTCTACACACTACACAGCTTTCTAAATCTGATGCAATATATCTATTCTATATGTTGCCAATTTCAATTCATTCGTATAAGCATATACACCTTTAGACTGTCAAATTGCCTCTTAACATCTATACAAAACAATGATGGATGGTTTTTTTAAGCTGGATGGAAATTCTGCACTGCCATCTCTCCCTTATGTAAACCGTGGCATTTGCCTTCCAATTAAATATCTATACATCATCCCATCTCACCTAGTATCCTGCTGTTGAAGTATATGTTTGACTGCCTGAGCCAAAGTGAAGGTTTTGCCTGTCCCATAGGGACCGATGATAAGAACAGGAGGCAACTGTATTGAGAGTGGAGTTGTGATTGCCAGAACAGCCTCCTTCTGCTTTGCATTGAGCCTAGGATCCAACTGCTCGTCCCACTGTCTGTACAACAGAAAGCATGACATTTAGCACCACCAAAATGCTATGAATTAAAATGAAATTATAATAATTTACAGAGATGTCCAAAATAAGCTGTTTCAACAACTTCAACTACTATTCAGGATAAATGACTGTGTCACATTAATTAGTTATACCATCTAGTATTAAACCTCCTAAATATTTTTAAAAAATCAACCCATTCCTATGTCATCTCATCTTACCCATCACATGTTGCATAAGTCTGTTGTAATTAAATTATCAAAATAAATACCTGTTTATCTTTCACTCTCTATATAGTGTATTTCAATGAATTTTAAATCTTACAAAGCCATAATTCTCCCTAATAAACTATAAACCCAAAACAGATTAACAGGACCTGTAAAATATAACTCAAAAGACTTGCAATCATTGATGGACTAGATAAACTCTTTCAAATAACAGTCTTTAGCACAAGAAACCTGCACCAGAGAACAAGAAGAATGAGCATGCACTCATTTGAAGAATGAATAAGCATCAGAAGTACCTCTAGGGACATTTTGTTGTACTTAACAGGTTAATGACTTCTACATGCAGTTTGGAGTGCCCAGTGACAGATTTAGAAGTAGTTACAAAAAGTAGAAAACACCTGTCTCTGAAGCACATGTGGCCATACTCTGGTTATGTGATCTACCCCAGTGTTAGTTTCATGGACTAAGAAAATTTGCATGAAGTGTAAGGGCTTAGAACAAATAGGAATTTGTTAAATTCTTTTTGCATACGACTGCTATGAAGTGCTTAAAAAGATGATATGGATGGAAAACCAAAACAGAAAGACAAACTAGAAGCAAAAATAATCTTGAGTACAGAAACCCAAGGCAGAAATAGTTGTACCTACACTTAAAAAAATAGAACTATGTTAAAAATGAAAAATTAAAAGGATTTATGCAGGAAAAATTCCAAAATTAAAAAGAGCATTCAGTTTATTAGACTAAAATAATAACTATATTAACATTACAGGGGTTATTTATAATGACATGGGAAATATGAAATTGTTTATTTGCAAACCATCACCCTAAAACAGTGAAGGTAATGCATATTCAGTAACAGACTACTTTAGATGCATCCTTTTGTTCAATCAGAAACCAGGAAGGCAAAAACTGCTGCAAGCAGAGCTTATAGTAATAGATCTTCCTGTAATTGCAGCTGTATATTAGGTTCTCAACAAGAACTCACAAACCGTATACACAGCAACAAACAATGATAGTTGTTAACAGACCCTTTCCCCTCAACCTTACCCCACTGAACTGATTCCTACCCAAAAAGAGACTGTAGAAGCTTGATCTAGGCTGGACTGTAGAATTATGGGAAAAGAGAGTAGCCTGTGAAATCCCAGTACTTTCATGAAAAAGTTGACAGCATTTCCAAATGATTGCAACTCTCTCCTGCCTAAATCCCTAGTTTCTATCCACAAGCAGGCTGACTCAGATCAGGAATCAGATAACATTAAAAACCCAGAGCACAGTACATTGCATGAATTCAATAAATGTGTCTTCCTTTCTTCAGAGTATACCATCACAATACACATTCGCTGAGATTAATGCTTTGATTCACTTATTTCTTACATGTATGGGAGCAATGTTCCCTCTAAGCTGTGGAGTCTTGTGAGCAAAGATTGTACTTTGTGAGCTACTGGAGTTAAAGTTTTGAGTGAGCGATTTGGCTGCTGCATACATTAGTTTGCTCTGGAGCCATCCTTCCTGAGCTAAGACAAAAAACTGTGAGCTGAAGGCTAAAAAACTGTGAGCTAGCTCACACTAACTCAGCTTAGAGGGAACACTGTATGGGAGTTCTGTTTTGTACATGGAATTCCCTTGCAGCAAGAGTAGCTCAGTTCCTTTTTACTGAATCCTTCCACTGAAATAAGAAGTGAAGCAGGAACTCTAATGTGTGGTTTCCAGAGCGATGGGGGGGCCCCCTGAAAACTGGGAGCAAACTGACCACTGCGTCAGCATATGTCCGAGACACCTGCGTAAGGGCCACTTATGATAGCACAGGCCCACAGTGAAGTTCCATTGCTTGTGGCTGCCTGTCAGTGCAATTGAGGCATGCGACCCTGTGCCAGCGTGGTTGTGGGTAGGTTTGGGGGCACGGCCAGAGTTAGTTGGCTCCCTGGACCCTTTCAGCCTATTAACGCCCCCTTCCAGATGTGGAATATTACACTAACAAAATACATGGTGTGGCCCATAGGCGCCTACTGAACTTGAAAATCAAGTCATCCCCCACCACTGCAGCCTTGCCCATTAGGTTCAGAGAAGCTCAGGATGCTGACTACAGGCACAGCCAATCACATTCTTCACCACAGCGGCCACGTCCCCTCACCACCACCCAATCAGGCCTCCCCCTGGTACAAATACTTCCTCCGAGACATCTTACAACTCAGCAGTAAGGGTGCACAGTATGGGACTCTATCTTGAAGCGCCCTGCTGTGCGGACTTGGAGCAAACAGCGAGGCACTTTGGTGCTGGCAGAAGCACAGCCAGAGTACTTAGCACTACAGGTTGGGCACTTGGCATTGACATCCAAGTCCATACTCTGTGACTGACCTCTTCCATTTCAGAACCCTCACAGGTACCCCACCTTTGGAGGCTCGGCCCACAGGGGCACCTGGGCACTAACAGGTAAGGAAGGACAAAAATCCCAAACCTTTTCCCCCAGTTCTTGAGTCTGGGTGCCATGACAGCATCTCCTGCACTCAAATACTGCATTGAGTTCAGCTGTGGGGTGGAACAAGCCACAACTGCACAGCACCATGGCCCCTAATAAGCTATGGGAAAAGTTCCCCAGGAAGTTTTCCAGGAGATCTTGTCATGTGTCTGGTTCACACCCTCAGCAAAGCACAGGGAGTATTGGGGGTCTGGCAGCTGCTCCACTGTATGTGGTGAACCAGCTTGGCAAGTGTCCCCTCAACTCATTCTCTTGCAGAATCAGAGGCTTGAGCTGCAGCAGCTGATGGGTTGGAAGCAATCTGGGAGCACTTCAACACAGGACAGGTGAGTGCAGGCCTGTAGCCAGGATTTTGTGGCTTGTGAGGCAAATGTTTTTCTGGTGGGGTTGAAGTTCTTGGTGCAGAAAGAAAAGCCAGAAGTCTGAGGATTATGATTCAGCTGCTGTGGAATCAAGCCTTTTAAAATCAAAGCACAGGGGCTTCTGCAAATCTTAGCTCCAGAGTATGACAATAGCAGGCCGGGGGGGTGGAGGTGGGGGGAATCAAATTTTTGGTAGATGATAGGCATGGCACTGGAAATACTTATCTGGGTTTGGCCAGAATCCAATTTGTATTAAAACACATAAAACTTTATTTACAAAAAACAAAGGATAAACAACACATAGGCAGTCTCTTCTCTCTCTGAGTCTTCTCAAGCTGTCTATTCTACATAGGTGTTCTTATGATAGACTCACACTTAGCCTATTAACCATTTAGGAAAAAGAAAGCCTCAGCTCAGATGCACACTCTCAGCCTGACCAACCTCACAGGGTTGTTGTGTCCATGGAACAAAGAAGAGGGGACTGATGCAAGCCACCGGAGGGGGGAGACTGCTAAGAAAATGAGTGAATGAATGAGGCTCCTAACTGTGTGTCTGCTCCAGGAAGGGGGTCCTCTGGCACCCATGGGGGAAGGCATCTGTGCAAGTAGCACTGAGGGTTCCCTGAGCCAATGGTGGGGGTGAGCCACTGCAGCAGACAGACTCAAAGTATTCAGGGGGGTGGGGGGCTTGGCCATGGGACATGCTGGCATGCAGGAATGACAAATGATAGTGACCATATGTCTGTCATCACCGCATGTCTCTGTCAGTGGGATGGAAGCAGAGAATGGCACTCTCTTTAGCCACCCTTTACTGCCAACTAGCTGTGAAATGCAATGGCATTTGCCCCAGAACTGCTCCTCATGCCACCCCCACCTCAACACTACACTGTGAGGCCACGCTGCAGCAGAATCGCCATGGACATGCCCTCACAAGTAGCCAGCTACACTTTTTCCCTCACTCTGCTGCAGTGTAACTTGCCCCTTGGGGAACTGACTAGTGGCGGCGCCCCTGTGCTGCAGCTGGCCACTGCAGTGTGAGTGTGGTTTAAGATTGTTCTGTTAGTGTTAAAAATAGCCATAAGCCCTGAATATAGGCCAGGAGGTGGCTTGGCATAACAACAGCTGATATGAAAACACACACTGGGGATGAGCACTCCTTTTCCTATACATTTCCCTAGGAGAGTTCAGGATCAAAAGAAAGAAAGAAGCAAGAAGCATTAAGAGCAGCGGCAGGCTGGTTGTTTACTTTAATGGAAGAAATCCCACTGACCTCTGCTCTAAGCCCTGCCCACCCCTCACACCACCTCAGTGGGAGCAGCAAGGAGAATAACAGCAACTGGCTTTGCCCTGATGGTCCACACATGGTATGGCCAGAAAGGTGGAGAACGGGCATGGTAGTTTAGATTTACTGGCCTATGGAATCTAAGCAAACTAAAATGTTTAGACACAATAAAACCTCCAAGCAATTTATTAATTTGGGCACCCTATACTCAATTGATCTAGTAGGCCAGTTTGTATGCTAAACTGAAGGGTATATGCTTAGGGCATCTAGGTGTTCAGTAACTGATATTCCAATTATCCATGATCTTGTCACGGCTATTCCACTTGAAAAAAAATGGGACAGGCAAATCATATTTTGGCAGGTTATTATAAACACAGGCCCTGGGGATAGGGAAGGATGTGAAGCTAATTATTTAGAAGTATATGTGAGACAAAGGTCCTCTATTAGTGGAGCTTTACTCTGGCACAAAACCCTTCCTGGAATACACTTCTTCTACCAAAGGCTCTTTTCATTTAAAAAAAACCCCTCCATAACAGCACCTATGCATTACTTGCAAGTGGCAAGAATAACTATTGTTACCAGCTTGAAAAGCTGCTTCTGTAATAGAGGATGTAGATCATTACAACTTACTTTTCAAGCCAGAGAAAATAAAGCTGAGATCCAAATCTTAAATTTCAGAGGATGTTAGCTATTTACAGCCTTTTCACTTCCAATTACTGCAAAACACAGACAAGCAAAGATGTGCTTCTGGTGTAAGCGCATGCCTGAGCCATCTCTAAGTTATTCAATAGAATATCAATATGTCAGGTTCCACTATCAAAATGTTTGTATTTTTGTACCTGGTGGGACTCCAAGGTATTGTGGGAATCATGCTGACATCTGGAAAGAGAATACTGTTGTCCTTGATCCTGTCCAAAGCATAATGCATTTCACAGAGTGGTAAGCGGTTTAACTGAAATTGAAGTTCGACCTATAGTGCATACAAAATAAATGAATGAATGAAAAGCTATGTCAGAAAACCAGCAACTGGAAGAAGCAATCTTAGGCTTTGTTAAACAGCGCTATTTCAATTATATTTGCCAACTTATTAAAATACCCAGAGAGGTCATGCAAATAAAATCAAGATCTTTACTAGCCATCTTAATCAAAAGCCCAAAGGAATATTTTTGTAACAGTAGCAAAATTTGTGTTCATAATCAACTGCATATATACCTGTACATTTATAACTCAGTGATATCTTTTAGTGAACAGAATCCAGCCTTCTCACAGAACTCTTTTTTAAGTTCAAAAGAATTATATAATCAAAACTCAATTAAAGACAAAGTCAGAAAATATTCACAAAAAAGAACAAGTCACAAAATACAACACGTGGTCAATGAACAGCAAAATGCCAACACAACTTTCAAATCTCCAAAGTAAAGTAAGACAGAGTGGGGGTAGTTCTGTGGAAGACTTGAAGACACAGTGAATTAACTTTTTGACTTCCTTTAGGCACCTGGGAATGGGGCCAAAAGAGACATGGAACGACAACAGAACTATGGAGTTTGGAAGGAGCAAGGTGAACTGGAAGTGTTAACGGTAGCAGATAAGAACTGTTGAAAAGGCCCAGGAAAAATAGTTCAAGAACCCAAGCAGCTTCTCACAAGGAATCTGGGGTGTCCTGGCTGTATCTTGCAATAAAGGTATATGTGACAACATCAAACAAGTGATTTATGACTACCTGCCAACTTCTCAAAAACAAAATCTTGTATTAACACCAACCTAAGTAACACAACACTGTGTGCAAGATTTCAAACAATCTAGATCAGGTTCACAGGTCATGATCTCAAAGCCTTTTTGTCAATTTAATATGTAACATTGCACAGCTGACTTCAAAGGGTCAGGGTAAGGCTTGTATTAGGTTCTGTCCTTCCCATACTGAGAACAGCAAGCAAAACATTTGAACGCACCTGTTTGAAAATATAGTAACACAGTAGTTGATCAAATGTCACTCTGGTGACAAATTGAATACAAAGGTCCTTTAAAAAAGCAAAAAATGACCAAAGGGTAAATGTAGTATGCCTCGTATCACAATAGAATGTTTTAAATAACTTAATTTACTTAATGGGCTAAAGGCCAAACTAGCCGATACATTTTTTTAATGTCTGTCTGGGTTTCGCCAACCCATCTCACCTTCCCCTGCAGCCCCACAGAAATTGCAGGGAACTAACTGCTCAAGTGCCACTTCAGCATTCTTCCCCACTCCCAAACTGGAGAGCCAGTTTGGTGTAATGGTTATGAGTGTGGACTCTAATCCAGGAGAACCAAGTTTGAGTCCCCCACCGCAGCTGCTGGTGTGACCCTGGGTCAGTCACAAGTTTTCTCAGAGCTGTTTTTGAAAGAGCAGTTCTTGAAAGAGCTCTCTCAGCCTCACCAACCTCACGGGGTGTCTGTCATGGGGAGGGGAAGGGAAAGGAGACTGTTAACTGCTCTGAGTGAAGGCAAGGGGTATAAATCTAATCTCTTCCTCTTCTTCCCCATTTTCTCCAGCCAAAACAGCTCCAGTGCACATGTAGTAACACTACAGGGCAGATGATGCCCCCACCTAGAGCTGTTTCAGCTTGGGGAAATGGTGGGGAGGAGAAGGATGAGTCCCTGCCTCCCCCCACATCAAGCATGATTAGCATGTTTATCAGAATCCAAAACTGGAAAATTAACAATCAAATGAGTTTCACATCTGTACTGGGGAAGGAAAAAAATAATTTTTAAGCTGGAAAAATAAAAATCGGAGGGGAGGATTCAAGGGAAAATGAATTATGACAATTATCTATGAAAGCTAGAAGTGTCCATAGACTTAGTTTTACTTGTGTTTGACAAGAAATGGAAATCCCAAATGAAAGTTTGATAATGACACAAACTAGACACCCAATAATATCATTATTGGTATTGATAAACTAGACCCTGATGCTGGGAAAGATTGAAGGTCAAAGAAGAAGGGGACGGCAAAGGATGAGATGGTTAGACAGTGTCATCGATGCAACGAACATGAAATTGAGCAGACTTCAGCGGACAGCGGAAGACAGGAGGGCCTGGCGTAATCTGGTCCATGGGGTCGCGAAGAGTCGGACTCGACTGTGCGACTGAACAACAACAATATCATTTTAAAACAGTGTAAATAAACATTGTAATTACTGATTAACTGCTTTACTGAAGAGATTTATACAAAGAAACTATAACTCAGTTGCCATTACACTTGCTCTAGAACAGCTGCTTCCAAAATCGTGGCTCTTGAACCAACCTCATTTTGGTTTTGATCATGTACCATATCTAGAACTCCTATTTTGTTCTTTCTTGCACGCCATCTCATGTGCATTCTGCTGGCCTGGGTTGTTTTCATGGACCTGTGCTCAGGAAGCTCAGGAATATATCCACACATACCAACAGTGGTTATTTGTGGGCCAGCTTTTGTGAATTTTTCCTGCCTTGTCACCAGGAGGCAATTCATATTTACAAGATGGGTGCCTTTTTACCAGCCTTAATTACAGTGACTGGGGGGGGGGGGACGACTGCTGCAGGAGAAGGGAGCCAGAAAAATTGCATTCCACAGACAAAGCACCTTTGGTTAATGGAAAGCAAACTTCAGAGCCACCCATCCAGGAGGATACCATGACTGATGGTACTGGCCTTTTAATATGGCCTTCCAGAATAACAGAAGGTACAAAATTTTTCTGGGGAGAAAGCCCACCACTGCTGGGATATAAAACAATTTTTTAAAAATTTAATAAGCTCAAGACTTAAATAATGGGAGGCTTGCTTATTTATTTAATTCATTCATTTGTACCCAGTCTTTCTCCCCAATGAGGAACCAAAGTGGCTTACATCATTCTCCTCTCTTCCATGTTACCCTCACAACAACTCTGTGAGATAGATAGGTTAGGATGAGAGAATGTGACAGACCCAAGGTTCAGTGAGCTTCCATGGCACAAGTGGGGAACTGAACCTGGGTCTCCCAGATACAAGTTTGACACTCTTACCACTACACCAGTTCAAAATAAATGAACTAATATTTGCTATGGGTTCATAATTGCTAAAATCATTGAGATGCAGGACTGGCTTCCTTAGGATGACCTCAAGGGGTGTATGCTTGGTATAAATGGAGCTGAAATAAATACCTGATAAATACCTCATGGGAGCCTTAAAATGCTGGCCCTAAATATTCTGGGTTACTCCCAAATATTTCCAGAATTTTTGGACTCATTTACCAGTATCCCGGAAAATCCCAGATAACATCTGGACACTCAATCATATCCAGAAAATACTGATAAGTAGTATGAACAAAGTATTTTTTGATATATATGTGAACTGGAAATATCCCTAGTAGCCATGCTATATTTTCTATCCTTGGCACAGCAGCTCTGTCAGTACAGAAAGTGCCTTCCACACATGCCTTTACTGCTCCTAATATACTATGCAAATCCACTCAGTGGCACTAATCCTAGGGATCTGTCTGGTAGCCTGGTATCCAGTTCTAGAATACTGTTTTGTAACAGCTGGAGAATCACAGTAACTGACACTACATGGTGCTACCCCAATGCACAAAATAAGACTGTAACCATTGTGGAGATAGTGATAGTGCAACAGAACTCCTGTATATAACAGAATATTTACTGTTCAGTTCTTCTGTTTAAAATAAGTATCAGTGTTACATATGCTGTGATGATTAAGATGAACAAGAGGTACTGATATACCTAAGATAAAGAGAACTATTTAAAAAATTAAGAACTACTATAGTAAGAAATTTCCAGTCAAATATACCTGCATTTCACAATCTGCTTGAAGATTAAGTTCTTCACAGCATTCCCTGGATATTCTCAAAAAGATGTACTCCTTTGTTTTCTCCTCTATTGCTGCTTCATACACCTTCTCTTTGGTTCCATGGGTCACTACTGATTTCTCTTTAGTGACTGGCAATAAATAAACAGCATTGACTTTGGTCATCACCAGTCGTCCTGCCAAAGTATCTTCAGAAAGTGTTTCAGTGAGTTTAAAGCGTCCAAAAAGTTGTCCATTTTGGGCATACTTTGCACCTCCAGAAACACCGGTGAGCATGAAGCTTGCTACAATCTGCAATTGCACTTTAATATTGAACCTAAATCAGAAAGCATACAGTTAGAGATGAAAAAGGAATTGAATTTTCACAAGTGGTAAAAACAATAAAACAACTAAAAATCAAAGAGACACCATTTCAAAAACATGAGGCATTAGCAACCCTATAAATTAATCCAATGTATCTCTGGCCTTTAATATGGCTTACTAGTCATACCTCTTACAAAAATACAAAGCACAAAAAACTCTACAGATGTGGCATATACTACTGTGGAATCACTATGTTTTAGCTAGACTTTTAAATTGAATCAGATGTCATCAACTGGCGCCCTCTTAGCATTTAAGAAAATTTGGTCACCAATTTTAATTTATCTTTCTAATCAGAAGGAAATTCCAAAGGAATTATATCATTATTATGTATAACACATGTCGATATATATTTTATAGTTAAATGGTATACTTTTAAATTATACTATTCTTATGTCCTTAAACTTAGTAAGATCTATATGAACCTTTTAATGATTGATGAAATATTGATATTTCTTTCTCTTCCATTTTGTATTTTTCTGTTAAAATTGAATTAAAATATTTTTTAAAGTTATTAGGAAATAGGTACACATCTACATTTCATCCAATATTTCCTTGCCAATGAAACCTTATTCCACAATTAAACTGCTAACTTTTAAAGTGCCAAGGGATTCACTGTTTTTATAAAACTAACTAGACTTTTATTCCATTTGAATTAAATAATAATTCCATTCTGTGTTCTATTTTTAATTGTTTTTGTACTTTGGTTTTGTTTTAATGGTGTGGGTTTTTTGTTTTAATCATTTTAAAATATATTTTTCATCTATGTTTTTAATCTGTTAGCGGCCTTCGTGTCCCTGATGAGGGCAGAAAAGCAGGGTATATATACTGGAAATAAATAAATATTTGCAAAAGTTCAAGGATAGCAAGTTCTGGATATATATTAGACAAATTGTATACTTGTTCCTTTACTAAGGAAACAAGCTGAATGTTAAACACCAAATGAAGAGTTCAATGATACCTGGAAGGTGACTATTTGCATTTTATCAGAACACCAGAACTAACACTAATAGACAAATAATTAGGTATAAAGTAGGTATAAATATATAAAACTGCACTATTAGATATACATACAGCAGGTTCATTTACAAAAATTATTAGCATTTCAATATATAATATAAAACACAAAGTATAACAGAACAGATATAATGTTTTGTACTCCCAACTAGAGAAAGGAACTCAGGTACTATTATAACAACTCATAAAATGCATAAGGAAACACCTTCTCACTTACTTTCTTATTACAAAACATAAACAATGCCCAACACTCAATAAATTTATCTGAACGTTGAAAATTATTTCTCTGGGCTCTTTGGATAGTATGTTAATAAAGTTAATAAGGCAGTATTCCACACATGGGGAACTGTTTAACCTCTGAAGGAGGTTCTAGCTTTTTTCATTTTGTCACTATTGCCAAATTAGCAGCAGTAAATAGGCTCAAAATCAATTCTACATCTCAAAGGGTGATGCCTTTTTACATATCCCAATAGAGTGACTTTTGGATCAGGGGAATATTACAATCCAACTTTTTGTTAACAAACTTGATTACTGATTTCTAAAAGAGCTGAATTTTTAATATGACTCCAAAATATGTAAAAAATCTACCATAAATGAGCCATATTGTCAAAACTTATCCTGCATATTATCATATATAGCCACAAGCCTGTGCAGAGTGAAACACTACTGAAACAATCATTTAAAGAAATTCCAAATCTACCTCCATTCCTCTATCAATATTGGTCTGTAAATCTCTATTTCATTTTCTAGTATAATTTGAAGAAGCACTTTCTAGATTTAGTAACAAGGAAAAGATTTTAGTAACTGAACTACCAGGTAGCTGATCAATGCTAATTACAAGTTTGATGGATGTTTTTGCACTTAAACCACTATAATTCCTCAAATAACATATTTACCAAATCTGTGACCTTAAAAAAACCCTGCAATAACGGTGGGCTATCCCCCTATATAAAAGCCACTTCTTTGTAACTCAACATTTGATGAGCCTTTACCAGATTTTCCATTACATCCAAATTATTCTTCTTGAAAACCTTAAATTCATCTCAGTTCTGAATGTCCAAGAAATCTGTGACCCCTCACTAAACAATACAGAGCCTAAAGACAAGGACTTAAAGATTGTACTTTATACCATATGCAGTATAGTGCTTTTAGAACTGGATTACTAAATTCTAATCTTTTCTGAAACTAGATTTAACTGAAAATTCCTTCATATATTCTAATAGCAAAGTCAGCCAAAACTGAAGGTGACTGGAAGTGTGAATGGGCAAGACAAACCTTTCTACCAACCTGAAAAGTGCCCCAGGTTTGCAGAAAAATATGAAATCTTTTTTAAAAAATACATTGGGGGTAGGGTTATAAAACTTGAAAATGATAAAAGGACCACCTTTAGCTTTAACAAATGATTCCCTCATTGGCTGTTGCTAGGCAACCACTAGGGTTGCCAGCCTCCAGGTGGGGCCTGGAGACTTCCCACTTTTACAACTGATCTCCAGTTGACAGAGATCAGCTCCCCTGGAGAAAATGGCTGCTTTGAAGGGTGGACTCTATGGCATTGTACCATGCTGAGGTCCCTCCCCTTCCCAAACCCTACCTTCTCCTGGATCCACCCCCAAAGTCTCCAAGTATTTTTCAACCCAGAGCTGGCAACCCTTGCAATCACAGTATTCCAGGCTGTGTTTCTTTGAGTAGGGGAGAGAAGGTGGGGTCCTTTTCAGACTCTTTTATTGGCCTTTGAGAAAGGACTCATTGGGGCCAGGCCTGAATAGGGTTGCCAGCTCCAAGTTAAGAAATTCCTGGAGATTTTGTGTTAGAGTCTGACAAGTGCAAGGTTTGCGGAGGGGAGAGGCCTCAGACCTCAGACAAACATAGTGCCACAGAAAAACGGGTTGGAACACTTTCCCTATGAAGAAAGGTTAAAATGCTTGGGGCTCTTTAGCTTGGAGAAACAACTGCTGAGGGGTGACATGACTGAGGTTTATAAGATTATGCATGGGATAGAGCAGGTAGAGAAAGAGGTACTTTTCTCCCTTTCTCACAATACAAAAACTTGTGAGCACTCAATGAAATTGCTGAGCGGTTGGGTTAGAACAGATAAAAGGAAGTACTTCTTCACCCAAAGAGTGATTAGCACATGGAATTCACTGCCACAGGAGGTGGTGGTGGCTACAAGCATGGACGGCTTCATAAGGGAATTAGATAAACATATAGAGCAGAGGTCCATCAGTGGGTATTAGCCACAAGGTATAGATAGGAACTCTGGGTCTGGGGCAAGTGAGGCTCTGTATTCTTGGTACTTGGGGGGGGGGTCAACAGTGGGAGGGCTTCTAGTGTCCTGGCCCCACTGGTGGACCTCCTGATGGTACCTGGTATTTTTGGCCACTGTGTGACAGAGTGTTGGACTGGATGGGCTGTTGGCCTGATTCAGCATTGGCTTCTTAAGGTTTGAACATTGGCATGTTCTTAAAGTTCGAGTCCAGTGGCATCTTTAGGACCAAAGAAGTTTTATTCGTGGTATAAGCACACAAAAGAAATTGAGAGAAATTTGGCTCCAAGACCACTTGTGGCTCAATTCCCTGCCTAGCTAAGCATGCCTGAACATTGATCTCTGCTGCCAATGATCAGAGGTAGCATGAGGACAGCGCATGTGCAGGCCTAGATACCTTTTGGGTTGGAGAGAAGATAGGAAGCTGTATTTCTTGTATAGCTCATGGTAGGCGACCTACTAGTACCTTTTCATGCTCCCATTTTCCCACCCATTACATCTACATGCTAACAATTCACTTCACTGATACAAAGAATTATGTGATTGTATATACAAAAAATATGCCGATTAGATGTGATCTTCAGACTCAGAATATATACTAAACATGGTCTCTAGTGTTTTTCAAGGTTTCTACCACTAACCTTGAGAATACAAATCCACCTAGTTATCTTCATGGCTGCCATAATATGACCACAGTTTACCACTCTAGTTCCAAACCAAATCGGATACCTCTGAGTGAATGAAACATTCAGTAAGCTACAAACACAGAATGTTGACATTTTCAAAATACTGAATCAGCATTAGGTCAGCAATTGTCTATACCAGGGGTGTTAAACATGCAGCCCAGGAGCCAGATCAAGCCCCCAGAGGGCTTCTGTCAGGCCCACAGTAGAACTGGCTGTCTTCTGCTTTTTCTTCCTCCAATTCTGCTGCTGCTGCGTCATCGTAGGTTTGCAGCTTACAGATACACACCTGAACAGCATACTCAAGATTGCAATGGCACAGACATTTTGATGCAATAATTCAAAGCAAGAGGTGTCAGTTATCAGACACTGTTAAATAAACAAAATATTGCAAAAATGCTAATATTTTAAGCCTTCGTCACATAAAAAAAAACCCTGTGTCCTTTATAAAGTTTATATCTCCGCTACCTGGCATTAAATTTTATGACACACATGGCCCGGCCCAACAAGGTTCATTTATGTCAGATTTGGTCCTCATAACAAATAAATCCAGCACCCCTGGTCTATACATTCATGACTCAAATGGGAAACCTTGGTAGTACCTACGTTAAATATCTGTAGTTTTGGAACATTAACAATTTGAGATATGTAGATGAAACCACATTACTGGAGGAAAATAGTGGTGGCTTGAAATGGCTACTAATGTTAAAGCACAAAGTGCCAAAGCAGGATGACAGCTGAATATCAAGAAAACAAAAGTAATGACTTCTGAGAAATTACAGAACTTTAAAGTTGATGGAGAAGATACTGAAATTGTTAAATATTTTTTATTCCTTGCCTCAATCATCAACCAAAAGGAAGACTGTAACCAAGAAATCAGAAAGAGATTGAGACTGGGAAGGAGCTAGAAAAGATTCTTAACTAGATTCTTAAGTGTAGAAAAGATTCCTAAGTATGTGTCACTGGTGACCAAGATAACTCATGCCATAGTTTGCCCATTACTATGTATGAGTATGAAAGTTGGACAATGAAGAAAACTGAAAGAAGAAAGTTGATTGACTTGAAATGCGGTGTTGGATGAGAGTTTTACGAATACCATGGACTGCCAAAAAGACAAATTAGTGTGTTCTAGATCAAATCAAGCCTGAACTCACTGACTGAAACAAGCTGAAATGACTAAACTGAGGCTATCATACTTTGGTCACATTATGAGAAAACAAGAGTCACTGGAAAAGACAATAATGCTAGGAAAAGTTGAAGGCAGCAGAAAAAGAGGATGACCCAACATGAGATCGACTGACTCTGTCAAGGAAGCCTCAGTTTGCAAGACCTGAACAAGGCTGTTAACAATACGACGTTTTGGAGGACATTAATTCATAGAGTGGCCATAAGTCGGAAGCAACTCAATGGCACTTAATATGCACAGCTTTGGAGTTGGCTGTTGGCATAATTTCTTTATCTAAGCCTCCAGAAGTTTCTGTGACCAGCCTGGGCCAAGTATCTTGAGGCCATGGTTAAGTGATTGATGGTAAACATGCCAAGGTTGAATCCAGACAAAATAGAAGTTATGGTAGTGGGGAAGGCAGAGATTTTGAATGGGATTTTTTTTACCCATAGGCAGATCAAGAACTGGGGTGCTCATGTCCTCCGCTTCACTGACAAAAAACAGACTGGCACTGTTGCCAGGAGGAGCTTCCTCCAGTCACTTCTTGCTCATAAATTAGCACCCTATCTAGACTCTGCTGACCTTGACCTTGCCCTGCTGATCAAAGCATCATAACCTCCAGACTGAATTACCGTAATGAACTCTATGTGGGACTGTCCTTGAAGAAAACAACTGAAAGACATCAATTGGTTTTTGCCTTGGGTTAGTTGTGCAGGATGTCTAATACCAGTGCTTCAAAATTTGCACTTGAAGGTCTGTAGCTCGGCAGTTCAAGACCCTAGTGCTGTGTGACGGAGTAAGCTTCCGTCTATGGCCCCAGTTCCTGCCAACCTAGCAGTTTGAAAGGAAGAAATTGCAAGTAGATAAATAGGTACCACTTTGGTGGGACAGTAACACCATTCCATGCACCTCGGCATTTAGTCATGCTGGCCACATGACCACGGAAACGTCTTTGGACAGCACTGGCTCTTCGGCTTGGATACAGAGATGAGCGCCACCCCCTAGAGTCGGATTCAACTAGCTTTCGAGCAAGGGAAGCCTTTACTTTACTTATTTGCTTCCAATAACAACTCAAGGTGCTGGTCCTTGCATTCAAAACCCTTACCGACCACGGACTCCCATACTTATTGGACCACCTCCCAATATGCTTCTGTGCACTAATTATACTCCAGATGATCTCCTCCTCATTGTGTTCTTTGTTAGATGTGCCAACGCAGACAAGGACATTTTTGGTTGTGAGGCTGCTGCTTGTACAAAGAGATGCAGACCCCACATTCATTTGCAATTTTTCATGAGCTTGTAAAGCTATGTCTTTTCAGAGTGTGTTTTTTAGATGAAAATAAAATATCAGAAGTTGACAGTTTTAGTGGTTTATCTTCATATACTGATTGCATTTTTGTGGTGATGTTTTTATATTTCAACCTAGTACTGCATTTGCAGCTAACAGATATTGGATAGATTAATTTAACTTCAAGGAATCTGTGGCAGTATATAGGCCTGTCTTATTCCTTTGAAGGGGGCAATCACCCTCTTTTATGGGGTGAAGTGGGAGTCCCATCTTTTTTCTGCAATACAGAGATTCCCCTGGGTATGCAGAAATTTCCCAGTGTATTATTGGCAGCCCCATTTTTCCCCCTTAGTAACCAGCATAGGTCATGAACTTTGAAAAATCACAAGACAGAGAGAAAAAAAAACAATTTAGAAATTCCTCTGCAATCTCTCCCTCCTGGATTCCAGAAGCTCACAGGGACTTGAACAAAGTAACTTCCCCATCTTCCTGTACTTTTTTGCCATCAAGTCACAGCTGACTTATGGTGACCCCGAAGGGTTCTCAGGGCAAGAGATGTTCAGATTTGCTTTGCCATTGTCCTCCTCCTCATCATGACCCTGGTACTCCTTGGAGGTCTCCCATTCAAATACTAGCCAGGGCCAATGTTGCTTAGTTTCCGCGATCAGGCTAGCCTGTGCTATCCTATGCTTGTTTTTCCTTTAAATAATTCTCAACATTCCATGTCTCCAGAAGCATACTCCATCATCATTAGATTACTGGGAGGGCATCTTTCTCTGGGTTAGTTTTCAAAATAATATTTTTCTGCATAACTGAGAATTTACTGCATATGCAGAAATTACTGCCATGTCAATGTGTGAGCTAGTTATGCTACTACCATGACTAGTCCACTTAACTATTAGATATAGCAGTAATGGTACTAGATATAGCAATAAAGGCATCATCCAGATACACACCCATCACTACACAGTATGACTGGCAATATGACCATCACATACTGTGATGCAAACTGGAATGTATGTGTTATCTAAGATTATTACCTGAGATTTTTACTGCAACCATATTAGTTGCAGGCAATATTTTAAAGAAAGCTATTATTTTCAGACAGACACTGGATGCCAGGATCTTTTAATTTTGGATTTTAAGCTTAAATAAAAGGATGTTATTTTCATATGTGCAGTTTCTTCCAACATCTGTGAACTAAGAGCCCTCAACAGATCCAATACTAATATGATAAAAATGTATATCTGGAACAGCCAACATGAAAGATGACAAAACATCCTGTTCTTTTTTGTTCACAACCGGTTCATCAGATACCCAGTAATTTTTGCATTACTCAGTAATTTGGAATAGTTCACGGTGCCTACTTTAAGGGTCTGTTGTTCAGTTACTCAGAAATGCAAATCTAATTAGCACTTTTTCATGTGCTCGCACAAAAATCACATTGCCAAGAAAATAGTACAATTAATTTTTGTGACTCCTTATACTGTAAATTTAAACTCTGCATAATTTGTTCTTCACAGATGTACAACTCAGGTGACAAAGGAAAAAAACAGTCTTGGTATTCTTTCAAGGCTTTGGCTTATTTATTAACTGGACTGTGATACAAACAAAGAAAACTTTTTAGATGTTGGACAACATGGCATCTAGAGAGCACAAATAGAAAGCTAGATTAAAACAAACAGGATGAAAGTTCCAGTTCATCAATTTAGCAGATACAGTTTTAATCATGTGGCTAATGTGAAGCTGAAATACATTTCTCTACCAAGTTCTTAATGCCTTACAATTCTAAACACTCATGGCAGAGCAGAGATTTGAACCTAGGTCTCACAGATCCTTGGTCCAACACTCCAACCACCTAATCTGGCCACATGGATCCATGCCAAGGTAACACTGAGCTAGACTACAGTAATGTACTCTACATAGGTCTTCCCTTGAAGTCAACTTGAAGTCTCCAGTTGGTGCAGAATGCCGCAGCTTGATTACTATCACAGAACTAAAGTAGTGGATGCATATAACTCCCATTTTGCAGTTACTCTGTTGGTTGCCTATCAGCTATGGAGCTCAATGCAAAGTATTGGCTATGACAGAGGTGTCAAACTCACTTGTTACGAAGGCCAGATCTGACCTAATGTCACTTTTTTGGGCCGGACAATGTGTGCCATATAATGTAATGTCAGGTACTGGAGATATAAATTTTATAAAGAACATAGGCAAACCCAATTAGCGATAGATCAAAATGGGTAGCCATGTTAGTCTGTCTGTGGCAGGAGGAAAGAGCACAAGTCCAGTAGTACCTTAAAGATTCCCAAAATTTGTGGCAGGGCATGAGCTTTTGTAAGCCACTCACAAAAGGTCATACCAACTAATGATATATTTTTTTTGCTCAAAATACAAACATGCTTAAAGCATTAGCACTCTTACAGTATCTCCAATGCCCACCCGCTCATTTTCACTGGCTGTTACATATTAGCACTGGGACAGTATACAGGGACATAATGCACAGCCTCTGTCATCTGGCAATAAAGGTAATCAGTTACTTAGGGGCCAGATAAGAGCCCTGGATGGGCTGATTCTGGTCTGTGGGCCATATGTTTGACACCCCTGGACTATGACATACAATGCCCTTAATGGCTTTTGTCCCTCATATCCACAGAACCATCTCTCCCTCTATGCTCTGCCATGACAGCTTCAGTCACCTGCAAGGTGCCACCCTACAAATGGGCAAAATGAACAACTGCCCATATATGTGCATTCTGTATAGTGATCCCCACCTCATGGAATAGCCTGTTCCCACTCACCTGGCATTCCACAAACTATACAAAACTGAATTATGCAGGAGGAACATTTTACCCAGGTAACAGTTTGAAGCCTCAATTTATACCCAGCAGGAGTTCACAAACCACCTATAGGAAAGAAATTCATGGGGCCCACCTGGACCTATATATTTAACAGATCTTTCATAGATATGAAATCAAACTGTAAGACAGTAGATCATACAGCAATAGGTATGACTGCAAATAAGTAATAAGGTCCACAGATTTTTTTTTACTGCTGTAATTGAGGAAAAAGGAGAATGCTTCCTGTGTGTACTACCATCCTGGATTAGGACTAAGCCAAAATTACCCATATAAACATGAATAGATGCTGCTGCATGATCTACAGCCAAATTGAATTCTAAATCAGATCAAATCTGAGAAATTTTACCAGCTTGTTTCATGACATTTTTGCAATTGTATGGACATTGTGTTAATTAAATTAGTGCATTCTTTATGTCAACTGTGGATATGTATGTATGTAATCTCTTGGATATTAGTAATCTGCTGGATTTTTGATGAGGAAAAGACACATTGCAATTTTTTACAATATATCCTCCAGTTAATGGAAATATTTCTATACGCCAACAGTTACCTACATTCAAAAGTTAAAATAGAGATATAAGATAAGTCAGAGACCTTCTGCTGCAAATTAAATAACCAACAGGATTCCCAATAGTATACTTGGCAATGTCTTCAGCTAAATGCTAAGTACAAAGACAGTGTCTTATTGCTTTTAACTATATTTAGCTTGATACCAAATCAAAAACTCAGACTGGAAAATGCCACTGAGTCTTCCGTCTGAAGTGACGCTCTAGCCTTGAAAGATTTTCATACACTGGTCTAATGTATGAGCTCATAGATCAGAAATGATAACAGTATAACACATATTACATCTTCTGATTCTACACTGTGTTTTAAGCTCTTGTAGTCTAACCTAATAGTAAAGGACAAGCAGGAACTCAGTAGGCACTTCACTTCCCCCTTTGCCACTATTCCCTCTTTCCCTTTCCTGAAAACCCCCATAAACTCTCCCTTTTTCCTGTTTCCTTCTCTCCTTTGGGTTGGCAACTCCAGGTTGGGAAACTCCTGAAGATTTGGAGGTGAAGCCTTGGGAGGCTAGGTTTGGGGAGGGACCTCAGCAGTGTATAATGCCAGAGAGTCCACTGTCCAATGCAGCAATTTTCTCCAGGGGAACTGATCTGTTATCTGGCCCAAATGAGTCCTCCTTCAAAAGCTAAAAGTAGGCATGGAAAGGGCCATGCCCCATCTCCCTGCCTTTTACTAGCAGAACCAAGAATGGAATCCGTGATTATTATTTATTTATTATTTTCAATTTATATCCCGCCTTGCCGGGAGTCGGCTCAAGGTGGCGAACAACATTAAAACAGTAAAACAATTAATGCAATAGAGTCTAATAAAATATACATAAACAAATCCCTAACATCATAACATCTAGCAGTACAATGCAAACTGATGGCGGCTTCAGTATACAATCCCCTCACCAGAAGTGGTATCCATGTGATAGTCATGTAGGCCATCGCATGTTTTGGTGGCACATTAGTCAGTGCTTAGCAACAACCACTGAGGGAACCTGTTGCTTAAAGCTACAGGTGCTCCTTTTATCATTTTCAGGTTTTTAAAAACAGGGCCCCCCCCAATACATGTTTTTAGATTTCACATTTTTCTGCAAACCTGGGGCCCTTTTCAGGTTTGTAGAAAGATCTGTCTTGCCTGTTCACAGCTCATCACCAGATTTATGTATCCTCAGATTTGGCCAACTTCACTATTAGTATATAGTGGGAACCTGCAAAAACTTGGGGGGAGGCATCTAATTTCCCCCTCCCCCATTATTTCCTCTTTCCCTTCCCTGAAAGCCCCATAGCCTCTCCCCTTTTCCTGCTCTTTTCTCTCTTTCCAACTAAACAGCAAACCTACCTTTATCTGTCCTTCTGTCTTCAGCTTTTCCTCCCACCTGGCATCCCCCACCTAGGAAAATTATGGCCCAGTTGTGTGGTGCCAGCCACTGGGCCAGGCCCAGTTGCATGATAGGGAACCCTCAAAGACTTATGGGGGAAGAGAGATCAGTTCCCCCTTAGGGTTGCTAGCGCCACATTGGGAAATTGGGGGGTGGAGATGTGGGGGTTCAGCCTTGGGAGAGTGAGGTCTGAGGAGGGAAGCAACCTTGGCAGGGTATATCATACAGTGCTCCCTTCAAAGCATCATTGTCTCTGTCATCTGGTTCCCATGGAGGAAATGGCTGCTTTAGAGAGTCGAGTCTATGGCACTGTACCAGTCTGACATCCCTCCCCTCCTCAAAAACCCACCCTTCCCTGTCTCCACCCACCAAATTTATAGGAATTTCCTAACCTGGAGTTGGCAACTCTACCTTCTTCCCACTAAACAGCCAGCCTACCATTATCTGCCTCTCTGTCTTAAATCTGCCCCCCCAGGAGCCTATACACAGGAAAACTGTGGTCTGGTTGTGGACCCCTATCAATGGGCCAGGCCTACTTACATGGTAGGAAACCTCAAGGACCTGTGGGGCAGAATCTCACTTTCCCCTGTATCCCCCTCCCCATACTATTTCCTGTTTCCCTCTCCCCAGCAATCCCCATATCCGTTCCCCTTTCCCTGCTTCTTTCTCTCCTTCTCAACTATTCACCAACCTGTCTTTTATCTGTATCCCGTCCTCACTTATTGGGGAGATTGTTTCTCCTTTAAAATATACTCTGCATACAAGAACTTACTAGATTTCTGCTGCCACCAGGAATTAAAAATTCCAAATCTCTCTGTTTTGGTAGAATGATCCAGTGTCTGGGCACTTCAGAGGGCTATGTGGCCCTGAGGAAGGATTTATTTATAAAATAACAAAATAGGTTTCTGGGTATTTTTGAACTGTTGTTGAAGAAAGAAAATATAACTGACAAGGCTTGGCGTCACACAGAGTCTCTCATACACCAAAACTCCACTCTGACAGGTTTAGACACTTACTCTAAACTCTCTCATATATATAGCCACACAGACTGAACTCTTTTGCTCAAATAGCCACACAGGCTGAACTCTCTTGCTCATATAGCCACACAGGCTGAATTTTCTCTCTCACAGCCACATAGGCTAAACTTTCTCATAGCCACACAGGCTAAACTTTCTTGCTCATAGCCACATAGGCTATACTAAACTTGAACTGCTTCCTCTGTCATACAGACTCCCTCAAAAACTCCCCACTCGTCTCTTCCAGAACACAGAATCACCTCAGAGACTTCTCTCCTCCCACACTCTCAGTCATCACCAATCACATCACACACACAGATATTACTTTCCTTACATTACTGCAGTCACACTAAACATTTAAAGAAACACACACACCAAAAATGGAATCATTACAATCTGCCTCCCATGTTCAGCTATATTTATTTATTTCATTTATACCCTGGTCTGAAATCACAGTGAGCTTCCACAGCAAGATGGGGATTCAAATCTGTCTTTCCCCAACCATACTCTGAAGCTCTAACTGCTACACTGTGCTGGTTTTCATAGGGTGGCTGCTGTTGAAAAGCGGCAAGCAGCCTCCCTCAAAGGCTAAAATAGGCCTGGAAAAGGCCCATTCCTTTTTACGGACAGAATGAAGCCTGGAATACTGAGGGTGACTAGAAACAGCCACCAAGGGAATCCATAGCTTAAAGGTACAGGCACTAGTTTTATCATTTTGCTATTTTTAATACCCCAAATGCATTTTTTAAGAGTTCACATTTTTCTGTAAACCTGGATCCTTTTCAGGTATGTACAACAATCTGTCTTGCCCATTCACAGCTCCAGTCACAGGGTTTATGTAGTCTCAGATTTAGCTAACTTGGCTTTCCTTTTATACCCTTAGAAGTTCATTGATTCACAGATCTTGAGCAGCAGAAGATATTCTTATTTTTTGATGCAAGGGCTAAAAGGACTGAGACAAATTTTGCAGTTGCTAGAGAAAACTTGAGATCCTCATCTCTGAGCAAAAGAGCCAGGGTTTCCAGGGTTTAAGGGAACGGTTGGTTGATTAAAGGCTTAATATAGTGATCCCTTGTATTCTCAAAGAAACTGCATTCAAGCAGAGCATGGAAGGATGTATTTATCCTATTAAGGCTAAAAGGGCAGATTCTGTCAGAATACAGCCTATGCAAAAATCTCCCCTGTAAAACTATTGTAGGAATAATATTCAATCTTGCAAACAAAAAAGCTCTATAGTAACATGGGATGGTAAGATAGTACATTAACAATTCCATCTCTTCCTGCCTGCACTGTATGGTAGCAGCAAGCCTTTTAAAAGCCCTTACTGGCCCAATTACATATTCCATAGGGAAAGAAGAAAGGAAACCAAAACAAATACATTAAACATAAATCCCATTAGAAAGGTTCTCAAAACAATATATTCTTTCAAGCCATACCATTTAACACACATTCTCAGGGAAACCTTAAATTAGTTTTTAAGTGTAATTATAATGAGAACATATTAATTCTATTTTCAAAGTCAGTATCATAATTATCATCAGTCAATTAAGAAAAACTTTAGCAGAAATAATACTTACTTGCTGACTTCTTTATATTGCGCTATTTCCTCAATGTAAAGGAGGTCATGCAATCGTGACTGATAGTTACTCTTGGTCAGTGATTTATCCAAGACAGACTGTGTAAAGAGCTGGTCAGCAGACAGAGGAATTTGGTATCTGATCAGAAGGCTCTTTTCCAATTCAGTAGTCTCATTTGGCTCAAACTCTACAATAGTTTTAGAAGTGGAATCCCAACGCTTGGCTGTAGTTAATAGTTGTTGTCGTGCATTCATCAGGTATTCAAGATCTGTATGCAGACAGACAAACATGGGAAGACAATAAACTGGCATTCTTCTTGCATACAGAAATATCCTTACCATAGTTATCCATACCCTGGTAACAGGAAAAAACAGGATAGATTACTGCAATGTGTACATAGCACAGACTCCTTGATTTAGAACACAATACCAGGATAATTGTCTCAATAGCTTTCCATATGGCCCTGTGAACCAGCTGTCACCTTTAGGCTGCCACCTGCCAGCGGTTCCACAGCTTAGGGTGACCCACCTAGCATCAACCACAGCCCATGCTTTTTCATCATAGTTCACAGTTTGGTGTAGTGGTTAAGTGCGCGGACTCTAATCTGGGAGAACCGGGTTTGATTCCCCACTCCTCCACTTGCACCTGCTGATGTGACCTTGGGTCAGTCACAAGCTCTGGCACAGCTGTTCCTGAAAGAGCAGTTTGTGTTAAGAGTTCTCTCAGCCCCACTGACCTCACAGGGTGTCTGTTGTGGGGAGGGGAAGGGAAAGGAGTTTGTAAACCGCTCTGAGACTCCAAGTGAAGGGCGGGGTATAAATCCAATCTCCTCCTTCTCCACTATGTAATACATTTTCCAAGGAGGTGAGGGGACCACCATCTTGAGAGGTACCTAGGGGTGCTAAAACACTTGGGGGGGGTAAACTGCAGGCATTTTTGTAGGGGGAGGGGTGTTATTTGGTGGCTATGGTATATTTTAAATTTGAGTTTGTAGACTGGCTTAAAACATGGGGGAAAGGAGAGACATAAATATTTACATCAATTAATCAATAAATAAAGCTTGCCTATAAAGTACCAAAGAAAGTTCTATTTCTAAGAAATATCTATAGTTTTGGGTCTGGAATTGTTATTTATTTGGTAACAAACATATTTTGGATGGAAGTGCCAGAAGTTGTCATTTTGGTTAGTCCTGTGGGAGGCATCAACTGTATAACCCTATTTCTTGTGCTGCGCTCATCATTAATCTTGTCTGTGATATGTTTTTGAGTTCTCAGTACTGAGAAATCTTGGCAGCTGAAAAGAAAGAGAATACCAGACATGTTTGAGGATAAATAGAGTCAACCTTGGGAATAAACTGCTGTGTTTGGGGATTTGGGGTTTTTTGTGTGTTCTTAAACAACGCAGCTGAAAGCAATGTCTCTGAAAGTTCACCACAAAACTATATTGATGTGACTATTCTGATTAGCCAGCAGTCTACATAAAGATCAAACAACACTTCATGAAAAAACACAGCCATATCCCTGGAATTATTATCCAGTTCGCATGGAATTGTATTTTGCTTTGTAACACTACAACTTGTAGAATCTTTATGCTCTGGGATATAAATGTTTAGATCCTTTGGAAACAACAGATCACAGACTACAGCATTTCTTTTACATCTTTGCTCTATCAGTGCTGGAAACAGAAATCTGTTGTACATAAATAAAGAATAGGATGAGCAAGAAAGCACCTGCAGCTCTACCCAACCCAGATTTTGAAAACAGAGAAATCTCAGTTCACTGCATAATTAGTGCTGCTCATCACAAGTCTTTGTGCAGCTTAAGGATATTCTCATGTTCCACAAACCTGGTAGTTCAGTCTCTCATAAATAAGACAATGGAATAAAGAACAAAAAAATGTACTAGAGTAACAGGCAATAGTCTATGTAAAAAATAATTTAAAAACCCTGCCTATCTTGCACTTAGATTTTATTTTCCTTCATTCTTCTGTGTTCTGGTCAAAACTGTGCATCTCTTTTATATACATAGCATAACAAGCCAGTTCAAAACAGTCAAAGGCATCTGAAATTAGAAAAACAGTTCTGAGAACTGTAACAGACTGACAATGAAATTCCAGCAGAGTTATTGATTTCAGTGGACAAAGACTGGAGTAACTGTGTACATAGGATTACACAAGGGATGGATAGACCCTTTGACTTACTGGAAAGTTCTTGGTGGCCCACTGACCGGGGGTGGGGTCCACTGACAACCAGGAGCAAACTGAGCCAAGGGGTCTATGAGGTGCAGACAGTGCAGGAAGGGCTGCTCAAAACTGGGACACAGTAACACCCACTGCCATCATTGCCTTGGATAAATCAACATCCATTAACATCATTGCCTAGATTCAAGTCAAGCAGTCCCTACATGCACTGGAGAAGCCACATGGCTCAGCTTATTCCAAAGCTGTTTAAATGGATTGTACTGTAACTCTGAAAAATAAGGACTGATGGTCACTTTTTCTCCTTCCTCCTATTACAAGAACTAAACCACTCAAATTCTCATTTATTGCTAAGCAAACTACTTTCGGGGTTTAAGTATTCCTTATACCTGAATTCAGCCAAGCAGTAAAGAAATGCTGTTCTCATTTCTCAGTCACATGCAGAGATTTTTTTTTAAAAAAAGCCTAAACATGCATATTTTCTGCTGTTTACCAAAAGTAAAATGAATTGGAATATTATGATATGAAGAGGCTGCCACTACTTCAGTTTTTTGCTATTTTGACAGAATGTTCTTTAAGTGGTGAGTTGTAACATTAGAAGCAACATAATATTTTGGTAGAAGTAAGAGACAGATGGATAAAGGAATAAATCATACTGAACAAGAAAGGAAGAGAAAAATTAATAGTACAGGCATAGTAAAGATAAAAATAATATACACGAAGGAAAAAAAAATCTGAAGTGCATTCCAGGTAGCAGGCTGGGATTACAGATGTGACTGTGATCTGGCATCACTGGCATTTATCCAACCACACATTCTAAAGACTTAAAAGCACTTTAATTTTTGAAAAGGGGCAGCTATTTTTGCCAAGTCTCTCTTCTCACTGCAGACCACCACTTTTGCTTTCTGTGCTATTCCTGAATGTCTGCTGATCACTGGAAAATAACTGGGGTGGGGGCCACTCAGTCCTAGGAATGCTGGCAAAGGGCTGCAGCTTCATCAGTGCAACACAGTCCACATCCTTTATCTAGATCTGGCATCTGATCACTCCATTTGGTGTTCCTCCTAAACACACAGATGCTACTAAGTGTAAAGAGGGTCTTTGAATTACAGAGTTGCATTTACCTGTAACTGTTCGAGTTGTCTTCTGTGCAAGCACAAATTGGGACTGCACATACACAAGTCAACCACTCAAGATTTTTCTAGAGGGAGCACCCCTCACATTCTCTGAGGGGACGAGACCTCTTCCCTCAGTTCCCCTATGATGCTATGAGACCTCCACCAAAAGACGTGTAAAATAAGAGAGTTCGCAGTGGGACAGGAGGGAGGGAATGTGTATCTGCACGGAAGACAACAGATGAACAGTTACAAGTAAGTGCAACTCTGTTTTCATCTCCAGTCTTCTGTGCAGTCACAAATTGGGAGATTAGCAAATTACTCACCATGGAGGTGGGATGATGCTCTTCATTGAAAAAGTGAGCGAAGGACAGCCATGCCCACTGACATCTCCTTTCTTGCATTTACTTCTACAGAGCAGTGCTTTATGAAGGTATCAGATGATAACCACATCACTGCTCTGCAGATCTCTGCTAGAGGAACCCCTAATGTGAAAGTAGCAGACAAGGCTTGAGCTCCTGTGGAATGTGCACGTATCTGGAAAGGGCATAGAACTTCTGCCTGTAAATCACACATACTGATAAGAGAAACAATCCACCAGGATGGGGTCTGTGGTGATGCAGCTTTTCCTTTATTTGAACCAGAGAGGCAGACAAACACCTCAGAGGCTTTACAAAAGGAATTTCTCCTCTTTAAATAGAGAAATAAAGCTCTCTTGATATCCAAGGAGTGTGATGTGTGTTTGGTACTAAAGGTAAATGCAGGGGGAAACAGTATTCTGGGCAAGAACCAGAGGTTCAGTTTCAATACCACCTTCTCGGAATTTAATAGGTGAATCTGCTCATGAGGCAGCTAACTCTCTTACTCTTCTTGCTGAGGTTCTTGCCAGAAAGTAAGAGACTAATGGCTCACAGAGGGCCAAAATAAGCTGAGCCAGTTCTAGGGGCAGAGACCATTATGGTACTATGGGCACTCTGGGAGGATAAAGATTAAACAATCCCTTAAGAAACATCTTGGAAGTGTAATGGGACAAAAACATTCTACCTTCTGTGAGGGAGCATGAGGCAGATATAGCAGCTATTACAACTGATCTCCAGACAAGAGAGATCATTTCCCCTGGAGAAAATGGCTACATTGGTGGGTAGACTCTATGGCATTGCCTTACGCGGTGTTCTGGTATGTTCAAAGAGGGTAACCCCATCTGATAAACACTAGATGTATGCATTTGTCTCCAAAAGACCACTCGCAGATCGAATACCCAGCTCTGGGGAGCACATCTGCCTTAGTGCTGTCTGAACCAACAATGTGAATCACCTGCAGTGCCACACTCTATAAAAAAGCCCACTCCCAAATTGACACATCCTCTGCACAAAGGGCCATGATGCCATACTACCTTCTTTGTTTACACACAACATTGCAGTTGTACTGTCCATCTGAACCTGGACCACCTTTTCCAAGAGCACAGCTAAAAAAGAGATAAGGGCAAAATGGACAGCTCTGAGTTCCAAAATACTGATGTTTAAACATTGTTTCCTAGGTAACCAGGTATTCTGAACACTAAGGTCATTACAGTGTGCTCCCCATCTCTCCATTGAAGCATCAGCGGTTACAGTTATGAGGGCAAACCGGTCCAAAGGGGATGCCTCTAAAAAGGTTGTCTTCTAGAGACCACAACAGCATTGACAATTATTTTCCACAGGATAGTTTGTTTGTTTTTTAGGGTATATGGCTGGGTTAAAGACTCGCACATTCTTAGTCTTGCAAAAGTAACAGTGGCAGTAGTAGAAGCCATGTCCTAGAGTTCTTGTATATGTAATGCAGACAGAAGAGTCCTGCCAAAAAGCTCAACCAGCAAGTTAATACTTGATGCTTGATCAGATGGTAGAAAAACACAGCCCATTGTGGAATCTAGTATGGCTCCTATAAACTCCACCTGCTGTGACAGAATCATCTTTTACTTCTTCCAATTTACAACCAGTCCCAAATGATAATAGGTGTTTAGGATCACTTACTTATGGTCACTGAGGGCCTCTTATGTTGTGGCAGTGAGCATCTATATGGGGATAGACTGAGCTTCCCAGAGCTCTTAAATGTGCCACTACCACCATCATGCACTTGGTATGTATATGTGGGGCAGCGGCAAGGCCAAAGGACAAAATGATATATTGAAAAGAAATGTCCTTGTAGTTAAAGCATAAATATCTACAGTGACTAGGGTAAATGGCCACATGAAAATAAGCATCCTGCAAATCCAAAACAACAGTGAACTATAAAACCTGTAGAATTGCTAATAGAGTAACAATCCTACACTTTGTAACATCAAGATAAAAATTTAAACCACAGAGGTCTATTATAGGACTGAACCTTCCATTCTTTTTGTTCACTAGAGAAAAACTGGAATAAAACCCATAGGGTGCATTCAGACAGGCTGTTTAGTCCGCTTTCGGCACACTTCAGTAATGGATTTTATATCCATGTTCACACACCCAACACCTGCACACCGTCCCCAGCCATCGCTTTCCGGATCAACCCCTTTTAAAACGGAGTATTTTGATACCATTTACCCAAGTGGTGTTTTCCTGATTCTCTGGTTTGAAGCTGCAGTTTCCGACGCCTGATCGCTCCTGCGGTGGCAAGCCACTTCCGGGTGCCTCAACCCCCTCCCCTCTGGAAAGCTGCAGTGGAAGTCTCAGGCTTCCGCTTTTCATTCGCCATTTTTTTAATGCCTTGGAGGTATGCACATGGGCGGCGCTCAGCTCCTAAGTTAATAAAAGCAAAGTTTAAATGATGCCTAGTTTTAGTACTTAGATGAGTTCGGGATCTCACAGGGCCCAGTTTCGGGGGTAAAAGTTTCGTTTAAAGTGTTCATTTAAAGTTTAAAGGGAAGTGTGGAAATCACTGTTCTGCGCACGCGTGAAAATTTTAGTTCTAAAGATGGCTGCCTGTGCGCATGCTCAAACTGAGAGGAGAAAACCCCACCAATGCACACTCCCAGCGGGAAGCGATGTGGCTGCACAGCGATCCAGAATAGGGAGGTCAATGTGATCTCCGGGTTAAAAAAAAACGCATCGGACCGGAGCAATTTACACCATTCCCAGCATGCTGTCTGAATGTACTCATAGAGGCAATCAGAGTCTCCAACTTGCTGCACTACACCCTTGATCATTAAAGGCTGCCATTCTTGTTGGAACTTAGGTATGGTGCTCTCAATGGCATGAGTTGCTAATAGAGTAGGAGGAAGCTCTGGAAATTCTAATCTGTATTCCTATTTAACAACAGACTGAACCATTGAGCATGAGATCTTCTACTCTGCTCCTGGTTTCTTTAGGTAGCACAGTATACTGAAGCCATGTGTATCTCGTCATAGCAACTGACAATGCCATGGCACAGGCTGAGGAACAGAACAGGTGTATCCCTACTCAGACTCTGAGGCTTTATGCAGACGGACAGCAAATACAGGTGGAGGAGGTCACCAAGCTGGGATCAGTGGTCTGTCTCAGATCTTGGATGCTGATGGCTGCAGTTCTGACTGATGGAAAGGTCTATAGAACTCTCCCCATTGTGGTGGTATAAAAAGGAGTAGCGGTGCTACAGGACAGTTGATGGCCATGGAGCTGTCTTCATTGGTTCTAAACCAAAGGGCAGAAGTGGCTCTTCCAGTATTGATAGCTCAAGTTTGAGCTCTCCCTCAGAGACTGATGGAGTCAGGGGGCAAAAATACAAAGAAGGTGTTTTCAGAGGAATGTAGATCACATCTTTGTGTTCCAATGATGGTTCTAGGTCAGATGGTTTCTCAGACTGAACTCTGAAAATTGACCAATGGTTTTCTCTGTGCTCCATCTTGGCCTTGGCCTCTTTAGCAGGTGGGTCTGATGAGCACCTGGGAGGCACAATATCAGGTTAATGAGACAGCTGTTGGACCAGATCCAGCCTTGGAACTGGTGGAACCAGGGCCACGGAGGGTGGTTGGGACTGACGCTCGACCAAAGCAGAGGCAATTTGCCACTTGAATCTCTAGGTGTTTTGCCATAACAGATATTTTTGCTGCCAGGCTTTCAGCAGCAGATAAGGCTCTTTCCCAAAGAGTTATTTTCAATCTGGACACCCAATAGCTACAAGCCTTGAGGGTAAATTGTTGACAATATTTACATGTCCCAACATTATGCCCCTCACCAAGGCCAATCAGACATAATCAGCATTCATCAGTTCTTGCCATTTTTGTCCTGCAACAGGAACATTTTAAAAAGAGCATCTTCTGAGGCATGTCTGATACTGTCTCAAAGGCAAGGTGTTAAAACATTTCAAAAAGGACATCTTCACCTAATGAACTCAAGAGTTGAGGAGGGGGTGAGGGGGGAGGAAAAGGGGCGAGCAGGGGAGGGGGAAGAGGAGGGGGAGATTGGATTTATACTCCACCCTTCACTCGGAGTCTCAGAGCCTGCGTGGGAACCCCAACTGCACATGCCCAAGGGGGTGGAGCACGGACATCCCGCCAGTTCCTTCTGACCTTGCCTTTGAAACAGTATCAGACATGCCTCAGAAGATGCTCTTTTTAAAATGTTCCTGTTGCAGGACAAAAATGGCAAGAACTGATGAATGCTGATTATGTCTGATTTGCCTTGGTGAGGGACATAATGTTGGGAAGGTACTTTTGGTGGGACGGATGGATGTTCAGATGAAAGTACACATCCTGGAGGTCAATGGTCGCCATTCAGAACCCTCGAGCCAGAAGAGGGAGGATTACCCACCTCAATGTCATTTTGAATTTGCGGTACTCCACAAAGATGTTGATGCCCCATAGGTCTAAAATGGGGTGCAGACCCCCATCTCATTTGGGAACGGCAAAGTAAAGGGAATAAAAACCTGTCCCCTCATATGCCTTCAGCATGCGTTCTATCGCATCTTTCGCTAGGAGGGAGGTGACCTCCTGGAGAAGGAGGGAAGAGGGAGGGGTGGCCAGGAAAACAGGCAGCGTTGGAGAGTCCACAAATTCTATCAAATATCCATGGGTTAGGATAGACAAAACCCATCAGTCTGTAGTGATGATCTGCCACTCAGATAGGAATGGGGAAAGACAGGTGGATGTTGGTTGTTAATATCCAGCAGTCAGATCAATATGATGTAAGTGACAGCAAGCAAGCTGCTGACAACAGGTTCTGACCGGTTCAGACCAGCTAAGGTATGAGGTCAGTTGATCATGACTCAGCATGATGCTGATTGGACACTCAAATGTATAAAAGTGTACATGTACTGCTCTGTACTCTCTTCTCTTAGAATATGGTGTATGGCAGAGCAGTTTGTCAGTGAATTGTATATATTGTAAACTAGCGGACAGGCCCGTTGCGGGACTCGATGCAACGGGCCCTAGTCTGTGCGCGGGCGACGGGCCCTCCTGTCCTCCCGTGAGGGGGGGAGGCGGCGTCAGCTGCACGGCTCTCCAGAGGTCGAGAGGCGTGAGAGGGAGGCCTTTTGGGGGTTGTGGGCGGCAGTAGTGATCACTGGCAGGCACGGGTGTCGAGCCCCGTCATGCCTACCTGCGTGGGGCAGGGGCATCGTCGGAGGGTGGTGGTCGCACGTGTGTGCACGGAGGAAGCGGCACACGGCTGTTTTCAGGCGCGCCCGCAGCAGGGCGGGCCCTTCGGGCTGGAGGATGATTTTTTGTGGAGGGCGAAGTGAGTGGTCGCAGGTCGTTGAGGCGCAGCTGTTGGTGGGCGGGCCTTGGCGGCTTGGAGGGCAAGTGCTGAGGTGCGTCGGAGGAAGTGGCCGCCACTCATCTTCAGGTGTGGCTGCCGGCGGACGGGTCCCGGTGCGCGGCGGCGTACAGCCGGGAATATGGCCAGGGCAGCTGGAAGAGGGCCAGGTCCCAAGGCGGGCTGCCGCCAGAGCAGCCATCCCTTCCATTGCTTTGGGTGAGGCTGGGAGCGTGAGGCCCCGCGGTGCGTGCGTGGGCGGGCCTGCAGCCACGCAGGCAGCCAAGGCAGCCAGTGGCGAGGGACCCCCTCTCTGACTGGCAGGTCCCTCGGCCAACTGATTCCGGCGCGCATTTTGGCCTTATAAGGTATGACCAAAATGTAATTATATATAAGGAAGGATAAATCTGTATATAGTTTACCAAGAGGACTGTCTAGGTGTGGTGCTATACAGAACATACTACTGCAGTGAGTGCTGGGGTGCTGGAGTTGCTGAACTATCCTGGTGGCTGGTGGTGGCTGAAAGTTGCTTTACGTGGACTGTTCAACAGTGGAGGCCCCTGAAGCAATCTGGGGCAAGTCAAAGACCCTGTTTGGAAGTCTTTTGAGATTTGGCCTTGGATTTTGTTGTTGCGAGCCATATCTGGACCTCGCCGAGTACTGGTACTGCTGACACTGGCCCATGGATGACTGACGAGGCCTCCAGGTACCCTCTGGGGACAGCTTATTGTTATATGGGTGTTTGGAGCCGTAGCGGGACCAGGAACGTTGGCAGTATGGCTTGGAGGGAGCAGAGACCCCCAAGGATCTGGAGGCCTTTATGCTCTTGTCACTCTCCTGCGGATCAGAGTCAGTAGAGGAGTGGAACAGCCCCTCCCTGTCCATGGGAAGATCTTCTATGTAAGCCCTGGTATCAGGAGGCAAAGAAATCATTTGCAGCCAGGCATGCCCACGAAGTGCAACCGCTGAAGACATAGTTTTGGAGAAGGTGTCTAGTGAGCGTTTAGACGAATTCAGAAGCTGCTTCGCCAGAACCATGCCTTCCTTCTGCAGAGTTCATACTGCCTGACTTTTCTCATCCGGAAGAAAGGGCAAAATGTCCGCAAATTGCTGCCATAATGCATACTGGTATCTGCTCATACATGCAATATAATTGGATGTTTTAATTCCCAGGGCACCCACTGAGTAAAAAACGCCTTCCAAAAGCATCAAGCTTTTTGCTTTTTTTTGTCAGAGGGAGTTGTATGAGAACGTCTGTTCCTGGAAGAAGAAGAGACGACCATAGAGTTAGGTTTTGGATGGACATGTAAAAAATTTGCTCCTTCCTCTTGCACTCGAAACATGTGATCCAGTCTCCTGGTCAACACTGGTGCAGAAGAGGGCTTCTCCCAGAGAACTTTGACAGTGTGCAGGAGGACCTTCGACATTGGAAGGGAGATCGCTATTGACGGGTCCATCTCGACCCCATCATAAATCGCATCCGATATCGATGGCTGAGGTTAGACGATGGACAGCCCCAATGAATGAGCCATTCTTTTGACGAGATCTCCATATGAAGACAAGTCCTCGGATGCAGAGATTGGGAGGTCTTCAGAGACCTTAGGTTTTAAGGAGGTATCTCCAGGTGAGGTCTCATCGTCAGACTGGTTGACATCGGAAGCGACGGGAGAGGCTTTGGAATGTGATGGAGATCTCTGGATAGGGATCGACTCCTTTGGTGGTGGAGGAGATGATGGAAGACTATGGCTTGTCTCTGAGGAGGAGATTTTGGTGGTTTAGAGAGGGATGTGGAAGGGGGTGGACAACATGGAGAGCGGGGCAGGGTGGAATGGTGGCCCCAGTCATCTGGTCTCATAGGTGTTAGCCAGGGCATCGATAGGAGGAAAATCAGTACAGCATGTGATGACGATGATCCCACGGAGAGAGCATCAATGAGTGATGTCAATATCGAGAGGGAGAGCCCGGGCCTGTAGGTTGCTTGGGTGAATAATCCCTCCTGGGTGACTGGGATGAGTGGTGTCGGTCAGGACGGACCGGATATTCATCCTATTGACCTCGATCATCCGCATGGGTGGGAGAGCAGGATCGGCCACTGGGTCGGTATTGATGGTTAGGGTCAAAGCGGTCGCTAGTCCAGGATGAAGTGGATGGGAAGCGGTGGCCGAAGCCAGAAGCTGCCTATTATCATCATCAGCGTTGGAAGCCGATACAAATGGGGACCGTCGTCCATGGTTCCTCTCCAGTACCGAAGGGTTCAGCTGCCTGACTGGTGAGTCAAGAACTTCAATTGGCAGTGCTGATTGTATATCCGGCAGCTCCAGTACAGAGGGATGCATTGATAGGGAATGCGACTGCAGTATCATAGGCAGTGCAGAGCCCTTAGGGGTTACCACGTTGCTCATTTTGTGAGACTTCTACAGGCCCCGGGCAGTCAAGGCAGAAGAGACAGCTTTGGAAGAACACTTTTTGGATGGGGATGGGCCGATATCAGAAGCAGATTTGACCGGTCAAGGCGGTTTCGGTGTTGAGAGGGTAGCTGTCAACCTTGGGGTCAATATGGACTGTGCCGGTGGGGGTTCAGTCGATGTAGACAACATCTGAGGGTGTTCACTCAACATATTTGACGATGGAGGGGTGAGGGCCACTTCCCAACGGGCAACTTTCAAACTTGCCGCTTTATTCTTGTGCATTTGATTTGAAAACTTCGCACAAAGAGTGCAACCCTCTGGACGGTGAGATTCACCCAGACAAATTATACAGAGCATCTGTTCATCTCTAGGAGCCAATTTACTCCCACACAAGACGCACCTCTTAAAGCACCCCCACTTTTTATTCATAAACAGTTTCTCAGGCATGAGAGAAAGAAAGGGGAGGAGGGGGGAGGTCCGAAGACCTTGGAAAATTCTCATCCCACTACCTCCTTAACAGTTCTTGGTGAAAGTTGAACAGTCCAAGAGAAAATATTTCGATTGAAGAAAAAAACAAGAATTCCCAAAGCTGTTAACAGCGCAGCGGTCAGAAGAGAACTGGCGGGATGTCCATGCTCCACACCCTTGTGCATGCGCAGTTGGGGTTCCCGCACAGGCTCAGGGTGAGGCATGAAAATCCTGTTGTGAGCTTTGTACAACACTAATCAGATCAGCGCAAGTGCACTAGATCCCATAGGTGTGATGCACAGAGACCACGAAGAAGATCTATGGCTTGCCCAAGGTCATCCAGTAGCTGTAAGTGGAGGAGGGGGGACTCAAACCCAGTTCTCCCAGATTAGAGTCCATGCACTTAACCACTACACCAAACTGGCTCTAGAAGAGACACACATCCAGACACATTGGATATCTGTTACCATGTTGGTTGGCTAATTTAAATAATCTATGGCAAAAATTATGTGTATAATTATACTATTTATAAATTCTAGCAATTATAGAATTTCCACTTTAATGTAGAACAATTTGGAGAGCATGTGCAGTTACCATGAGAGATTATCTTACTATGTAAACTTTTAGCAATTGCACACCACATTAGGTAACAACAGCAAAAATTTTCTGGTATTTTAAAATTTTCTATTATGTGCATTTATTATGTGCAATTGATATGTAATAATTTGGCTTTTTCTCCCCCTTTTGACAATTCCAGAAAGCAACACATGGCTCTAAAGAAAATCTTTGTTCATATATTCATTTCTGGATGTGTGTTGTTTTATAATAGTAATACTGACCACTGAGGAAGACCCTAAGGGGTCGAAATGCATATGGTCTACTGGTCATAAGATATACCCATCAATTGTATATGCAAAACTTTCAGCTCTGTGTATAAAAAGTTTTAAGAGTCTGATATTTGGATCATTTCTTATAACCTATTTTATCTTTTACTAATGTGTACACCATAATAATTATTTGTATTTTTATAATAGCTTATTTTGTTAGTTTGACCCTCATATCACAGAAGACTGAGTTATGCCACAAAAGATTCTCCCACATTACACAGTGGGTCATCAAAAACTATATTAGATATCTGGCAAAAGTAAATGATCAAAACATGCTTCATTAGCTTCTTTATTCCTACCTTCTCTTCTGTCAAATTATTTCAGACTAATGGTACAATCATTTTTATTGCCTTACAACAGAAAGGCTTGAACTAAACTCTTAAGCAGCAGAAAGACTAAATAGCTTTGGCCCTACATATCTTACAGGATGCATAATTGTTTATGAACTTTCCCACTTCGTAACAACTTCTCAAGAGGCCTTGCCAAGTGCACTTTATCTACTGGTAGAATAGCGATGACACGGGGCGCACTGCAACACACCTGTGTGCAAGATTAGCTCAGTGGCGGCTTCTCTGTTGCAAACACTACTCAGGAGAGGCAATCTGCAACAGAGAAGCAGCAATAGCAGGAGCTGTCTTAGCTTTTCCCCACTTGCCAATTTTCCCTTAAAATTACCCTCCTTCCAATTGCTTTTACCTCTGCTAGAGATTCAGATCTGTGTTTACCTCAGAAACAACTGGTGTGGGGGGGTTGTGGCAAAGGAAAATTGCAAAACTTTACATGTGCACATAAGCATACCATTTCCCCACTGCAAATTGCCCTCCCAAGGACACTTTTATGGTGGGAAGTACTTTATTGTCTGGCCCATATATGAGGGCCTTTTTTCTAGGAGCTGCCACTCAAAAGAAGACTGCAAAGCTCAGGCAATACAGACTTTCACGAAGATCAAGCAGGATTTCTTCCCAAAAGGCAAAAAATCTTTTTTTCTGCCACATATTAGGCATGATTAAATTTAACTTGTTGGCATCTTCAGCTTTTGTAAATGTATGTGTTTGGTTCTATTGTACACTAGATTTGAATGGGTTTATATGGATTTATATAACACTAGCGGCAAGGCCCGTTGCGGGGGGAGAGTGCAACGGGCGCTAGCCGTACCGTGCACAGAGGCGCCGGCCCCCAGCGAGGCGGCGGTGGCCACTGGGCGAGGCCAGGCTCGGCTCCCCTTCCCGGGCCATTCTCGCAGGGGCAGAGGGGCGAGTGAGGAAGGCCGTCTCCCTCTGGGGGGCAGCCAGCTCCGTCGCGGCCTCCCTGTCGCGGCAGTCACGTTGGGGCGGGAGGCAAGCCCCGGCACCCCACCACCACTGCACAAGGCGTCCCTGGCTCCAGTGACTTACCGGGGGGGGGGGTTGGCTGCAGGGCAAGAGAGGCTGCCGTCCCACCTGAGCACGCAGCCGCCCAATTTGGCGGCCGGAGGGAGACTGCATGGAAGAGGCTGAAGAGGCCGTGAGCTGGCTGTGTGGGCGGGACTGAGCCCACGCAGCCAGGCACACCAGCCAATGGGCAGAGCGCAGTGGTGAGTGGTAGCCCCCGTGGCAAACCTATTTTGCCGCACATTTTTACCTTATTTGGGCATGCCACTCGGCCACTACGCTTTTATATAATAGGGAAGGATAGCATAAATTCCATATATAATTCCTTATGTTCTTTCTGTTCAGAGCACAGCTTTGAAAAAGAGGCATCACATATCCTCCATTCTCTCATTATTACCCTGTTTTACTGGCAATTCAGGGATAATAGAAAAAATCCAAGTGTAATCACAGCACTCTGGTCATTCTGCAGATTATAAATGCAATTTCATGACCACTCACAAACTACTAAAGACCTCTGCATCAGTTAGATGACAGAAGTGTTGCTGGCATTGCACCATATTATTACTTGTAAAAGACAATATTGTACTAATTGATCTTGCAATTTTGTGTCCACCATCCAAGCTTACCTAACTTCTCATTTACACTACAGCCCTCTATGTAGGGATGACTCTGAGGATGGTATAAAAGCTGCTTCTGTCAAGTATGGCAGTCTGCATCTTAATGAGCACAAGATGCAGAAAACATATCCAGTGTTGGGTTTCGATCTTCAATGCCCTAAAAAGTGAAGGACTTGAATAGTTTTCCTTACTAAAAACTCCTTAGTTGCGGGAAATGTGACTGAGATCAGTGGAAATTAGTTAAGGGTATTTTGACAAGTGCAGGATAGCCTGAACTTTAGTAAGCTAAGTTTTTCTATCACATGATCCGTATGGTAAGAAAAGCTTCAACTTCTAGAAGTTTTGCTACATAAACGCAGAATGCCTGTGCTTTTATGGCACAGGAAAAACTGAAGATCTCACATATTAAGTGCACCATCAGTAAGACAGTTGGAAATAAATTTCTTCACCAGTTGCTAAAGAGCAAAACAATCTGGTTAGTCTTTCAAAAGACTGATTAAATCCCATACTTTGTCAAATGTCATGCTGTTAACTGTCACTATGGCTTCAATCCACCAGTAATTTCTGCAGAATGAAATTATTGCCTTCCACAGAGTATGACTTCCTCAACTTTACCATTCCCACTGCATCTCAAAAAGGTCCCCAAAAATGCTGCTGAAGGGGACTGGGGACCCCAACGAACAGTGTAAGCAAGGTCAGAAATCTGTAGTGGGAATACAGAATCACACCCCCACCTGCACAAATACTGCCCTGGATCCAAGTCCTTGATAGTTCTAATGTTAACTAATTTGGGATAGTCTAATTTTTGCCACTGTAATTTGTTAAATATGAATTCTTAAGGTATTCTGCTATGGTTAATAACTCGCACAGAAATAAAACTGAATAGAAGTCCTATCAAAAAAAATCAGCAATTCACTCTGCAAGACTGAGGGTACAGTGCCAGGTAAAATCATACCCTAGTGAATAGGCCCACTGAGGTCAATGGGGCTTACTTCTGAGGGGGGGAAATTGAATAAGACTGAGACTCAAGCATCTTTTTTCACTCTGTACTCAGTCATATACATTAGGGGTTAGTTCAGACATTATGCAAAACCATGGTTTCATTAAAGTTAATATGGTTAATCTAACTGAATATGGGACAACCAACTAATTACTTAATTATAGACCCTCAGCCCAGGATCCAAAGTATTTGATGTTGGTTTATTAACCGCTGTTAATCTTAACAATGGTCTCATGTGATGTATGGACACAGACATTCTGGTTTAATCCTCCTGTCCTGGAAGGGTTAGGGAGGTTGCACTCTCCTAAAGAATGGGTTCATAGCTTGAGGGTATTCCTGGATCTGGGACTATTGGATAATAGTCCTGGGGGGCTTTTCACCAGTTTTGGCTGGTGAGCCAGCTGTGGCCCTACCTGGGTAGGAAAGATCCTGCCACTGTGGAGCATGCCCTGGTAGATTGGATTACATACAGCTGGCCTTGAAGACTGTCCAGAAGCTATAACTGGTACAGAATGCTGCAACAAGAATGTTCACTGGAGTAGATCATACAGACCATATCACTCCAGTCTTTTTCCATCTACACTAGCTCCCAGTCTGCTTCTGGACTCAACTCAAAGTGCTGGTATCGACCTTCAAAGCCCTATATGACTTGGGACTAGCATACATGAAAGACAACCTTCTCTCATATGAATTTACCCATCCACTCAGGTCATCTTTGGAGGTCTTGCTTCAGGTGCCTCTCCCAGCTGAGTAGATGGGTGGTAACTTGGGAAAGGGCTTTCTCAGTTGTGGCACCAAAATGTTGGAACATCCTCCCTAGGGAAGTTCGTCTATCTCCCTCTATCATTGTCTTCTGTCAATGGGTGAAGGTTTTTTTGTTTTGTTTGGCATACCCCCAATAACGGTTATTGACTGTCCTCCCCAGTCGATAACAAGTAATTTATATAACACAGACCTATGCAGAAAACGAGTTTGTTAACAAAAACAGATGAACAATACCTTCTGTTGAAGCAGCATCAATCATCACTCGTTGCATCAAAACAGGTTCAGTCCCAAAATCAAATACTACAGTTTGCCGAAATGTTCCAAAGATTTCTGTGCTAAAGGCTATACTGATTTTGTACACAGAATGATCTATTCCATTCTGGGTCATCTTTCTTCCAATCCATTCCTGGCAGTTGTCTGGGACATCTTGTGATACCTGGGTGGTGCTATCTCCAGCAGATATTGTTGTGATATTGAAATGAGGACGATGGGCATCATAGAGCAGCGCCACTCGATACAACATTCTTGCAGGCTATGGAGAAAGAAAGCAAAGTGCATAATAAGATTTTTTTTATTTCTGTAAATCTCAACTATTACATGAACTTTATCCTGCAAATGCAAGGATATGAATGTCCTATCATAGAACATGATCACTCTGATTCCACAGAACTCCAATGCTTAAATTTTAAAATACGAAGTTTTCCAGCACTCTTCTTTGTTCAGAGAAAAATGAAACTGTGTAAGGATTTGCTACTAAAGTGAGACAAAGTTTGGCTTCCAGCAGTTGGAGAGGGTGTAGTACCATTTCTGCATTTAATGACAACATGTAGCATTTATACAGAAATTTAGAATGTTCAAAGTTCTCTCATAAATGTAATAATCTTTACAACCACCCTGTAATGTGGAACGGTATTATTAACCCCATTATAAAGATGACACGTCAAATGCTGAGATACCTGCTAATGCAGGGCACATTTTTTATTTATTTATTTATTCAAATTCAGTTTATAACTGAAGTGGATCTGAGCATGAAACTTCCTAGTTCACTCTCTAGCGAAGTAGTCTATGTCAGGTCGCCACCTACTCTTCTACAGCAACCCAGCATTCCAAAATCCTAGTTTTCCTTCTCCTGTCCTGTCTCTGTCTTCAGCAAAAAATCCAACAATTGATAAATAAATTCAAAGTCCAAGACAAAAGATGGGATTTTGCAAGTAGCATATGTTTTTCATAGCTCACACCAGTCAACAAATATGGACATGGATGTCTGCTCACTGAATTTGCAGATTTTTGTATAAAGCACTCAAATTTAAAAAAGAGAAATAGCTGAAAATATAAAAGTGAAAATCTGTGATTATATAGTTCCCAAAGTACTATAATCTTACAAAATAAAAAGAATCAGGATCCTTACCTTACACGTGAGAGCAAACGTCCATGTCTGTTGTGATTTTTTGGTGGTGACAGTAACAGACAGTTCAGGATTATGTTCTACTCTTACTCCATCAAGGCATTCACTAAGCTAGAGAAAAAAAGTTAACATTAGAAATTCCCCAGGATATGAGTGATTGAGTTGAAAGCATACCTCTATAATAAAAACCATTTAACAACCGCAAAAATATTGGCTAACGCCTATTTTAATTAAATCAACTACATGTTTCACTAGAGAACCAATTCAATCATAATTTGTATTGCTCTGTTTCACACAGAGCTCTGTTTCACACGCACACACCACAGATCAGGGAGAGAGTTCTCAATAGCATGAATCTGAAACAACATTGCCTACATCATTATCTTATACTAGCTTCATCCCTGTTGAATCACTAGAAAAAGCTCACTATTTTCAAAAATATATCTACATGCATTGTTGAATTCTGGGCCAGCACAGTTGGGCATACATTGAGTTTACCAGCAGAGGGTCCACCTCCAACTAGAGGGGGGGCTAGCCACACCTATCAGAAGTAGATCTTACTAGAGGGCCTTACAATGTCTCTAATTGAGTCATCTAAAGGAAGTAGAGTGCAACTCTTGCACAAGAGAGCCAAACTTTGCCAACTCCTTCCTCACAGCACTTCCCCAACCAGGAAATGGAGGACTGACATACAGCCCATGATACACTGACACCTCTGGGCACTAGTCTCATTAATGAACCTGGACACAACTGCAGAACAGGAGTTAATACTTCTTGAGAGTCTTTCAATCCTTCCAGGACCATAGGAACTTAAAAGAGTGAGAGAGCTGTACTTTTCTTCCTCCTTAGTCACTCCACTACAGGAAATGGGAGATGACCCAGAGGCCTCTGCAACACTACAGCGGCCTAAGGATTGGGACCTTTACTGTAAGTTTTCCTACCATGCACCTAGACAAACTCAGCAAGTAGTGGTATGAGCACCAAAAAACAAGTAGTTTGCTAAAGAGTAAAGAGGTAGCATGTACAATGTGAAAAATATGACTGGTCCTTAAACTGTTAAAGATAATCTCAACAGAACAAATTATTATAATTTTTTAAAACTCTGCTAGAATAAAAAAATCATTATGAGAAATCCCAACACTTCTAAATAAATCATCATCAGGAATACATGTTCCAGGTTTCTATTGATCTGTCGTTTCAGTCAACAGTTCTCATGTCCCTTTTCTTACTCAGCATATTAAATTGACTCAGCAACAACTGGACTGAAAACTCCTGTGTATCATTAGAAAGTCAAGCTGGTCACATCTTATTTACCATGAGCTCATATGAATCTACTGGGGTTCACCAGTAGGTACTTGTGAACATTAAGAGTACCCAGCAGGTACTTGTAAGTACTCATGAACATTAAGATGGGAGACTGGGTGGATGGCAAGTGCAAAAACCTGAAAATGCTTGGCAGGAACAATATTTTTACTTTCCATCAAGTATTCATTGTCTGAATACATTCCAATCCCATTACAGAAGCAGGTACATCTTTCTAGATCTGAACTTATATGGTACATTACTGAGTAGGGACTCAATGCCAAGGTGAAATCTCCATCTCTTCAATAAAATTTTAAAGTTCCCAACAGTGTAAACAAAGATCAGGATTGTTTAGCAGTGTTATTTCCAAAAGAAACATAATGTTAAATTTTTCAATGGTACCTTGAGAGTTAGATCATTCAGTCAGGTCTAGCAGATAGCTCCAAAAGACAGGCTCTTCTGTTAGATCCTTTCAAATCTAAAATTCTATGGTTTTGCTTACCACTTTCTCAGGAGATAATGAATTCATCCATTTTTCAATCAAGGATTCCATGTAACTTCCCAAACACTGTTCGTTTTCCTTTTGTTGTTTTAATCTTATCAAGCGGCAAGCATATCGTTTCTGCCATTCTGTTAGCTCTTCCTGGGAATGTGCTGAGGTACACTGTGCACCATACCGGCAGATTCCTTGCTCTAAAAATCTACACAAAATAGGAAAGACAAATTATCCCTTACAGTTTCCAATTAGAAATACTCCCCAAATGTAAAGTTTTCTTTGAAGAATTTGAGTTTGAACTTTAGATTTGCCAACTAATACAGAATTCCGAAAGATGCAACTAGTTGCACATATCCAAGATGGAGTTGGGCTTCATTTTCAAAAACAGAAAGAACCCATGCGCCTGGCTTTTGACACTAGCAGAATTCCCAAAGCAAGTTCTGTTAAAGCATGAAGGTCTACTCTTCAAAGTAGTAGTTCCTTGGTTCCTGGCCACAACACTGTTTATTCCAAAATATGCTCTGAACATTTAGGGACAGCTCTACAAGAGGCAGGCAATATATAGTTTTTCTCAACAAAAGATGGTCCTGTATTTGTCCACCTGATGCATGTATCATTTTATACCACGATTCTAAAAGTTTTAATTTCAAGTAGATGCATGTCACATACACAGAGAGCCCATTATAATAGAACCAGCATGTGATCATTCCAGTTAAGTTTTCTGGAGTGACAGTGACACCATGTGGTCCTCTTTGTTTATTTCAGGCTCATATTGTATGTATTATACTATAGAAATACTTTCCAAACCAAATATCAACATGGTTTCCTCTACTTCTCTTGTATAATGACAGTAATTTTTACAACTGCTTATTGCCAGGGCCTCAGTGTATGGCCCACTGATTCCGGAGCAGCACCACTGATATTTCAATAGGACTATGCCATATAAATGAGTTGGGGTCACTTCTGTGCTCCTGGATATACTGCTGACTGCTTATACTACATTCAGATATTAAGCCTGTGACTTAAAGACATTTTACTACATGACCTCCTTTTAAGCAATTTACCAATATACTAATTAAAAGAAACAGAACTACACAGTAATATATTTTGAATGTATTAAATGAAAATAGCTTTTCATACTCCCTCATGGATCACTGCCTTGTCGTGGCGAGGGGGCTTGCGTGGTTCGATGAGGCTGTGGGCTATGCCGTGGAGGGCCACCCAGGACGGACAGGCCACAGCAGAGAACTCAGACCAAGCGTGATCCCCTGGAGAAGGAAATGGCAACCCACTCCAGTATCTTTGCCAAGAAAACCCCATGGACAATAACAAAAGGCTAAAAGATATGACGCCGGAAGATGAGCCCCTCAGGTCGGAAGGTGTCCAATATGCTACTGAGGAAGAGCAGAGGGCAAGTACGAGTAACCCCAGAAAGAGTGAAGCGGCTGGGCCAAAGCCGAAAGGACGCTCAGTTGTGGATGTGTCTGACGGTGAAAGGAAAGTTCGATGCTGCAAAGAACAATACTGCATAGGAACCTGGAATGTAAGATCTATGAATCAAGGTAAGCTTGACGTGGTCAAAAATGAGATGGCAAGAATGAACATCGACATCTTGGGAATCAGTGAACTAAAGTGGACAGGAATGGGCGAATTTAACTCAGAAGACCATTATATCTACTACTGTGGCCAGGAATCCCGTAGAAAAAATGGTGTGGCCTTTATAGTCAACAAGAGAGTGAGAAAGGCAGTATTGGGATACAATCTCAAAAATGACAGAATGATCTCGGTCCGAATCCAAGGCAAACCATTCAACATCACAGTAATCCAAGTCTATGCCCCAACCACTGCTGCAGAAGAGGCTGAAGTGGACCAGTTCTACGAAGACCTACAACAGCTCGTAGAACTAACACCAAAAAATGATGTCCTCATCATCATAGGGGACTGGAATGCTAAAGTAGGAAATCGAAAGGTAACCGGAATAACAGACAAGTTTGGCCTTGGAGAACAAAATGAAGCAGGGCAAAGGCTAACAGAGTTTTGTCAAGAGAACACGCTGGTCATAGCAAACACCCTTTTCCAACAACCTAAGAGGCGTCTCTACACATGGACATCACCAGATGGGCAACACCGAAATCAGATTGACTATATAATTTGCAGTCAAAGATGGAGAAGCTCTATCCAGTCAGTAAAAACAAGACCTGGAGCTGACTGTGGCTCAGATCATGAGCTACTCATTGCAAAATTCAGACTTAAATTGAAGAAAGTTGGGAAAACCACAAGGCCATTCAGATTTGACCTAGATCGCATCCCCGATGAATATACAGTAGAGGTGAAGAATAGGTTTAAGGGACTAGATTTGATAGACAGAGTGCCTGAAGAACTATGGACAGAGGTCCGTGACATTGTAAAGGAGGCAGCACTCACCGCCATCCCAAAGAAAAAGAAATGCAAAAAAGCAAAGTGGCTGTCTGATGAGGCTTTACACATAGCAGAGGAAAGAAGGAAAGCTAAAGGCAATGGGGAAAAGGAAAGATTTGCCCAACTGAATGCAGATTTCCAGAGAACAGCAAGGAGAGATAAGGAGGCTTTCCTGAATGAACAATGCAAAGTAATAGAGGAAAACAATAGATTGGGAAGGACTAGAGATCTCTTCAAGAAAATTGGAGAAATCAAGGGAACGTTCCATGCAAAGCTGGCCATGATAAAGGACAAAAACGGTAGGGACTTAACAGAAGCAGAAGAGATTAGGAAAAGATGGCAAGAATATACAGAAGAACTATACAAGAAGGACCTCGAGGTCCTTGACAACCACGATGGTATAATCACCGACCTTGAGCCAGACATCCTGGAAAGCGAAGTTAAATGGGCCTTAGAAAGCATTACTAACAACAAAGCTAGTGGAGGTGATGGTATCCCAGCTGAGTTATTCAAAGTCTTAAAAGAAGATGCTGTTAAAGTGCTGCACTCAATTTGCCAACAAATTTGGAAAACACAACAGTGGCCACAGGATTGGAAAAGGTCAGTTTACATTCCAATCCCAAAGAAGGGCAACGTCAAGGAATGTTCAAACTATCGCACAATTGCACTCATTTCACACGCTAGCAAGGTCATGCTCAAAATCCTACAAGCTAGGCTCCAACAGTACGTGGATAGAGAACTGCCAGAAGTACAAGCTGGGTTTCGAAGAGGTAGAGGAACTAGAGATCAAATTGCCAACATTCGCTGGATTATGGAGAAAGCAAGAGAATACCAGAAAAACATCTACTTCTGCTTCATTGACTATGCTAAAGCCTTTGATTGTGTGGATCACAATAAATTATGGCAGGTTCTTAAAGAGATGGGAGTACCAGACCACCTCATATGTCTCCTGAGAAACCTGTATAAGGGTCAAGAAGCAACAGTTAGAACCGGATATGGAACAACTGATTGGTTTAGCATAGGAAAAGGAGTACGACAAGGATGTATATTGTCACCTTGCTTATTTAATTTATATGCAGAGTACATCATGCGAAATGCTGGCCTGGATGAATCACAAGCTGGAGTTAAGATTGCTGGGGAAAAGATCAATAACCTCAGATATGCAGATGATACCACTCTGATGGCAGAAAGTGAAGAGGATCTAAAGAGCCTCTTGTTCAGAGTGAAAGAGGAGAGTGCAAAAGTGGGCTTGAAGCTCAACATCAAAAAAACGAAGATCATGGCATCTGGCCCCATCACTCCTTGGCAAATAGAAGGGGACGTCGTAGATGTAGTGACAGACTTCACGTTCCTAGGATCCCAGATCACTGCAGATGGTGACTGCAGCCATTAAATTAAAAGACGCCTGCTCCTTGGGAGGAAAGCGATGGCAAACCTAAACAGCATGATAAAAAGCAGAGACATCACCTTGCCAACAAAAGTCCGCATGGTCAAAGCAATGGTATTCCCCGTAGTAATGTATGGCTGTGAGAGTTGGACTATAAGGAAGGCCGAGCGCCGAAGAATAGATTCTTTTGAACTATGGTGCTGGAGAAGACTCTTGAGAGTCCCTTGGACTGCAAGGAGATCAAATCAGTCAATCCTCAAAGAAATCAACCCTGACTGTTCCCTGGAAGGCCAGATCCTGAAGCTGAAGCTCAAATACTTTGGCCACCAAATGAGAAGGGAGCATTCACTGGAGAAGACCCTGATGCTGGGAAAGATTGAAGGTCAAAGAAGAAGGGGACGGCAAAGAATGAGATGGTTAGACAGTGTCATCGATGCAACGAACATGAAATTGAGCAAACTTCAGCGGACAGCGGAAGACAGGAGGGCCTGGCGTAATCTGGTCCATGGGGTCGCGAAGAGTCGGACTCGACTGTGCGACTGAACAACAACAAAAGCTTTTCATATAATATATAAAATATAAATATAAAATATATATGTGAAATATAAAATATGTATATATGTGTGTGTATGTTGCTTAGAAAATCATCTAAAGCAGCATTTTAAGCATCAAGGATATAGCATGAGCATCATTTTACAGATGGATTGCTCTAAATTCAATAGACAATCAACATTTTTAGCTCATCAGTAGTGATTTAATACCAATGAATGATCTATCAAAGTATGGAGCCCTACCAAATAAATTTACCTAATGAAATTCATCCAGGGAAGTTATGAACAGCAGCTAAAACTCAGTCTAAGGCCAAGCAAGTATTTGTGTGCTTTAGAGCCTGACTGTTAAGATGTGAATCAATAAACTTAGCAATAATCATTTGTGAAGCATCAAAAGCAAGGGATGTAGGTCTTAGCTGAGGACTGCCAAATTACAAGGAGAGGCTCTCCTGACTATCCCATCAATCAAAGAAGCTCATGTGGTAGGTACATGACAGAGAGCCATTTCACAATGGTAGCCCCACTGGGAACAACCTCCCCTGGGAGATGCACCTGGCCCCCTTACTTTTGATCTTTAGAAGGCAGCTGAAGACAGTTTTATTTAGAGCTGGATTTAATTAAAAGCAATCCTATAATTGGGATTTTAAATTTTGCGTTTATTTCTTTTTTATGTAATCTGTGTTTTTATGTAATTATGTAATCTATGTTATGTATTTTATCAATACTGTAAGGTGCCTTGAGCTCCATAATGTAGAAAGGTGGCTAATAAATGTTTAAAATACGAGTTATAGAACATACTTGTCAATAAACTGGAAAGGCACCTGGCAGCTCACAGAAAGCTCAAGCAAGTCACATCCCCTCCCAGCAGTAAAAAAAAAACCTCTGTAAGGTTACTTTCTAAAGCAATGAAGCCCTCAGATGCCAGCAACACTTAAAACTACCTAAGAGATCAAAAGTTCAGATAAACACTATTGCACCAAGCTTTCCCTTCTCTTCCCAATAATAAATACTACAGGAAATTTTGAGAGACTGGCTTTTTAACAAAAGTTAATCTCAAATTTGACTATGAACACACACAAAAACCACAGTGGACAACTTAAAGACTAACATATATCATTGATTTCTAAGCACATAAGTATCCACAGAACTACCTCTCCTGGTACACCCCCCAAAGAGCATTATCCTCTGGACAGAAAAAACTTCTGATGATCCCCTGCCTGAAAAATATCCAGCTGTCCTTGGCCCTGGCACCAGCCTGGTGGAACTCTCTGTCTGATGACATCTGGGCCCTGTGGGACTTAGTGCAGTTCCGCAGAGCCTGTAAGACAGAGATGTTCCGCCAGGCCTCTGGCTGAGGACAGCAATGGTTGCCATTGACCATGGCCTCCCCCATCTCTCCTCTCCCCACATGGGGAAATGACATAAAATATCCTGAAACGCCATCAAGCTTGGCTCTCTCCACCTCTCCTCTCCCTTATGGGAAAGGACATAAAGTGACCCTAAGACACCATTATGAATAGTTGTTTTATTACTGCTTTAATTGTTTCTAATGGTTTGATTTAACTTCTATTTGATTCAGAAATGTATTTATTAACATTATGTACACCACCGTGAGCCCTTCACAGGGGAGGGCGGTCTAAAATCCAGAGGGGGGGAGGGGGGAGGCTTTTCCTTTTGTGATCAAAGGAACTTAAGAACATAAGAACATAAGAGAAGCCAATGTTGGATCAGGCCAATGGCCCATCTAGTCCAACACTCTGTCACACAGCGGCCAAAATATACCAGGTGCCATCAGGAGGTCCAGCAGTGGGGCCAGGGCACCAGAAGCCCTCCCACTGCTGCCCCCTCCAGCACCAAGAATAGAGTGCATCACCTGCCCCAGACTGAGAGTTCCCATCTATACCCTGTGGCTAATAGCCACTGGTGGACTTCTGCTCCATATGTTTATCTAATTTCCTCTTGAAACTGTCCATGCTTGCAGCTGCCACGACCTCCTGTGGCAGTGAATTCCATATGTTAATCACTCTTTGGGTGAAGAAGTATTTCCTTTTATCTGTTCTAACCCGACTGCTCAGCAATTTCATAGAGTGCCCACGAGTTCTTGTATTGTGAGAAAGGGAGAAAAGTACTTCTTTCTCAACCTGCTCAATCCCATTCATAATCTTATAAACCTCGATCATGTCACCTCTCAGCCGTCGTTTCTCCAAGCTAAAGAGCCCCAAGCATTTTAACCTTTCTTCATAGGGAAGGTGTTCCAACCCTTTTATCATTCTAGTTGCCCTTCTCTGCACTTTTTCCAATGCTATAATATCCTTTTTGAGATGTGGTGACCAGAACTGTACACAGTATTCCAAATGAGGTCGCACCAATGATTTATACAGGGGCATGATGATACTGGCTGATTTGTTATCAATTCCCTTCCTAATAATCCCCAGCATAGCGTTGGCCTTCTTTATTGCAGCTACACATTGTGTAGACATTTTCAGCGAGTTATCCACTACGACTCCAAGATCTCTCTCTTGGTCCGTCTCTGCCAGATCAGACCCCATCAACGTGTATTTATATTTAGGATTTTTGGCTCCAATGTGCATCACTTTGCACTTGGCCACATTGAACCCCATTTGCCACGTTGACGCCCACTCACCCATCCTCAACAGATCCCTTTGGAGTGCCTCACAGTCCTCCCTGGTTTTCACCACCCTGAACAACTTTGTGTCATCTGCAAATTTAGCCACATCACTGCTTACTCCCAATTCCAAATCGTTAATAAACAAGTTAAAAAGCATCGGACCGAGTACTGATCCCTGTGGTACCCCACTGCTTACCACCCTCCACTGAGAAAGTTTCCCATTTATACTCACTCTCTGTTTCCTATTTATAAGCCAGGTTTGACTATTGAGCTTACTTAGGAGCCTTTGATGAGGAACTGTATCTAACTTGAAAGAGCTTAACTTGGGCTGCAACATTTCCTTTTTGAAAATTATATAATAAATTACACATATATGTTTTTCTTGTAACAGAAAAAAATAAGGATGAGGGAGGAAAGCTTTTTTAAAATTTAAAGATTTGTATCTAAGGAATTAATTAATAGCATAATACCTCAATAACTTTAATATTCTTACCACATGAAAAACAAGTTAATCATTGCTGACAACTCTTTTAATTTCCCTGCCCTTAGTTGCATATTTGAAAAACAGGTTGCTTCCAAAATCTTGCAAAAACCAAACACATTGCAATGATTATATGTAAGAGAATTACCTGAAAATTTCTTGCCACTATTGACATAAAATTAAGTAATATTACCTTTGATCTTAATAGAAGGTATATTTTAAGCCCAACTTTTACCATTTTCATTATTTTACCCCAAAACTTCTTTGTACATGGACACCACCTCCACATGCGTATAAAGTCAGCATTAGATTTTTGCAATACCAGCACTGATTTGTACCCAATTTGGCTAATAAAGGAGGGATAAGATGGCACTGATGCATCATTTTCATGATATGCTCTTTCAATACCAAGCACACTGGAAAATTACAGCATGTGAAAAGATATATTTCCTAACTTTATTTGACATTGCATAGCCTTTGTTCATCTGTGCTGAAAAGTAGGATTAAAGCTCAGACTGGTTCTAATCTAGATTAGACTGCTAGATCTATTCTATTCTAGATAAGAGAAGTTTGCTGTCCTGTGTCAGTAAGTTCTCAAATTCAGTAAATTTTCTCAATATATTATACCTTGTAATTAACCTATACAAATAATGTTCTATTTGTAGAAATTCAAATATTTGCATTTGATTGTTACTTGTTATGGAGACCTGTTGAAATGTAACCACCCTGTTATTATCAACTAGGGATGCATACATTTCCAAATTTGATTTCTCCCATTTAATTAATGCCCCTAACTGGTGCTACTGAAGATGACTGAGAACCCATACAGCAGATACTAGTGGTGAAATTTCTGGTGATATTTCTATAGCTACCCAACAACCTAACAGATTTATGATGAAGTTACTTGAACTGTAAACTTTTTTCCTTTCAGGTTTTTTTAATCCAAATGAATATTCATAATGGCATTTTCACTCACTTGTTCTAACTGCTGATGGGTCATTGTCTGCTAGTGCCAATATGGAAGACCATGATACTAATGCTGCATCATGATACATTTGCCAATTGAGAATACTTAGGCCTCCATTTTCCCATTTATTTTGAGTAATGGACCATATTATTGTAGGCCTGTTACTTTGCCAGATAAACCTGTTAATCATCCATTGCCAGGATTTTAAACTTTTCTTGCAGATTATTAAAGTACATCACACCTTCAGGATCAGCATCATACTAATTGCTTTAACATATTCAAGTATAGACAGGTTAAGGGACTCCCAAAGAGCTCTAATTTATCCTTAATGTCTGCTATAACACACTTGAAGTTGTTTTTCCATAATTCTGCAAATCCATTACCAATTTTAATTCATAAATAGGTAACTAGTCTAGATTTTAAATTTATATTAGATAACCAGTTCTGAGGAGGCAAGTCAGAAGCGCTCATATTCACCAAAGGAGCGACAGTCTTTTCTATAATCAATTTGTAACCAGCTACTTTAGAGAAGGAGTCTATAATGCTTTTCTGGTCTAGCTTAGAGGTAGATAAAAATAATATAATATTGTCTGCAAAAAGCTTAATTTTATAATGATATTAACCAAATTTAATGCCTGCTATCTTCTCAGACTCTTTAATCTTAATAGCTAAAGGTTCCAGAGAAATATCCTTATCTGACAATCTAGAAACATTAGTTTCCACCAAAAATCTATCAATAGTGGCTTTATTTTGATTTTGCAAAGAAAATACATTTTGATAGAATTCAGCAAACTCCTGTAGCATAGACTCTGTATGTGTGGTAATTATAAAACTTGCATTTTATAGCATTGACTGTACTTTTAAAATATGTGTGAGTATATGCTACAAGCAAGTAATTCCCTGGCTTTATTTCCAAATTCATAGCACCTCTGTTTAGTAAATATCAGTTTGTTTATTTTACTCACATCTAGTTCATTCTGTTTACTCCATGAATTTAATAGTCTACTATAAACTTCCAGATTCTGAGGTTTGTGTGTGTTGAGTCTCTAATCACAGCTAAACATTTTTAATCAGATCTAGACATTTTATTCTCTTTTTCTCTCTGTTTTTATTTGGCTAAATCACTAATTTCCATTCCTTTAAAATATGCCTTGCCAGCTTTCCTTAATGTAATTGGGGCCAGATTGAAGTTTTAACTTTATATCAGGATTTTGCAAAAGTTCAACATCTAGTCTCCAACCGTTTCTTTTAGGTTTGCTAAATCTGATTTCCATAGATAAAGGGGCATAGTATGCATACGTCATGGGTTCTATATTTATTCTGACAACATATCTTGAAAATAAGATGAGACCAGGAATAAATCTATTCTTGAATAGGAGTTCTGAGCCACAGAAATATAACCGCCAATGGCAAATATAGTAAGAAATAAATTACATAATTGGAAGCAGAAGATGGAGAAGCACTATTCTCTCTGCTAAAAGAAGGCCAGGAGACAATTGTGGTACAGATCATGAATGGTTAATATTGAAAATTAGAATAAAACTGAAGAAAAACACCAAAACTGTCATAGTGCCAAAACACAACGTAAGCAGAATTTCTGAAGAGTTTAAAGACCATGTATAGAACAGATTTGCATTACTAAGTTCAAGTGAACATGAGCCAGAAGTAGTAAGGGTTGAAACCAGACATATTATTAAGAAAGAATGTGTGAAGACTATTCCTGTAGCCAAAAGTAATGAAAAGCCTTGATGGACAACTGATAAGACTCTTAAAACTGCTACCTAAAGATGAGAAGCAAAATAAAAGATGATAGAAAGAGAATGGGAAGACTAAATGCACTCTTCCAGTCATTGGCACTTAGAGACAAAGAGAACTATTATAATAACCAGAGTAAAGAAATAAAAGAGAATAACTAAAGAGGGAGATCTGTTTCACAAGATCCAAGAAATCAAAGGAATATTTAAAGCACGGTTAGGCATACTGAAAGATAAACAGAGAAAAACATTAAGTGAACAGGACAAAATAAACAAAAGATAGGAACAATACACTTAAGTACTATACAGAAGAGATGAAAGAATGACAGATTCCTTCCAAGAAGAATCTATAGTTTTTGAATGTGAAGTAAAAGCTGCACTGAGAAAAATTGAGAGAAACAAATCACCAGGAGTAAATGGGATATAAATAGAGCTATTCCAAGTCACAGAAATTGAGTCCATCAAAATCTTAACAAGAATATGCCAAGAAATATGGAAAACAAAACAATGCCCCACAGAACGGGAATACTCAATCTATATTCCAATTCAGAGAAAGGAGACATCAAAGACTGCAGCAATTATCAGACCATACCATTAATTTCTCACGTGGGTAAAGGGATGCTCAAGATCTTACAACAAAGACTGATACTATAAAGAGAACAAGAAATGCCATATGTTCAAGTTGGATTCAGAAAAGAAAGAGTTACATTGGTTACTGGAGCATACGAAAGAGTTTCAGAAAAGAATCAGGTTATGTTTCATAGACTACTGCAAAACTTTTGCATGTGTGGATTGTGAAAAAAGTATGGTTAGTTTTAAAGTAATGGGTGTTCCACAGCATCTGATTCTTTCGATGTGCAACCTATACTCCAGAAACCAGCTACCATATGTACTCCAACTGGCAAAAGTGTCAGACAACGATTATTTTATCTCTTTATCTCCTCAATCTATATGTACAACATATCATAAGGAAAACTGGATTAGATTTAGATAAAGGTGAAGTGAAAATTGGTAGAAGGAATATTAATAATCTGAGATATGCAGATGACAGCACTTTACTGGCAGAAAACAGTGAAGTAAAATGGAAATGTGTAACAGGATAAAATTTGAAAAATAATAAAGAAGTGGACATTTTTACAGGAAGTATTAAAATACGAAGTCATCATTAAAATATGTCTAATGGTAAGAAAGGAAGATTATACAGTCCAGAGACAAATTACAAATGACGAGTGACCCAGAGTAAGCAGGTACATGTCAGACATACTTTGATCAGCATGCCCCATCATCTTTTCATCCTTTATAATGGCGGCAGCAAATCTTGTCATTTGGAAAATACTGAATTTTTCCCTTTCTGCCAATAATATGATCAATTTCTTCTAATCTGGGGAAGAGGGATATTATGGTCCACAAAAATCTATTATTTTTAGCCTCATATCCCATTTCCCCTTCCCACCTAGCCACAGTGAATCATGCCACAGTCACCTCCTGCTTAGACTACTGTAATGTGCTCTAAGTAAGGCTGCCCTCAAAGGCACTCCAGAAACTACAGGCAGTTCAGAATGCAGCTGCAAGATTACTGATGGGCTCTCCTTGGAGAGATCATACCTATCCTGTCCTGAAACAGCTGCACTGGCTGCCAATTATGTTCCAGATCAAATTATTACCTTTAAAAGCCCTAAATGATCTGGGACCTCCATACCTGGGGGACCACCTCTTCCAACATGTTCCCACCAGAAACTTGCATTCTTCGTCTCACATCCTGTTTGTGGTGCCTGGGCCCCAAGACATTTGCCTGGCATCCACCAGTCGCATCCTGGTAGAACCAGCTATCAGATGACATGCAGACCCTGGTGTAATTATCTAAGTTCTGCAGGGCCTGCAAAACAGAGCTCTTTTGCTTGACTTTTAGTTAGTTGGGTTTGGTGTGTGGGGGCTGCTCTTTAGTTTTACCTGGATTATGTTTTTAAACTGAGATTTCTTAAAGTTTTAACTGTTGTTAGCCAATTCAAGACCACCAGGCAGTGAGAGGCAGCAAACAGATTTAATAAGTAAATAAATAAATATCTTGGCAATGGAATGTGAAATGGGACAAATCCTCAATGAACCTTAGATCACAGGCGCACACTATTTCCTACATGGGGTCCCATTAAAGCAACCTTCCAAGACTGCAAGTGGTAAAATATCTAATTGTGCCTTGGTAAAGGCCTTTCTGTACTTGCAGTTCATTTAATTGGTAAAATACACTGGGTTAGGGAAAGGGGAGATAGCAGTCCATAAAAGTACTGATGTTCTCAAATTACCTACTAGACTTATGTTGGTTTGAACACTCTGGTTTAACTGACCTTGTTTTATAAGTAGTTTGGCCGCATAAAATCCAGGGGTCCTCAAGCATGCTACTGAGAAGCCAAGGCTAGCCAGTAATTTCAATACAAAGGTGTGTTGTGAGTTACTCTTCATCGCTCTGTATCCCTAAGTCAAAAGGCCTGGCAGTATAAAGAAGATGATTTTCCACCAGTAACTAGTGGTTGTTTTATAAACTAAGGAGGGTAGAGAGAATTCTACTCTGATCATAGTCAAGGGTGTTGATGGCAGAATAACTAACAGCTGGAGTACAAATTTGTTTTGAATAAATTCTAAATATTGGAGATTTCCAGAGCTCCAAATGGCTGCTTCATACACAAGCTGAGGCAGTAACTTTATCATATAAATTTCTGAAGTTGGAAAAATCAGACAGCCTCCTCTCTTCCTATAAAATCTAATAATACCAGTAAGGTTATATTTAGCACTATCAATATGAGCTGTCGAGGCGCCTGATACAAAACATCACCCCTAAGTATTTAAAGCTACATACCTGTTCTAATGGTTTCTTATCCATTGTCCATTTATAATACTGCAGTCTTCTACGAAAAACCATAATATTCGTTGTATCATAATTAACATTAAGTAGGTTTGGTTTTTTAACAGTAGGAGCTGAACTGCCTCTACAGTCTTCTAAGACCAATTTGAGTATGGGAAATTAGCAGTGTGTCATCTGCATACCACAAAACTGAAATGGTCTTTCTACCTACTTTGACTGTAAAGAAATGAGGACCCAACAGGAATTCTACCATATCATTTATGTATAGATTAAAAAAACAGTGAGGCCAAAATACAGCTTTGCAGACCCCTTTTGTAGTTTTCACTGAGTTAGATAATTGGCCACAGAGGCCTAACCTAATCTTTAAACTGGTGTCTGTATTAAGGCCTTTTATACTCTCTAGCAGCCTGTTGTCTACATTCATATTGCTTAAGTTTTCTCCATAAATGGTATCTTGAGACAGAATCAAATGAGGTTTTGAGATCGATAAATGCCTCATACAGTTGCTCAGATGATGCATCTGAATATTTATTGATAAGGTGTTACAGTAGAAAGCAATGGTCCAGGGTGGAATATCCCTGACTAAATCCAATTTGCTCTGGTGCTAACAAGATATTTTCAGTTACCCATGTTTCCAGCTTCAATAAGAGATGTCTTGCATAAAGCTTTTCTATTAGATCCAGCAGGCCAACAGTTAGCTGGATCAGTATGCTCCTCCTTCTTATAACTTGAGACCACAACAGAAGAGGTTCATTCCTGAGGGAACCTACCAGACCTATCTATATGAGTAAATAGGGTGGCTAAAACAGACTCCCACCAGTCCTGGAAAGTGTTAGGCAAATCAGGGGGAATAAAATTTTCACCCGGGGTTTTATTATTCCTAGTTATAGAGATTAGGGGTTATATTTCATTGACAGATACAGGGGGCCACTCAGGTGAGTTAAATGGAATCGTCACAGGGCATTCAACTATGTTATCCTTGTGGGTTCATAGTCTAGAGAAGTGTTCTTCCCAGTGGTAATTGGATACATAGGAACCTAACTCATGGTGTAACCTCCCTTCTGAAGTTGCAAGGATGCACCAGAACTTTGTCATGTCTTTTGGAGTTAAGGCCAAGTAAAGCTCTTGCTAAGATTCTATTGCAGAGGCAAGGGTGTTTTGTTTGTTTTTTTGTCTGAATAGGCATTTATATTTATTACGGAGCTCAAATTAGGTAAGCAGTTTGTTTCTTTTTGCTTGTAGATCCTAAGAGTACATTTTCGTTGGGTTTTTTCCATATTTGAGCATTCTCTATCAAATCAGTTGTTCTTAAACTGCCTTCTTCTGCTTCATATTCTAACATTCTTGATCAGGAAAGACCTCAAGGATTCAATTAGCTCTCCAAATAGTGTCAGGGCAGTCTCTGTGTCTTTTGTTAAAAGAAATTTTTCCTGATGTCAAAAAGTGGCTCACTGTCCAGCACCTGCTACAATTCATTTTGTAGCATATAGGTCCATCTCAAACCAGTATTAATAGTAATTTCAATGAGGTACTGATGTCCCACAATGCCACAGCACTTCAGAAAAAGAAATACAGAATATAAGTGTTAATATATTACATGTCAAAGTCTAATATAATAGCACAAAGAGATGGTGATATTAGTATATAGTCAATCACACTTGCACCCTTCTGGTTATAAGAAGTGAATTATCCATGTTTATCTCCCTCTAAGTTACTATTTAATATTACAAAGCTAAGCTTGGTGATCAAATGGCTTAATATTATCCCATGTTTGTTAACCAAGGAGTCTTTTGTTGTCCTCCTGACATTATAAAGATCATAATCATAAGTATTTTCCCCTGGCCTTTAAGCTACCATTCCCAATGCAAGCATTAAAGTCACCTAACGGTATTATTTGTGTCTTGGGATACTTAACCTCAAGTTTGTAGATGTAATTTTCCAAGTCAGGCTAACATTTCTCATAACAAAAGGGCGAGGAATGGGAAGGAATATACACATTCACAGCCAGAATAACCTGATCTTTAAAAGTAAAAAAGACAAGCCATTGCTAAGGATCTTAAGGAAGGAAGCAATGCCACACCACACTTCACTGACGTAGAAATCAAACATGCCAACCCCCAATAGGGCATCCTTTAATAGTTGGGGGATAGCATTGAGTGTGCAAGTGAGGAAACCATTTAATGTCAACATTGATGCTAAGCAGGTCTCTGGGATAAAAATCACATCATCATTGCTTATAAACTGTAAGAATGTGGGGTCCTGGATTTTATTTGACCATCCATTCACGTTCCATAAATTACACTTTAGATAATGCTCACTCTAGGTCTCTGTCAATTTAGTTTCTCTGTTTTGTCCATGTTCTTCTTTAGAATCCACTAAGATTGATCCATTTTTGTTTATGGGCAGAATCATAATCTTTATATAGGACGGTTGATTGCCATTAAAGGGGCGCATCCAGTAACAACAGGTTCCACTGATGGTTGGGCCAATAAAGGGATCTCTGGGTGAGCTACAATAACAGTGTTTGTGTGTGAGAGAGGATCCTGGGTGTGGTCGTTCATCTCCAAGAGACTAGTCCTCAATTGTTCAAGCCTATCAAAAATAGACTTTTTCTCTACCAGCGGGAGAGCCCTGAAGGAGTTAATTAAATCTGTCTCAATAGGATATGTAGACAGGAAATCCCCTACCTTAGGCTCCAAATGGGTGGGAGGTTCATCCCAACTAATGAGATCACACTCTGAAGGGCTGACTGAGCCACTGGGCCCACTCTTAAACATAACTTCAGTTTTGGTCCTTAGAGGCCCTGATCTAAAAAGAGGGGAGCATAGAATGATCTTAAAAACTCGGGAAGGGAGAACACCTCTGGAAATCAGAAAGTTTTCCCATCGCTTAATCAGTGTTGGAATAAATGGACCAGCAAAGGATAACAGTAATCTTCTTGCCCTGAAGGAGCTGTTAAAGGTCTCAACTGACCGGAGCTTCCGGGTTGCGGCACCACAAAGTGGTGGGTGCTCAGCTTCTCTCCTGAGCCCCGCCAGCTGTTCGTTGCTTTTATTGGAACTCTCGGTTTTCCAGAGTTGCACCAGACCTCCCATAGAGAGGGCTGGAGCAAGAGACTTGATCTCAGCCCCCCACAAGTGGCCACAAGCGGGTAGGAGTTGGATCATCTTGAAGCAAGAGCACGTTCCAGCACAGTCACGGTCTGCCATGACTGCTAGTGGTGAACGCCCGGCTAAGAGAGCACCATACCTCACCTCCAACATCAGTGAAGAAACAGTGAGTAGGTTTACAATGCAACAGCTAAGAAGCAAATGACCCCTTGCCTAAACCCCCTTCGTATCCACAACAATGAGGAAAGGGGAGGAGAAATTTCCATCCCTCTCACCTCCATACAATCAGCTAGCAAAAGCACCAGATAGAAAGCTTTCCAAAGAACTTTAAGGGGGGAAGAAAAGGAACATAAATAATCTTATCTGATCATTCTACCATCCGTATTGGAATTACAAATTAGTTAAATCACTGGCCTTGATCAAAAAGAAGAAAAAATACAGGCATTTTAAAAGGAACTTCCTTATATGGTAATAGACTTCCTGTAACATCTGCCTGGCATCTGAAGTTTTCTGGGCTCAGAAGACATTGGCTAAAAGCAATCACCTGGCTCTGTACTGAAAGACTCTCAGTTGTTATTATGTCTGCTATAATATCCTATCTGGTATTGTGGCTTAACTGTTAGACTGTTATGGACTGAACTGTTTATACTTTCTCTTTGGCACTGGGGCTACAGAAATTGCTTTTAAAATGGATTTCCAAGTGGGAAGTGAATTAAAAGCTCTAAATACAGATGATACTAAAGGTGCTGAGTTGACCCACTTCTCATGGGATGCTCTTAAATACATGATTTGGGACTTGATTAAACTAGCAATCAAAGAAACATATGCTGAACTATATGACATATGCTCAACTGCTCTATTGAAATCTACAAGCAATTCAGATAAACTGCAGGGGCAAGCTCTGAGAGACATTGACCAAAACTCCAAGCAAGAGGATCTGGCTCCAGCTGACTGGAAGATACCCTACAAGAAGACAAATACACCAAAAAAACAACTCATGGGACCATGTCTTACAGAATCCAAGAAATGGGTGTATGCAGGAGCCACCTCAGGAAGAGAAGATGAAAAAATATCCATTCAAGATTTACTTTAAGCTACTTACCGCAACCCTTAAAAACAAATATATGCAGTCCACAAAGGCAAAAGGCACAGAGATAAGATTCTTTTGAAGAAAAGATACTAGACAAAGAAAAAGATGTTAAGCTCTTTGTATAAAACTATAATCAGGGGAGTTCACCCTCATTCCATATAAGAATGGAGCTTTTATAAAAGTGAAACTAAATAGAATGGCTGGTTTTGATAAGAAAGAAGAAGAACAAGAGAAGAAGAGATTGGATTTATATCCTGCCCTTCACTCGGAGTCTCAGATAGCTTACAAACTCCTTTCCCTTCCCTTTCCCACAACAGACACCCTGTAAGGTAGGTGTGGCTGAGAGAGCGCTTTCCAGAACTGCCCTTTCAAGAGCACTTTAGATTTGATATTTTACTAACAAAAATGTACTGACTGATATTGTGGAAAATATGTATATGTATTTATGTACATATGTATCCATAATGCATAATTACTAATTTAATTACAAAATTAAAAATTATTCAATTAATACATACTCAATTGCTCATTTTGCCTTTGATTAGGAGCTGCTTCCAACAACTGAACTGTGGTAAGACCCCCTATACTACCACTGGCATCCTGTGACAGCCTCTATAAATGGTCTCATAAGCTGTTTAGCAACTCTGGCTATACTCTTTTGTGACCATTCCACCATGGCCTACTGGGATTCCTATGGAATATCATAGCACCACTTGCACTTTATTTAGTTATTGTATATGACTTTTATGATGTTTATAATTTGTGTTTTAATGTATTTTAACTTTTAATGTAAGCCGCTCTGAGCCTGCCTTAGCAGGGAGGGTGGGATATAAATTGAATTAAACAAACACAATATCTCATTTTTCTATTGATTCTGCACACATATATCTTTATGTGGAAACAGACCATTGATGTCTTAGAGACCACTGAAGCAGACTGTACTCTCGAAACATGTCTTGTCTGGTTTTTCATGTGAATGCTTTATAATTTACGAACATTTTGTTACTCTGTTCCTCCTTCCAACAAGTATAGGTGTATCCACACAAAGAAAAGACATGGCACATTTGGGGGTAGGGTGCTGGAGGGCATCTTGGTCAGTAGCCTCCAAAATCTGGAGTCAGCCTTCATATTTTGTCCCACAAACTGCCCCCCAACAGATGAAAAGTCCTATCTTTCCACTGTATTCTAGAGACAATTTGGTGTAGTGGTTAAGAGCAGTGGACTCTAATGTGGAGAACCAGGTTTGATTCCCCAGTCCTCCACATAAAGCCAGCTGGGTGACCTTGGGTCACTCACAACTCTCTCAGAGCTCTCTCAGCGCCACCTACCTCACAGAGTGTCTGTTGTGGGGAGAGGAAGGGAAGGTGATTGTAAGCCACTCTGAGACTCCTTCAGGTAGTGAAGAGTGAGGTATAAAACCAACTCTTCTTCTTTCTCATTGGAGGAGAGGAAGACATACCGATGGTCTGGATATTACAAACTTCCCCTAAGATGGGAGGGCAGTCCTCTGTCTCCGTTCCTTTCACACCATTTGTTCAAGGACTTGCTGCCCAAAGTCTGCATCAACCACTGCATATAAGTCCATTATGTAACAGCATATGAGGGCAGATGTAGCTGCCCAAGTGGCTGCTCTACAGATCTCCAAAATGGATGCATTGGATCGAAAGATGGCCATGGTGGCTGTGTTCCTGGTTGAGTGGGCTGAGATTCCTTCTGAAAGTTTAAGCCCTTAAGAAGAGTAGGCCAAGATACTACACTAATTCAGCCCACTGCTGAGAGATGCTTTAGAAACCTTTCTGCCCTTGGCTATTTAGATAGCAAGCTACAAACAGAGTATCTGATCTCCTTACAGAAGCTATATGCAGGATGTAGATACATAAGGCTCTTATATCCAAGGTATGCCAGTTCTCCTTGGGGTATGATGAAATGGGACAGAAGGACAGGAGATACACTTCCTGAGACCTGTGAAACACAGAATTCACCATTTCCTTCTGAGAAACACAGAAACCATTAGCTATAGAGCTCCCAGTTAAAAGATGTGTCTGGCAGAGGTGATAGCCTAAGAAACAGCAACTTAAGTTTGAGAAACTTGAGTGATACCTCCCACAGTGGCTCAAACAGAAGTTTTGTATGTGCTTGGAGAATCACACAAAGTTTCCAGGAATGAAAATGGTGAACAGTGGATGCACTGCTCCTCAGAGGATATGCTTGATGACTGGGTGCCACAAGAGAGGACTGTCCTCAACTGGAAGTAGACTTGAAGCCAGAGCTGCTACCTGTCTACAGAGCATGTTAGCTCTAATGCCCTGGTAAAGTCCATCCTGTAGGAAGGAAACAATGGTGGGGACATCAGCCTCAATCAGGATCTTGTGCTTCCTTCAGCACCATCTGGACAAAGGCCTTACAGGTGCAGCTATAGATTCTTGCTGTTGACGGTTCTCTGCTTCCCAGCACAGTCTTCACTACCTGCTAGGAGAACTACAGATCTAGCAGCCCTTCCTTCTCAATCTCCAACTGGATTCAGGCAAAACATCAGACCCCAGTGTCCAGGGAGGGTGGACTAATAGTGTAATCAGGTCTGAGAACCATAGTCTCCTCAGCCAATGTGCAGCCAGGAAGATCGCTTTCACTTTCTCCTGCTTGAGTTTGTTCAGAGTCTTGGAGATCATCAGGATTGGTCTTTGTGTTGATGGCAGAGGCAAAGAGGTATACTGAGGGCTAACCAAACCAACAAGTTATTGGTTTCAGCAGGACCTGGGATAGAGATGACGCCCCTTGATACAAGAAAGACCAGTTGAGCCAATTGGCCTGGGTAATAGAAACTAGGGATGGGCATGAACCTAAAAAGCCTGGTTCCGTTCAGGATTCAGGTGACCCCAAATGGAATCAAAAGGCCCCCACCCAAACTGAGCCAGCCCAGCGAGTTCAGTTCCATCTTTCTCACAGGTCTGCCCATCAGCTGTTAGGTTTAAATAGCCCTGAAAGGCCAAACCCAAACTGAAAGTCTGGTAAATATTCAGGGAAGCCACCTTCTCCAAACATTGGTTTGGGGGTCCCAAACAGGCCCACGATCATGCCAAATTTTGGCTTGTGAATCAGTTCATGCCCATCCCTACTGGAGCCACCTTCAATGTACTCTGCTTGGAGAGATGCCCAGTGTCTTTCTGACCACTTCATAATAGAGACCGCTTCCTGTTGAAGCTTCCAAGATCACATGCCTCCCTGGCAACTCCACATGGTCCTTGGTTATGGGGTTGTCTGTTCAGACACAAATGTGAAGGCGATGAGCTGCTTTCAGGAAAAAAATTAGCACCAGGGAAATAGCCCTGAGTTCCAGAAAACTGATGCTCATGGTCTGTCCAAGACCAACAATGTTCCTTGGATCTGATTCAGAGAGCAGAGGGATCCTCAGCCCAAAAGGCATGCATCTGTGGTAATCAGTAACTCCATCTCTGGATGGATCTTTGTCTTTGATCAGATGCAAGGACAGTCCATCAACAAAGGGGATTCCGCAATGGTGGATTGACTCTTAGTCTAGTGGCACTTGAGGGCAACTGACTGCTGGTGAGGAAACAAGAACCACTGAAGGTCTGTGGAGTGTGCTCAGACCTGTGGGACTGTGCAATAGCTACAATCATGGAGCCCAAGGGCTGGGTCAGAAACATTCAATCCTCTGACCTTGAGGCAGTGACTAGATTTGCTGCACACTTTAGCTTTGCCACTTTTTCTCGATGCTGACTGAGTTTACAATCGCTCCTAGGTGAGTCACCACCTGTGACAGGGTCAGCCAGCTCTTTTCAATATTGATGAGGAACTTGTGTGACAATGCTGGATAGTGAACTGTACATCCTGGAATGCCTTCTCCACTAAAGAAAACCTAATGAGAAAGCCATTCAGGTAGAAATGCAGATGGATATCCTGGGATCTGAGGTTGCTTTTGGGGGTACAGTAAAAAACATGGAGTAAATGTCTGAATGCCCTGTGGTTTTGCAAGACAGTTGGAACAAGGGGACTGTAAGAAACGCTCATGCAGGTGAAGAGATAAACTCAATGGCCTAACCTTGCCTTACGTTTGTTTTACCCAGGAATCTGACATTGATGCAGTTCAGTTATGCCAGATGAGTTGAAGTCTGCCCTCAACTAACAGAGGCCTAGTGCCAGGTGTGCTGTGGGTAAGGTTTGTTGCCTCTGTTGCTTGCATTTTGGCCATGGGAGGACTTAGAGTTGGACCCAACAGAAGAATTTGGCTTGGACTAGGTTAGTCTTCTATAAGTCTGTATGGAATCTAGGAAGAGTCCCATAGTTTAGAAAGGACTGGGAGTTAATCACCTTCTTCTTCCTCATTTGAGGTGGATTCCAATTGGCAAAGGTGTCATACAATCTCCCTATCTCTTCAGTCTATATGCAGAATATATCATAAGGAAACCTGGATTAGAATTAGATGAAGGTGGAGTGAAAATTGGTGGAAGGAACATTAACAATTTGAGCCACACAGATGACACAACACTGGTGGCAGAAAATAGTGAAAACTTGAAACAACTACTTATGAAGGTTAAAGCAGAAAGTGCTAAAGCAGGATTACAACTGAACATCAAGAAGACAAAAGTAATGACTACTGGGGAATTACACAACTAAGGCTGATGTAATTCATAGGGTCCCTATAAGTCAGAAGTGACTTGATGGCACTTAACACACATACACACACACAGAGTATGCATACACTAAAATACAGGCTTTGGTGAGATGTAGACCTTCATGATTTAACAGTTATAGTACAGCTACAGTTTTGAAAAAAGATAAAAATAATTTAAGTTTAGCATGATTTCTGAGTCTAATAGTTTAGAATGCCCTGATGTTTAGTAATTTGTCCCCAACCAATCAATGACTGCTTGTTAACTGCCAGAGGAATAGATTGTTAAAAATAATATGTGAAAATCTTATTTGGATACTGCCAAATGCTGAATATTATTGATGGTCTTTACTGCTAGATGTACTTCAGTTCTATGCCTTGCTCTCTTCATGATATGTTTTAATTTTAATTAAACTGTAACTTTATAGATATACATTGCAAATTAGTGAAAAATATATTGCTTTACCTTTTGCATAACGTGTACTCCTCACTACTTGTAACTCCCCTTGGTGGGGGCCGAAACTGCCAGCCATCCTGAGATCCTGCAGTGCAATTATAATGGGCAGGTTATTTTTCTGGTTGCCAATATTTTACAATTCCTGATGCATCAGTGATATTTAAAATCAGACCAAATAATTATTTTCAAGGCTAGAGACAAACAGTCTATTAGATACCCTACTTGCCAGGCTGAGGAAAGTAAATGCTCCCTTGCCTAAGCACCAACTTCTGTCAAACAGAATTTTACAGAAGGTAGCTTAACAAATAAAGTTGCTATAACTAAGAGCAACTATAGTCAGGAGCCACTTTACAACCAGGACTTTCCCTACTCTGATCTTTAGTCCCAGAAAACTTGTGACAAAGGGGAGGGGGGGGGTGTCCAACAGTTCAGAAGCCCAGGCTCAGCAGATTAATATGGATATTAAAGACTGTACACCTATTCTCAATCACCATAGGACAGCTCAAGCATCTTAAGTTAAGACATTCTATACAAATGTTACATTTGGTGGCCACTGAACTGCAGGCTGGAAGGTCAGTAGTTCAGCAGTTCAAGACCCAAGTGCCACATGATGGAGTGAGCTCCAATCTCTGGTTCCAGGTCCTGTCATCCGAGCAGTTCGAAAGCAAGAAATTGCAAGTAGATAAATAGGTACCGCTTCAGTGGGAAGGTAACAGCATTCTATGCATCTTGGCGTTTAGTCATGCTGGCCACATGACCACAGAAATTTCTTCGGACAGCGCTGGATCTTCAGTTTGGAAATGGAGATGAGCATCGCAACCCTAGAGTCAGATTCGACTGGCTTTCAAGCAAGGGAACCTTTACCTTTATATTTCATAATATTACCTTTAAATTAATAAAAATCTCAGTGGGAAGATCCAGGTCCTAGTCTAAGTAATTCTTACTATTTCCTGCAAGTAAGCATCCTTGTTTCATGACAACACTTCAAGCAATAGGCCATATAACTTATTTCTTAAACCTAACAATAATTGTTTTCTCTGACATAAAATGTGGAGGGGGGAATGGCTTAAGCAATATCTTGGTAGATAAGCATAACCTCTCCTTCAACATTTTAAAAGTTTATTTTATTTACCTTCTTCCAAATCTTCTACATGATATACAGACGGAACTTTACCAGCTGCCGCCTGTAATTATAAGAATTTGCTTAAAGCATGAGTCAAACAACAAAAGATTTTAAACAAGTTCCAAATACAGTTCCAAACACTAGCTATATAAAAATATAAAGAGAATATTAAGTACACACTTCCTCAGTGTCATTGATGAAACAACAATTAAATTCCTGAAAGCAACAGATGCCATTACATTTAAATAGTTTTATGCATTAAACTGGTAGGTTTTTTAAAATTTCAGACTAGGAACTGGATCTAAAGAGAAACATGTTCCTCATGAACAAGTCATTATAGACTAACCATATCTCATTTTTTGAGAGAGTTACTACCTTGTTGAATCATGGGAATGCTGTGGACATATTTTATCTTGATTTCCGTAAGGTTTTTGATAAGGTTCCACATGATATTCTTGTTGACAAGCTGATAAAATATGTTTTGGATCCTATTATTGTCTGGTGGATTTGCAACCGGTAGATAGATCACACCCAAGAGTGCTTGTTAATGGTTCCTCATCCTCTTGGAGAGGAGTGACAAGTGGAGTGCCTCATGGATCTGTCCCGGGCCCTTTGTTGTTCAACATTTTATAAATGACTTGGATGAAGGAATACAGGGGATGTTCATTCAGTTTACAGATGATACTGATTTGGGAGAGTAGCAAATACAGTAGAAGATAGAATCAAGACACAGGATGATCCTCATAGGCTGGAAAAGTGGGCTAAAACTAACAAAACAGAGATAAGTGTAAAGTTCTGCATTTACACAGGAAAAATCAAATGCAAAATTATAAGATGGGGGAGACTTGTCTTGGCGGTAGTACATACAAAAAAGATCTAGGGATCTTAGTAGACCATACACTGAACGTAAGTCAGCAGAGTAATGTGATAGCTTAAAAGGCAAATGAGATTTTGGGCTGCATCAACAGAAATATACTGTCCAGATCACACAAAGTGATAGCATCACTTTACTCTGCTCTGGTTAGACTTCACTTGGAGTACTGTATTCGGTTTTGGCCACTGCAGTTTAAGAAGGATTTTGACAAGCTGGAACATGGCCTGAGGATAGCAAGTAAGATGGTGGGTGTTCTGGAGACTGAGTCCTATGAAGAAAGGTTTAAGCCTGGAGAATGTTTAGCCTGGAGAAGAAATGACTAAGAGGTGATATGATAGCCATCTTCAAGTATTTGAAGGGCTATTATATAGAGGATGGAGCAGAGTTGCTTTGTTGCACCAAAAGGTTGAACCAGAACCAATGGAATGAAATTAAATCATAAGAGTTTTTAGCTAAACATTAGGAAGAACTTCCTGACAACTACAGCAGTTCCTCAGTAGAACAGGCTTCCTTGGGAGGTGATGTGCTCTCCTTCTCTGGAGGTTTTTAAGCAGAGTCTAGATAGCCATCTGACAGCTATGCTGATTCTGTGAACTTAGGCAGATCATGAGAGGAAGGGCAGGAAGGGATGAGTCAGAGCTTGGCTCTTGGGGCCCTTTCTTGCATGCCCAGGGTAATGCCAATTGTCGCTTTGGGCTCAGGAAGGAATTTTCCTCCAAGCCAGATTGGCCCAGGGATCCTGTAGGTTTTTGCTTTCCTCTGGGCATAGAACAGGTTTCACTGGGGGAGTGGGGGGTAGTTGTGAATTTCCTGTGTTGTGCTGGGGGTTAGACTAGATTACCTTTTTAAATTAAGTTTAATACATTCTACATACATACCATTCCCCCCAAAAAAGGAAAAGGGAAAAAAATATTCTAGGATGTAGAGGAAACTTTAACAATAAAATTCATAAAACCAGAGACTTATACAATCAAGTATACTAGTGATGCTACCCTTGACTAGATTACCTTTGAGGTCACTTCCAGCTCTATGTTTCTATGTATTGTGGGGCTTTTCCAGGTCCTCCTTTCTACCACATCACACTCCCTATCATTGAAAACCCACCCTGAAAACCAGGGAAGTTTCCAGAGCAGCAGTTAACGTGGCGTAAGGGGCTGCAGAGAGGTGAAAATTGGCTCTTCACATCACTCATTTACTCTCCTGATACATGGACTTTCTTTGAATCCCAGCCTTGAATCTGGAAACTTGGAAGTATAGCTAACAGTGCACTCCAGTACCAAGTTACACCATTGAAATCCATGACCTTAGATTGCAGTAATTGCATAGAATTGTACTGTAAGACATTTACCTGACCTATATTGGATTCAGCAACAATTGTACCCATGTATTCCTGAACAAACCCTGACCTGGAGAACCCAGGCTAGCCTGATCTAATCAGATCTCTGAAGCTAAGCAGGGTCAGTTCTAGTCAGTATTTGGAAGGGAGACCACCAAGGAATACCAGAGTTGTGTGACACAGAGGCAGACAATGGCTGACCACCTCTGAAAGTCTCTTGCCTTGAAAAACCCATGGGGTCATCATAAGTCAGCTGTGACTTGATGGCAAAAAAATCTCACACAGGACTAGAATATTCTATTGCGTATATCAATGCTAGCAGCATGTGTGAAGTTTGTTTACGATATGAGAGGCCTACACTGGATAATTACCATTAGACAAAGGTATAAAAATTTTCTCTCTAGCATCTACCCTGTTAAAATCCATCAAAAAGCCAGCTCTCAGCTTTCTTATGTCTCTTCAAAATAAACCTAAAACAAACCCTAAGGCATGCTTTACTGTAGTTTTTTAAAAAGCCAGTTAAAGTATCCTAATAAAACTCAGCATCATATACAGGATATTTATTTTTTTCTAATATTGTGCATATTTTACCTCCGTTTCAACCAGAAGTGTTTTCAGCCTTGTCAGATCTTTAGTTACCATTCCATTCTGGCAAGAAAAAAAACATCACCATCACATAATGCTCATTAGTCCTTTAGTATTTGAATATAAACCAAAATAATTTTTCTATCCAGTTTTTACAAGGTTGAGAACCATTCTTATGGGCATTTTTTTAAATACAGCATTGGGCTGATCTCCCGTGTTTGGTGGTACTATAAAGCAGTTTATGATAGGGTACAAATACACTGGGAGAAATGCTGGGAGTCATCCAAGCTGATGTGTTCAAAAAATTAAAAAAATACAATTTCTCTCTTTAAATCACACATGAAGGAAAACTTTCTGTAGCTTAGAAATAGTCAATATCAGAAATGTATAGAGGCAGAATTTATGACTTATCACTTTTCCTATATGTGCTTGCTCTTTTGCAGGATGTCTTATATACGTTTCTCAGAAAATGCTTCTCCTAACCATGAAAACGTCTTCAGTGAAACCTTAAATATAATTAGTTACACTGAAACAGCTGACTACACTGAAAATCAAGGACAGTTTAATCCTCACCTGTTCAGAATTGAGGCATAGCCAGACTGACATTAATAACACGTTCAGTATGAGAGGAACTGAGTCTCAAACTTCCAGGCATCCTCCCTCATACCTCAACATCTTTTCCTTATCACATGATAGGCAGTACAAGCTGATGAACCCTAATGTAAAACCTAGAGCCCCATGATTGTTAGCCCCTTCCTTATCAAAGGAAACATATCAAAGACAATAGATAATCCATCTGTGCCAACGAGATAATAAAAAGAAGAAATTCAGTACAGCAATGATCCATATTATTTCAGTTGTATAACAAGTATACTATAATTCTGGTGGCTTTCTGCTTTTTATGTCTGCTGACCTAAACACCTTGTTATAGATACCTTGGTTCAGTTGTTAAAAGCAAGGTTATCACTTACCAGTGATTCACCCGTCAGTGATTTAGAAAGAGCATTAGATACAATCTGCAGCTTCCCTTTAAGATGCATGCAGCAAAGCACTGCACGGAAAGTGTGATCTTCCTTGGCCAGTCCCTCTCCCAATACTGGAATAAAAGCAGATTCCATTAGTTGCCACAATACAGCAGAAGTTTAACTCAAGCCACCCAAATTTTCCTAGCTTTAAACAAGTAAAAATTAAATTCACTGTTGGAAATGCTGTGAACGTAAAATGTTTCTTCTACTCTCCAGTTTCCTACATTTTCTCTTTGTTCCTTCTAATCCATTTCACACCTTCTAGCTCTCCTTTTAATGTAAACATAACACTGTACTCCAAAGAGACAAACCTTAAGGAACTTTTCCTGCATGGGTCCTGTTGTCACAAACAGCACTTCCACTATTCAACTGAAATTCATATAATTTGTATTCATTTCAATAAAACATGTTCAGATGACATTCTCAGTAAATCTTACCTGAACACAGTTGTCAACAACATATTTATCTCAAAACACGCGTAATGAAATCAGTGTTGTAAGCTGTTTTTAGTATCTGCACTGTTTTAAATTGATCATACAAAATTCAATAAAGAAGTCAGAACATGAATTTCCTGTTTTTGATGATTTAATACAGGAATTAGCAAAATTCAGCAATGTGAGCAAACATAAGAACAAATGTTGGAGATGAAGGGTTACCCCAGCAAAGCACTGCTTTGGTCTTCTTTGGTCAGTCCCTCTCCCAATTAATAATAACAACACATTTACATAAAAAAACACAGAGCATCATCCAGTCAAAGTTCACATACTAAACTCTCCCACTGAAATCAGTGTGACTTTTCCATGCTTAGAGAAGGGTGATGGTCAAAATTTGCATAAAATCAGTATCAGTAAAGAAGGTACAATCAATTTTTTTAATGTCACCTCTCCAAAATCCTGTGAATATAGCTAAGGTAGAGTTGCCAGCAGGGGAGGGGGAAGACCTTTCCAAAAGTGGGGAGGAGCATTGCAACGTGTATATGTAAACAGGAAGTGATATAGGCACATCGGGGGTGATGCTCTGTTTTTTTGGGCAAAACTATAGGGTAGAATTTGCTTCAAATCATAAGAGTTTTGCCCCAAAACCAGAGCATTGCCCAACATGCCTGGGTTTTATAGGCACATCACTTCTGGGTTTTATAGGCACATCAAGATGATTTCTGGGTTCCTGCCAGTAAGAGGGGGTGATTTGGGGGGAAGCACATGAAAGCGGGAGATCCCACCAGTACCAGGCAGTCTGGCAACCCTAAGCTAGAGTTAACAACTAGTCATTGTTTTCTGTTAACTTTCCTCTTCTCCCACCCTGACACACAGAAAAATTAGGGGAGAAGAGAGTTTTCTCACATGTCACACCAGGCCTTAGAGAAGGAGAGAAGCAACACAAATCCATTTCAGTCCTGCCCCCTTCCCTAGTGCCTGCTCCAAAAGGAGAGAAAATACCCTCTCTCGAGTTCTGAGTGTGCACAGGCAGTGTATTCTTTCACTTCAAGTAAGGCTTCAGACAAGGCAAAAGTTTCAAGAGTCCCTTTTGCTACTTCTGCTTCTCCACAGCTCAGTATCCCCCAAGTTTTTTGTACTGTTTTAATGTCCTTTAATAGTTTTATGACTGTGGAAATTCTTGTTGCACACCGCTTTACAATTCTTGAAAAGCAGCTAGCAAATTTGGTAAAATCATCTTCTTTCAGTTTAACACCAGCATTTATAGAATCAGTTCTTTTGGCTTAACTTTTCCCCCAATTAATTGCATTAACCCTTGAAATGTGCTAGGCATTGACAGTATTTTAAGGAACCTACTTGCAGTATACTTGGGATTTACAATGGCAAAAGATGTTCTCATATAAGGAGAAGTCTATCAGGGACTAGGAATAAAAGAGAGCAACCATGAAAGGAAGCTGCAGAATGGCCTGTGGGAGGAAAACCAGAAAAAGAAAGCAGGGGTGGAGATGATAAAATCAATAAGCATGCAAACCCTGTAAAAGAGGGGAAGAAGAGAACAAGAAAAGAGTGTATGGCTACAGAGAGAGAAGTGAAGACATGCCCTGTTGTGAACAGAGAAAATAAAGGAAGGCTACAAAAGACACAGATTCAGAGATCTTTAATATCAGAGTGGGGGGACACGTACATTGTAATACAGAAAGAAAAACAGAGTTAACAGAGGTATTAAAGTAGTTAAAATTGTATCAAACCACTTTTCTACAAATAATATATCAATGCAGCTCATTTCAGGTAATATAATGCAAAATGGCCCTCAGAGTGATTTCAGTGGTGCATCAGTTCTCCATATAATGCTATAGGCTTGGATCCAACTATCAGCAGAAGGCACTGGCAGATGTAAATTTTCCCCACATTCTCCTCCCCCAGCACTCTCTTTGGACACCAGTAAAAATTTCTGGAGCGGTAAACCAAAAGTTGTATCGACCAGGAGGTGAAATTGAAATCACTACTTCCCCTCTCCACTCAGCACAGGCATGCTTTTGTACAAAGGAGGAGGGTGTGACTTTGCATGGCTTTTTGTAGGAGCTGGTTCCTTCAACCCCAGGTATCATCTTTACAGGAGTCAAAAGAGACAGCTGGCAAAGGGTAACCACAGAAAACATACATGCCTTCCACTGACAGATGGGTACATTTAAGTTAGAATATACTATCTATAAGACGTCAAATAAAGAAATGTAATTGATTAATGACTACATTAAATGTAATTATTAAATGTAAAAAGATATACATGTTACCAAAATCACAAAAGAAATACCTGATACACTGAAGCATATTGTAGTTTAATAAACAAAAACTGCATTTGTTGATAGATCAAATATTTTATCACTGCCTATTACAGTAACATGCTATAACCAAAACAATCTAAAATAAAAGATTCACAGCAACTGAAATTGGCCCTTGCCAATTTAAATGTTTGTGTGTTAATTTTTCACTGTAATCAAACTAACCATTAAAAGCTTGCAGCCTAACTACTTCATCAGGACAGTTCTGTATAAGTAAGCCCAAATATCTTAATATATTTTAAAGGATTTTTTACATTTGAGGACAACTATTTCCAAATCAGAACACTGCAGGAGAAGAATCACATGTAGTCTGGCATATTTTAGAACCACAAGAAATGCAAATTAAGTCAACTTAAAAGTTCGTATTATTTGAAGCCAGTTTGCTCACATATCTCCATGCTGAAAAGTAGTAATAGAGGACTCCACAGTACTCTAGAGGATAAGGTTCCTATATGTATAAATTTAGCTGCCTTCATTATTTTGCTAAATCAAGGTGTGACTCACAGAGCTAAGTACAAAAATAGAATAGCCTTTTTGGCAACCAGCCATTCTAAAGCTCCATAATCATGAAAATATTCTTGACTAGGGATGGAAATGAACCGCATTTTTGTGGTTCAGTTCAGGGTTCGTGACTGAACCACAAACTGAACCACGAACCTATATGAACAGGGAGGTGCGTTCACAAATCAAAACCATTTGTATGAGGTCATGACCCCTAATTCCTCTCCCTGCTGCTTTTCACAGGGAGCAGAAAGCAAGGATTTAAATAGCTCTGAGCAATTTAAACCACTGTTTTCTGCTCCCCATGGAAAGCCATGGAGAGCAGAAAGCAGTGGTTTAAATGGCTCAGAGATGAACCCATGAAAGCCCCTTTAAATAGCTGAGCCACACAGAGCAAACGGTGTAAAGGAGCTTTCTTGGGCAGCAAGCCCCAGGGACTGGCTGCTCAAGAAAACCCCTTTAAACAGTTGAGCCACAGGAGCAGGCTCAGCTGTTTCCAATCTAAACAGATGAGCAGCCAGGAGCAGTCTGCTCCCAGCACTCAGCTGTTTGGGTGGCTTTCGCAGGGAAGAACTGCCTTAAAAGTTCTTGGAGGTTCGTGACAGAGCTACAGTTCACGAATCACAAACTGGCCAAAATTTGTCACAAAGGTTCGTGAGCTGGTTCATGCCTATCCACACTCTTGACTCAACACAAAAAAGTTACCAACGCTCCTTGAATATATTGCAAGATTTATTGCATGAACTTTGGTCACAAAGTAGCAATTTAAAAAATAGCCTGCTGCAATACTTCCATGTCAGACGCATTCATCCCACTAGAGAAATAAATTTGACATAATTACTGAATGCTTAGAACTCCAGAGAAGAGGCTTTCCTGGCCCTTAGAGACATGGTTTGATTTGCCCCAGTCGAATTCCAAATGAAGCTCAAGGCAGGACTGGCTGGCTAACAAAGAAGCAGTCATCCAATGGGAAGGCAGACAGGGGAGGTTAATCATTCTTCCCCCACCTCGTGCTACAGTTTTTGGTGTTTGCTGCCGAAGAGAGAAGAGCATGCTAGGGCTGGTTTTCAGGAGTGATCTGGTTCTTTTGAGTACTGCTAGCTGGTTAAGCAGTGGTTTGTTGGGACGGGGTTATTGAGTGTACTTTCAGGAGTGGGTTGTGTGGGTTAATGTGGTTATTAGGTGATAAGGGTGATTGTTAATCTCCCCCTTACCCCTCCTTTTCACCAATCATTATCATTTTGTGTTTATTTTCACTGCCTCCACCCTTATTTCATTCTAGACTTAATTCATGAGCACATTTATCTGTTTGTTGGTAACTACCCCCCTCTTTTCCTTAATCTTATCCCACTCTTTAATTTAATTTTCAGGTTAGGAAGCTGGGTGTGAGTGCAATTAGGCAGCAATTGGAGATGGGCACTTGGTGAGAATGACCTAATGAAAACCCAGGTATTCACTCTTAGGCACGGAATAATTAAGGATTTAAATAGGGTGAGTGAAAATACCAGAAGATCAGGGGTCTTTTGCGAGGGAGTGTACCAGAGCACCACTCTGGGAGCTCAACAGGTACAACAATGGCGGTGCCAGCAAGCCCCGCCCCCTGCCAGCATTGCTGGGCCCGGGGGATGCACGAACAGCCCCCCTGCAGCGTCCCTGGGCCGCGCAGGAGCGCTAGGCCCAGGGGATGCGCAAAGAGCCCCCCCCCGCTGCATCCCCAGGCCATACAGGAGCGCTAGGCCCAGGGGATGCGCAAAGAGCCCCCCCCCGCTGCATCCCCAGGCCATACAGGAGCGCTGGGCCCGGGGGACGCGGGAAGAGTGTCCCCACAGCATCCCCAGGCCATGCAGGAGCGCTGGGCCTGGGGGACGCGGGAAGAGCCCCCCCGCAGCATCCTCCGGGCTCGTGCAGGAGCGCTGCGGCTCAGGCGACGCCAGGAGAGCCCTGCTGCTGGCTTTCCTGGCCCCTGCGTAGCAGTAAGTAAGGGATCCGCGGGGGTGGGGGTGGCGAGGGCTTGATGGGGGGTGGGAGAGCCTCCCTCCCTCCATCTCTTTGCCATCTTTCCCTCCTTTCCTTTTCTTTCCCTCCTTTTCTTTCTCTTTCCCTTCTCTTCCTTCCTTCCTCTCTTTTCCTCCTTTCCTTCTCTCTTTCTTTCTTTCCCGCCTTCTTCTCTTCCTTTTTTTCCTCCTTTCCCTGTTTCCCTTCTTCTTCCTTTCTCTTTCTTTCCCTCCTTCTTTCCCTCTTTCCTTCTCTCTACTCTCTCTCTTTCCTTCCCTCTTTCCTCTTTCTGTGGCCCAACTCTCTTTGCTACCCCCCCAGGCCAGCTAGGGAAGAGGAGGCTTTTGAAGATGCCTCCCCCCGCTTTTGCTTCCCCTTCTGTCATCACTTCCAGTGATATCAGGGAGCATGACATATGCTAATAGCCTAGTAGCTCATTAGCATACCATATGCTAATGAGCTCCTGCAGGTCTTTTTCTACGAAAAGACCCCTGCCAGGAGTAATGATTTTTGTTCTGAGCTTTTACAGCAGCAGATTTGGGAGGACCAATTAAGCCCCAATTGAAAGAGCATGGCACAAATTAGACTTGGCTGTCCATAGGGCTGTTTTGGATGGTGGTGGAGCTTATATCCCACATCAGTCAATTAGTTTTAATCTGCCTTATATTTTCAGGGATGATGGGGTCCATCTTTCTACAGAGGGATGGGACTTGTACTTAGCTGATCTACGTCAGGGCCTGCATGAAGTTATAGTTTGCAGGTGGGGCAAGGGGTTTGACAGAGATAAGGTGGGTTGCTTGTTTAGGTATGGATAAGCGGTGAGGACCCTGAGCCATCAGGCGTGGTAGAGGGCATGTCCTGAACAGACCATCACTTGCTGGATGGTGGGATGGGGCTTGGGAAGAAAAACCTTTGGTGCTGAGCAACATCTTCCCAAACCTGGTAGTAGCTTAACAGTGCATCAGGGCAGGGGATGGGGATGTACCCCTCTCAGCACTTTCTGTGTAGGCAAGGATAAACAAGGCTGGCAAGTTTGGAGCCAGGTTGGGTTTGCCAGAACAAAGGCAGCCAAGAACAGGCTGTCTAGCACAGCCTGCCCTTAATTATATATCAGCATAATTAATTGATGGTGCAGATCAGCAGATTTGAATAAATTTAAATAAAGTAGTTAGATCCACACTGTTGTCTCAAGTCTTCACTTGGGTACTAGCGCAACAGATAATATTGCTACAGATTGTAAGAAATAATTAAATCTGCATACCATGCCTACAGTCTTCATCAGCTTTTCCATAGTTTTTCTGCAAAAAGCAAAAATTAATGATTAGAAACAGCAGATATGACTAAAACAAGTAAATCTTTGCCTCTCACCTGCTTAAGGAGAAATTACTCTGAACACATATTTATAAACAGAAAGTTACATTTTTCAACAAAAATACCCCTAAAACCGTTTCCCACCCCCCAAAAAATTAAGACATGTGGACACCAACAGAAGCTCTAAGGGCCTGAGGAATTTAGACTTGCATATCCCACTGTGTTAGAAAACATGTCCCATTAGTGTTTGTGTTATATTCTGCTGAATGGTATTTAATACAAAGTATCTTTGTTTAAGAAGTTACTCCACGGCTATTACATTTTGACAGGGATATTCACCCTGTGGCTCATGGAGAAACACATTCACAGTTCCCACCAACTAAAACAGTCACATGACTATTGTATGTTCTGTATCTCACCCCACCAACCATACATATACAATAATACTAAAGATATGGATACTCACATTAAATATACTACTCTTTTTATCTGTTTAATTACCAAGCTGTCCATTTGATACATAACTGCCCCCAACACCCATCATTCAGCAGCTTTTGTTGACCCAGCTTCAAACACAGAGCCCCAACATCTTCACAACTTTGATATATAATCATCATGATGCTGAGGCTGCTCACTGCAACAGTGTTGTAAAAGGAGGCTCCAGTTCCAACATTGCTGCTTGTCAGAATGCAACGAGGGGGGAAAAAAGGCACTTTGGACAACTGGCCTGTAGAAAAAACATCCTGTACTTTTAATAGAGGCATAACAGGTGGATACAGACAGGGTGAAGAATTTCATGGCATGTGGAGGTAAAACAAGTTGGCTGGTATTTGCTGCAAATCAAACTGATAAACCTCTGTTAAAGAGAGTAGATGGTTTTCCCCAAGCCAGTTGCCAACCCTAACTGCAGAGCCTACTCTAAGCCAACCAGCAGAAACATGAGTAGGCACCTACAACAGTAAAGTCTGCATGCCCTTTTCTTCCCTATCGGCTTTTGCACTCTAACACAAGGCAGTGAGCATGATGGCCCAAGACACTGGCTATAGAGAAAGGAGAGTGGCCAACTTGCTATTGGGGAGGCTACAATGTTAATGGCAGAGTCTACTCTCTTTTCTCTACATTTAGCTTGCTCACCTCCAAGGATGAGATAACAGAGGATGTGGAGTAAAAAGGAGATGTTGTATGGGGGGCGGGAGTGTCCATTTCCATCCCCATTACAAGGCAGATTATTTGGCCATTATCAACACCAGAGGAAAAAAAAATCACATGGCTGGTGGTGCAGGGCCTAGCTCCACCACCACTGGTCTGGGTAGGAGGCAAGCAGGCTGGTGAGGATGCTGCTGCTGGATGGAAAGCAAATGGGCCAGTGAGGAGGCCAACTCATCCTTGCCTAACTGGCCCCACAGGTGATTGTCCCTGGCTGTGCTGGAGTGAGAAGGGAGGGAAGGAGAGAGAGCACAAGCCATAGAGTGAAATCACTTCTTTAAGAAGAAGCATCTTGTAAGCTATATTTTTAAAGTCCCTTGTATGTTTACTGTCATTTGATAAGTAACTACTGGATGCTTTAAATACTTTCCCCCCATTACAGACCTAAACATCAGTAGCCTAAACCATGCAAGTTGTTCTATGGAGCTAGTCTTGAGATTAATTTTGTACCTAGAGGCTAGGTGGGCAGCTTCCTACTTTCTCCCTACAATAACTTCAGCATATCCACACTATTTTTCAATGAGAACATCATCACTAATCCAGCAATCATTCATCCGGTGTTTCTCAAACTAGGGTCTAGGGATGACTGTAAGGATACTCCATAGCAGGCCCGTAGCCAGGATTTTATAATTCGGGGGGCCTTTAAATAAGTCCAGGGGCACTGACATCACAAAATAAAATAAAAATTTTAAAAATTCACTTTTGCAGCATTCACACCCTGCCTGCCTACACAGGGAAGGAAGCCACACTTGGGGAACGGGAGATGGAGGGGAGTCCGCTGGGTGGCTCAGAGAGCTGGTAGTCCTCTGGGTGGCCCAGAGAGCCAGGGAGGGGGTGAGGGCTGGATTGAAGTTGGGGGCCTTGGCAGGAAGTTGGGGGGCCAGGCCCCCAAATGCCCCACTGTAGCTACAGGCCTGCTCCATAATGTCCATAAGTTATCTGCATGAACAGAGGACATATTCTTCTCACGTCCATGCACCTAACACGAAAGTTGAACCCTCTCAATTTTTTAGAAATGGAACAGAGGATCTGTCTCAGGGGAAAGGGACAGAATTGGCTTCCTCCTCTTTCAGAGGGCAGGAGTTCACAGACTGGTCATTTCCTGCACTCATCTAGCTCCCAGATTATCTCAGAGCACTAGCCAGAAAACCTGCTGATTTGCTACTGGGAAGCAATAGCTTTGCCCTACAATTCTTAGTTGGAAGGCACTAAAGAGATATAGCTTCTTCACCCAAAGAGTGATTAACACATGGAATTCACTGCCACAGGAGGTGGTGGCAGCTACAAGCATGGAGAGTTTCAAGAGGGAATTAAGATAAACATATGGAGCAGAAGTCCATCAGTGGCTATTAGCCACAAGTATAGATAGGAACTCGCAGTCTGGGGCAGGTAATGCACTCTATTCTTGGTGCTGGGGGCGGCAGCAGTGGGAGGGCTTCTAGTGTCCTGGCCCCACTGCTGGACCTCCTAATGGCATCTGGTATTTTTGGCCACTGTGTGACAGAGTGTTAGACTAGATGGGCCATTGGCCTGATTCAACATTGGCTTCTCTTATGTTCTTATGTAGCCATCATAGTTACTCCTAATATATAAGTGAACTGGTTTTCACTTTACTTCCCAATGCAAATGGACTGTTCAGTTGTTACTAGCAGTGTTGGAAGCCTATTAGGGGGGTGGGGGGATGGGATGGAAATTTCTTCAAATTGTATTGGTAACGTTGTTGAAAATGTTGAGCGCATCCCAATAAAAATTTTGTTTAAAAAAAAAAAGCAAATGGACTGTTCAGTGAGTTATGAGCACCAATAAGAGGAGGAGAAGATTGGCAGTATGCAGAAATAAATAAATAAATAAAATCGAGGGTCCTGAGGCTGCTAAAGTGTGAGAACTGCTGCATTAAACCAATGGTACACCAAAGTAATTCTCTCTGAACTAATAGCCCTCTCACAAAGACACAATGTAACCACTATTTTAAATAGGCAGGCCAAAGAAGAAAAACCAGAGTATGATCTTTTATTTCCCAAAACAGGACAGCTAAGAAACCTAAGAGCGTGAGAAGCAAGTATAGTAGCCACTCTAATTATAAAGCCAAATGGTAAACATATAAACCCACAAACAATTGCTTGCTTTGTGGGTATTCTCCACGTTTAAATGTACAATAAAATCAGACTATATTCTACATTCAGTTCAACTGTAAACACACTCACAAGTTGCAAAAAGGAAGCAATTCTATAGAGAAGACTTTCAATTTTGATGCGGTTGAATTCAGCCTGACATGCTTCCGGGAAGCAAGTGGGAGGATACTGGCTGAGGGAAAAGAGAGCCTCCGTGCAGTGCTTCACGGCCACTTCATAATCCTGCTGTCTGAGTGATTCACATGCTTGTTCACATGACTTCTCTGGTCTTCTGTCTGCCATGACTCAGCAACAGAAATCCTAGTAATAATGAACCAAGAGGGTTTCAAATATGTGTTAGATCAAACAAACAAAGATCTTGTACAATATATCTATATATCCATGTCCTACCAACCGACTCCATGCATACTAAACTCCTGTGCCTCCCCCCCCCACTCTGAGTTAGATCCTAAGATCTGTGAACTCTAATCCATTCACAGATCCATGTACTCTGATCCACTTCTTGTCTTCCCCTCTGCCACAAACTCCCATGTTATGCCCAAAAGCTGCTTCTGAGGGATGGTAAACTCTTGAGAACAGTGTGTGATGCTGCATGGGGCTGAACCTTGAATAGAAAATCCATCAAAAATCACAAAGAGCCCTGCCCTTATGAGTAGAAATGTCTTCTGCTACCAGAAAGTCACCTAGGATCCAACATATCTTCCATGCGCCAAAAACATGTTTTCATTTTAAAATACAGCTGCCCATCCATGCTCTGGGATGAGTCAGGCTATAATTTAAGGAGAGAGAAAGATGCACATTTCAACATCTCTCCACTATTCCAAGCATCGCCATTACTGCGCCAAGGCACTCTACCACATGAATTCCACATATCACTTCCACTGATGGAAAGGATTCTCATCAGTGGAGCAGATATCCTTACCTCTCCTCTTCTACTCGGAGAATACAGAAGTTGAAAAATACTCTGGTATGGAGGGAAACCATGTATCACTTCCTGTGCATATGGTCATTCAATGATCTATCTTTTCAATTAGGTTGCTGGGATTCTAAAAGACAGTGGGACAGGTTGGAGCAGAACACGACAGAGCTGGGCTAAGGGGAGCTGAGCCAATCACAAAATGTTTGCACCAGAAAACATACTTGAGTATCAGGTTGAGGACCAATTAAGTAAAACTGTATGAATTTCCATACTGAGCTATAGAACAAAATTTGAGTCCAGTGGCACCTTTAAGACCAACAAAGTTTAATTCTGGGTATAAGCTTTCGTGTGCTCATACCAAAATTAAACTTTGATAGTCTTAAAGGTGCCACTGGACTCAAACTTTGTACTTGTACTTCAGACCCACATGGCTAACCACCTGAGTATACCTACAGAGCTATGACATGTTTTCAGACCCAGCCCTAAACAAGTACCTTTTATAACTGAAGGGTGACTTATATGCTCAGTAGCAAACAAATGCACATACAGAGTCCAATAAAGCTCATGGCAGAATATAAATGTGTTAGTATTTAAGGTGTCATAAGACTCCTGTTCATTTTTGCAGCAACCTCAGTGTGTGGACTAGTGCTAGTCAGCTTCCCACACTAGCTAGGAAACTGTTGGATGTTAATGACAACAAAGCAGACACATTTCATATTTTTCTTGTCTATCATTGCTCCTGGACCACAAATGGAAATATTATTTGTTGGTTAAAAGAGAGTTTCTTATATAATCAAATTGAAAAAGCCTGTATCAGCTGTAATTTGTTGTATCCTCCCCCTGCCATAATAAAGCATTTCTTGTTTTCTCACATATATCAGCTGACAGGATATTTTATGCTGAATTTCCATACACTTAAAAAGCAAAACTGAACAATTATTGGGAAGGCAAATTACTGATCAGTTATTTATAGAATATAAAAATCTGTGCACAGATTACTTTTGAGGATATTGAATGAAGTGGAAGCTATTTATAATTTAAAAAGCGAGGACATTTTTAAAAAAATTTATCCCTGTTTCTTTTCCCATCTGTATTATTGTAACATACTAGAAACAAAATAGGCTTAAAAATAAAACTCTCCTCAACTCTCAGATCTCACTATTAAACTGATCAACTGGTCAAGAACCAGTTTGGTGTAGTAGTTAAGTGCGCAGAGTCTAATCTGGGAGAACTGGGTTTGATTCCCCACTTCTCCACTCACAGCTGCTGGATGACCTTGGGCAAGCCATAGTTCTGTCAGAAGTGTTCTTGAAAAAGAGCTGTTTTTGTCAGAACTCTCTCAGCCCCACTACCTCACAGGGTGTCTGTTATGGGGAGGGGAAGGGAAGGAGTTTGTAAGCTGTTCTGAGACTCCAAGTGAAGGGCGGGGTATAAATCCAATCCCTTCTTCTTCTTTATCATAACTAGTGGAAGAAATCCCCATTTATGCATTAATTTCTTTTTCTTTAGAAGTTTTTATTGCTTTTCTCACTACATCCTACATTTACACACTACATCCTAAAAATACAGAGTAGGCAAGGATCATTAATGGTCTACTTTCGATTTTGATAGTTCCCTAATACTTATAATTACAGAGAAATAGACTTGTAGAAAAAAAATAGAGTAAATAAACATTAGATAGCATAACAAAAATATGCATTATTACGCATCAAATACAAAAATTATTCTCAGACCGTCATTTAGTTGCTTTATTTCCTTTATGTTTCTTCTTCTTCTCCCAGGGTAATTTAACCTTAAGTGGTCTAGGGGCAGCTGCCCCCAGTTCAGAGTCAGAGTCAAAAAATCTCACCGGTAGATGAAGGTGTGGAGGAGGAGCTGTCACTGCTTATCTCAACTTGCTTGCTTTTATCTTCTATGGTGTTGTTGTCCTCTGCTTTTCCTTTTGCCTTCATTGGGCTTTGGTGCTGCTTCAGAAATAGCTCAGCCTTAGTAAGAGAGTCAAACTTTTCTTATTTCCCATTGAAATTGAAAATAAGTCCTTCTGGAATAATCCATCGGTAAGGAGTTGAATTTCCTTGCAGAAATGATGTAAGGTTTCTATATTGCTTCCTCTTCTTTTGTATCTCAAATGGGACATCTTTTAAAAATTTTATTTCTTCTCCTTGGATTTTTAAAGCTATCCCATTAGTCACTTTAAATATCGAGTCTCTTGTTGATCTTTTAAAGAATTTTACAAAGGTTTCCCCTGGCAGATTATTTTTCTTAACAAATTCTGGATAAGTTCGATAGTCCATGTCCATATCAGCTTGTAGTACTTCAAGTTTGCAGTTTGCCAAGGGAGCCAATGCTTCACTTAAGATCTCTTTCAGATTTTCATCTTTCTTTTCTGGGATGCCTTGAAATCTTAAAACATACATTGATCTTTCCACTTGTAACTGAAATAGCTGTTGTTTTTCAGAAGCCCTTTCTTTATCTGCTGCTTCCATTCTTTGGTCCAATGCTTTTGTCTTATAACTAACCTTTTCCAGCTTTTTAGCTGTCTTTTCTGTTTTCATCTTAGTTTCTTTAAATTCATTCTGTAGAGCAACAAAGTTCTTGTTGAAGTTAGTCATCTGGTCCAGCAGAGGGCACAGTGCTTCAGAAATCGTACTGGCTATATCTGTAGCTGGTTCTGGTCTAACAACAGGTGATGTTAAGCTGGCAGTTCTTGTAGAAGATTTTACTCCGGGTGTCATTTTCCCCCTCGCTGAGACATTGTTTATTGTTAAAGGTAGAAGTTCATAGAAGCTCTGAGATTCTTCTCTGCAATCTGGGATGTAGCCCTCTACGCTCAAAATGAGTTAAGTAACGTTTTTGCTTCAAAGTTTCCATTTAAACTTTTAAATTTCGTTACTTTTCTCATTGTTTTGTCTAGGGTAGGGTTGCTCCTCCCCCTCTGGAAGGATTCCCCTCCCCTCTAAGTTCAGGGCTCACTGTTTCTTTGCCGGTTCCCGCTTTATCGCTTATTATTTTGCAGTCTCTCACTCACATTTAGTTGTCGATAGTATAGGGAGGGTCTCTGGAGCTTAGATCCTTTGCTCACTCTGGTTCCAGAGTGCGCCTCTGAGAGCCATTGCTGGCTTCAGGACGGTGGGACCTAACAGGGCAAAAAGGAACCTCAATCCCTTAGCCGCAACTTCGGGAGTGGCTCCTTTCGCACCCCAGGCTAGAAGCCCCTACAAGGGCTTCAGAGGAGGCCGAAATCGTCTGGTCTCCCTCCCTGCCGCCTCGATACAGATCGCACCCATCAGAGCTTGACGAGGTGCATCCGTCCGCAAGTCACCGAAGCCCGGAAGTCCCAAAGATGCATTAATTTCAACAGCCATTCTACTTCAACTTTACATGCATTTACAAGGAAACATTTCCCATTAGCCATTCAATAAAGTGTTGTTTTCCACCACAACTGTGTCTCTGTTTGTGGGTTGTGCATTAGGGTGGTGGGGTGGGGGTTGTTTCCAAAAGTACAGGCTTCAAATTTCCAGCAGAGCTGCTGGTGCCTCTCCTGGAAGTAACCCACAAAATCTCAGGTTGATTGGAACAAGGGGTCCAATTCTGTCAGCCCCTTAACAGGGTGCTCCTAGCCATTAATAAACACCATCTATGGACAGCACACTAGGTCCGAAGAGTAGCAATCGAATAATGAATGAGGCTATTGGCATTGGGGCTGCAGTGGTGAGGAACAGTTCAGATCAGGATGTGGCTATAGCTACACATCTTAACAGGAGGGATTTCAGGAACTACAAATAAATATCTGTAATATTGCCTAATCCTGATACTGTTTATCATTAGCATGGAGGTCAAGCAGGTGGCGAGGCACATGAGTAATGAGCTGCCGCCACTTTTTTCAAAAGATGGCTGCCTTGTGGCTGCAAAATGCAAGGTTTGTCAATTTCGGGGGGGTCTTGCCTATGGAGGCCTGTAAGAACCAATGAAAGGGATGACCAAAAAAAGTAGTAGAGTTTGGGCTGCATAGGGAAAAGGTAATAAAAAAGAACAGTGCCTTGGCTATTGCATGTCAGGCTTCTTGCTGGCCATGCTTGGAAAAATTATGATCATAATGAAAAATGTGGCTGCTGTGGCTGGAGTACCAGGTTCCACATGACTGCTGTTTATCCTGGGGCTCAGTGCCCTCAGAGCTCGGAACGCCCAGCCTTCCAGCGGTGGATGCCAGGGATTGCAACATGGAGGGATCATTCATCTATACAGATGTGCTGTTTCTTCAACAACCCTGGTCTTTAATCAGGGTGGCTAAACACTCAGAAAAAATTCTGGTTGTGCAGATGTCTTTTTCCATCAGAAACAAATCTACATAAGGATGCAGCAGAATATCTGTTGTTTTCTAAATGTGAGAATTCCTAGCTCTGAAGTCACTGTTGCCCCCATCTGCTTTTCAGGGGAAACAAAGCAAAAGTTAAAGTCAGAGAAGGAAAAGTTCTGGAGGGAGCCACAGGAGGCTTTTCTCTCAGCCTCCAGGAGTGTCATGTCCAAGGGTGCCAGAGGGGCAAGCATCCCAAAAGGCATCTAATTGGCAGGCCACCTCCTGTGCCATATATGGTCCCATTCCCACTTACATTCATTGTGCTTCCTAACATCCCACCTCGCCGCTGCCACCTCTGACTGTGCATCGTACTTCACTCCCAACACAGGGGCCCTCCAACAACTCCTCAAGAGGGGTGGTGGCAACCATTGCCAGATGGCAATGTTGTGGAGCACAGCACAGATAGCAAACAGTTTGGTGACTGCCCTCCCATATGGTGGAGGCAACAGAATTGCATCTTCAGGTGACCAAATGCCTGTTCAGTGACCATGAACGTCTGGTGGTTGGCTTGGTTGTAAGCTGCGCAGCCGACAGCTTGTCTTTGGGATACAGCATCAACAAATAAGGGAAGAAGGGTATCCACAGTGACCTAGCATGGAAGGAATGACACTTGTCAAGACTGCAAGCCCCACTCTGCTACCTTGCCCCCCTACCCAGGCTATTGACCCTTTGCCCTCAGGTCAGGAGGCCAACAGGTAGGTAAAGCCAGATGCCACAAAGATCTGTGCATCATGGACACTGCCCAGAAACTTACCCATGAGGTTCGTTGGTGATCAAAGGTCACCTGGACATTCAGGCTATATGGCAGTTTCGGTACACCAGTAGCTCCTTCCAGAGGGCAATAAGGGCAATGCGGGTGCCGTCCACAGCACTCACTAGGTTCAGGAAGACTGCAACTGCCATGAACCCTGCCTGAATGGGTGCCAGCTTCTGTGAGGAAGAACACAGACCCCTGCAAGTGGCCTAGCATAGCATTTAGGAACCTGTGCAGACAGCAGCTGACTGAGGACTGGGACACCTCCAGGCCCTCAACCATGACCTCTTGTAAGGATCCGGTGGCCAGAAATCTGAGGGAGAGCAGGTCCTTCTGTAGGACAGGGGTGGAGGGGGGAGCTTGGCCTTGGAAAGGTGGCCCAAGCTCCTCACACAGGGCCACCCTGTCCAGGCATAAGCGATCCAAGCAGGTGTTGTTTGATAGTTGGACTGTACTGTTGTGTACCCAGTGTTACCAAGCATACTGCCTTCACCAATGTAGTGCTACCCTAGCATACAGCACTGGCAATAGGTAGATGAGTCACATCCCTAACAGATGGAGGGGAGGCAGAAGGGGGCACCAGGGCAGTCCAGCCAAGGTCTACAGAGAGAGAGGTGCCTATGCCAACATGGCCACACGATCTTCCCCAGTGGGATGCTCATCCAAGACCCTGGGGCCCAATGACCAAGGCCTCCGTCCCCTTGTACCAAGCCAGGAGATAGAGTTTACTGATGGGGAGTAGGACCAAAGCACCCAGGCTGCTGAGGCAGGGAGCAAGAGATGTGAGGTGACTATGAGGCCAGGTGGTGGCCCTGAAGCAGAATGTAATGGGTGTCCACATGGGCTGATGCAACGCTCTCTGCCCCCTCATCCCAGGATTCTTATCCCTGACGTTCACTTGAATTTTTTTCTCCCTGACCTAAGCCCTAGTGATTAGGTGAATTCAGAATTGAAATAAGGATACTATTTATTCATTTTGTTAGATAATTTCAGATCTATGTTATTTTCTCATAACTACATTTCTTTGGTATCTTTAGTCTTTAGAAACATACTACAAAGTAAATAACTTGCATAGCTCACCCGAACTGTGGATAGCCACCCACCAGGTGCCTCATAAGCCTCTTATGCTTTGCTATCTCCCTAGAACTGCAAAACTACTATGCCAAGGTGTTTCTCTCCATGACCCCTCCCCCAGTTTCTCAGCTGTGGGTCCTGTTCCCACCTGGGAGATAAGACATCTGCACAGAGGCATGAGTACTGGAGGTCTGGAAACAATCTGCAGCAGCTATTGCTAAGATTACTAAGAATGACAGACCTTGAGCAAGAATTCTTCAAACAGCAATTGCAGGAAGAATCTGCCTAGGACATCAATATTTAGAACAGCTACTGAGCAGACTTTTCTAACTGGGACTTTGAAACCTGAAGGTGTTTCAAGTATATTGGGTACCACTAACAGAAAACAAAAGCTAAATTGGCTGAAAACAAAAAAAACCCCCAGAAATATAAAAAGCACACAAGTATAAATAAAGCTGTTTGTGTCGCTCCTCAGGAGTCACAGAGGACACTGGGAATGAAGGAACTGTCGATTGATGATGAAGAGCACATCAACAACCAAAGCATCTCGCTCACTTAAGATAATATAAACATCACCGCTTCTTGACACACAAGAAGCTGTGAAAGAATCATTTCATAGCTGGGTAAATGGCTCCAGCAACAAGCCAAAAATAAACATGCAAAAGGGAGAGAGTGTATAGAACTGAATCAAAATTAAACTTCATCATCTGGGAAGCAGCGCATTTACGTTTATCTTATTTTCACCCCACCCCTCAGCAAAATAGCTATACAGTAAAGCTGAAAAACAGAAAGGCAAAACAGCTCCTTTCACTTCCCTCCCCTTCAAGCTGGGCAGGGACAAAAGCAATACTTCTGCGCTTCCAATTGCAAAAAGGGAGAGAAGAAAGATCTCCTTCCTTTCCTCACCAACAGTTGGGAGGGGAAAGCAAACCAACTAGACCAAAGATGTCAAACATGCAGCCCGCAGGCCGGCTCCAATCCCCACAAGGCTTGTATCCGGCCCTCAAGCAACTGGCTCTCTTCTGCTTCCTTCTCCCTCTCTCCTGCTTTCTTTTGCATCACAGCTTGCTTTGCCAGGCTCTCTCAATCATGCAGGAACTACTGAACAAAGCCTCTCTTCCCCCATTGGCTGAGGCTCCTCTCCCCTCCCCCTCCCTTGGGGAGGAAGAGAGGGGAGGGAGGAGGGAGGGAGGGAAAAGGCAAGAGTTTGCTTTGCCAGGCTCCCTCAATTACACAGCAGACTTACTGAGCCAAGCCTCTCTTCCCTCCATTGGCTGAGGCTCCTCCCCCTCCTTGTCCCCAGTTCCCTCAATTGCAGGGAGAGATACAAAGTACCTTTTAAGACCAACAAAGATTTATTCAAGGTATGAGCTTTTTACCTTGCTACAGAGATAGAGAGTGTATATGTTTTGTTGGACTGGTTATGCCGGGGCTCTCTGGGGTGCAACTGCATTTGCCTCCCCTTTATCACTATATTCATGCCCTCATGATCCAGTTTTTCTCAGTAGGAAAGCAATGTGAACTATTTAGATGAGGAATAGCAACAAGCCAGTGAGGTACATTAGGCTGAGAGTGTGTACCCAGACCAAGTTCACCTAGCACAATTTCTTTGTAGACTGGGGATTTTGAACTTAGACTTCCCAGATATTAGGCTGATACTGACCACTATACATGGCTGTCTCTCTATTTTTGCACTGCCTCATACGAATTGTAGGTATTCCTCTGCGGAAGACTATATTTTTGTAGACAAACACACAGCCCTCAGTCTGTGTCAACAGTGCCTTCACACAAAGCAACTTATGTACAAAAGCGTGCAATGCCCAGCCATTTCATGTTTTCCCTGGGTCTTAGGGTCACAGCATTGACCATGAGATTTCTGTAATGAATGTCAGTAAATCAAAAGTAGGCTTACAACTTACAGATACACACCTGAACAATACCTGAACAGCATACTCGAGATTGCTACAGCACAGACATTGTCTCCAGGTTTTGATGCAATAATTCAGAGCAAGAGGTGTCAGTTATCAGAGTGTTAAATAAACAAAATATTGCAAAAGTGCTAATATTTTACACATGTTTTAAGTTTTAAAAAATCTTTGTGTCTGTCTGTGTCCTTTATAAAGTTTATTTCTTCACTAACCAGCCTTACAGTTTATGAACACACATGGCCTAGCCTAACAAGGTCTCATTTATGTCAGATCCAGCCCTCATAGCACATGCGTTTGACACCTCTGAACTAGACTTTTTGTCTCCCCACACACTCTGTGCAAGTCTACGAGGCAACAAAATTACCAGGATGGGAAATTAGGAGAACCCAGCTTAGAGTCAGGTCCCAATCCCCCCCCCCCAAAAAAAATTCTTGGCACGGTACAGAGCAAAATTTCCCCAGTTAGAGATAAGAAGCTGACTCCCTGCTCATCCCCTCATGATATGAGAGGGGAAATATGGAAGGCAAGTTTTTGGGTTAACAGTCTGAATAGCCAAAGATGTTTAATAATAGGAAAAGGTAGCATCATATGAGGGAGAAGAAATTGGAGGCAATGGAGATGTGAGGTCTGGCCAAGCCTCACAAATAACTGCTCTTGATACCCTTTATAGCAGGGTGTCAAACATAAGGCCCGCAAGCAACTAGTGCAAGGGAGGGGACAGGGGACAGCTCAGGGAAAGTGGGCAGAGCCACTTTGATTGTGGCTTCAGCATGGCAGAACAATCTCATTTGCAACAGTTAAGCAGTGTAGGAGCATCTGCCCAGTACTGCACCACTGGCTTTCCAGTCTGCCCATATGGGTATTCCTTTACACCCCACTCCCAGCCCATGGGGATTTGCAGCGAGAATACAACTCAGAGCTTACCAACCGCTGTTCTTTATACAGTTTATATCTCCGGTACCTGGCATTATGTTTATGGCACACATGGCCTGGCCCAACAAAGTAACATTTATGTCAGATCCAGCCCTCGTAACAAATGAGCTCGACACTTCTGCTGTATAGAGTCTCTCACTTTGACCTGTGGGTTGTTTGGTCAACCAGTTGGTTTATATAAAATGCATTATGAAGATAGCTCATAATTAACTGGAATACTGGTATTCCTTCTCACCAGATCTTTTAACTGGAGATAATGGAGCCTACTGCATGACCAGAAGATGTTCTACCACTGAGCCACCCCACCTCCTTCATTGGCAGTGCATATAATATGCATACAGGCAGAAGGGACTTCTTGATGCTGAAATCTGAGGGTTTGTTTCTTTGTGTTTTTGGAATAACTCAACTTCGCATTTCCTAATACAAGAACATAAGAGAAGCCAATGTTGGATCAGGCCAATGGCCCATCCGGACCAACAATCTGTCACACAGTGGCCAAAAATACCAGGTGCCATCAGGTGATCCACCAGTGGGGCCTTGCTGAGGAAAACAATTCTGATTATACTGAATGTCCTGGTGAACCTAAAATGTTTTATTGGAGATAATGAAAAGAGACCTGGCATCCTGAGGTCTGGTATACAGTAAATGTCAGGGACCCTGAGATCCCTGTGTACAAGTAGGCCCAGCCCAAGCAGCTGGGAACTTCCACTTTAATAGGGTCCCTTGAGAGGGCTGTCCCATATCCTGTTTGGTAACAAGCAGGGAAAAAGTTAAGTAACTTTTCTGATCTCAGGGGTCTCCATGAATCTCCCCAAGGAAAGAGGAGCAACAGGATGGAATGGGTCTTGAAGATGTGCAAGGAAGTACAATTCATCTAGATTCTCTCTGATTGTGGAGGGAGGGCTTGTTAGCTTGTATGCTCATGGCAGGGAAAAGATATTTGGTAGAAGTCAATTGAGCCCATATAAGAATTCTATCCATCTCTCTAGAAGATTTCAATGGCACCCCTCCAGGAGATCTGTGTGATGCAGTTTACAAGGGAAATTGCTGAGGGAATTCTGAGATTCCGCTATTGTAAGTGAAAAGGGCAGCTTTAGACCGTAGATGATAATAGTTATGTTTCTGGGTTTAGAATCCGGAGGTGAGTGAACAACATGGTCATCACTATAGAATAGGTATAGAAAGAAGCAGCAGTCACTGTTTGACAACTGCACTCCTGTCGGGAAGATTGTGCCTAAGATTGCACTGTGGCACAAATCCATGCTGTGAGACAGGCCTGCAGCCTGGCCCCATGATTAGCCTGGGCCTAGAGGCCACCCTTGTATTTTCAAGTCTGAAGAGGAAAGAGTGAGGGGAAGGGGGGGAACTGAAACAGATTGATGCTACTGGCACCTAGAGGATAACAATGTACATTCCTCCATTTTGCTCTCCAGAGCCATGTGGCTACTTGCAAGCAGTGGCACCTGCTGAGATGCTGTGGAGCCCTTGAGCCATTAGGCTCTCTCCCATGTGAGCATCTGCACCTCTGGGAAACATGCCACACTCAGCTGGCTTCAGCTGAGAGAGCGGGGTATAAATTTGATAGATAGACAGACAGACCAAACACCATGCTGACCTAAAGTAGATGCTTGTAGAGATCTGCTGCTACTGCACACTCCCTCATCTCAGGGATTTTCCCAACAAAAGAATAATCTTTCTGCCCATCTAGGTTATGCTGATGCCCAGTTCTGGCATCTGGCACCACTCTCCGAGGGCCCGCAATTCCTACCATCCACCCAAGGCTTATGTTCTAGGGTGGGTAGATGCTTCTGACCTGAGTGGCTGCATGCATTTTTGTGGGGGCTGAGTGGGGGAAGAGTCCCTGCCTCTCTGTCTGGGGAGGAACAGGGTGTCCCCATCTGCCAGAGCTCACCAGCCCAGCTGCACAGGGGAAGAGTCCCTCCCTCCCTATTTCGGGAGGAAAAGGAGGCCCCTATCTTCTGTGGAAGTGAGACTGATGGTGGTGCAAATATTATGACACCAGCACAGGCTGAGGGCCAGAGGCACATTCATTACACAGCCCACTTCCTTCAACTAGTGTTGAAATTGCCTTGAGTTTTGGTTCTGCAGAGAATTATGAACTGAATGCTGTGACTTGTGCTTTCCAGAGTGTACTCAAGAACTGAAGGAATCTCTCAAGATACTTCACATACAGTATAAACGCTACTCATCTGCTGTGCCAGAAGCAGGTGCTGATGGGCATGCTAGAGCACCACTTTATCAGCTATGTGAGTGCTTGCTGTACCACCGCCTGTGCTATGCTTGAGTGTCTGGTGGAGCAGAAGAGCTACCTGACCAATTTCACCTTGGTAGTTAACACTGTGCAGGGGAGGGAGAGCGTTCAGCAACATGGTGTGGCTGACTCTCTCCCAGACAGTCCTTAAGCCAAGAGGGCCATGCTGCATCCATGAAAGAAAAAGGAGAGGGAAAGAAGATCTGCCTTCCCTTTTGAGCAGGGCTCCTCCATGGCCACTCCTGAGATATTCATGGAGCTGGAGGTCACCAGGCAGGCCTCTGGAAATGTGAGGCACATGAGATAGACTTCAGCAGCTGCAATGGGTGTTGATGAGCCCTACCAGTTGCATTCCATCAATCTGAGTTACTGGGCTAGGAAAGAGATGGCCTGGCCGGATCTCTCTCTTATGGCTAACAGGCTCCTGCACCCTTGAACAAGCATGCAAAATGAGTCCCCACATGTGTGACACTGTCAGGCTACACCACTCATGTCTGCTCCCCGGGAAGGTTGACCAATTGGTCTTCTTGAAGTCAACTTGGTGCTCTTCAACTACCCACCCTTTGACTTTGAGAATGAATGAAATCAGTGTATTCTTGTGCCTGCATTCTCTAACTCTGTGTTGGGGAACTAAGGAACAGCACTGTTCTCAGAACTTAGAACTATTTCTGTGTTTTAATGTAGGGTTTTATAAGTATATTGTTGTGGTTTTAAAAACCAGCCTCTAGACAAAGAAAGATGGAGGCTGGATGGGTGATTGAAGTCTGTTATGATTGGATGGTAGCTGTACACTAGAGGGCAGAGTTGACTGGTTGGTTCTGAGAGGCCTTGTATGAGAGAGAGGGAAGAAAACAATTCAGTGGGTGAAGAGTGAAGTACTGTGAGAGAAATCCATGTGAAAGTTATTAGCCTTGGTGGCAAGTTAGGAAATTAAGCTTGTGGAAATCATTAGCCTAAGCAGAAAGTAAGAAAATAAGCCCATGTGGCTAGGTCTGTTTACGGATCTTCAGAAACAGGAGAATGGTACTCATCTGAAATGACTATGCTTATGTACCGATCTGAAACCATTTTGCTTATGAACCACATGGAAACTGTTTTACTTCTAAATAAATGCTATTTATGTTTAAGTGAAAACAACTGTTTTATTTAAAGGATTCCCTTCTACCTCAGAGCCACCCACATGCACTGACCATTCTGTCATTCGACCAAATATAACTAAGCCATCCTGTTCTTCAGGTCCAGCTTAAGAATTCTAAGGCAAGAGGCTTTGGTGGCAGTGAAAATAAGCAGGAAATGTAAGGAAGGAAAGGAAGCGACATTAACACACATTACCTCAAATCACTACAGACCCTTTACAGGTGTTAGGTATAAAGGGCCTCAGAAAAGAGCAAAAACATTACACTCCTCAACTGAAGCCCAAGAGTTTGCTCAATTTCATGTTCGTTGCCTCGATAACACTGTCTAACCAACTCATCCTTTGCCGTCCCCTTCTTCTTTGACCTTCAATCTTTCCCAGCATCAGGGTCTTCTCCAGTGAATGCTCCCTTCTCATTTGATGGCCAAGTATTTGAGCTTCAGCTTCAATGTCTGCCCTTCCAGGGAACAGTCAGAGTTGATTTCTTTTAGGATTGACTGATTTGATCTCCTTGCAGTCCACGGGACACTCAAGAGTCTTCTCCAGCACCATAATTCAAAAGAATCTATTCTTCTGCACTCAGCAGAATAGTCCAATCTTATAGTCCAACTCTCGCAGCCATACATTACTACTGGGAATACCATTGCTTTGACCATACAGACTTTTGTTGGCAGGGTGATGTTTCTATGTTTCATTATGCTGTCTAGGTTTGCCATCGCTTTCCTCCCAAGAAGCAGGCGTCTTTTAATTTCATGGCTGCAGTCACTGTCTGCAGTGATCTTGGATCCCAGAAACGTGAAGTACACTGCTTCCACGACTTCTCCTTCTATTTGCCAAGGAGTGATGGGGCCAGATGCCATGGTCTTAGTTTTTTTTATGTTGAGTAGCCAACTTTTGCACTCTCCTCTTTCACCCTCAGCAAGAGGCCCTTTAGGTCCTCTTCACTTTCTGCCATTAGAGTGGTATTGTCCGCATATTTGAGGTTGTTGATCTTTTCTCCAGCAATCTTAATTCTGGCTTGTGATTCATCCAGGCCAGTATTTCGCATAACATATTCTGCATATAAATTAAATAAGCAGCCTTGTCGTACTCCTTTTCCTATGCTAAACCAATCAGTTGTTCCATATCCAGTTCTAGCTGTCACTTCTTGACCCTTATACAGTTTCTCAAGAGACGTGTGAGGTGGTCTGGTACTCCCATCTCTTTAAGGACTTGCCATAGTTTGTTGTGATCCACACAATCAAAGACTTTAGCATAGTCAATGAAGCAGAAGTAGATGTTTTTCTGATACTCTCTTGCTTTCTCCATAATCCACAAATGTTGGCAATTTGATCTCTAGTTCCTCTACCTCTTCAAAACCCAGCTCGTACTTCTGGCAGTTCTCTATCCATGTACTGCTGAAGCCTAGCTTGTAGGATCTTTAGCATGACCTTGCTAGCATGTGAAATGAGTGCAATTGTGCAATAGTTTGAACATTCCTTGGCATTGCCCTTCTTTGGCACAATTCTTGGCACAATTATGTGCAGATAATAAATAAATGTGGTACTAAAAACGTTGTTCCTGCCACTGTTAAAAAACAAAGCTAATATCATTGGAACAACAACAGATGTTAGGAAAGTAAATGATAGTATGTCAATTAAAACAAGCAGAATCCACATAAGCATCTAAAATAAAGCTCATTCATGCTGTATTCTTATTGCATCTCTTTACTGGAGTGGGAGAGAACAGAATCACCAGTGATGAAGGGGAGCTACAGCTTCTGAAGCTCAGCCTCCAAGCTGGTGATGGTATAGGCTGCAGCTTGCAATGAGAAGAACATGGGTGCTCCAAAAGCCCTCCTTCTCACTTACTGTGGTCTTCCTTGGGGAACTGACATTAGTGCATGTGTGTATCTTGCCAGGTGTGGCCAGCTGCCTTCGTATTGGCTTGCCAAGTTGGTTCTGCTGAGATTCCCTGGTTTGATGCTGGTTCTGTTGGGGTTGTTGGCTCTGTTTGCACTGGGAGGCTTTTGGCCATTACTTGCTTGCTCCTGTGTATTTGGCTTTGGGCTTTACTCTGGAGAAAGCAGAAATACTTTTTCCTCATATTTTTGTATGGAGACAAGTAAGATGGCTGTTTCTCCTTGTGTGAATCTACACAAAAATTAAGATCTGAACAGATGGCACTGTTTTTGATTCCTGAATTCTGATAGATGAGAATGGTGGTAGCCAAGATCAGGGCTCTCTCGATGGTGCCCCCTAAACTCTGGAACAACCTCCATGAAGATGTATGGAAAGACTCATTTCTTCTGCCCTTGCTCAAGGGCTATAAAACATTTCTTTTCCTATTGGCTTTTGGCTAGTAGTAGTGGTCTTGTTTTATGGATAATGAGTTTTCTTATTACTATTAAGCATATCATTAGTCGTTTTACTGAGAGTATTTTATGGAAATTTGTAAACCAGTTTGAGCTCAAAAAGCAGTCTATTAAAAATAATAGAATTGTTTATCAAACCTCAAGGATACTGGTCACAACCGATGAAAACAACTGGCCAGCTCTAAGGGAAACCCCACCTACAGAGTACCTACACTATGACATTTGTAATGCTAAGACCTTTAGTCAAGCAACATCCATACTGCTTTCTGTCATTACTGCATCATACAATGTGGGTGAAGCTTGACAAAAACAACATGTAAATGATATACATAGAAGATATATGGAAAGCTGCAACTTGCACATTCCAGCTTTTTGGCTAACAAATTCCAAAGGATCATTTGTCTTGGTAGGGGCAGAATCACTAGTTGCGGAAAAATCAAGTAATTTCACCATTTGCAAGCAAGCAGTTTTACACATACTATTTAGAGGTTTGTATTTATCTTCCAAACATCCCAAGAATGCAATTTCTACACTCCACTGCACAAGCCAGGTCACTAAAGCCTCTCCTTCATGCCACTTTCACAAAATGGCCACCAGCATTCAATTAACTTCCCCACCCCTTTGTCTAACTGCAATCACGCAAAATGATACTTTGATAAGGATACAGATTAAAGTACCACAATTTCAAAATATATTGCTGATAGCCCAGTTCACAGTAATTCCAACAGAGTTCATGCTATTTCCACATAAAAAACAAACAAACTCAAAAAAAGAAAAACAGAGTAATAATTTGATTACAGTCTATATGACACTGGAAGCTCTCCCCACCTCACCCCCGCCATTCTAGCAGCAAATACTAGACCTTTTTGCACATGTGTATTTTTCATCAATGCTGGTCCCATATTACTGATTTCTGCACACATTTTTGCACCTTTAGTTTTCACTTCTTTTTTCTCCCCATTATTTTGCCATTTCTTTTGAGACCACTTTTTCCTCTAATCTATTTCTGGAAGCCAATTTTGAATTGTCTTTTTCCTTGTACACAATGTTACTGCTGATCTTCTTTGTCCCACCCACTCCCACACACCTTAAGCCCACTTTCTGACAACTAGACTGTTGTCAAGAGTGGTTCATTTTTTAAAAAAAAAATGGCACTAAAATACTGATATACTGCTGTAATAATAGGTCAAGTAGGTTCTCTGAACTCTCAGCTTTCTTCTTTCTTTTTAAAGTAAGTCTCTAATAGGGATAGGTACAAACCTCCCCCACTTCACTAACTGGTTCTATTCATAGTTCTTCCCTTCCTCCTTTCTACTGGTAGTGGCTCCCCGAGGCCAGCAGAATGGGGGGGGGGGTTTCTTGCAAAAGCCATTTAAAGGGAACATTCCATTTAAATGGCTTTTGCAAGTCATTTCAACATTTCAGCGATCCCTTTCACTTGCCGTCACCCCCTCCGCTTCCAAGCTGAAATCGCTTCCAACTGGGAAGGAAGGAATTTAAATGCCTTCAGAGTTCACTCGCTGAGTCTTGCTGCCACTGTGGCAGTGGCATGACTCAGCAAGAACTGAGAAGGCATTTAAATGCCTTCTCAGTTCACTTATGAGTCATGCTTGGACTTCACTCAGCCACAGCACCCGCTTGCAAAAGCCATTTAAAGGGAGTGTTACCTTTAAGTGGTTTTTGCAACTCATTTCAGCATTTCAGCAATCCCTTTCACTTGCCGTTGCCCCCCCCCCACTTCCAAGCTGTGGCAGCGGCATGACTCAGCAAATCAACTGAGAAGGCATTTAAATAACTTCTCAGTTCATTTGTGAGTCATACCACCATGGCGGTGCAGCTTAGAGCAAGAGCTTTCACTGCTAGGAATCAACTGCTTTTGTTTGTATTTTGTGTTTGTATTTTGTGTCCTTTATAAAGTTTGTATCTCCAGTACATGGCATTACATTTTATGGCATACATGGCCTGGCCCAACAAAATAACACTTGTGTCAGATCCAGCCCTCATAACAAATAAGTTCGATACCAATGTTTTATCGCATGCATAGACATTTTCTAGGAAACCCTTACACAGATCAGATGTTTACAAGGAGGCAATATTTGACATGCCGATTATGTCTATGCTAAGGCATATATTCAAAGAGCTATGCTACATTATCCTAAGCAACCACAACAACTGCTCACTTGCTCTCTCTGTCACTAAAAATATGACCCAGAACTTTTCTTAGCCATTCCCAAACATCCACCTCAAATGAGGAAATATTTGGAACTAAATGCCACCCACACAGTCTGCTTGCTGCAATGCCATTGCATCATGTACGGGGAGCAAACAGAATACCATATTACTTAAGACCAATGTTATACTACCACAAAATGATTCTTCAAACTAAAAACATTAGCAATAAGGCTCTAAGTTAAGGAAACACAGTGTCCTGGGGCAGGGCCACCACCCCCACACTCACCTGTTTCAGAGGGGACTTTGTCAGGAGACAGCCTCACCCACGCACCACTGAGTCGGGCAGCCTAACCAAGGGCTGTGAAGAAAGGAGCAAGGGTGAAGCCATACCTGGGAAAGTGCCAGCAATGGCCTCAGAGCTCAGCAAGCCCAGTCTGTCACCAGGGGCCAAAGAAGGAGCCCAGCATAAGAACATAAGAAGAGTCCTGCTGGATCAAACCAGTGGTCCATCTAGTCCAACATCCTGTCTCACACAGTGGCCAACCAATTCCTCTGGAGTTCCAACAACAGGGTGTAGAGGCCAAGGCCTTCCCCTGATGTTGCCTTCAGGCACTGCTATTCAGAGGTTAACTGACTCTGAAGCAGCTTTGGCCTCCTGAGGCCTGCACAGGCTAGCAGAACAGCCTCTTAAAATCTCAAGGGAGGATGGGGCAGGAGAGGATAGGTCCAGCCAGTGAAGCCATTGGCCCAGGTTCCCTTTAATCACTGTGGGCCTGCCTGTGAAGACAGGGCACTTGGGGAGTCCAGGGCCAGCACACCCCAATACCTTCTTCATTAGCCAGTCCCGGGAGAGCCAAGGAGTAAGGGACAGGCCATCTTACAAATTTTACTTGGTCAAATAAAGACTGTGCTTCATCCAGTATACTCTCATTGGGAATAGAGATTGAAGTTTATATGGTGGGGGGCAGTACTTGCAATTTATTTTGATTGGGATTAGGAAGGCTCATGAAGCTCATCCATGTGCGAACAAATGTCACTGCCTGGCACAGCCCAGAATGTTATTAAAAGATACTATGAGGCTCTGGGTAAAAAGATGAAGGACTGAAGCACCGGCTATTATTTTGTCAATTCTTCCTGTTGAAAGCCATGGCTTAAGAAAAGAGAGAATACCGTAAATAAAACAACTGAATACATAGATAATGTCTTCAGGAAAGGTTTGGGCTTTTGGACCATGGCCCACATTTTCTTTCTTTCTTGGTATTGTGTGTGTGTGTGTGCATGCATGCATGTGCCTGGAGGTCATGATTAACTTCTGGCAACCCCTAGTAAGGCCTGGGCGTTACGGAGAGGTGGCTTGCTATTGTCTGCCTCTGCAACCCAGCCCTGGTATTCCTTAGAGGTCTCCTTTCCAAGCACTTGCCAGGATCAGCCCTGCTTAGCTTCCAAGATCTGGTGAGATTGGGCTTGCCTGGGCTATCCAGATCAGGGATATGACCTACACTTTCAAGGTGAAGCTCTTCTGTAGGGAGATGATTTGTACCTCATGAGGATAGGAAAAGATGTGTTCAGAAAGAAACTTGCAAACCTGATAAGGGGAGGCTTTAAACTAAATCCTGTGGGAGAGAGAGACAAAATTGCAAATTTCAAAGCCTACTATGATACCAAGAACTGGAGATAAAGTTGTGTGGGAAGAGGCACATACACAGGGACCCATTAATTTGCGGATAAGAACAGAAATGAAACACTCAGGGCACATAAACCATTGATTCCAATGTTTCTACACTAATGCACAGAGGAACTTGAGGTCCTAATACAGGAAGAGGGCTATGACCTAACAGGCATTACTTAAATTCGGTGGGATGAGACTCACAATTGGAATATTAAGATTGAGTGGTACAATGTAGTTAAAAGAAAGATACAAATAAGGAAGGAGGGAGGAGTAGCATTATATGTCAAGGATGTATATATTTGTGATGAAATACATGAACCCAAGCACAGAAGGTCAGTTGAGAGTCTCTGAGTAAAAATAAAAGGGGTAAGAAATTATAGTGGGATCTCAGATAGACCACCAAGCCAGTTTAAGTTCCAACAGATATCAGGGTAACTGCAATCTCTCATGACCACTTTGGCCTGCCTCTTTGAAAATTTTGCAGTCAGGTCCAAGAGTGTCTCATTCAAGTCCTGGATTGAGTGGTACAACTTAGTTAAATGAAAGATACAAATAAGGAAGGGGGGAGGAGTAGCATTATATGTTAAGGATGTATATATTTGTGAGGAAATACATGGACCCAAGCATAGAAGGTCAGTTTAGAGTCTCTGAGTAAAAATAAAAGGGGTAAGAAATAATGGGGAACTCAGATAGACCACGAAGCCGGGCAGAGGACTTGAATGAGACACTCTTGGACCTTGCAAAATTTTCAAAGAGACAGGCCAAAGTGGTCATGGGAGATTACAGTTACCCTGATATCTGTTGGAACTTAAACTACCTTTTAAAAAATGAAAGGTTTAATAAATGTCTGACTTGTCTTGCTGACAACTTCATTTTCCAAAAGGTAGAAAAGGAAACAAGGGGATCTACTATCTTGGACCTGATTCTCATAAAACAGGGAAGAACTGGCTGATGAGGTGAAAGTAGTGGGCACTCTGCGTAATAGTGACCATACAATTTTGGAATTTAAGATTTTGGGGAAAACAGAAACTATATGTGGTCAGAGACACGTAGGTTGGACTTTAGAAAAGCTAATTTTAACAGACTTAAAGTTATGCTGGGTAGAACCCCGTGGTTGGAAATACTTAAGGAGAAGGGAGTTCAAGAGGGGTGGGAGTTTCTTAAAAGTGAGATATTGAAGGCACAATCACAAATGACTTCAATTAGAAGGAAAGAGAGGAGGAACCTAAAGAAGCCAAGGTTGCTCCATAAACAATTTTCTAAACATCCAAGAATTAAAAAAAAAACTCACTCAGGAAATGGAAGCAGGGCCTTATAACCAAGGATGAATATAAACAAATAAGGAGTGTTAGAAAAGCTAAAGCTCAGTATGCGCTTAGACTAGCAAGAGATGCTAAACACAACAAAACAAGGTCCCTTGTTATGTTCGAACCAACAAAAAGAAGTATAGTGATGCCAGTCCTCAGATGGGTAAATATATAATGGTAACACAGTAAAAGCAGGTTTGATACAAAATTACAGCAGTAAGGCTGTTGCACTATGTAAAAAATTTTAACTGGACATGTAAAATCCTAAAGACAATTTAATTCAAATTTTATAAACAACTAACATCTAATACATTCATACATATTCAATATGGTCCACATAGGACTCCTTAAACAGCTTAACATCAGAATACAGCCAAACTCTCTTCCTGTACAGTCCAAGGTCTTTTTAATAGCTTAACATATTCAAATTGGTCCAGCCTGGACTGTACAGGCTACTGACTACTTTAGAGAAGACTTTAGCTGTACAGGAAGAGGACTTGGCTGTTCAAAATAATGAATTGTATTTAGGAGTCCTGTGGGCTGTTATTTAGAGGATGGAGCAGAATTGTCTTCTGTTGCCCCAGAAGGCTGGACCAGAACTAATGGATTGAAATTCAATCAAAAGATTTTTCGGTTACACTTTAGAAAGAACTTCCCGATAGAGCAGTTCCACAGTGGAACACGCCTCCTTGGGAGGTGATGGGTTCTCCTTCAGAGGTTTCTAAGCAGAGTCTAGATGGCCATCTGACAGGAATGCTGATTCTGTGAGATCATGAAAGGGAAGGCAGGATGGGATGAGCCAGTATTCGGCTCTCGTGGCCCTTTCTTACAAGCTCAGCATAATGTTAATTGCCCCTTCGAGGTCAGGAAGAATTTTTCCTCCAGGCCAGATTTGCCAGGGATACTGGAGATTTTTTTGCCTTCCTCTGGGAACAGAGCAGGTGGTCACTGGGGGAATGGGGTGGTGAGAGCTGAATTTCCTGCGCTATGTAGGGAGTTGGACTAGATGACCCTTCAAGGTACCTTCCAGCTCTCTGTTTCTATCTAACCTGGGACAGGGAGATAACAAACTATAATTCCCACCCATTGTACCCTATCCCTAGGACATTTCCTGGTATCAACTTTATAAAACAACTGTAGTACTTCACAGGCGCATACTGCTCTCAATTTTGCTGACTGCTATCTAAGATACTATCTAGTTCAGGGCCAAGGGAGGGGAAATGAGACAACTGCTATTGAACAAAAACAACAGTGACAGCACCAAATGCCAGCAGGTGTGTTTTCCAAAAGGCACTTTTCCAGCTGTTGCACAGGAAAAAACTTCTGTGATACTTTGCCCTTTCTTGCAGCCTCCTTCCTCAAGCCCAACAGAAGGGAACCAAGGCCTACTTTGACTTCAAGCACTGTTTGTTTTATTTTCATGGGGGTTTTGTACCAAGCAGAAATTCTGCAGGTCTTGGCTTCTGCCTTCTGTAAAAGCTCCAAGTAATATCAAACAAGACCCAGTTTCTCCTTCCAAGTCTTTGGGCATGCACCAAGAAATTTGATGTGCCAGTGACAACCAGAAAATAATGGCTAGCTAGTAAGCCAAGGTCCCTGATCTTATGCTTTCTATTACTGTGAACATAGCAAAACCATCTCATGGTCATTATTTTACCAGAATCAAACAGTATCACATTATTTACTTGAATGTTCATATCTTCTGCATCTTAAATATCTGCATAGATAACAGTAAATATCCTTATAAACCACTCCTTGAAACAAAAGGAGAGGGCAAAAATAAATACCCTCTCTGCCTTAATTTCCAACAATGCTATAAATAAACACAATATGCTTTTATTCTAAACCCAATATGAACCTTAAACCCAATATGAACCTTAAACCTTAAGCTCATGAGCCTTAAACATGAACCTTAAAATAGCAGATTCTATTTCACTGACCCTGGATAAACAGGTAGAGAAGCTGCAACTAAAAAAATAATAAAAGCCAGATACATTAGGCAATAGCATTTGCCAGGAACTTTAAGAAACCTGGAACTGGAGAATCTGATGCAGGGTGGATAATAATCAATGATTTTTAAAAATTTAAATCGGATTTTGTTAGATAAAATCTAAAGATACTTTAGATACATTATAATCCAAAGTTTTTCATCATGAAATAAGGATTAATTTTAATTATGTGGTATGAGATTGTATATGTCATGCAATGTTTTAAAAAATGTATAAACAAGTTCCATTAATTCATTCATTAGGGCACCAAAGTCATGCTCTCCCAGAGATTTCTGTAAGATTATTTGGGGCACTTTTTCAAACTAGAAGATACCATCACAGATGCTTGGTTTTGCAGTTCTCGAAACTGTGAATCTGTGCTTGCAGAGATAACATGCCTTTTCTCAACATCAAGAATGTTTTAAAATAAACATATAAAGTTGAAAAAGAGACCTCAACCCTATTGTTCCTCTGCTAATCTATATACACAGAATAAACCCCTTACCTCTTAAGTGCTAAGTTGCAAGAAGTTCAATATATATTAGATTGCTTGGGGTGGAATAGATAAATGGGAGATATTAAGAGTTTAAGTATGAGGGCAAGCAGTACAAATGAAAGTGAAACTTTTTAAGCAGAATACTCTAGAAATCTTTTGAGATTTTTGTGAGTGGTGCGTGAAATTGTCATATCATTCTCCTCCTCAAAGAGAAAACCTATAATGTCAGCAGGCCATAAAAGAGACCCAATATGGGAATATTTTAATGAAGTTCTTCTACCTATGGGTAAATCAGGCATGCGTGCAAAATGCAAGCAGTGAAACAAAGAAATGCAAGGCCTGATGGGCTGAATGAAAGGACATCATGAGAAGTGTTCCTTTACAGGAGAAAGTAGTGACGAAGATGAAAAAATGGTACATGTTTGAACACGCAGGAACTTCAGGTTGGTAAACTTTCTGATTTCATCATACATCTTAAAGACCGTATTGAGGAATTGTCATGCTTGAGCAAAAACTTACTTGTTACTGTTACTGCATAATACTGTCATTTTTGATACAGTTGTGATAACAAGAGAAATTCAGCAGGGTGCAACAAGTCTAGAAGGTCAAATTGTTAACCTAACTCTTGCTGAGTGGAGCAATGTCCACAAAGATCCTTTTGCACGTGCTTGTATAACAATGGAAGAAGGAAATGTCTTCCTTGCAGAAACAATTGATATGTCAGGAAATGCACACACAGTGGAATATTTACAAGAAGTAGCAGCAAAAGCTATAATCAAATGTGAACAAAAATTTAAATGTCTACTAAGCTGCTTGGTCACAAATTATGCTGCAAATGTATCCAAGATGAGAAGACATTTAGAAGAAAATACCAAGCTTATATCATTTGATGCACCTGCTAGCCAAAGACTTCAGATGTTCCAGAAATAAAGGCTAATGTTGTTGAAATTGGTAAATACTTCTATAAACAATCCTTTTACAGTAGCTGATCTGAACAGAATGGGTTGAACCAAGCTAACCTTCCCATAAGATTTCTGATGGAACTCTGTAGTATACTGTTTTGAGCAATATATCAAGAACTGGCCTATTTTGATGACAGTTTGTGAACAAAACTGAGAGAAAATAGATGGCACCATTATGGCCAAAATCCTCAACACTGGGCTTAAGTTTTAAAGAAAATACCCCCAAAAAAACCCCAAACCATTTTATTCCTGGTGCTGTTGAAATTTGGAAGGAGCTGAGTGAGCACTTAAAAAAAGAACTATACAATGACAGAACTAAATTACAAGAATTTTAAAAAATATGACAAGCGTTATCTCCAGCGCCTTGTCTCATAAATATTGTCAATATCCAGTAGCAGGGTCAAACCTTAAGTGCTAAAGAAAAGGAGCGAGCTATGACATGGATATCCAGCAATCATCCATCCATACTGCCAACTATAATAAACTTCAGAGATAAAGGGGAATCATTTAAGAAATACATGTTTGCTGATCACAACTGTGAACTGATAGAAGTCACTTAAATACTTGGATGCAGAGATTGTTGAAGTGATGGTTTCACTTTTAACAGCAGTAATTTCTTCTGCTGGTATAGAAAGAAAATTCTCTTCCTTTGGACTCTTTCAATCTGAACTGAGAAATCATTTGGGACCTGATAAAGCAGGAAAGCTTGCTTTTCTTTTCCAGTTTATAAAGAACAAGATGGTGAAGACAAGTGAGCTGTAGAAGACAGTATTTTAAGTTTTCCATATGACTGATGTAGTCAGTCTAAGTTTTTAAAGATATTTTCTTTAACTGTGTCAATTAACAAATATGGATGTTCAAGCAAATACAAGAATACATATGCTACAGCCCTGACCTGAATAGCCCAGGCAAGTCCAATCTTGTCAGATCTTGGAAGCTAAGCAGGGCCGACACTGGCAAGTACTTGGAAGGGCAACCTCCAAGGAATATTAGGGCCAGAACACAGAGACAGGTAATATCAAAGCCACCTCTCTGAATCATCGTAGCCCTACTAGGGGTCGCCAGAAGTCAGCATGACTGCCAGGCTCACAAGCCTATACATACACAACCCCTCCCCCGAAAAAGAATACATATGCTATATAACGTTACTGTTTTAGTTAAATAAATATAATTGTTATTGTTAATAATTATTTTTCTCCTTCCAATAAAGTCTAGCTGAAAAGTTGTGCAAATATGAATGATTAACCTATTAGATAGTTCACAGTGATTTCATACTTACGTATTTCAAATGGTAAATAACCAAATAATCATTAATTTTCTGATATAACTGTAAAACTAACGTAAAAAGTTATTATAAAAATGAAATCTTCATTTGAGTTGTATGTATGATGGTTATAACAAAAAGCAAGAATGAGCCTTTATGTAGAAAAACATGATTTAAATCAAGCCTTACTTAAATCAAATCCACCCTGGATGTGATCTCAGAAATGCTTTTCAAAACATTTTTATATAAAACCTTAGCTAGAACCAACTAGTTAAATACACCTTCCCTCCACCTACCATATTATATCTGAGAAGCACACTTGTTTTCTTAGCTCTACACATCAACAAGCCATATTGCTTCCTGAAATAGCACCAAACAATAGCATCCTGGGAGAAAGATGTTAAAACAGGAACACCACTGCTGGGGCCTTCCCCAAAAAGAATGTTCAAGAAACAGACAGAACATAGGTCAGGAGCTAAATGTGGATTCTAAGCACATTATTAATGCCCATTTATTTGATAGCCTACTGAAGGGACTTATAATTTATATTGCACTGGAAATGCAAAACTGATTGACAAGCTGTGCTCAAGTAACTACATTCTCTCCCCATCATTCCAGTTACTGGAAGAGGCAAATAAACAAAGGTGTGGCAAAATATCTCCCTGACAAAAATGCAAAATGCATTTTCACTACCGTGAGACAACAATGTGCAAACATAAAGAGGCATATGCTACACTGGAGCTGGTTAGAGTAAGAGCCACTTGTGGGAAGCTTAGGTACAGACAAAACATAAGCACAGAACCACAGACACTGTGGTTGTCTGACAATGTACAATGTTTGCCTAAGATAATGGGAGAGGGGTATGTGTAAGGGGATTTATAAAAGTACAGGCTGGATGTACAAGAGGCAGAAGGGGGAAGATATCTTTGTGTGAAGCAGGAACAAAAGTACTGACCATGAGAAAGAGACCATGAGCAGTGGGTTTTATTCCTCTCAGCCTTATGAACATTTTGATACCATCAATTCACAGAATTATTAGAATCCAGTAACATCCTTGGAAAACCTAAAGAGTATAATTTGCAAGTCAGCAATAATATCTAAACTAGGCAAACTATGATTGGCGTTCTCCTACAAATAAGAATGGTAACCAGAATCTGAAATTTTCAATTTGGGTTTATACGCAAGCAGTGGCTTGACTACTTGGATATAACAGCAAAGTATGACTGGCAATAAATCAGAAAGGAAGGGACAGCACTAGAGTACACAAGGGAAGGAGGGAGCAGAAGAATGGCATGCGTAAGTTCAAAACTCATTCATATATACTATACTTTGATGTTATGCCTTTACTGAGACAATGTTGTCTTAAATTGTATTTTTATCCTTGTAGAGTGAAAACCACAGTTATGGAACAACCTCCCCATTGTCGATCTTCAGGAGGCAGTTGAAGAGAGTTTTATTTAGAACAGCATTTTGATTGATTTAGCTTTTATTCTTGGCAGTCCTAATTGGAATTTTTAAACTATTACTTTTATGGGTTTCATAATAGCTGTTTTTATTGCATTTTATAATGTTTTATTTATATGATAAACTGCCTTGAGTTCTGCAAGGGAGAAAGGGGATTAATAAATGTTTTAAATAAATAAATTAAATACCCAAAGCAGTATACTAAGATATGAGGAAAAGAGTATTTGATATTATTTTATTACAAAGATTATTCCCCAAGGCAGCTTACTGTTCAGAGATCTGTATTTGTAAGGAAAGGAAATCATATACTACTGTCCACTAGGAAGCTATCCAATCAGAGTTATTCATTAATGTTGATTGTGCCAGAACTCCTTTTCTTTCCTTTGCTGAACTCATACATTTACCCTGCAGCCAAAGGGGAGACTTGCACAATGGGGTAGTTTAGACTGACATCATAATGCCTCAGATCAAAGAAAATAAGGTATATTAATTCCCATATCACTGAGACTGATAGACAGCAATTTCCCACGGCCAGCCTGTGAGTTCATGGAGAGATGTGAATTGGAAACATTCTGCTTCACACCTTGACTTAGCCACTACAGTAATTCTCATTCATTGCCAGATAGTTGTGTTTGGTACAGAGAGACCCAATTCTGTGGTGTGGTTCAAAGACTGGATCCTATATACATTCTGCTCTGCTGGCACCTTCCTCCAGTGCAAGGTGTGTTCTACTGACACAAATGGCTCTTGTGACAGTGGTTGTGACTGGTGGAGGTGGAATGTACCAAGAATATGAGTGCCAAAACAGACTGTATAGGAGCCAATCCAGAGTGTAGGACAGTAATTGGGGAGACAGGGATTCAAATCCCCACGTTTCTATGAAACACAGTAATCTTGGGAAGGGCAGTTTCTCAACCTAACCTGCCTCACAAGATTGTTGTGAAGATAAAACCATGTACACCACCTCAGAGTTCCTTTGAGGAATTATGGAATAAAAATGTATACAAGAATATTGTTATATATTTTCTCATAAGCCTAAACTAATGCCATACAAAAGTTTGGGCCACATGGGTTCCACTAGGATAAAGCTCACTGAAAATGGCTCACAAAGAAAAAAAATTCTACTGGCAAACTTGCTTAATTTTAACATAATTCTGAGTTTGGACAACTCACAATTGTTATTTAGCTTTGTTCTTCTTTAGAAAAATCTGTTTCCAAATTAAAGTGTATGAGAGAGCATCATTATACACTGTGTGTTTTGCCTTGATCTTTCCCTACCTGAGCAATTCAATGCAAACCTCTGTACCCATTCCAATCCTCTCTGAACTCCAGCTCTAAAATACTTCTTTAAAATGTTTCTCCACCTACTACAAGTTAAATTACAAAGGAAGAACCTAAGATTTTGGGAGCAGAGAGAAGAAAAAATATTGCCAACAAACATTTTATGCTAAAGGCAGGAGGATGAGCAGTAACTAGTCCATTTCTTTCCTCACAGTGGTTATGATTTTAAATTATCGTAAATTAATCAATCATACCAGTTACTCAGTTTACATACTATGCTGTGCTTGTTCCTACCTTAAAAGGAAAATTTCAAGAGTTACACAGGAGAAATTGTAAACCTGTTCCCTATTTGAGATGTTAAACTGTAGAAAGTAAGGCCTCCCCTACAAAATAATTTTACCTGTATGTTAAGGAACTTCAAGTTGAAAGTGAGTTAACTGTAAGGCTAAACTAAAGCAGTTTCTTACTCTAATGTGGTTCTCAACAAAACTTTCCAGGTTGTAGTACACACATCCCTTAACTCAGCCACACACCATGAAGTTGTTGCGTTCCTATAAAGTTCCAGGCCTCAGAGCATTTTTTTATTTCCCATAAGCTTGAGGCCTAAAACTATGTTTATATTCCACTGTAAAGAAATCCTCACTTCTACAAGCCCCCCACCCTGGAAATTCCTATCATTTTTTTAAAATAGTTTTACCAAGTTTAGCTCTCTCTCATCATAAAACATTTTTTCACATGAGTTTTCTGCAGCACTTTTGTTGCAGAACATTTTGCTTTCGCATTTATACTTCATGAAGTTAACTATATTCAAGAAAGTGCGGAAAAACCAAATGGCAACACACTGGAAGCCAGCCTTGGGGTGGGACCTGGGGATCTCCCAGAATTACAACTGATCTCCAGACTACAGAGATCAGTTTATCTAGTGAAAATCAATGCTTTGGAGAGTGGACTCTATGGCAGTGTACCCTACTGAGGTCCCCGTCCTCCCCAGGCTCCACCCCTAATCTCCAGGAGTTTCCCCACCTGGAGCTGGCTACAGGTAGTCAGCGGGCACCTGGCAACCCTACATGGGAACATCCTATTTGAAGAAATTATTCTTCCCTATGTTCCGAGTTACCACATTCCTAGACCATAGAGCAGGATATAGTATTAAGTTTCCTAGACTGCCACATAATTAGAACACGACTTTCATTTATTCACCAAGTACATTACTTTTAAACATAATTATTAAAAATGATTTTTAAAAAATATTTTACAAAGAAGCCTTCACTTATCTGAGTGTCCCTGCCTCTTATCTCTAGAATGCTCACTGATTAGGCTTCTTTGCATTTCAGAATTAACAGTCCATTTAGCAGTTATTTCCAACTTCAGCCATGAACGCGATACTACTCGGGAAGCTGCCATGTACATTTACAGGTTTAGGGTTTGAAGTTGTTCTCTTCACAATTTCTCAAAGAGTTGACCCAGATTCTGGAAGTTTTTCCCCCTTATTACAGCAACTAACCCCTCCCCAATCCGCCCTTTTTCTTTAAAAAAAAAAAAAATGTTTCCCCGCGCGTGTCTGAAATTTGCATACGCCTGCTTAAGACTTTAAAAGAAATCTTCCTAAACGAAAAATTTTTAAGAACACATACCGCACCCTTTCGCGTCGGAGAGAAGAAACGAACGTTTCAGGCATCGCCAGCTTCCTAGTCTAGGCTGTGACTCTGCCCCGCACCCTGCCGTCCAACTCGGCCTGCTCCCGAGCAGCCCAGCCCAGAGAGCAGCTCTTTAGGCCCCAGGACTCCGCCAGAGCCCGCTTGTAAACAGCCCTTGAGCTGCTGTTTCTGCAGGCCCCTCCGCAGACACAGGGCCCTCTCCAGCCGGCACAGCACAGCCTCGCCCCGCGCCAGAGGCCTCAGCCCAGCCGGGCGGGCTGCTGCCCTGCGCCGAGGAGCCGCGGATCCCCTCCGGTGGCCCGACGCTAGCTGGACCCCCTTGCCCTTCGTCCTCCGGGCGAGAAAATGAGGAAGTCCTGACTTACCTGTCATTACTTTCTACGCCATCTTGGATCCACTTGTCAACGTCCCCACAAAGCATTGTGGGTAAAAAAAGAAACCTCTCCCTCCACCGCCCCCCCCCCCGCCCCGCTTTTCTTCTACACCAGGAACCGAGCAAGAAAGTTAGGAAGGCATAGGAGGGGGTGCTTGTATTGCGAAAGGAATAAAAGTGGCGAGATCTCATTTGCCCGGGGGGGGGGGGAGATGAGGAAAGAAAGTGGTTAGCGTGTTGTGGCCTCGGGGTTTAGTTAGTAAAAAAACTGGTTGGTTCTTGCAAAAATAATTCAGGGGGGTGTCTTTTTTGCAGACGGAATAAAATAATGGGTTCAACGCTCGCTAAATCCCATAAGCAGGTTTCGAGGCAAATTTTAGTTAGAGACTTGAAAAACTACCCTTAGTGTGTTTATATAGGTACAGACGTTACTTTTATGACTGAGAAAGGTTTATTTCTGTGTTGTTGGGGGTGTGCCACGAGCCCCTGTGCATGCTTGCTAGAAAGTATTGTTGTTTCAGTTGCACAGTCGAGTTCGACTCTTCCTACCCCATGGACCAGATCAGGCCAGGCCCTCCTGTGTTCCCCTGTCCTCTGAAGTTTGCTCAATTTTATGTTTGTTACATCAATAACACTATCTAACCATCTCATCCTTTGCCGTCCCCTTCTTCTTTGACCTTCAGTCTTTCCCAGCATCAGGATCTTCTCCAATGAATGCCCCCTTCTCATTTGGTGGCCAAAGTATTTGAGCTTCAACTTCAGGATCTGGCCTTCCAGGGAGCAGTCAGGGTTGATTTCTTTTAGGATGAAATGATTTGATCTCCTTGCAGTCCAAGGGACTCTCAAGAGTCTTCTCCAGCACCATAGTTCAAAAGAATCTATTCTTGGGTGCTCAGCCTTCCTTATAGTCCAACTCTAGCAGCCATACATTACTACTGGGAATACCATTGCTTTGACCATGAGGACTTTTGTTGGCAGGGTGATGTCTCTGCTTTTTATCATGCTGTTTAGGTTTGCCATTGCTTTCCTCCCAAGGAGCAGGCGTCTTTTAATTTCATGGCTGCAGTCACCATCGGCAGTGATCTGGGATCCCAGGAACGTGAAGTCTGTCACTAGAAAGTAATCCCACTGTATTCTGTAGCGGGTATGACATGGGAAGCAGCCTTAGTATGTTGTTTTTAGTGATTATATCTTGCTGGGTACGGCATGCAGAGCCCTGCCAAATTGCTTTACTGAACACATCCATTTGAACTACACACATTTATCAAAAATAGCCAATATGCAATTATAAATATTTATAGGCTGATGAATACTTGGTAGTTTACTTAGTCCTAGAGTTGGAAGGAATCATATGGGCCATATTGTTCAACTCCAGAAATCAAAAATGAGAGCAGCCTTGAGACACAGACATCTGCTTGAACACCCCATTAAGGGAGAACTGTCCAACAGCAGCACCATTTGTAAGTTTCTTCAAATGTGCAGCTGAAATGCACTCTCCTGTAATTTAAGCTCATCAGATCTTAAATTTGACCTCACCCTTCAGGTACCTATGGAGTGCATTCATGTTTTCCCTTACCTGCAAGGACCATCTGAAGTATAAAGTCCTGTAGAGTGCCTGTAGTCAGTGCTTTTGATTACCAATGTATGTTTACACTTATGTATCTGATCCAATTATACACTCTCTGCTCCAGCACTCCACAATCTCATGCCCAATTACATAAAATAATTATCACCTTTCCCTTGAAATCAGCAGTATTCAGTGACTATGTTTAAAAAATAGAAATATAATGAAATGTAATTAATGGTGCAGCCTCCAGGGTTAGAGAGTAAAATCTATTTATTACAAGTTTTATTTTGTTTTTTTGCAGAGAAATAATTGGCACACCACTTTCCATTTTGTTGAACTAGGACAGGGGAGTTGAACTCATTTGTTGTGAGGGCCAGATCTGATATAAACAAGACCTTGTTGGGCCAGGCCATGTCTGTCATAAAATGTAATGCCAGGTAGTGAAGAGATAAACTTTATAAAGGACACATACAAACACAATTAATGATTTTTTAAAACTTAAAACATGCATAAAACATTAGCCCTCTTGCAATATTTTGTTTATTTAACAGTCTCCGATAACTGACACCTCTTGCTCTAAATTATTGCATCAAAATCTGGAGGCAATGTCTGCGCTGTGGCAATCTTGAGTATGTTGTTCAGGTGTTGTTCACCTACTTTTGATTTATTGTTCAGGTGTGTGTTGTTCACCTACTTTTGATTTACTGACATTCATTACAGGAATCTCATGGTCAATGCTCTAAGCCTAAGACCCAGAGGAAAACATGAAATGGCTAGGCACTGCAAGCTTTTGTACATAAGTTGCTTTGTATGCTGGTCAAGAACATGTGAAGGCACCATGAGGTCTGTGTGTTTGTCTACAAAACTAAGTCTTCCCCAGAGAAATAACTACAATTCCTATGAGGCAGTGCAAAAATAGAGAGACAGCCATGTATAGTGGTCAGTATCAGCCTACTACCTGGGAAGTCTAAATTCAAAATCCCCAGTCTACAAAGGAATTGTGCTAGGTGAACTTGGTCTGGATACATACTCTCAGCCTAATCTACTTCACTGGCTTGTTATTCCTCACCTAAATAGAACTTCACATTGCTTTCCTACTGAGAAACACTGGATCATGAGGGCATGAATACAGTGATAAAGGGGAGGTGAATCCAGTTGGCACCCGGGAGAGCCCTGGCATAACCAGTCCAACAAAACATGCACGCTGTCTCTGTAGCAAGACAAAAAGCTCATACATTGAATAAAACTTTGTTGGTCTTAAAGGTGCTTTGTATCTCTCCCCTATGATTGAGGGAACTGGGAACGAGGGGGAGGAGCCTCAGCCAATGGAAGGAAGAGAGGCTTTGTTCTGTAGTTCCTGTGCAATTGAGAGAGCCTGGCAAAGCAAGCTATGGTGCAGAAGAAAGCAGGTGAAAGGGAGAAGGAAGCAGAAGAGAGCCAGATACAAGCCCTGTGGGGGTCGGATCCAGCCCACGGGCTGCATGTTTGACACCCGTGAACTAGAATATTTGGGTTGCAGTTGCAGATGTTAACTGAACAAGCAATAACTCCCATGTTCAGTTGTACATCAGGACACAAGTATTGTGCATTTAAGAGATGTTATAGTAAAATCATGTGCCTCACCTGCACATCAGTTAAAATGCCCTGTACAAAAATGCCGGTTAGATCTGTCTCCAGGTCAGACCTGCCTTTTCATTCAACTGATGGAATACTAATGTTAGGGGAGAAAATTAAAAACCAGTCTCTTAATTATAAAAAATAGACTGTTCACTCTTTAGTGTCTACCCTCTGATCAAACTTTCATTAATCTCTTGTCTATTCATCGTTCTGTTTTCTGTCATCATGGGGCAGTCCTCATTCACCAGTCTCTTCACTCTTCTTCCAATCTGTGCACCCCTCTTAACCACAACCTTGACTTACTCATGCAATTCAGTGTCTTTCTTAGTATTCCATGATGATTTTGTCCACCGCATAACATTTACCCCTCTCCTCCTTTATTTCTGAAAATTCAAACTGCATGATTGGAAAAACAAAGTAAATTATGCAAATAGCATAAACTTATTTGAATTACTCATATTGTCCCATTCACCAGTTAAGACCTGCCTCACAAAACCTTCCCTTTGTGCCCCACCTTCGGAGGTGATTTAAGTGGCAACAGTCACAGGGCTTTTTCAGTACTGGCACCTCACTTATGGAACACCTTTTCCTTTAAGGCTCACCTGGAGCCTAAACTGCTTTTAGGTATCAAGCCTGTTCACCTTGGTTTTTAGTTAAATATTGTGTTAACACAATTTTTTAATCTGAAAACTGTTATTTTAAACTCCCAATATTCCATGTTTTTTTGCTGTGACTAGGTTTTTAACGCTGGATTTAAATTAATGGCTGTGATCACACACACTAAATAATCCACTTTCAATCCACTCTCAATGCACTTTTGAATTGGATTTTGCCAGTACACACAGTAAAATCCAGTTGGATAGTGCATTGAAAGTGGATTGAAAGTGGATTATTTAGTGTGTGTGGTGGCAGCCAATGTTTTGTTTTTATTAGGTAAGCTGCCTTAGGCAGGTTCCCTGGAAAGGTGGCACAAAAATTTGCTATATAAATAAATAAATAAAATTGTTTTGTTGCTTGTCACTCTGGGAAATGTCTTTAGAGACCAGAGTTGAGGAGCCTTCCTGCAGACTACTTTTTTTCCTGTCCAACAGACGTTTTCTTACTAACTGGAAAAGATGGAAGCCCTTGCTCTTATTTAGATGAGTAGGGACAAAGATTAGAGTCCACAGGGAGGGTGTGCATGGTATACACTCTTAAATAATCTATTTATAAATTATCATGTGTTAATGTACTATTTTAAAATACGTCTCCATTTACATTTTGAGTGTACATTTGTTCCAGAGTATGAGTGTGGCTATGCCGCTTTCCATGCTGTCTGGTTATTAGTGCCCCTATGTGAAGCAATGGAGTCTCACAAGGCAGTTGTTATTTCCCAAACTATTGATAGATGAGACAAAGTTTTTCTGAGTTCAGATTGGAGGCACACTTCATCCTTATACCTACAAAAAAGAAAAGTAAATGTGGTCTCAGTATGTCATTATTCTAGGCTTGCCCCTTGGCAGGAAGAAAGCAAATCCACAACAGTAATTCACATGATATGCACCTTCCTTTAAAGGCAAACAGTTCTGTTACATCTCTACATCAGAAGTGATAGAACGATCTAGTCATATGCAATGCAGACAGACCTTACCCATCACATAGAATTACTCAGAGAAAAGAGAGACAAGGCCAGAGAGATGAATTATAAAGGGAAGTAGCAGGCAGTTTCTTCTGTGGGTGGATATTTGGGGCCCATCAAGGCATTTAATTGATTTCTCACAGCAGCATGAATGCTTTCTTATATCACACACATGTGCCTTAGCACATAAATGGACATATTAAGTGACCTTATACCAAGTCGGACTACTGGCCCATGTAGCTCAGTACCACCAATTTCTCCAGCTAGTAGTGCCCTCCCACCAAGGTCTCAGGAAATAGTCTTTAGGGAAATGCAAACCAAACAACCAAAGACTTCAATCCTGAACACTTATTAAATACAATATAAATCAATATATAAGCATTTCTGCTCTGCTTTTCTCTCCACCATGTTTACTATGTAGCCAAAGTCTCTTTTGGATTGCTTACTACATGGCCAAAAGGCTGGCTGCAGTCACATATGCTAAATAATCCACTTTCAACCCACTTTTGAACTGGATTTTGCCAGTTCATACAGTAAAAATGAAATTAGAAAGTGGATTGAAAGTGGATTATTTAGTGTGTGCGACCACATCCACTCTTTCAACAGAGTGGTGGTTGTGGGAAGATGGCAGCCAGCTCATAAAATCCAGACTGAGTTTTGGTCTTCTTCTTCCTGTTTCATGTGCTAAAAGCTGTGATCAGAGGCTCTTTTAGCATGGGGGGGAGAGGACATTTTGGGAAGACGGATGCCAGCTATTTAAGACCCAGGCTCCCTTTCAGTTACTTAAAGCCTGAGCATGGCTAGAGGTGAAAGCCTCATGGCATGAGATCAAGTGCAAGAGCCAAAGGGCTCTTGGCCAGTATGTTAACACTGTTCATAAAGCTGTTCATAATACTATCAACTTTGATATGACCTTTGATTGGTTCAAATTAATTTTTTTTTTTTATGTGGAGGCCAGAAGAGTGGAACTAGCAATTCACACAGACATATACAGGAAACCTACTGATGCAAACACCCTTTTGGCAAGTGACAGTTTCCACTATACCATTAAAAAAAAACTTGCCTTATTCTCAACTTGTTAGACTCAGAAGGAATAAGATTTTTATAAGCAAGCCCAAATATTGATGTGTCAGGTAGGGGTTATTCATCCAAAATTTTGAAGCAGGCCTTTTTTTAAAGCCAGAAATACTCCTAGATCATCATCATTGACATCCAAACCTAAATGACAGAATACAGATAGGATGGTGATTGTTCTTACATACAATACTATGTGCAAACAGACTAGGCAAATAATAGAAAGATACTGGTACCTCCTCTCTGATGTACCAGGATGTAGATCTCCTCCTCTATTTACCTACAAGCAAGATAAAATTCTTAAGGATTAGTTAATTAGAAGTGCACTGCAAGAACCCACTACTGATAATAACACAATTAATAGGAGAGAACTACGTAAGGGAAACTTCCCATGTGGACATTGCTCTGTATGTGCCTGGACTGTAAAAACAAGAACTTTCCCTAATTCAGCTGGGAATAGAACCTTTTATAGCAATTATTTTGTAAATTGTCACACTAAAGGGGTCATTGATGTAGTTCTATGCCTGTGTAATTTAATGTGTGTAGGGATGACAACCAGACCTGTCAAATTACATATTTGTGAGCACAGGAGCTGTAGCAGGACGAAGAAAATGAAAGCTCTGCTGATCCAGTATTTTCTGACCTTGGCTCAGCAAAGTGCATTTTCGGCTTGTGGAACATCTGCAGGTGCCTCGTCTACAGTTGCAGAGACTGATAAAGAAAAGATAAACATTCTGGATCTTTCGCTTGGAACTTGATCACCACAAGTACTAAACAAGGAATTTGACTAGATGTGTGTCTAAAAACTAGGTGTAATTAGAGTCTGATTTAGAGCCCCCTTATCAGGTTGTTTTACATATGCACTTTTGGCTACATTTTTCCTTCTCCTCTCTTCCCCCTCCCCTCCCTTTCCTGCTCTTCCTTCCCCCTCCCATCCAAGGTATGCTCTTTGATTGCCTGGCTAACATCCAAAACTACATCAGCCTCTTGTTCCCTTGAAGTGTATATTAAGTCTCCTGTCATCATCTAGGGGTCTTCTTAATTTACAGTTGCAGCACACATATGTGTACTGTGGGTGATGGAACTGATGTATTCAGGTCAGTAAATTTGCCTGTGACCTTCATTAGGCCATACTCATGGATTTGTGTTTGTGTTTATTATTAGTATCCTTATCACAGAAGTAATCCTTAGTGTTTTACAATATTTAATTTTACAGTATGATTATAACCATCTCTTACTCTGTTTTGTGTAGCTATAAAGATCATGAGCCAAATCTAATACTTCTACAAAGTATTTCTGTGCCACAGTATATATTTTGGAATGTAAGTTTATTTTTATTATTAATTTTTAAAATAATATTGTTGAAAATTATCAATAATATTAATTTGATTCATTATTAATTTTTAGGGCCCACAATAAATTACATGGCTAACTACTATACAGATTCTTTCATATAGTGTGTATGTGATATTAAATTGGGGCCATTGAAGAAGGCCTTTGTGGGTAAAACGTGTCTGGTCCAATTTTATTGGTTTATTGGTTCCAATCAGTGCTACTAAGAGCATACTGCATTGCATGTAATGTGTACTGCAAAGTGTGCTACTAAGAGTATTCTGCATTACATGTTATGTGTACTGCATAATGTATAACCGGTTTGATGTAAAGGCCTATTTTGTTTTTAATGAACGATTTAAGTGCACTGTAATATGAAATATATCTTTTTAAAAAACTTTTTCTATATATGTTTGTGACCTCTTCCTTTTAGGTATCCAATTCCATTTATTTAGTTGGGTTTTTGCCCCTTTTGTGTTGCCCAGCTAACTTGGGGCCATAGGCTTCAGACCAAGAACTCTCCATCATACACTAAAAGGCTAATACCTCTGGTCACACCCAGGCTTAAATACCTGTAATAAAGGAGAAAACAGATTCTGAGCCTAGATCCCACTCTTTTGGCAGAGAGGTGCCCAAGACTTCCTCTCCTGCTAGAAGAGCTTCTGGCCAAACCCATGCTAAAATACCTATAATTCTTTTTTTAATTAATGTGTACCCCGTCTTTCTCCCCAGTGGGGACCCAAAGCAGCTTACATTGTTCTCCTCGGATCCATTTTATGTTCACAACAACCCTGTGAGATAGGTTGGCCTCAGACAGTGTCACTGGCCAATGTCGCCCATGGAGCTTCCATGGCACAAGTGGGGATTCAAACCCAAGTCTCCCAGATACTAGTCCAACACTCACTACACTGGCTCTATGTTTGTATGTCAAGAACCTCAAGGTATTCCCTTATCATAAATGTTGCTCACATTATAAACTATGTAAGCAGCAGTGGTCTAAACCAAGGGCCTCCAACCTTCTGGCACATGGGGGCCACATTAGAGCGCCCAGTTTCTAAAGAGGGCAACATCTTAAATCAAAACGTAACAAAATAATTAACCTACCTATTTAGACCAAACATAAATATTCAGAGGTCAATGAAGAAATGTTAACTTGAACACAATCCATTTTGGAAAAATATTTTACTGTGGAATCCTTTTATCTACACATGCTTACCTAGTCAGTGTGATATTTGTGGCTGTTTTCTGTTAGCCAAAGTATTAATGCCCAAGTCAAGGTTTGTGACAGACACCCTTAAAATGTCACATAAATGTTCATCTGTAGGTCTTGACCTACATTTGGGTTTCACACTTTTCAACTTGGAAAAAGATTGTTCACAGATGTGGTGCCAAAGACTGTGAACATGCCTACAGCAAATTTCTTTAGGCTGATAAATGTATCAGGTAGACCAGAGTAGAAATCTAACAGACCATTTTCTTTTTAAATATCTCTGAGATGATCACTGGCTTGCAAATCGATTAGTTCCATCAGAAAAAAATTACTTTCATCTTCTGGTGCTGCTTCAAATGGATTCTGAAACATTCTTATTTCTTTCCATGATTACAGGAATCAGTTAATCTCTTCTGGAATTCCACCTGGAATAGGTTCAGTGTTTTGATGTGTCTTTCAACACTGAATTGTAAATTCCTGTCCTTCTCAAATTTAGTCCATTGCAACATGAGATGTTTGAAAAGTTACCTTCACTAACTTGCTTCACAAAAATGTTTATTTTGCTTCAAAAGCTTTCAATTCTGAATACATGTCACACACAAGCTTTCCTTTCCCCAGCAACCTTAGGTTCAAATGTGTTAAGAAAGCCAAATAAAGAAATCATTCAGGGTTAAAAAAGTACTTCTCGATCTTTTCCTTTCTCCTTGAGAAAGACATCAGCTTCATGATGAAGACTGAAAAACATTTGAGGACTTTGCTTCTGCTAAGCCACCGGACTTCTGCATGGTACAAAACATCTTCATATTCTGCATCTATCTCTGAGAGAAAATGTTGAACCTGACAATGATGCCTGATATAATTAATGCTGGATACAACAATACACATCATCACACTTTCCCACTGAAGAATCTTACTACACAAGGTTTGCTGATGGATGATGCAGTAAAATTGCATGGGAAGTGTATTGTTTATTTCAATATCTCTTCATTGATTCTTGAAACTATACCAGTTTTATTTCCCACCATATTTTTTGCACCATCACTTGTAAGGCTTTTCAATTCATCCCAACTCAGAACAAGATTTTCTACTGATTTACACACCTTCAAGAATATGTTTTCAGCAGTTGTAGTGCCTTTCAAACTCTGCAGTGCACATAATTCTTATGTGATTCTGAAGTTGGAATCTATCCTCCTGATAAAGGTCATGGTCACATGGACCAGAAAAACCGGGGAGGGGGGGAGGCTATTTCTTCCAGAGGAATTTGACCCACAGTTGCGCGATCACACAGTCCTTGGAAGCTGCAGGCACAGCCCGCCACTACATGATCAGACGCAACCGCAGGTGAGTCGGGGGGGTTGCCATTTGTTTCTGATGCACTTAAATGAGGAATTGATTAATCGCATCTCCACGTTGAGGGCTCCCTATGGAGTTTGCGATGATGCGCATATTTGAAAAGGGGGAAAAAACAACAGCACGGAGTCAGGATGGCTTGATCAGACCATCCTGATGCCATGAGAGTGCGCTGGAGAAATCAGACAGAGGAAAGTCCGTCTGTGGCCCATCACAACCCGTTTCTTTGGGATTTACCCCAGTGTCTTTTAACTCCGCTTCTGCGGCAGAGCAGAACAGGTTGCTGATGGCTGCGGGGTGCTTCCCAGATGTTGTTGTCTAATTGCACCCTTTAAAACTGCCCGGCATTTGCGCCTATGGCAGGTCTAATTGTGCATATGATCGCAGCCAAAAATTAGTAGTTGAGCAATGTCTATATGTCATTGCTCTCATCTAATGCCAAAGTGGGGAAAAATCAAAACTTTTGCCTTGACAATCAGTGACATATGCAGCCGTTCTCCTAGTTCTTCAACATGCTTGTTGATTTTAGATGCAGATAAACTGACACAACTAACACAAGTTACCTTATCGAGGCATATTTCCTCCATCATTTTAACCATGCACTTTTTAACAAATTCACCATCAGTGAATCATCTACCACTCTCAGCAATACATTTAGCAACATGATAGCTAGCCCTCACAGTAGACAGGTCCTCCTCAATGTGCTTTCTAAAACTATTTTGTTGCAAAAACATTGCATTTTAAGAGACTTTATCTTGTTCACTTGCACCTCTCCTTGATATATTGAGTAGCTCTTGTGACGGGATTCAAAGTGCCTTTTAACATTGCACTCCTCTAATACAGAGACAGTTTCAAGACAGTTTCAAGACATATCAGGCAAACTGATTCCCATCAAATCCACCCCACTCTAGCTGCTATTAGCTGGGAATTTTCATTGTGACCATGGCAAAGAAGAGGAGAGACCCCTGCCTCCCTATCCACTATCCATATGCACAGACTAGGAAGAATTTTTAAAAAATGGATTATGAATCTGACCTACCAGATGGCAAAATTGCAATCCTAAGTACACTGAATACTATGAGATTTATCTCTTAATAATCACACTGCCATGAGGTTTATTCTACACATGCTAATGTTTTAAAAATTGGGGGCACTCCAAAAAAGTCAGGTAGAGAGAAAGAGTGAATGAAAGGGTAGCCTCCCACTTGGAGCAGAGGATTATGCTATTAAGTTGGCTTCAAATTAAATGTAGGGTGCACATACATATCACTGCCTGCCAGCCAAGCCTCAATCATATGAAGCAGCCAGGGGGAGGGGAACTTACCTGGAGAAAGATGTGGGAATTTCCTGATAAACTTTCCTGATAAGAGAGTACTCCTTGCCTCTCAACTCAAGGGGCTACTCACCATCTGCTGCAATCACAGATGCATGAGAAGACTCCTAGCTGGAGTGGGGGAGGGAGGAAAGGCAGAAGCAAGCAAGGCAAGAAGTCAGAGCAACTAGCTCTTGTTTTTTTTAATTTAAATTTTTATTGTTTCAACATAATACAATAATACAACAGTGCCATTCAGTATTTAAAGTGAGCCTACAGTTAGTTATAATCACTAGCTAATTGTCACAACATAAATTTTTCAAGGGCTTTTCTTCATTTCAAATTATAGGTTACTCAACATATTTCAAAAATATAACAGCTCATGGTAATGCTTGTTATTCGGGATAATTCCACTTTCTGACAGATAACTGACTACAGGAAACCAGATGGCTTGGAATGATTTTGGTAAGTTGTGAAATTCCAGGTTAGTTGTGGATTAACTATTTTGCTGTGAACAAAATGCTCCCAGACTTTATTTTGCCAACATTGCAAGATGGGGGTGTTTTTTTCCTTCCATTTTTGTGCTAGAGCTATTCTGGGAATTGTTAGCAGAGGTTCATTGTGTTAGCAGAGGTTCATTGGTTCATTGTGTTTCTTTTACAGACTTCTGGGAGGACATCCAGCAGAACCATCTCAGGAAGGAATGGTAAATTGTGACCCGTGATGACAAAGATTTGAGCTAAGATTTGTGTCCAGTACTGTTGGATTAAAGGGCATGACCACCAACAGTGTATAAAGTCGCCTGTCAGACCACAGTTCTTCCAACAGAATTTACTTATCCTTGGATTTATTTTGTTTAGCCTTGCTGGGGTCAGATACCAGTGACTTAGAGTTTTAAAAGCATTCAATTTGATGCAGAAGATTCTCGAGGATAGGCTAGGTGAATGCCAGATTTGTTCCTAGTTCTCTGGGTGAATCCTGTTTCGGCAGTCTAATTGCCATTGAAGTTGCGATTTCATAGTGCATTGTTTCTGGCTGTTAATTAGGATTTTGTATATTTTTGATATTAATCCCTTGACATCACTGTTTTTGTTTTTAATCAGAAGCTCAAAGGCCATGTACGGAAGTGAAGGAGTTGTGCAGTAAATGTTGGACTTGTAGACAGTGGATCCAAGGGACTTATTCTCCAAGTTTCTCTTCTAGAGCTGCTTTGGTGAGGGGTATTCCTTTGTCTGTAATATCTATTAGTCGGGTAAGACCTGCTTGTCTCCATGACTGAAAAACATAACCTTCCTTTCCCAGAGCAAACCAGTCTTGATTTAGGAAGTAAGATAATCTTGAGGTTCCCAGGATTAGTGATTTCCTGCACTAGCTCTTGTTGAGGAAGGAAGAAAGCTTTTGCCTGCAGCAGCAACCTCACCAGTAACCTTGGAAGCCACTTGGAGGAGCCTTGATAGGTGGAGTCTCTAGAAATGTTCAGTATGCAAAACACTTTGTATCCTTTTTTCCCCCCTTGCATCAGCCCTTTTACTGTCCTTTCCCTGCCTTTTTTGCAAAAGCAGGCCAGACATCTCCTGTATCCATTCACACAGCTGCTTTATCTTCCTTACACACATATATAGCCTTCAATATGGTAAGGCATGGAGAAGGGGAGTTATAAAACTGAGTGGTACAGGTACTTGAGCTTTGCTGGCTAGTAAAGCACCCAGAAAGGCCAAAATGGAGGATAAGACTAAGAGTGGGGCTGACAGAAGGAACCATGGAGACCAGAAGAAACAATGTTGCTATTGTGTTTTTTGCCAGAAAGGGACAGGAAGAATGGCAGTAGATGGTGCCTCTTGAGGCAAGAAGAACAGTCCGAGGGAAAATGCCTTGAGGGTGATAGCAGCAAACAAGCAGGTTGGAGGGCTACACAAAAAGAGCTCGGGGACCACATGCAACCCATGGGCCGCATGTTGGAGACCCCTGGTCTAAACTATGTAAGCAGCAATTAAAGCAATAATTAGGGTTCCATTGATGCTTGCCATTTAGCTAACAATATGCAGATATATAACACAGAATGAGCATCAAGGTCATGCCTACTTGCCTTGGGTTCTTACTCTGTCAGGAGAAAGGCAAAGTACATAAATATCCTGAATAAATAAGTAAAAACCATTACTATCAACAATTAATAACGTACAAGACCTGGGGCTAATAGTGATGAGTATTGATATATAGCCTTCCAAACAAAGATCGAAGTCCACCCAATCAGCCAAGTGCTTGCAAGGATTAACTCCATTTGAAGTCACCTATGGTAAGTACCAACATGAAGATTTGTGTGGCCACTGACACTCTACCTAAACTCTAAGCATTTACATTACTTTTATCCAGCATGAGTTCTTTGATGTCTAATAAAGTTTGCACTCTGATTGAAGGTCTTTCCATATTCAGAGCATCAATACTAAAAACAAATTTTAAAAATTTATCTGTACCTTGAGCCATTGCATACATTGAGGGTTAAGAAGTAATATCTAATGAAATTGAAAATTAAATCTTAAATGTTTATGAGCAGTATATCAGTTCTCTGCTACTACATCTTGGGTAGGAATTACCCAATTAGTAGTAACTACAATTACTCAGGGAAGCTGCCCTGAGCCTGCTTGCGGGGAAGGTGGGGTATAAATTGAAATAATAAATTAATTAATAAATAAATAAATTACTACAGAAGAATTTGAATGCAGAAATAATGAATAAATAGGAAAATATATTTTATTGAACTAGCTAGTAGTTTAAAGATAGTGTAAGCTATTGAAGGATTATAAGGAGGAAAAACACCCCAAACTTATTTTTTTCCAGAAGAAGAATTCTGCGAAATCCAGAAGTTTACACCATCATTTAATGTCTTTTTATCGAATAAAAATCTCACTGGTGTCATGTTTATTTGATGTGAGGCTAACCTGCCCCCCAGTATTTTAGTTTGCTATGGAAAAGAAGGAAACAGATTTCAGGTGCATGACTTCATGCCGAAATCTCTACAATTTGCATAGCATGTAAGTTATGTTTTGTATGCTACCCTTTCTTTTCTTTTCTTGGCTCCCAGTGCTCTTTTATTATAAATTGTATGCTACCCTGAAATAAACTACTTATATCAGCAACAGACCTTCATCTTTGACCTGCAGTATTTTAAGTTCAATATGCCTAATAATAAATTCAATTCAATTCAAATAAATTCAATTCAATTCAAATAAATTCAATTCAAATATAAGCTTAACATTCAAATATTTGGAGAGGGACTGTGGCCCAGTGGTTAAGCATCTGTTATGTATGTAGAAGGTCCCAGGTTCAGTCTCTGACATTTCCAGTTAAAAAAAATCATGGAGTAGGTGATGCTGAAGACCAGAAACCCTAGACACCCAGTCAGTCTATGATAGACTTAGTATAAGACAACTTCATGTGCTTAAAAAAAAAAAAAGAAATCTTTATTTTATTGTCTATCACAGAGTTGTGTACTTAAACCTATAGATCCGGTGTTTAAGTGCACCTAGGCCGCAGTCAGACATGCCATTTGGTGCAGAAAGGAAGTGAACCTATTTCCTCCAGTTGAAATTGACCTGTTGCACAATCACACATCCTTTGTAGCTGCGAGCTCAGCCTGTCACTGCCTGATCAGATGGGACATTTGGCCAAGGGGGGGGGTTGCCTTTTGTTTCCCATGTGCATAAATGAGAAATCACACCTCTGCACTGATGGTTCCCCATGGAGTATGCGTTTATGCGCATACTGCTATGCAAGGGGGGAGACAGCACCAAGTTGGGATAGAATGAGCAGACCTTCTCAACAACATGACAGCATGCTTGAATAATGACAGGGGAAAGTCTGTCCATAGCCCATTGGCAAGCATTAGGACCAGACTTTCCCCAGTGTCTTTTAACTCCGCTTCCATGGCATTGCAGCACGGGGTGCTAACAGCTGCAGGACCTTTCCCAAATGTTGCTGTCTGATCCTGCCCTTTAGATCCGTCAGGCATTCGCAACTGAGTCAGATCTAAAGGCCCATCTGACCATGGCCTTAACTGGGTATTGGAGTATTCATTCATTTGTTAATTTTGGTAGAAGAATAAAATTCTACCTTGAAGCTTTTTAAAAGAATGTGTTTCAATTACAACAGTGCTTAATAGCTGAATATGTTGACAAAATGCCCTACTTTATAGCTCCCATAAAGCAATTCTGTAGAGTTAACTATTTATGAGTAAAGCATAAGCAGCATAGTTCAAAGCATAGCTATAAACAGCAGAACAAGTAAATAACCTGTAAGGCCTTCCTTTTCTCCTGTCCTCACAAGATGAAGTTTTCTTTGGAAATATCTTTACTGAAAATTTAAATATTGGCCTTGCTGTAAAAAGAGAGCATGTGAAATGCCACCATCAAGGTGATGAAATAGATGTTCAGATATATGCATGAACATGCACCTGAAGCTTAGCCACAGGGAAAAGTCTAGATATTAAATGTAATGTTGTTTTATAAACACCAGCCAGGTGTTAGTCTGTTGCAGCAAAAACAAAAGAGCCTTGTGGCCCTTTAAAGATGATAGATTTATTGAAAAATTAGCTTTCAAACGTTTCTGCTTACATCTGTTAATCTTTAAGTGCCCACAGAACTCCATTTTGTTTTTAATATAGTGCAGACTCTATGTAGCCAGCTCTGTTCTCAGACATTGGCTTAGATTTGGTTAAATTTTAGAAAGTAGCCATTACAAGTTGTTGTGAAATGGAGGCATTTGGTAAAACAGAATATGAGAACAGAACATTACAGCAATATTGATCAACACTGACATTTTTTTAGTCTTGTGAGTATGCAGATGCAATATTCATTCTCTGGCATTTCAGTTAATGGGCCTATGGCAGAACAGCACCACCCTGACCTTCATTCCCCATTCCACCATGCCCTCTGGGACATCTGGGGCATCCAAGGTCTCTGCCTGGCATGTGCCTTCCACACAGCTTTCACAACACCTGGAAGGGCTTTTCTCTCCTTCTCTTGGATCAGCCTCTGCTGCAACCACCTAGCCTTGTAGAAATTGCCCACTGAGAGGACCAGGGCTCCCAGCTTCCCCACCCTATTCTGAGACTTTGCCTTAGCGTCTCCAGCTATCCAGCATCTGGTTACCATCAGAACAGCTTTCTGCCTTGTGCACCACTCGGGGAGTAGCTATTCACCAGCTGAGTGGTCCTCCCCTTCTTCCTGGCACTCCTTTTAAAATAGCATGCCCAGAATGCTGGAGGTCTAATGTGGTACAGAGAACTACTATCAGCATTAACTGTTAAAAAGTATTCATTAAAAAGAAAATGCCCACACACATACTCTTTGCACAGTTGCAGACTGAGCAGGAGACCCAAAAGAAAAGTATAAAACCGAGTTCCTCCATACCTGCCCTGGAAGTTAACATAAGGCAGGCTCTTTAGCTTAAAAGGTTATAGTTGTTCTAAAGGGTTCCCTTTACCTTGAAGCCTCTGTTCAGGTATGCAGTCCTGCACATAGCAATGGCTACTTCCAGCAGACCTCAGGTAAGAGTTCTGTCTGCCCTGATGCAATCAGCACAAAAGAGGACCTCCTACTTTTGCCCAGAAGTTTTATAATTTCTCTTCTTCCTCCCACTGACCAAGTCAGGCCAGGTCAAAGAAGGTTTTCCTGAAGTCTCCAGGAAAAGACATCTCTAGACCCTAGGTTTTTTCAACCTCCCAATCTCTGTTCCTGCTAGCTGTCACCTGTCTAGCTAGAGGAGGCAGTTGTTACTTGACCATCTCATTGTGTCTAGCCAGACCTAATATTTGCATTTATAAAGCCATGATGGGTAAGGCTAGTGAACAATTGACTCCCCCCACCTCCTGTTGTATTCTGCAAGAGAAAAACGTTATAAAATTCAAGGTGAAGGTTTTGCTTTGTTCAGACCTCCACAGAAAAACTCATTTCTCCACAGAGCCAAATGACCATTCATCTGTTTTTCTTTATGCCCATTCTGTCATATCTGAACAATTAAGTTAGAGGCAAATTAATTAACCTTTGGGGTTATAGCTGACCCCTAAAAGGGTATAAAAATCTGTGAAATTTACAGCATCTGTGTCCCTTAATATCCTATATATTCTACTACACAAACAGTGCAACCCTGAATAAACTTCCTCTTCTAAGCCCATTGAAGTCAATGAGCATAGAAAAGTGTAACTCAGTTTAGGACTGCACTGTAAAAAGGATCTGTTTGGTGTTGTGGAAACCTCTCTCCTATAGCATGTGCATGTATTTTAGGGTTTCATGAAAAGAGCTAAAAGTGAGTGAGGTAAATTTTATGCATCCAGGAAAATCCACCACAAACAGGATAATGATGATTTTATGGAAGGGGTATTATATGCCACCCTTGACTGCTGTACTACCTGACAGATAGATCAAGAATAGGTCAGCATGATTGCAAATGAGCTTATGAGAGGATGTGCTCTCACAAATATGTGCACTTTTTATATAATATGCAACATGTATTTGGAAACAAATTATCTAAAGATAAGAAACAATTGCATCAGTCACACTGTAAAGGTAAAGGTAAAGTTTTCCCTTGCTCGAAAGCCAGTCGAATCTGACTCTAGGGTTGCGGTGCTCAAGAACAGCTCTGCTGTCATGAGTTGTAATACATTTTCTTGCATTACCCAAATCAAACAGAACAACATGAAGAAAACCATATTATCACTGAGCAGTAAAAAAAAAAAGTGTGTAAAGGAACATTTTACTCTATCATTGCTATTTCTATGCTTTACAGTGAGAATGTGATCTTGACCTATATCGTCCCTCTGCAAGCAGAAGTTTTTGAGTTAAAGGGTTTGATATTGTACATATCCCAATACAGTTCTTGCTCACATTTCAGCCAACTGCACCCCTGTAGTTAAGGATTCCTCTGTATGCCCATTCTGTCATGCAATAGTTCTAGGTATAATCTCCATTCATACATCTCAACACAAAAGCAACCACATATTACTGGGAAATAGCACAGCAATAATAAATAGCTGCCTATACAAACATTTGTTGAGCCAAGCATGGTAGCACCCAAAGGTCATAATATTACTCATGTCCCCTTTTACAATTAAAATAAGTTGTGATTTTTTTAACAGAATTTTATTTACTTTAGCAATGGCCCATGGGAAAAAATAAATGTCAACTCACACACTTTCAAATGGAAATGGTGAGTTTTCCCTCTGCAATGTGCCATTTGCCACACATGAAGGCTGGGACATGCCATCTTGGTTTTTGGTGCACTTATTCCTTCACCCCTTCCTTTTGTGGCAACCTCCCCCCCCCCCTCCAAAAAAAGTGACATACTAAGATCTGGCCACATGAGAGGTTTTTCTGTGCTACAAAAGCTAATGCTACAACACCATCATTCCATGAGCATCCTGGCTAATACTTTAAAACATCCAATCTAGACACTTTGAATCTATCTCTGCAGGAGAGAAAAAATACCTACATGGCATTAAAAACTGTCTTGGATGGCACAGGCTATGTAATATTCTAGTTTTATCAAGAAAAACAGAGTTGTGCTTACCTGTAACTGTTGTTCATTGAAGTCGTTTGTGCAGATACACATTGGGACTGTGCACATGCAGACCAGCCCTGTGGATAAGAGTTTTTAGCTTCCAAGTACCAGGAGGGTGCTCCTCCCCTTCAGAACAGATGCAATAATCCTTTCCCGCTCAAACTATCATGTGCTCCAGAGGCACATGCCCTCTCTCCCTCAGTTCCTGCTTGTCTGTCAGGAACTCTTAAAGAAGGTTTCCAAACTCCATCTGTCTGTCTTTGGAGGAACAGAGCCATAAAGTACTTGACTGCATTCAATTATACATGAGGATTTTTTTGAAATAAATATTGACAGTGGCTTGTGTGTGTAAAGTGCCCTCAAGTTGCAGCCGACTTATGGTGAACTCAGCAAGGGGCTTTCTAAAGCAAGTGAGAAGTGGAGGTGGTTTGCCTTTGCCTTCCTCTGCAGAGTCTTCCTTGGTGGTCTCCCTTCCTAGTACTGACCCTGCTTAGCTTCTGAGATCTGACAAGATCACACTATACCATGCTGCCTTTCCTCCAACAGTAGGTTGGGCCAACAATATACAGCAAGTTCATGACTGGTATACAAATTCAAAAAGTATGCAAAACACTGGAAGAAGAGGAGGAGGAGGAGGAGATTGGATTTATCCCCACCCTTCACTACCCAAGAGGGAGTCTCAGAGCGGCTTACAAACTCCTTTCCCTTCCCCTCCCCACAACAGACACCCTGTGAGGTAGGTGGGGCTGAGAGAGCTCTGACAGAAACTGCTCTTTTTTCAAGAACAGCTGTGCCAGATCTTATGACTGACCCAAGGTCACACCAGCAGTTGTATGTGGAGGAGTGGGGAATCAAACCCGGTTCTCCCAGATTAGAGTCCGCTCACTTAACCACTGCACCAAACTGGGCTCTTTAAAAGCTTAAAGTAGGAAAATAGCTCTGTTCTTCCATAAAGCCATTAATATCTCTAACAGTGCCATCCTAAATAGAAGTATGCCTTCCTAAATCCATCAGAGTCAGTGGGTTTAGAACAGTGTAACTCTGCTTAGGATGGCACTGCGTATCATCCAGCCCTTCACTTTTTGCAGTATAATAAAGTTTGAACATTAATGTATAATGGAAGATTAATCACAGGTTTGGATCTTAAATACATACAATACCTTCCTTGGGAGAGTATGTTCTGGCCAGATATCAGTGCTGCAACCACATCTCAGCAGATTGCTGCAATGCATTCTCTGTGTGGCTGCCTTTGAAGACTATTCAGAATGCAGCTGTGAGACACAGTAAGGTACTGGGAAAACATCTTGCCACTGCCAGTACTGAATGAACTTCACTGATTCCTAGTAAGTCTGGGGTCACAATTCATCTCCCCCTCATTCCCTTTCAGCCCCTGGAAAGATGATTCTTGGAATTTCTATACCAAGTACCATGTTTGATGAAAGACTGCAGACATGCATGATTTTGTGTCCACACAGGTCTGACAACTCCAGGAATAACCTTTCCATGAATCAAAGAGATTTCTGGGTGGGGAGGGGATGTGGGGAAACCCACACCCTCCAGTGCCTTCCATTCACAGCCAGTGTCACCGGGGGGGGGCCTTAGGGGAGCACCAGCCAACCAATGAGAGCTGATGATGGGCCCAGTCACAGTGGAAGCTTCTGAAAGTGAAGGAAGGAGTCTGGAGGAATTAGCTGAAGAGAGTGTTCACCTCCTTCCCAGCTCTCCTCCCTCCTCTCCCCCTCCAGTTTCCCCCTTGCAGTCTGCTGTCTGCACACAGCATTTGCTCCTGAGCACTTCAGAGAATTTGATGTATTTGCTGCGGTTGCACTAAAGTGAAGGACAGAAGGATAGGATTGCCTGTTGGGAACAATGGGAGAGGCTTGAAGGCCTATTAGATATAATGGGAGCCAGGATTGCCAATTGACTTGCACAGGCTTCATTGGAACACATTACAGCACAAAAAAGTTGCAATGTAAATGTAGAATGGATTTTGAATGAAGGTCTTTGGGCACAGATACACTCTCTACCTGATAACCTGCAGAGTGGAATGATGGCATGAGTGCTCTGGGCCTAGAATGACAGCCTCCAAAATGGAATGATGGTCCCTGGGCGTAGCAGAAGTGTTCTGGGACTTACATGACAAACCCCACTGTGGAATGACAGCCCCTGGCAGTAGCATAAGTGCTCTGGAATTGGAATGACAGCTACCAGAGTGGCATGAAAGCCCCCTGGGAATAGCATGAGCATTCTGGGACTGGAATGACAGGACTCAAGAGTGGAACAACAGCCCCTGGAAGTAGCAGAAGTGCTCTGGGACTGGAATGGCAGCCACCAGAGTGGAATGACAGACTTTATGAAATCAATGTAAGGTATTTTATAGCACTCTTAAGGTTTGTGATTACAGGCGCAGAGCACTGATTTCAATCACAGGGGCCGTCATTCCACCTCTGGACCTGTCAGTCTGGTCCCAGAACACTCATGCTACTCCCAGGGGCTGTCACTTCACTCTGGGACCTGGCATGTTCAATCTGTGCTGGTAAAGACCAGAAATTCAGATATTTGTGCTGATACCTGTCAGGGCTCTTTTTGTAGCAGAAACTCCTTTGCATATTAGGTGACACACCCCTAATGTAGCCAATCCTCCAAGAGTCTACAGAACTCTTCTTACAGGGGCTACTGTAAGCTCTTGGAGGATTGGCTACATTAGGGGTGTGTTGCCTAATATGCAAAGGGTTCCTGCTACAAAAAGAGCCCTGCAAGCTGAAACGGAGTGCTACTTGGTGAAGCTCCAAGATTTGTACACAAAAAGACACATTGTAATTTTTAGGGTTATCAAAATCTGAGATTACATTCTGGGGTAAGTTTAAATTGTAGGTCTATTACATTCTGAGGAAATTAATTTTTAAAATAAAATTCAAAATGTAGCTGTGACTTTTAGTCCTAATAAATAGGGCATTTCTCTATTGCTTCTGTTTAATTCTTTTTAATGAACTCACATGGCCTATGAGATCTAATTTTTATATTCTAAGTGTGAACAAAATGCCACGCTATCACATTCTTTTCCATGTCATAACAAGACTGTCCAGTAATTGCCAGCCTTTGCACTCGTTTACCTACAGTACAGGTCCCCAACATGGTGCCCACCAGCACCATTCCTGGCACCCATAAAGCATTTTAGAAAGTGGGTGGGCTCTTGACCAACACAGCTTCTGATTGGACACTGGAGATCTGACTTGCTGTGTAGATTAAAATAATATTTCAGTGTTCTCTGCTACCACAGTATTGACTTTATTCTCTCTCCCAGTGTATTCTTCCGTGCACTTGCATCTACATGTGTGGCTCCACTTCCTGTGGCATCATTTAGTGGTGGGCTCCACCTTCCGTGGCAGATATGTTGTAGTTGCACCCAAAGGTGCCCACAGGCTCAAAAAAGTTGGGGACCCTAAAGTATAGCATGTGCCATATGGGAATTGAAAAACAGGTTTTTAAAATTTCATCACTCAGTCTTAATCTAGGCTCACTGTGTACTCTTGACAGAGTCACTGTAGCGTTTTCTAATCCACTTCTGAGGGTTCTTTTGAACTATTTGTTTATTCATTTGTACCTTTTGTCTGTCTTCCCAAGAGGGACTCAAAGAGAGAAAGTCTCCTGCCTAGGGTTTACAAAAACCTGGCACCAGCCCTGTTTCCACTGGTTGCTAGTTGCATCCAAGTAAGGATCTTTTGGCTTGTGGTACCTTCATCTGTGGAATTTCCTCCCTACATCAGTTCATGAGAGACCTACTTTGTTGACATTTAGGCATTAGATAAAAATGATTTTTTCTTTGCAACTGACAGCAGGTAAAGGGATGAAGTTCTTTTTCCATTCATTTCATTTCTCCTATTTCGGATTTAGTGTTGCTGCTCCCCCCCCCCCCCGTACTTCTGTTTTCATTTCATATTGACTATATTCTGTAGCATTTATTTATTGGATGGATGTGAGCCACTGCAAGAATTGGCAGCACTGAAATGTTTTAAATGAATACAGTAGCAAAAACAGCAGCAAGAGCGGAGTCAACTTCAAGAGTGATTCATTGCAAAATATACTCTGTTATATAGAGTGGCATAAAAACCATCATTAAGAGAAAACAGAAGCAGCTGAAAAGACTTATATGAGAGGGATATCATGTCAGTCTTTCAAAGGAACAAAAAAAGAAAACTCTTCAAAGGCTTGGGTGAAGAAAGGGAGGGAAATACTTCAAGGTAACTTACAAGCAGCCATGTTGCAACTTGTTCCTTATTCCCTTTTATATCAATTTAGGACAGTAAAAATATAAATTAATGTTAACAAGGCTGATCTTGCCATCTGTTTCAAACCTTGGTTCCATTGCCAATTTACTCCTGAAGTGAGAACACACATCAGCTTAATTAAGAAGGTGATTATTATTATTATTAGTTTAAAGGATTTTGGAGGTACTAACAATATAGCTTGCAACATCTCCTTTTTATTGAAATTGCCACACTCAACAAAAATTTCTTACGAAAAGGAGCAAATTTCCTTAATAGTGCAGCATATGTTGTTTTTCCAGTTCTAATTACAGGGTTTGGGTTAGAGTTTTGTTATTGTTGTAGTTTTTCCATGAAGTTGCAGCCAACTTACAGCAACCTTGTAGGGTATTCAAAGCAAGAAACTTCAGAGGTAGTTTTTCCATTGCCTGCCTATGCATAGAAACCCTGATATTCCTTGGTGGTCTCCCATCCATGATCTGACAAGATAAAGCCAGCCTGGGCTATATAGTTCAGGGTCTAATTACAGATATCAGCCCATTAACTAGAAGGGAAAAAAATGAGGCTTTCTTTTTGCACGGAGGGACTCATCCTTGTTTAGTATTAAAGCACAGCTTTGGGAGATACAAAATTGTTCTGCTTATCCTGCTTATCCCACTGTTTTGTTAAATAGAGACACAGTTTTCTTCGATGCAGTGATGAACAATTCAACCTTGACTTGTTGAAGGCCCACTCATTCTTCTGGCATTAGACTAGAGGTGATCCATGGCAGATCAAGAACTGACTGCTCAAAGTTAGATAGGAGACAGTTACCTTAGATTGAGCAAACAACCCCCCCCCCCAAAAAAAAACCCCTTTCTACTGTCCCTTTGCAGAGGAGATTGAGTCCTGGCATAGTTCATAGCATCCAAGCAAAGTATTGATCAAATAACAAAAGAAGATTCTACTTTTAAAACTTCTGCCTGTTTAAGTGAAAACCTCTCTCAAGCTAGAATTAGGAATCTTGCCCTTCATGGGATATACTCCAAGCTCTCCCAATCAGGTCATTTGGCATGTAGTCCTGGTCTCAGGGTTTTTATGAGCGGCATTTGTCTTCTCCATTTGGCAGGTAGGCCAAATGGTGCTTTTTCCAGCTGTAACCCATGTCCTGTTTTTCCTGACTCCCTCTCTTGTGGAAATCAACAGCTGCCATGGTTTCAGCGCCCCCAATCGTAACAGCGTCCATGTGATTTTGTCTGCTATTTGTCTTGTATTATCCCAACCCCCATTGTTACAATCTTTCCAAAAAATCTGGTATAATCTTTTTTTTGGGAAGACTGCAAATGCTGATAAATAAAGTGAATAGTATGCTGTCAAGAGCAATGTAAATACAAGAATACATTCAAGCAAGTTGCCTTGAACACCAGATACACAGAGCTGAACTGGAAGTGAAACAGGCTAGTGTCACTTTCACTGGACCTATCCCATCCCAACAATCTATTATCACTACATGGCACTGAGAGAAATCCAGACGCATGACAAAAGGGATCTCCAGATCACAATAACAGATTTTGACAATAATTTGTTACACTCAAAGTTAATTAGCCAAGGGAGGAAATATTTAAAGAGCATTTGCTAAAATTCCCTATGCTGCTTGATAACTATGGCGCTGTGAGCACAAAACAGTCACCCTTGTTTCTGGAAACAAAGAAAACAATTATCTATGCCTTTGGCACATACATTCACTATGTAGAATCAACATGACCAGAAATATACATGCTGTTGAGAAACAATCATATGTGGCCTAAATCATCAAGGGAGGAAGATTGACAGCTGTCATCCCATTTTTCCTTTAAGGGTATCCCTGATAGGCTCTGCTACAAAAATGTACCACTGTCTTAATCAGAAAATGGATGTATCCTAAGAGTGAATTATTCTATAAAGTAGCTGTCATCCCAACAATGATGTTTTTGGTTATAAAGTCCACAGTTTCTCTGAAGTTTTTAAAGCAGGTATAGTCACAATCTTTGAACATTTCAAGTCATGAAATACATTTTCACTTTAGCTAGAGAGATCTCTTCTATCTTAAGATGATAAAAAATATCAACCAGAAAGTTGAAATCTTTTCTCCTATGGTAGATAACACCCTTTTTCAAAATTTGATTGCACATTTTGTTTAAGTTTTACTGATTAGAGATGGTGAGTTAAGTATCTTCATCTCTTGAAGACAAAAAAATTATAATAATAATGCCATTAAACAGTATGACTCACAGACACTGTTTCCATGGAGATACAAAGAGTAAACACAAACTCCATTTTCCAGAGGCAAGCCATAGTATGCAAATTAAACAACCCAAAAGGGGACATAGTGCCATTATTTGACTGCTTGTATAACAGCATTTTCCCATCTCCCTACAATAGTAGGGCAATTACTTTGGGGATCAAATAGCTCACTTACATGGCTTACCATTTCTATTTCTCATGGGGACAAGTGATCTATGCAGGGCAGAGGCATCCTGAAAATACACTAGAAAGCCTGCATTCCATTTCTCACATAACATTAATATTTCCTTATAAGCTGGTAATTCTCCAGTCCTGTTTTAAGCTTGTCTGACAAACCTTCAAAAGTGGCAATATCCATATTATATAACCAAGCTGAATTTTTGAAAACACTATTGCGCTGCCCAGCAGGGTATGTAGTAAAGCATAGCAAGCAGTTGGTATTGGTGCAGGAAAATAAGTCCTTTACCCTTTAAAATAATGCATGATGGGAATCATAGTCTATAAGCCCCTTAGGTCAGATGTTCTGAGAGAGCTTCCTTATCCCTCCTTATACTTATCTTCTGGTTTCGTAAGATTTCATGGCACTCCCATTGGCTGTAAAATGCCCTCCCTCAGCCATTGGCCCATCAGCTGCCACTCAAGAGTACTCGCGTGCCATTGGCGGGGTGCTGGGTCTGCTCCTTTCCCCACCCACTCCCCCTTCAGACAGATTTGCTAGCAGACCAGCTCTCTCTCCTGAGGAAGACAGTTCTCTTGACTCCTGTGAGGGACTGTCCCCTCAGTGGCTGTTGGTAGGCAGCCAAGCTTGGTTCTGTGAGTAAAAAAACAAAGGACTTTCAGCATAGCCCCTCCCCCGCCCATAACCCCCTCCCCAATGGCCACTTTCCTGTTAGAATAAATGGAAAAAGGCTCTTTCTCCTGCTTAGCTTCAGCATGGCTGGCTGGCTGGCTGGCTAACGAGGTGGGCCAGCAACCATCAAACCATTTTCTTCAACTCCCCACTGTGCAGCTGACTTTCCCCTAGGGTTGCCAATCTCCAGGTGGGACCTGGAGATCTCCCACTGTTACAATTGACCTCCAGATGACAGAGATCAGTTCCCCGACAGAAAATGGTTGCTTTGGAGGGTAGGCTCTATGGCATTATACCCTGCTAAGTCCTTCCACCACCACCCCAAATGCTGCCCTCCACAGGATCCACCTCCCCAAATCTCGAGGTATTTCCCTAATCACAATTGGCACCTGTACTTTCTCCTCTGTCAGTAAAAGGCCCTTTCCACACCTATGTTGGCCTTTGGGAGAAAACTCATTGGATCCAGTCCTGATCAGATTGCCAACTCCAGGTGGGCAATTCCTGGAGATTTGAGGGATGGAGCCTGGAGAGGGTGAGGTTTGAAGAGGGGTGGTACCTCAGACAGGTACGATGCCATAGACTCCACGCTCCAATCCAGCCATTCCCTGATGGGGAACCATTGTTGCCAATCTCCAGGTGAGGGCTGGGGATCACTCAAAATTACAACTGCTCTCTAGGAGGGAGGGGGGAGGAGATGGAAAACTAAAGGTAGGTTGATGGTTGGCTGGGAGGGAGATAGGGTTATCAACTCCAGGTTGGGAAATTCCTGGAGATTTGAGGGGTCAAACCTGGAGAGAGTGAGTGTTGAGGAGGAGTGGGACCTCAGACAGGTACAATGCCATAGACTCCACCCTCCAAACCAGCCACTCCCTCCTGGGGAACCACTGTTACCAATCTTGGGGGTGGGCTGGATATCACTCAAAATTACTACTGCTCTTCAGGTAGCAAAGATCAGTTCCTCTGGAGAAAATGATGGACTCTGTCCTTATACCCTGCTGAGATTGCCACAGCAAATTGTCACTGAGTGCCCAAAGCCAGGGCACTCTCCCAGAGCCTCTTTCTAGAGCCCGTTGTATTTATTTCCACAACGGGCCTTATTCCTAGTTGGTTATAGATGGGTTTCCCTTCCAGTAGCTAGCAAGCCCGCCAAACTCTTTTATTAGCCTCTTCCGTCTTTTTGTTTAGAAATCACTAGCAGAAAAATGAGACGCACAGGATCATCCCTGTTCACCAAAGTAATACAAATGGACTCTTATCACTAAAGATGGACTATGTAATTCATTTCAGCAGCTGGATCATAAGCTACTGATGCTCTGAATGCACGAGGAGCCAATAAAATGATTTGAGTCTAGTAGATTGGCGTAGATCACACACTTGCAACAGGGTTCAGCTTCCAGCAAGCCTCAGAGCAGGAACACTTATCTTGTAATTGTTTGATATAGACTAACAGAAATACTAAATAAAATTTCTCAAGGTTTTTTTTTTAAATTTGGAGAATAGTAACATTTAAAGAACTTTCTATAGAGCTTGCAGAGCCTTTGTCCCTTAACTTCTAAGGCCTCTTGAAGGACAGAAGATGTGTCAGAAGACTGGAGAAGGGTGAAAAATGGAAAATATGTGCATTTTGTAGGGGGGAAGGATGACCCAGGAAACTACAGACCAGTTAGTCTGACCTCTGTTCCAGGGAACATACTAGAGCAAATTTTAAAGGGGTCAATCTGCAGGCATCGGAAAGACAACTTGGTGATACAAGGAAATCAGCACAGATTCATCCCCAAAAGGTCTTCCCATGAAGATAGATCCAGGTAGTCAGCTGTGTTCGTCTGAAGCCGTAGAACAAATTTAGAGTCCAGTGGCACCTTTAAGACCCACAAAAGTTTATTCAGGATATGAGCTTTATTCACGGTCCTCCCAAATCAACCTCATTTCCTTTTTTAATCAAGTGATGGGCTTACTGGATTGTGGGAACACCATCTACATTGTTTTACCTGGATTTCAGCAAAGCTTTTGACAGGGTTCCCCATCATGTTCTGAGGGGTAAACTGGAGGACTGCAGACCTGATTCTAGCATAGTTAGGTGGATACGAATCTGGTTGAAGAACCACATCCAAAGAGTAGTTGTCAACAGCATTTCATCCGATTAGAAAGAGGTGTTTGGTGGGGTGCCACAAGGCTTGGTTCTAGGCCCAGTACTTTTAAATACTTTTATCAGATATCTGGATGAGGGGGTGGAGGGATTACTCATTAACTTTGCAGATGACACCAAACTGGGAGTAGTAGTAAACACCCCAGAAAATATAGAATTCAATAAGACCTGAACACACTGGAAAAGTGGGTAGATGTGAAAAAGATGCAATTCAACAAAGATAAATGCAGCATTTTGCATCTGGATAACAAAAACGAGAGGAACATATACTGGATGGGGGATTAATGGTTGGTTGAAAAATCATACCCAACAAGTGCTTGTAAATGGCTCTACGTCTATGTGGAGGGAAGACTCGAGTGGAATGCCACAGGGCTCAGTCCTGTGCCTGGTGTTGTTCAATGTTTTTATAAATGACTTGGAGGAAGACATTGAGGGGATGCTTATCAGATTTGTAGATTACACGAAGCTGCATGGGACTGCTAATTCTGAGGAAGCCACAGTCAGGATTCAAAATGATCGAGATAGGCTGGAACAATTGGCTGAGACAAATAAAATGAATTTCAATAGAGATAAGTGCAAAGTCCTACACTTAGGTACAAAAAAATCAAAGGCACAGATATAGAATGGGAGGGACTTGGCTTGACAGCAGGACATGTGAAAGGGATCTAGGTGTTCTGGTTGATCACAAGCTCAACATGAGCCTGCAGTGCGATGTGGCTGTGAAGAAAGCTAATGCAATCTTAGGATGCATTAACAGAAGCATTGTGTCCGTATCACAGGAGGCGGTGGTTCCACTCTATTCTGTTATGATCAGGCCTCACCTGGAGTACAGTGTCCAGTTTTGGCACCACATTTTAGGAAGGATGTTGACAAGCTCGAGCGTGTCCAGAAGAGGACAACTAGGATGGTGAGAGGGTTGGAATCCAAGTCTTATGAGGAAAGGCTGAAAGAGTTGGGTATGTTTAGCTAGGGAAAGAGAAGGCTTAGAGGGAACATGATTGCAGTCTTCAAATATATGAAGGGCTGTCATATAGAAGATGGAGCAGATCTATTCTCTCTTGGCTCCAGATTGCAACACTAGATCTAATGGGTGGAAATTACAAGGGAGTCGTTACCAGCTAAATATCAGGAGAAACGTCCTAACTGTAAGAGCCGTTGAGCAGTGGAACAGACTGCCTTGGGAGGTGGTGGATGCTCCTTCGCTGGACATTTTTAAGCAGAGGCTGGATGACCATCTTTCGGGTATGTTGTAGAGCTATCTTTTGGCTACGTTCCTGCAGAGTGCAGGGGGTTGGACTAGATGACCTGCAAGGTCCCTTCCAACTCTAACATTCTATGATTCTATACACTTATGGGTAGCAGAACAAAATGTTTGTGTGTGAACAAGATCTGTAAGCTAAGTAAGAGCAGTCACTGTGATGCAATGAATAACAAGGCTAATGCTATCTTGGGTTGTATCAACAGAGACTTAACATCCAAATTGCAAGAAGTCATAGTCCCGTTGTACACCGCATTGGTCAGGCCACACCTGGACTACTGTATGCTGTTCTGGAGGCCTCACTTCAAAAAGGACGTGAACAGAATGGAGCAGATGCAGAGGAGAGTGAGGAGGATGATCGGGGGGCCTGGAGACCAAGCCCTATGAGGAAAGGCTGAGAGACCTGAGAATGTTTAATCTGGAGAAGGTTGAGGAGGGACATGATTGCTCTCTTTAAGTATTTGAAGGGCTGTTCCTGTTGGCAGCAGAGAATAGGACTCCCAATAATGGGTTTAAATTAAGGGCGGGAAGATACTGGCTGGATCTTAGGAAAATCTGTTTTTACATTAAGAGTTGTTCACCAGTGGAATCAGATGCCTAGGGAGGTGGTGGGCTCCCCCCCACACTGGTGGTCTTCAAGCAGCTGCTAGATGAACAGTTGTCAGGGATCCTTTAGGCTGATCCTGCATTGAGCGGGGATTTGGACTAGATGGCCTGTATGGTGCCTTCCAATTCTATGGTTTTTAATCCCTACTATATCGCATGATATGTCAATTTGGACAAATAGCAACTGAAGTGTATGTGAGAATTAGAAGACCAGGAAGTCATTATTTCTAATATCAAGTGATGCCAAAAACCTTTCAAACCTCTGAAAATCCAGTATTTTCAAGGTAATGGATGTGTTAAAAACATTAATTGAATCTGAAGGGAACTTTCAGCCCTTGAAGCATTGGCTAAGAGTAGAGAGGACGATCTAAGAGCAAGAATTTGTAATCTGTTAATGGAATAGCATTGAGGTGCAAGTTCATTTTTACAAACACAGTCAAAAGGTTTGGGTATGGTTATTTCGGACAGCTGTAACTGGGTAATCAATAATTTTATTTATTTTTCACATTTATATCCCGCCCTCCCCATAGGCTCAGGGTGGCTAACAAGAGGCATATGCCATACAAACAATTAAAACCAAGATAAAATGAAATTCTTAACAGTTATCTTCAATTAAGAGGGTTTTTAAAAGTTCTGTACCAAAAGGGTTAGGTCTTGAGGTAGTTCCCTCCTGCCAAAGGAGCCATCCTCCTTTGGAAAAGGCTCTTACATTGGCAGAAGGCTTCTTTTGCTAGAAGTGCTGCAATCAGTGGAACAGATCGGACTTAAGCCATGGTATATTTACTCCAGATTAAAGCCAATTTATAGCGTGAACAACAATAGAAGTGTGGATTTTATGTACATACTTTGGATTTGTGATCAGATTAATCCTTTTTGAAAGTTGGTAATTGTATAAAGAGAAACACTGATAAGAATTCCTGAATAATTGTTGTGTTTTATCTTTTTCAAAAAATGAAAGCAGAGACACTGAAAACTGGACTGAACACCCCACACTGACACTATGAGGGGCACAAACAAAGAACAGACCTTGGACCAGTGCACCTTGAAACCCTACTGCTACTACTTCTTGCATCATTGTTCATTCAACCAATGTGATGAACAGGAAATGAAACTTTGCTATGAGCTTCAGATTTATATTTCAAGTGAAAGGAATGTTAACCTACAAACTTCAGTTTCTTTCAAAGAATTAATTTTCATTGGTTTTGTAGAGATACTTATACTTATTCAATGGAATAAAGCATACTGAGAAATAATATAAAGATGTCATGCGTGGAGCTTTGCCAAAACTGTAAGAAAACCTTTTGAGAGAAAGTGGGTATTTGCACTATGAGGGAATTGATCAATTACTTAACAGTTTTCTTATATGTTTCACTTCCAGCATGCTGCCGCCATTTTCTTTAAACATTCTATAAATTGTTTCAGCGTGGTAGATGGGAAAGGACCTTTTTTGCCATCTCTGGTAACAAAGGGAAATATAACTATTGGGTTAATGGCAAAAACAAGCCTAACAATAAGAGATACTTGTCAGACATGCAATACTACTGAAGAATTAATTTAGAATGACAGAGAGATGTGACATTCACCCCTAAGTATTCATTAGTATGGCAGATGCAAAGTAGAAAGGTTCCACATTCAAAGAAACATCATTTTGCACAATGGAATTAGCCTACAAAATGCACATATTTTCCATTTTTGTGTATGCCCCCACATGCTGTATATATTTAATACATTCTCTCACTCTAAACAGTGCTGAAACACTCATCTTAAACCGAAAGTGATAGGAAACACAAGAACACACTTCCTTGCATCTGTTTTATGCAGTATCTACAAGACAGCATTCACAGATTTCATTAACCCTTTTGGTCATTACATTTTATATAGTAATACTTCTAAACTGTTGACTACATTCTAATAAAAGAAAAAAAGATCAAGGCCATCTGAAAACAATTTCTACAGTTCCATAACAACGTCTAGTTTTTACCTGCCAGGGAGATCTGCCAGGATCCCCATGAGCATGCTTTGCACCTCTTGCTGTTTGTCACAGCACATTCTGCACAAGTGTTAAGAGACTACTACTTTTTTCCCCCTTACTACAAGAAGTTCCTTCTCACACTGGCATATCTCACACTGCATCTGCACAAGGTTTGTCTCTGCATGCATCTGATTACTCCAAGCAAAATGGGATTAAAAAAACAGCATAAAGGGTAGGTATTTTCTGCTTCAGTTTCTGATTATTTTTCTTTCAGCAGCACAAACCTTTGCCTAGAGCCATAGCGCAGTTTCCCTTAGTTCTAAAAGCACTTTGCTACAGAGTACTGAGCCCAGGAACCCCTTGGGCGGGCAGAAGTTGTTGCATTGTATTTTTGGATCCCAAAGTATCCAAGGCACTTACAGATAAATATATAAACATCCCTAAAATGCTGACTCCATTCCAATCTATGTAAAAAGGATCAAGGGTGTTTGAAAGCACCTGATACAGTTCCAAAGACAGATGTTGATCTCTACCTGGAAAAATGTGGATCTTCAAATAAAACTTGAAAATAGTTTAATACAATTAGTTTTAAATCCAAGCATGGATCATATCTATTCTAATTTTTTTTAAAAAAATTCGAAGGGATTAAGCGCTTGCATCTGACATTAGGCTTAAGTGATCACAGCCTAGGCCATGTTGCCATTTATCAAATGACAGTCCAAAGCAGAAGATTAAATACCAGCTCAGCTTATTTACACTTTTCTTTCACTTCGAAGTTTTAAGAATTACTAAAGCAGCCCAGACAGTTCCATTGTCAGGAATGTAATAAAGACAAGATGAACTATCTGAAATACTATGAAATGTTAGCTTTTGGAAAAAATACTAGTGTGTTACTGTAGTTTAATTCAATGTAAGTAAATGATTAGAGACATTTACCCATAGCACAGAGGAAAATGAGCTACAACAGACTCCAAATTATTTGTTACATCACATTCTGCTTTAAAACTACCAAACTAAAGAATGAAATAAAAACGATAACTGAAGTTGTATGCTTGAAACTCTCATACACACTCTGCCTTTCAAGTTAAAATTAGAATTGCCTTGTTTCATTTGTTTATAAAAAGAATATATTAAAACATACTTGTACATCTGGAAAAGCAAAAAGATAATCAAGGAAGATAAATACAGAGAGATTTGTTGGACAGATCAAGACAAATTGGGATAAATCAAAGGCCATCTCTATTACACAGGCAATACAGTTTTTATTGTGTTCGTTCCATCAATTGCAGCAAAAATTGTTATAAGCTAAATGAATAATCAAAAGAATTTAATTTTCAACAATTCTTCAAGAGTGATTATGTTCTAAATTTGTCCTGGAAGGGAGAGATGAAAAAAAGAAAAACAAATATACAGTGGTATGAAGTCTCTTTCTATGGCCAATTTTCAATGCCTCCCTAAAGCATTAAGGCTACTGAGGCATATTACTGCAGGTTATGTATCATCTCTTCTTTGGCAATGAGATGTGTAGTTTTGTTAACTAGAGCCATCAGTGAATTGAGCTTGTGAGACCAGTCATTGAGAAGGTTATTTGGGTCCTTGGGTTTCTGGAAGTTGATAATTCCTGCCAGCCTATCTACTTTTGCAAAGATGGTCTTATTCACCACTAAGTTGGATAAAAACTCCTCAGATTCCTGTAAAGCAAACAAATGGTACTAAATTAGGTACTTAAACTGAAATCCACACATCATGCTTGGAATGAAATTCTTTTGAATGATTTCAAAACAGAGGGTTAGATCCAGTGATTCACGAAGACTAATAAGTAGGTTGGGAAGCTGCAGCAAGGAGGCAGAAGGAGGCAAGATTGTTTCCTTCTTCCTATTCTGTCATTGAAGCTACACTGGGAAAAAGCAAAAAGGGCAATTTCTTCTCCCCATTCAGCGTCACAACCCATATTGTTAGTAGTCTATATTGGTCTTGCAACTCCAAGAATAAACTCTTCCACATTTGGAAAGGATAGTCTGGAATCCTTTCCAAAATGTGGAATCACAGGAAATGTCTGCAACACAGTATCTTCCACTAACGAATCATGGGATTCAACTGATCTACTTCGAAGATCAAAACAACACGCTTGATGAAAATCAAATCCCACTGAAATAAAGAACATGGTCCAGCAATCCACTTCAGTTTTGCTAATTTATGTATCTGGTTACTACATACACACAGTTCTTTATAATAGTGACTCTGGCACTGAAATTATATTGGTGCCCTCAAACAAAATCTGCCAAGTAATAGTACAAGTCAAGACAAGTATCTTGCATGATGCAAGGCTAGGAAATGTACTAATATGTCTGCAACACTTTGCTGAAGGAGGTAACATGTATGTCTGTTTAGATGTGTAAAAAAACTTGTTCCAATTACATAAGAAATTCAGAACCATCATATTTTATCCCCATATTTCTAGATGCCCCTGGAGACAAGGGAGAATCAAGAACATTAATTGTATGTACAAATGGAAAAAGCTTAGACACAGTGAAAGCAGGAAAGCTGGGATGGACACAGTGGATCGTAAGGAATAAAGCTCCATATGATGAAGAGATTCATGGAGTAGCTGCCACTAACAATCTCCTACTGACTTAACAAATTTGGGCTTCAATCCTAAGAACATTTACCTGGGAGCAAGTCCCATGGAAAAAAAATGAAGCTTACTTCCAAAAAATGAAGCTTACTTTAGGATTGCTCCCTTGGTTAAGTTTTGCAATGGCCAAGCCACCCCTTGTGATTGAACCCAGAGGATTCCACAGCATTATTCTGAACAGTTACTGTTCACTAATGTCACACGTTTTACATCAAATAATCAAAGTTACTGAGGAAACCTGAGCACCACTTACATCAACTGATAAATCCAGGAGCTGTGCCATTCTCTTCATAGTAATTCTGGTATAATATTTTGCCATTATTCTAATATTCTAAAAATAAAAATTAGAACATAAGATTACGGTCAAATAATCAAAATGTCCCCATAAAACAAAGTACTAAAAGAACCATAGCATGCTTAGACTTTATAATGGTATACAGCTTCAAAAAGAAATTCTGGGATTTCAGGAAATGTACAGAACATTCTCAGATTAATCACACTAACGTGACAGTTAGCAATTAGCTCACCAGAGAGATCTACAAGTAAGTGCTACGCACACATAAACACACATACAAAATGCAGCATGGATCCTCAGTGAGTTAAAAACTTATGCAAGTATTTAAAAAGTGAGTTGCAGTAGGCAATACAGCAAATTAAAATGTCCTTTAAACTTTGCTCAAATATGTTAGTTATATTTGGACTTCAGCAGAAGTGGTATAAGATTTGTTATTAATTCCTAAGTAATGATACAAAAGTTGTAATAAGTCCTATTTATATATAAAAAAATGTACATAGGATGACAATAGCTACCAGCAGCATTTCTCACATTCTAATTAATGCTCTTAAGCAGACTGTACTTACATGCTCCACAACTCTGTTTTTTAAATCTTTCCATCGTTTTTCACCTTCCTCTGTATAACCAAATACATCTGTTGCAGGGCTTTCTAGAGATCCTTCCCTTAATTCTGTTCCATATTCCTCAACTAAGGCAGTCCAGCGCATCAATTCCATAGTAGTAAATAATTTTAAAAGATCTCTGTTAAAAAACAAAACACCCCCATAAATGGCTCGTAGAAACATTATTCTCTTATACCGTAAGATGATGCATTTAAACTTTCTGCAGGCAACACTGACCGCACTGCCCCACTGTTAAGTTCAGATGGCTGGCCCCAAACAGCTGAACCAAATCGGCCAAAAGTTGGGAAAATGTCGGGGAAGGCACCTTCCCCAAACATCGGTTCCCAACCAGACCAAGTTCAGCCCAGATTTTGGTTCATTGAGCTAGTTCGTGCCCATCCCTACCATTAATCTTCTCAAAGACAGACACTTAAACACTAATTCATAGAAAAGAGTATGCCCACACAGACTCTTATTTGCAGGTTTGTATGTAATAAGCTGAAAGAGTTGCTACAGTTTTGTTGTGATATAGACAAAATGGTCATGCCCAAAACTATAAATGCCAGTTCTTACTTATATATACCATAGCTGTATACAAACTCAGGCATTATGTTAAATGTTGCGAATACTGACAGCTCAAGTATCTTCACCACATTATTCAATATATTTAAAATATACTCTTTTAGGCAAATTTTAATGTCCATAAAGAATTCAGATTTTGCACTTCAGGTAATATTTGTACAGGACCATTTTTCGGGACATTCTCACACCAACCACGTTATAACAGAATAGATGACGAGAAAAGTTACATACTTATACTTGGGGATGTCTTCTAGTTTTTTATCACTGCTTATTCTGTGTACCAGATCAGACTGTTCATTATCGTAAGGTGACAGGATAACATAAAGAACCACACTCTTCAGTGCCTGTTTGAAACAGAGAAAAAACTTGATTTTGCAGAAAACATTATCATTTACTATTAAGCATACTAGAGAGATTCACAAAAGCAGCAAATTGGGCTACCTACAGTAATGTTTTGATATATTTAGAAGACTCCCCAGGTATGCAGGAAAATGACTATGTAAATCAAAAAACACCTCCTCACTAGCATACACCCCCCACACAAAAAATACTTAAGGACAAGGAAGTACAGAATGCCAAGAGCAGCTGAATACCATGAAGGAGGAGGGAAGTGAAAAAACACAGAGCTCTTGAGAATTTATAGAATCTTACAGATAATATTTGGGTTCCAGGGGGACATTTCCAAATCATTTATTGGCTCCTGTGATTTCTCACAAGACATTAGCTTGTTCCTTTTAATAGCCGTTTTTCACACATCACATGAGAATCAGGTTCATTGGCACCCTTACTGTGCCAGTAATGCACACACGGACATGAGTGCTTTACAGAGAAAACTGCAAAATCAAAGGCCTAATTGAGAAATTCTATTCATTTTTTGCATTTTGCATTTTTGCATTTTGAGCACACTCTTCCTCCAAAGAGCACAGGTCAGCATAGAGTACTCTGTGATCCTCTATTTTATCATAACCCTGTGAAGTAGGTGACTGAGTGGTCCAAGTCACTCAGCAAAACAGTGGGGATTTGAACCTGGGTTTCTCCCATATTCTAGCCTGACACTGTAACCAGTACCCCCTGATCACCAGACTCGGGCCATCTCATACACAGGCTTATGTGTGGAAAACTTGTGACATGTATCAGATTGGATCCAGACTAAATTTTCTGCTAACACAAGAGGTTTCTACCAACTCCCCCGTCCTGCTGCAGACCCACAATCTGTCTCTCATAATATTCCTGAGGGCCTCTGTCCACCAGAAGCAGTATTTCAAGGAGAACAGTGGGCTGCAGTGGGAAAGGGGGAGGTAAGAACATTATGTTTCACTGACAGAATTGCTTTTCACGAGGAGAAAATTTAGGCTGGATCCAATGCACTGTTAGGCATAGTGGAGGCAGGAAAGGCTCTCTTGCCACCTCTTGCATGACACAAGTTGCAATGCTAGCTTTTGAATTAGTCCACAGACTTCTAGGTCACAATTTACCACTCAAACGACTTCAGTGAACCTCACGAACTAGATGCACTAAGCCAGGGGTCCCCAACCTTTTTGAGCATGCAGGCTCCTTTGGAATCTGACACAGTATGGTGAACTCAGCCACAAAATTACTGCCACAGGAGGTGAAGCCAGTCACAAAACGGCCGCTGCACCTTACCACAGTGTAGGCCCTTGAGCTGTGGTTGCAGTTGCTACCAAAGGAACATTTAAAAAAAATCTGCACAGCCAATCAAATCTTCAATAGCCAATCAGAAGTCTTGCTATGCAAAAGACTCATCTGCTCACCTTCTAAAAACACTTGGTAGGCACCAGGAAAGGTGTCAGCGAGCACTATGACACCCACTGGCACCATGTTGGAGACCCATGCCTGAGCTAAAGAGACAAAATTCAAATAGGAGGAGAACCAAGTTTTTGCTCAAAATCTGAATACAGTGTGATATGACAGTTCACAAGAATAGCCAATACTGGAAAATGAACTTGAGCCCTACATCAAAATCAAAAGGGAAGGAGCAATATGATATTAACATTACAAAAACTTCCTTTAACGGACTGTAGTGCCCTATCTTGAATGGCCCACGCTAGCCTGGCCTCATCAGATCTCAGAAGCTAAGCAATGCTGGCCCTGCTTAGTATTTGAATGGGAAACAACCAAGGAAGTCCAGGGTTGCAACACAAAGGCAGGCAATGGCAAACCACCTCTGAACATCTCTTGCCTTGAAAGCCCTACAGGGTCACCATAAGTCAGCTGTAACTTGACAGTACTTTCCACCACCAGTAACAGACTATAGTACAGGAGCGGGATCCCACAGGAAAGTGTGTGCAAGGAATCTGGTAGAACACAGCCTCTTCCTCCCTTTTCTGAGGCAAAGGAAAAAGGAAGCAGCAATTTTCACCCAGTTCCCCTTGTTAACGCAGTTCAGGTCCACCACAAGGATCCCTCAATCCTAAGAGAAGACTTTCTGGATCAGCAACTGGGGACAGATAGTGAAAGAATATGTTTACCTGTTGCCATTTGTTGCCTTCAGCCTGAATGCAAGGAGTATCATAAATAGCTCTGTAGTGCTTACAAATGGAAAGATAGGAACCTTCATGCTGATCCAGCTGAATCATTAAATTGTAGTATTTCAGTTTTGGTTTCTGAAATGTTGAGAAATGTCCTGTTAATATAGACACTCTGAACTTGTCAAGGCTGTTCTCACAAGCATTAACAGCTAAATCGATTTAAAACATAAAACTGCATAAATGAATGCAGTGCAAAACCTCTCAGACATACTTCTGTGTTTTCTTCCTGGAAAAATTTGGTGTTTATTTTCTTGCTAATAATTTGGGTTCTAATGTAGTCTTTCACAGCCAGACAAAGCCTCATCTGTTCCAAGATGAATTCCACACGCTCTTTCTTTTCCATTGATCCATATGTTTCCACCTAAAATGAAAAATGTATTCAATAGATTATATCTCCAGGTCATCCATTAACATTTTTTACAGGTAAATCATAAGATGTGTCCTAGTAAGATAGCTAAGAGTTTTGCATTACACAAAACCCCCTAAAGTATTGTGTAGTCCATGCCTCAGCTATGTAAACTTTTGATGCAACTTTGTGCATAGCTGTTCTCAGAAAAAAATCATTAAAAGGCTTAGTGATTTAAACCTTCCCCCAGTAACTGGATTTCAGGCAGCTGCAAGAGGGGGGAGACGAGAAAACTGCACCTGCAGAAATGCTACTCTGGATCCAAGCCAACTGGTTTATTTACTTTTCATCCAGACTTTTATAATGTGGGGAATACCAAACATCTGTTCATTCATGAGCCCAATAAATATTTCTAACTGCTAGTTTAAGATACTTCTGAAGCCTCAAGAAATCTGATGTTGACCTTTCAAAATTTAAAAGTGCTTTACTAGCCTTGTTGACAAACTTTATTCCTCTCAAGAAAAACAACTAGACAACTAGTGGCTAAAGTATAGACAACTATTGGCTAAAGAATAACAGCTTGACAGAATTATTTTCCAAGCTGTTTAACAAAAGTACACTAAGCAATAAAAGCTGTTAAGTAAATTAAAGAATCCAAGTTTTATCAGTTTCATAAACATAAGTCTGGCTCCTGAGTGAGCTCAAAGTTATAATGTATGCTCTGCACACTTCAAAGTTAAGTAAAAGCTATGTTATCCAGTACTTGTAGGGAACAGGGGTTGCCAATTATACAATTGTGCTTGATACTCAAGCTCCGCCCTGCCCTCTACCTAGTGGAATCCACAGTGACCAAGCTGCTCCATTGGGAACAGCATGAAGATAGCACCCAAGCCTGACTGGACCCATCTACCTGAGCCACCCTACACAGCAGGGAGACAAATGGTCCATCTAGCTGGGAGCCACCTAGCTGGGTGCTCCAGAGTTTAAGGAAGGCTGAGAGGAAAGGAGGCATCCAGGGATGACATTAGCTGGCAGTACCAGTTGCCAGAATTCCAGCATTGGCTGGAGGTATCCAGCTGGCCAGAGGAAGAAGTGAGAGCGGGATGCACGTATGTCTGAAGAGGTAGGGGCATGAATGGCTGAGGTGGAGGAACTTGCCCTCTGAGCTATGTCAGCTAACTAAGTGTTCTGGATAATCAAATGCCGGATAATAAAGCTTTTTGTTAGATATGTCCCACTCTGGATCTGGCAGCCCGGCTGCTGCCAGGGAGCATGAGGGTCAAGGGGAAAAGGGGCACCATGCTGAGGATAAGGGGAATGTGCCCTCAGAAGGGACCTCTTCTTCAGCTGGTGAACGGGTATCCTTTCGTACCAAGGAACCGTCCCTGGGAAGGGTGGGAGGGGGCTCTTGGTAGTTGGTGATTCGATCCTTAGGCAGGTAGACAGCTGGGTGGCGAACCCGCGTACTGACCGTATGGTGACTTGCCTGCCTGGTGCGAAGGTAGCGGACATTACGCGTGTTTTAGATAGGCTGGTAGATAGTGCTGGGGAGGAGCCAGTGGTCGTGGTGCACGTCGGCACCAACGATGTGGGGAAATGCAGTCGTGAGGTCCTGGAGGAGAAATTTAGGCTGCTGGGCAGGAAACTCAAGGCCAGGACCTCCAAGGTAGCCTTCTCGGAAGTGCTACCTGTTCCACGCGCAGGGCCGGAGAGACAGGCACAGATCAGGAGTCTCAATGCGTGGATGAGACGGTGGTGTAGGGGGAAGGGTTCAAGTTTGTTAGGCACTGGGATGCTTTTTGGGACAAGAGGGAGCTGTACAAAAGGGACGGTCTCCACTTGTCCCGAGAAGGAACCAGGCTGCTGGCGCTCAAAATCAAAAAGGTGGCAGAGCAGTTTTTAAACTGAATAATGGTGGAAAGCCGACAGGAGATGAAAAGTCTCTGGTTCAGGATGGCTCATCTCAAAGAGATGAAGGGGTAGTTATTACTTTTGTACAAGGAAATGGATTACAATTGTCCACTGAGACTGTGGCTAATGATAGGAACTCCCTGGCAAGGTCTCGAGGCAGCAAGAGGAAGGCTGTGGGCTTAACAAACATGGGAAACTATAAGTGTTTATACACAAATGCTAGAAGTCTCCGAGGTAAAATCGGGGAGTTGGAATGCTTGGTGTTGGGGGGGAAATAGACATTGTGGGTATTTCAGAAACTTGGTGGGATGAGGAAAATCAGTGGGATACGGTGATTCCTGGTTATAAATTATATCGGAGGGATAGGGGGAAAGGGTTGGAGGTGGGGTGGCTCTGTATGTCAGAGAGGGTGTACCGTCCAGTAAGATTGAGAGGGTAAGAGAATTGGATTCGCTTCTGGAAATGCTATGGGTTGAAATAGTGGGTCCAAAAGGAGGCTTAACAGTGGGAGTTTGTTATCGCCCACCAGATCAAAAGATAGAGGAGGATTATAAAATGATGAATGAATTAAAGATAGCGGCTAGACGAAATAACTGTGTTGTAATAGGCGACTTTAACTACCCACACATTGATTGGGTCAATATGAGTTCTAGTCGGGAAAAAGAGATTGCGTTCTTAGACACTCTCAATGACTGTGCTGTGGAACAGATGGTCACAGATCCTACTAGGGGAGAGGCGATCCTGGATTTGGTCCTAAGTAACACCCAAGAACTGGTGAGAGATGTAAAAGTGATTGCACCACTTGGGAACAGTGACCATAATGTCATTGAGTTTAACATTTGTACAGATAGGGAGTTGCCCAAAAAGACTGACGCAACCACTTTTAACTTTAAATGGGGTAACTTCTCTGGTATGAGGGGACATGTGAGGAAGAAATTGAAAGGAAGAGTGGAGAAGGTCAAAACCATTGGGGAAGCTTGGAGACTATTTAAAAAGACAATCCTAGAAGCTCAGAAAAAATATATACCGCAGGTTAGGAAAGGTACAAATAGGTATAGAAAAAAGCCTGCATGGTTAACAAATAAAGTAATGGAAGCTGTAAAAGGTAAGAAGGATTCCTTTAAGCGGTGGAAAGCTAGTCTTAGTGAGGTTGATAAAAGGGAACACAGACTATGGCAAATAAAATGCAAGTCTGTGATCAGGCAAGCAAAAAGGGAATATGAGGAGCATATCGCAAAAAACATAAAGACCAACAATAAAACTTTCTTCAAATACATTAGAAGTAGGAAGCCAGCCAGGGAGGCAGTGGGGTCCTTGGATTGACCAAGGGGTAAAAGGAGTAGTGAAGGATGATAGGGAAATGGCTGAGAAGCTGAATGCATTTTTTGCCTCTGTCTTCACTGTGGAAGAGGAGAAGTGTTTGCCCACTCCAGAAGCACCGATTTCGGGAGGGGGTTTGAAAGACCTGAATCAGATTGCGGTGACAAGAGAGGAAGTCCTCCGAATGATGGACAATTTAAAAACTAATAAATCACCAGGCCCGGATGGCATTCATCCGAGAGTTCTGAAAGAACTCAAATGTGAACTTGTGGATCTCCTGACAAAAATATGTAATCTTTCTTTAAAATCTGCCTCCATTCCTGAGGACTGAAAGGTAGCTAATGTCACTCCAATCTTTAAAAAGGGCTCCAGGGGAGATCCAGGAAATTACAGGCCAGTCAGTCTGACATCGATACCGGGTAAATTGGTGGAAACTGTTATTAAGGAAAGAATTAGTAGGCACATTGATGAACAAAAACTATTGAGGCAGACTCAGCATGGGTTCTGTAAAGGAAGATCTTGTCTCACTAACCTGTTAGTGTTTTTTGAGGGAGTGAACAAACATGTGGACAAGGGGGACCCAATAGATATTATTTACCTTGACTTCCGGAAAGCTTTTGATACAGTTCCTCATCAAAGGCTCCTAAGTAAGCTCAATAGTCATGGGATAAAAGGACAAGTCCTCTTGTGGATCAAAAACTGGCTTATAAATAGGAAACAGAGAGTGAGTATAAATGGGAAACTTTCTCAGTGGAGGGTGGTAAGCAGTGGGGTACCACAGGGATCAGTACTTGGTCCAATGCTTTTTAACTTGTTTATTAACGATTTGGAATTGGGAGTAAGCAGTGATGTGGCTAAATTTGCAGATGACACGAAGTTGTTCAGGGTGGTGAAAACCAGGGAGGATTGTGAGGCACTCCAAAGGGATCTGTTGAGGATGGGTGAGTGGGCGTCAACGTGGCAAATGGGGTTCAATGTGGCCAAGTGCAAAGTGATGCACATTGGAGCCAAAAATCCTAAATATAAATACACATTGATGGGGTCTGATCTGGCAGAGACTGACCAAGAGAGAGATCTTGGAGTCGTAGTGGATAACTCGCTGAAAATGTCTACACAATGTGTAGCTGCAATAAAGAAGGCCAACGCTATGCTGGGGATTATTAGGAAGGGAATTGATAACAAATCAGCCAGTATCATCATGCCCTTGTATAAATCATTGGTGCGACCTCATTTGGAATACTGTGTACAGTTCTGGTCACCACATCTCAAAAAGGATATTATAGCATTGGAAAAAGTGCAGAGAAGGGCAACTAGAATGATAAAAGGGTTGGAACACCTTCCCTATGAAGAAAGGTTAAAATGCTTGGGGCTCTTTAGCTTGGAGAAACGACGGCTGAGGGGTGACATGATCGAGGTTTATAAGATTATGAATGGGATTGAGCAGGTTGAGAAAGAAGTACTTTTCTCCCTTTCTCACAATACAAGAACTCGTGGGCACTCTATGAAATTGCTGAGCAGTCGGGTTAGAACAGATAAAAGGAAATACTTCTTCACCCAAAGAGTGATTAACATATGGAATTCACTGCCACAGGAGGTCGTGGCAGCTGCAAGCATGGACAGTTTCAAGAGGAAATTAGATAAACATATGGAGCAGAAGTCCACCAGTGGCTATTAGCCACAGGGTATGGATGGGAACTCTCAGTCTGGGGCAGGTGATGCACTCTATTCTTGGTGCTGGAGGGGGCAGCAGTGGGAGGGCTTCTGGTGCCCTGGCCCCACTGCTGGACCTCCGGATGGCACCTGGTATATTTTGGCCGCTGTGTGACAGAGTGTTGGACTAGATGGGCCATTGGCCTGATTCAACATTGGCTTCTCTTATGTTCTTATGTTCTTGTTCTTATGTTCTCTTATCATATACTGCAAGATCCAGTGCTAGAACAAGGATTTGTATCTGCAGATCTCCCTCATCTCTTTAAATGTGTATTATACAAACCAGCTAGAGATGCTTCATTAGTCCTAGATCTTGCCAGAACTCAGTTTTGACATCTGCTCACAAGTCTGTTTTCAGGTGTCAATGAGAACAGCACTACAAAACTATCACAACACACATTGTAGCTGAAATATCCTGTCGTTACTAATAATTGAATTTTGGTTCCACAACGTTCTATGCGGGCCACGCTGCTACTCAACATCTGACAGCAAATCAGAGAGAGAATTCCACGTCCCGCCTGTACTACCACTGCCACGGGCTGTTTCTGGCTCTCTCCCCTCGCCCTCAGAGCCATTCAGGGAAGCAGGAGAAGCCCGTTGGTGGCGCTGCACCATCCGCCATGGGCCCGTTCCTGGTGCTCCCCCCCGCATTCACAGGCCTTCGGGGGGAGGAGAAGCCCAGCAGTGGTGTTGCGGTGGTGGCCGCAGGCACGTTCCGGCACTCCCCCCCTGCCCTCAAAGGCCTTCAGGGGGAGGAGAAGCCCAGCGGCGGTCCTGTGCTGGCCGCCACGGGTCCCTTCCCAGCACTCCCCCCACCTTCAGAGGCCTTTGGGGGGAGAAGCCCAGCGGTGGTGTTGCGCCAGCTACCGCAGGCCCATTCCCACTGCCCCCCACCTCCAGAGGCCTTTGGGGGGAAGGAGAGGCCCAGCAGCGGTGCTGTGCCGGATGCCGCGGGACCGTTCCCGGGGCCCCCCCACCTTCAGAGGCATTCGGGGGGAGGAGAGGCCCAGCGGTGGCACTGTGCTGGCCGTCGTGGGACCGTTCCCAGCGCTCCCCCCCGCCTTCAGAGGCATTCGGGGGGGGAGAGGCCCAGTGGCGGCACTGAGCCAACTGCCGAGGGCCCGTTTCTGCCGGTCCCATCCCAACCTCGCCTTCAGAGGCACTGGGGGGGGCTGGTGAAGGCTGGCGCCCCATTTTCCCCGCACCCCCTGAAGTGGCATGGCGACAGCACTGAGCCCGCCGCCATGGCCCGTTTCTGCCACTCCCCCCCACTACACTCTTCCTTTCTCTCTCTGTCTCTCTCCCCCATCCTTCTAACTCTCACTCTCTTCCCTCTACCTACCCTCCTTCCATTCTCTCTCTCTCCTCCTCTCTTCCTGTCTTCCTCCATCTCTCTCCCTCTCTTTCTTTCGCTCTTCCCCCTCTTCCTTCCTTCCTTTCTCTCTCTCTTTTCCCCCTTTTTATACCTTCCTTCCTCCGTCCCTCCCTTCCATCCATCCATCCATCCTCCCACCCTACCAACCGTTCTAGGGCCCATTGTCTTCTTCTACAATGGGCTTTGCTCCCTAGTGTTGATATATTACAAAAGAAATCTGAAATGTATAGTTTTTTGCCAAAAGGACAAAATGATAAAAAAATTACTTAAAAACTGATTAAAGAGTCAGTACTTGTAAAAATGTTATTCACTTCATGTTAAACATTCCCGAACCACTACCTGAAGTTCTTGCAAAATTGAGGCAGCTTCTTTTACTTCACCATTCTGTTCTTTTATTGTTGCAAGAGTCTTTGTCAGCCGAGCCCTCTCAATTTCAACATAGATCTAAAAAAATAAATAAGTTTCCTGTATGTAAAGTGCTTAAGAAAACTCTGTGAGCTATATTAGAATCTTGGACCATGATCACTCCATGCAAGGCCACAGCACCTGTGCAGAGATGTCTCCACAGGGATATAGAGCATCTTATAAATTCTTAGATCTGTGGATGGTCAAAAGAATCTGAAAGGCTAACTGCATATTAGGGTGACTGCTTGCTGACCTAGAAGCATTTTTAGAACACGAAAAGGGGAAATTAATGAGAAGGCTGCCATTCAAGCCCTCACTACATAAGAAATTTACAACACAAAACTAAGCAGAGTTACACCCATCTAAACTCAGTGACTTCCAACAGGCTTAGAAGAGTATAACTTTGCTTAGGATTGAACTGTTTTTTGTTCAGCATTAGCCTTCTACTCAAACACTTCAAGCCACCAACAAGTACATGTGAATAAAATTTTTTAACTAGCATTCTGTTTATCTAGGTAACACCTCGCAATCCCAAAGGACCACCCCATCTGCTGGTCTCCAAATTAAGGGCAAAATATGAATGGACTGCGTTCATACAAGCCTTCTATTAGTTACACCTCAGGAACCTTAAGAAAAATACATAAGCAAACCAAGAGCCCAAGATTATACTGGCATGCTTTTCTTCATCTTTATCTTAAATCTCCAATTAACTCTACCATAAAACAAACTGGTGACTTGAATGAGGCTCTGCAGTCTCAAAATAACTGTGTTCTAGGGAGGAGTTCTAGGAATAACACAGCTCTTGAACAGGAACAACTTTTACCTTTCCTTCTGTAACCATGCGCAGTGTGTCAATTAATCGCAATTTGATTGGTAGATCTGTGATCTCTTCAACATAAGTGAAGCACTGCTGGACCATTTTAGCAACAGCCTAAAATGAACAACAAAAAACCCTTATAATGTCACATCAACACAGCCCTGCATAAATAGCGTTTTTATTTATTCAAGCATTAAAATACATAAAAAAGTATCTGTCCAGAGAATCTTTGTAAAGAAATAAAAATGGAAAAACATTTATTTGAAGCCAAAGCTGACCAGTAACATCTGTTTCGTTTACAGATGGAGAGTGAAGAATACATAGAACACAAAATGGCAGAGATATTCCAGTTCCTCTCATTTTTAGCAGCTCTCTTCAAGGATGCATACTACAAAGTTTCACTGGCAATATAAAATGAAGCACAAAAGGAAAAAACTTGTTTGTCTGCTACAGGATCTCCTTTAGAAGAACTGTTATTTCATGATTAAGGGATAACTTATTTAGAGTTTCTATAACTGTAAGTCAGGCTTATTACAGCACTTGAAATAAATTAAAAACCTCTCATAGCTTAATGTATTGTACAGCATGTGGTATTAGTAAGAACAGCTACGAACACCATGAGGTTTCTATATACCTGATAGTAGGAAGTCTTTCGCAGATTATACCAATCTTTTGGCACTATAGGGTGCTGTAGGGAATTTTAACACCCTTCAGGCAAGCAGTGTTCCCTCTAAGCTGAGTTAGTGTGACCTAGCTCACATTTTTTTAGCCTCCAGCTCACAGATTTTTGCCTTCGCTCAGAAAGGATGGCTCCAGAGCAAACGGATTTATGCAGCAGCCAAATCACTGGCTCACAACTTTAATGCCAGTAGCTCACAAAGTAGAATATTTGTTCACAAGACTCCACAGCTTAGAGGGAGCATTGCAGGCAAGATGGCTTTTTTGTTATTTTTTTAGAATACAGTAAAAATTTAAATTTTACAGCATTTCTATTGGTATCAGATTTCTGCAGCACTCAAACCACAGTATTTAGTTGATGGAAGCACATAGTTCTTCCACCAGTTAGTATTATCAGTTCCAAACAGACTACTTAAATAATTAAACTGAGCATGAGAAAAAGCTAATCTTGTTTTTGGGGCTGTAAGAGTCCCCAAATAGTTTACTGGTACAAATTGCTTATACTCAATATAATAGTATGTCCTAGCAATGCTAAAATGCTGTTGCAGCTCTATATCCTGAATTCTTTGGCTGATCACAGATCAGGCTTTTATATAACCTAAATTAATTAGATTCCTAGGAGAAAGACCCATTTTCTGTAGCTTCACATTTAAGAGTTTTTTCCACCTCAATCAATAATTATCAATCAATACCTAAACAAAGAGAGCCACATTTGAGCTTCAATAATAATTAGGTCAGCTTCAAAACATAAAACAGAATTTGGTACACAGTATGGTACAACCAGTATAGTTCTTAAAAATATTTAGTTTGTATTATTTCCAAAGATTTAATATTTTTGTATAAACAAAACTGTGACCCAAATAAAATTTGGTTAACTTCACTACAAACACTTTAATTGCAGAAGGAATAAATTGTCCTCCCTTCGTTATCTCCACAATGCTGCTTAACTCCTTTGGGCCTTTGCCTTGATCCACTTTAACTGGGCATGCCAAGTACCAGAAGCATGAAAAACTACAGCTAAATATTTATAAAACTTAACCTGATCAATGCTGCATCCTTTAATTGACCATCTATATCTTTTTTGTCATCTGGGAAAAAATAAGAACTTTAGACTTACTAAAATTACTTGTTAAGCCTTCTTTATCACAAAAATCTGCTAACATTTTCAATAATCGTTTTAAACCTATAGGAGTTAAACATCATCTGCATATAAAAGAGTTGTAAGACAGCATGACGCCAACATGGGAGGATGCTACATAGGATTTTCTAAGGTCTCAACTAATGTGTTAATATAGAAATTAAACAATGTGGGAGCTAAAATACATCCCTGCTTAACACCTATAAATGTACGTATAGAGTCAGTCAAATGCCCCACCTCAGTTACAAATGACCTTCAGCCTAGTGTCTGAGTAAAGCCGTTTGTCAACAGCAAATGTTTGTCAACAGAAACAGTTTGTCAACATATGTATTCTGTAATTTGCCCACAATCTATCTCTAGACAGAAGGTCAAAAGCTGATTTAAAATCAAGGAAAGCCATGAATAGAGCTCCTCTTCTTGCGTGGCCATACCCATCTACAAAGTGCCATAGAATTAAGCCCTGATCAACTGTTGAACATCCAGTTCTAAAACCTGACTGTTTGTCTGCAAGAATATTTTCCTCCTCAAACCAATCCAACAGCTTCTCTAACAGATGTTTCACATACAATTTACTAATAACATGCAGGAGGCTTCTTAACAGTAATTCGTTAAAAATTCAGCCATTCTTAAAAATTGGAATAATTATAGCTAAACCCCAGCCAGTCAGGATCTGGGCTGTATGATCACCCACCAATCCAGATTATCCTAGAACAATTCAGATATTACCAGCTCCAGGAGCTTATCCTTCAGTTAAAGATTTCTAATTTCAAGGACAGAAACCAAGGGTCATGCAGGTAAGTCAATCCGCTCAGGTATAAAAGCCCGAACAGCATCTGTTGTGTAAAAACTCTGAAAATACATCTCCCAATCACTTGCTGAAATACGTGCCTCAGGGTTAACAGAGTCTGTACATAAACTTCCTGTCACTATCTTCCAAAAGGAGGTTGAATAATTTTGTTTACGTAAGCAGAAAACGGAGAAGCTCTATTCTCTCTGTTAAAACAAGACAAGGAGCTGATTGTGGTACAGACCATGAGTTGTCAATATAAAAAATTAGAATAAAGCTGAAGAAAAAGTACAAAACAGTTACAGTACCAAAACACAATTTAAACAACATTCTTGAAGAGTTTAAAGACCATGTAAAGAACAGCTTTGCATTACTAAGTTCAAACTACTCCTGTAGCCAAAGTAAAATTACTCCTGTAGCCAAAAGAAAAGAAAAGCCTTAATGGATAACTGATGAAAATCTTTAAATTGCTATAAATAGGTGAGAAGCAAAAGTAAAAGTTGACAGGAATGGAATCAAAAGCCTAAATGCAGCATTCAAGCAACTGGCACATACAGACAAGGAAAACTATTATAGTAACCAGTGTAAAGAAATAGAGAACAACAGGAAAAGAAAGGACAAAAGATCTGTTCCACAACATCCAAGAGAACAAAGGGACATTTAAAACTTGATTAGATATGCTGAAAGATCAACATGGAAGCATATTAACTGAACAGGATAAAAGAAACAAAAGATGGGAACAATATACTGAAGCACTATACAGAAGAGATGAAAGGATGACAGATTCCTCCCAAGAAGAATCTTTTGAAGAAGAACCTACAGTTTTAGAAAGTGAAGTAAAAGCTCCACTAAGAGCAATTGGGAGAAACTAATCACCAGAGTAGATGGGATATCAATAGAGCTATGTCAAGCCACAGAAATGGAGCCCATCAAAATCTTAATAAGAATATGCTAACAAATATGGAAAACAAAACAGTGGCTCACAGGATGGGAACATTCAATGTACATTGGACAGGTCAAAGACGGCAGCAACTATTGGACCATCATACTAATTTCTCACGCAAGTAAATGAATGCTCAAAATCTTACAAAGACTGTTACCGTAGATGGAATGAGAAATACCATATGCTCAGGCTGGATTCAGAAAAGTAAGAGACACTAGAGATCATATTGCAAATTTACATTGCTTACTGGTACATAGTAGAGAATTTCAGAAGAAGATCAGCTTGTGTTTCAAAGATTACAGCAAGGATTTTGACAGTGTGGATCATGAAAAGCTATGGTCAGTTTTAAAAGAAATGGTATGCCACAACATTTGATTGTTTAGACGCACAACTATACTCTGGACAAGAGGTTATTGTTAGGACAGAATATGAAGAAACAGCATAGTTTCCAACTGGCAAAGGTGTAAAGACAAGGATGTATTTTTATCTCCCTCTCTCTTCAATCTATATGCAGAATATAACATAAGGAAAACTGGATGAAATTAAGATGACGGTGGAGTGAAAATTGATGGAAGGAAAATTAGAAATATGCAGATGACACCACATTACTGACAGAAAATAGTGAAGACTTGAAACAACTACTGATAAAAAGTTTAATCTGAAAGTGCCAAAGCAGGATTACAGCTGAACACCAAGAAGACAAAAGTAATGACTATTGAAGAACTGCACAAATTTAAGGTTGAAATTTATATTGTTCAAGATCTTCTACTCCTTGGTTCCATCATCAACCAAAAGGCAGACTGCACCCAAGAAATCAGAAGGAGACTGACACTAGGAAGGGCAGCCATGAAGGAGCTAGAAAACATCCTTAAGTGTAAGGATGTATTGCTGGCAACCAGGATCAAGATATTTCATACCATAGTATTCTCCATTACTATGTATGGGTGTGAAAGCTGGACAGTGAAGAAAGCAAACAGGAAGAAATTAGATCCCTTGTATTGGAGGACAGTTTTACGAATCCTGTGAACTGCCCAAAAGACAAATAAGTGGGTTCTAGATCAAATCAAACCTGAACTCTCCCTAGAAGCTAAAATGACTAAACTGAGGCTATTGTATTTTGGTCACATTATAAGAAAACAAGACTCCCTGGAAAAGACAACAATGCTAGGAAAAGCTGAAGGTAGCAGGAAAAGAGGAAGACCCAACATGAGACGGAGTGATTCAATTAAGTAAGCCACAGCACTCGCTTTGCAAGACCTGAGAATGGCTTATTTCCAGAGTCTTGCCAATTAAACAGAAAAGTAGATAACTTGGAAGTATGAAATTCAATAGTATGTCCAATGCATACCTAAACCATTAGATTGTTTTATCAGTATTACACTGAAGCCTAGCTACCTAGGAAAACAAAAGTGGCATTAGGATTGGTCTTTCAAACAAGTAACATGGCTATGAAGGGGAAAATCCTGACTTCTTTCTCCAGCAACTGATATAACTAAAGAATTAAAATATTTCTTTAGCATTACAGAAGAGGCCACCTCTCTGCTCCTAAGACAAAGTCATTTAGTAGTATTTGTATCAGCAAACAGCATAGCAAAGGGACTGGGGTGGAAACTAGTCAGAGGGTCAAAAATACTGATTTTACTGACCAAAATTCCAAAAAAACTGACCAATTACTGACCAAAAACTGACAAATTACTTAACAATTTAATGCCAGCCTATTGATAAACTAGCATTTTAAAACTAATACTAGGATGTCATTAAAAATTATTATTATCTGGCCTCCACCATCCCCATAGAGAGCCATCACACATCTTTTTATTGAATTTTTTTAATGAAGATAGGACAATGCTTTCATTATTGTACAAAATTCAAGGCAAAAGAGATTCCCTTTTAAAAATAATCAAATACTGCAGATAATAAAGCAGCAAAACATATTAAAAACCACCCACAGAGTAATCATTATGACAACAAAACATAATTACTGTAAGGTAAGACATGCCTTTGCTTTTACTATATCTTTGGTTTTTTGATGAAAAAAGAAGTTATTAACGAACTCGTTTGCATCCGCAAACATTTTTTCTTGTCCTCTTCTTCCACTGCTTTCTCCACTCCTCCTAAGCATGAGCTGTGCCATGTTGAATCCCACAATATTCTTTTTCTCAGCAACATCCTTTACACATTTGGTTGCGTCACTTAGCAACGTTCAAGCAGTCATCCTCTTCTCGTTCCGTTGTCTCAGCTTTTTCAGTTTTGCTTCCTTCTCTTGTATACGATCCTTTTCACTGTCTGTCTTCTTAAACCTTTCTAACTCCTCTGCCTTTTCCCCTTTCTTTCTTTTCTTTTACTTTTTGCTCCTTCTCTTTAATGACACACTGTTAATCACAATATTTCTTGTAATGAACATGAGCTGTTCTTGCGATCTCTAAAAGCTCCTGTGTGATATTAACATGGTATACCTTGTTTTTATATACATGATATAAAGTTTCTTTGACCATTAGGTGGGCATTCAAAGTTCTCTCTGACATCCTGGCCCTTTCATTGGCCAAAAATGAGCCCAGATTTTGAAAAACCTTCTTTCTATGTCTGCACTACCATGCAATAACGATAATGCTGCTTTCACCACCTTGGAAACCAGTGGGTATTTTGGATCTCCAGATGGGTGTGTCTTTTCAAAGAACTGATTCTAGTATGTATCTATGCAGCAAGTTTCACTGGCAGTTTCACCTTCAAGTCTAAGAAGTTTCCATTCATCCACAATCATGACCAGTGGAATATCCATCAGGAGTGCTGCTGCTACTTTCATGATATCCTTGTGGGTTCCTTCCTTGACTCTCTGTGCTGGAGCTAAACATTGAAGATATCCAAGGATGGGCTTGTCCAAAGATGACTAGAGTAAAAGGTGTTTGCAGGCTGCTATGATTTTTTTTTTTGCTCCCGTTAAAAAGAGTAGCTGTTCCTTTTCAGAAAGTTTTTTCCATTCATCACAGATTCTACTTTTACTGATAACTTCTCTCACAGGTATGCAGTGCTTATCACTGAAGGCTTCAAGAGACAATGGTGCTGAACTCTTACAAACCCGATTCATTATAGTTCTTGTGAGTGTTTTTACTTCACCATGCATCACATGCACCAAAGGCTCTTCTTTCTAGAACACTCCAGTGAACTTTGTAAATAAGCAGGCACTCATGCAACAAAACATCACCTCTGCTTTCACTGTCTCATGTTTTAAGAGGTTAATTACGATTCTATACTTTGTGGAAGATTTCACCAAATCACTTTTACTTAGGAACAAAATCCTTAAAGTACTTCATAACTGAACTGAAAACAATCTGTCTTTTCACTAGGAAGTCATCATGTTTCCCTCAAAATGCAGCAACAAAAAATATACACCTACATTCACAAAAATCAAAGAAATACTGACTTTACTGACAATTTTTTTAAAAAAACTGACTTTTACTGATTTAACTGACCATTTTCCACCCCTGGGACTATAGCAATGTCAGATCCATTTTTCCAGTCACCTCTTATGCAGGGCTCAAGGAGCAGGTAGATACATGGGGGGGGATACGATGCCATATGGTCTAGATGCTAAAATATTCTACTGTAAGCAGCTTATGCATAAAAAGTCTTCCGTAAGCAGCTCATGCATAAAAAATCTTCCGTCAGCAACTAGATCAAAATCTAAGGCGCAAGATAGCCATACCAAAAATATGTAGAATGGTAATATCCATGTATTTCACTCTGTTCCAGAGATCTTACAATTAAAATAAAATAACTGTGCCAATAGAATATTAAAAATGACACTAGGGGCGTGCAAGGAAAAAAAATCAGGTATATCGGACCCCCCAAATATCAATAAATAAAGAATTTCCTAAGTACCAATACTGGTAGAGTATTCAGACTCAGGAAATATTTGGTATTTCCGAATGTATTCAGGTCTATTATATGCATGGGGAGGGAAGGGAGAGCAAGAAGGCATCTTTAAGTGCCTTCTCTTCCCTCCCCCAGCTGCCCAGACACTCAGTTTCACTCCAGGCAGGTTGGCTGTTAGGTTTAGGCCATTTAAACCTAACAATTAGCAGAGGGGAGCAAAACTGACTGGCGGAAGTGGCCAGTTGGCTGGGGAAAGAAGGAAGGAGAGAAGGCATGTTTAAATGCCTTCCCTTTCCTTCCCCAACCTCTCTGCTGCAGCAGAGGGGAGCTAGAGAAGGACAGAAACAGTGAGAAAGCATTTAAACATGCCTTCCTTTTCATTCTGCTGCCACCTGCTGTCAAGCTGAAATGCCTTCTAGCCACTGAACTGGTCAGTTACACTCCCCTTCACTTGGAAGCCATGACTAAGCATTTTACTAAGATTGTATCATCCAGCACCAAACTATAAAGGTGCTCAGTAACACTGCTATTTGCTTGAAGACACTCTAACTCTGACTTAGATAGCCATACAGGTGCTTTTTGGACCTAAATTGGAAGATAATTTGTATATTATTGATTTTTTATCTCTGCTATTATATTGACTTTTATTTACTGCATTAGCTTTTTAAATATATTTTATCTTTTAGATGTTCTAATTCAGCAATTGTGCGTTTGGCACCAGACACATGACTTTAATCTTTTGAGGCCTCACAAACATCTTTGTCTTGTGGCTTTAGATCTTGCTGCTTAAGTAATATAGCCATTTTTACTAAACTGTATGTTAAAAAAAATGATTTTTCATATTCAATATTCTTTTTACCTTTTTTCTACAGCCTTCTTTTTCTTGGTCCAATATTCACTTATTGGTTATCTTATTGTAATATGTATTAAAGTTACACGTACCTCAATATTGTTTGACCTCTGAACAAGGCCCCAATAGGGCAGAAACATGTCAAATCATGTGTACTGGCCCTTGTGTTTAGGCCAACTTTACTTTTTTACAAGGCTTTCATTGGACCCTTATATGTTTCTAACTGTCTTCCTAATAAATACATGTATTTTTGTATATTATAAGTTTCAACTAGGTTTTTAATATTGGCCCTTTATTAGACTTCTTTCTTACCCTTGTGGTTCTTGATTCCAGTTTTTGGGTCAGGTTTGTTTTCCCCTCCCTGTGTCTTAAAGAATACAAACATGCCACAGACTTTGCACAACACTGCTTCAGCTCCCTCACCAGCCGTGCTACTGCAATCTATGTCAAAATTAGTTCAGTTTAACTGACACTTCTTTGATAAGTTCCCTGCCAAACTGCCTATCAAGACTACTCGATAAAGGTTTGCAGAAGCAAAAACTAACTTAAATGTGGAATGTAAGAGCTATTCAGCTTTCCACAGGGCCCCCAGGCCAGACGCGCCCCCCCCGCTAAAAGCCCTTGAGCTCTCGCCCTTCGGCTCACGCCTCTGGCAAGGAGGAGCCCAAAGGCTCACCCAGCACAGAGCAGGGCCAGCAGGCAGCCCCAGGCAAAACTGCTAAAAGCTGCAATCAGTTACAACCTGTCAAAAAAGACAAACAGAACCCACTCTTCCTCAAACAAGCACCACTCTCCAACATGCTATCACACCCACACACCCTCAAACACTATCCTCCCACACAATAACCTCAGCTATTTCTCCTCAACAGTTGAGGAAGGCAAATAATAAAACACTCACCACTCCAGCAGCAGCTCTCTCTCCTGCCCCTTCTCAGAGCCCAGCTGGCTGTGAAAGCACGCTTAAATGCCTTCCCATTCCTTCCAGTCACTAAACTGGTCAGTCTCACTCCCCTAGGCTTCCAGGCTGGAAAGAATGAGAAGGCATTTAAACATGCCTTCTTTCTCTCTTTTCTTCCCCAGCTGCCATGCTGTTTGGCAAAAATGCCTTCCAGCCATTTCTGCTGAACAGCAGGACAGCTGGGGAAGGAAAAAGAGAGAAGATATGCTTGAATGCCTTCCTTTTCCTTCCAGCCATTAAACTGGTCAGTTTCACTCCCCTCAGCTTCCAAGGGAAGGGGAGTGAAACTGACCAGTTTAATTGCTAGAAGACATTTCTGCCTAACAGAGAGGCCTGCTGTCTGACTGAAATGCTTGCCATTAAACTGGTCAGTTTCACTCCCCTCAGCTTGGCAGCAGAGGGGCATGAAACTGACCAGTTTAATGGCTGGAAGGAAAGGGGAGGCATTTAAATTGAACAGCTGACTGGCAGCTCTGACTGGCAGCTCGGTTTTGGTATAGCTTAATGAACCTGAATAAAGTCAGGTTTTGGGGGGCTCAGCTATATCGGTACATGATACCCAATAAGGTATTTTTCAGGTACTTATTTGGCTCAGTTTATGCCAAATGAACACTCCTAGATGACACTACATTTACATGCATCTAACAAATTCAGATTTCATACACATAACAAGATTAGCACAGAAATGGTAATGCAACACCTGACAGAACACCTCTTCTCCTAGGCTTCTGATTCTGAGTAGGGTTCACATATACAGTTACCAGTGGCAGCCAGACTTTTAAGATGGGCAGCAAACAGACAAAGCTCCCACTGTATTGCACCACACATTTTGTCATGGGTCAGCCTGAGCTCAGCATGAAGTCTTCGGGGGAAGAGGACTCCTCAGGGGAAAGGGGAGCCACATGTGGCTGGCTCTGAGTCAGCAGACGCCAGCAAACAGCCTGATGAGCTGCAGGCTGACCAAGACTCACCACCAACAGCTGATCCAGAGCCACCACCCAGCTCTGATGCAGCAGGTGAGACTCACGTGATTAAGACCAGTCCACCAGGCTCACCTCCACCCTTCGAGTGCTGGAAACAGAAGCTTAGAAAGGAGCTGCAAGCAAGGAGACAGAGTGCATGTCTCCTGGCCTGTTGCCAGCTGTTTGCTGATGACAGCCTGGAGTAGTTGCAGCAGTACTGCCAAGCACCTGGCTGCTAACAAGGGCTTGTTAGGAAGTGCCTATAAAACCCAGGGCTGGGAGCCTGCATGTTGTGGATGCAGCATGCTGTTGTGCTCTGTGTGCACAATGCCTGATCTTGCTGTCTTTGTGTGACCTTGGACTGGCCTGAGATTCTCTGGCATGTGGATGATCTTTGGACCTCCTCACTATGCTTTCTGATTCACTCTTCTGGTAATGACCCTCTGGCTTGTGCACTTTTGGCCTGTGACTTTCTGAGACTGAACTCTGTGTGAGCACCTGAATGTGTCTGGCTTGCTTGCCTGTGCTTGCTACATGACACATTTTAAAGGTCCCCATCAACAAAGGAAGGCCGAGCATGACAAGTGAGATGCAGTGTCATTTTCTTGGGTTAGAGGGAAGTGATCACTGCACAGAGGCTGCTGCTTCCACTGCCTTATAAAACCCACCTACTAAGCATCAGATGTAAAAAGGATGCCTGTGTACAGCAGAAAGCTAGAAAGCCTTTCCTTAATGGCCATCAGAACAAATGAACCCTGCCAAATGTAGCCAAAATTTGTTTTTGTCTCATCCCTTCCCAATATAATCTTACCTGCTTTAACTGACTTCTTCTCTTTGATAGAAGAATAATATTTTCATTAAGGGCATCCCAATCTTTTGCTTCATAACACATTTTTACTACAGCAACTAAAATGCGAGATGTAGACACCATGTCAGAAGCCTAGAGAGAAAAATCAGTAATTAATTCTGGACCACAGTATAGTTATACTACTGTTTATGAACAGTAAAAATGTTCAAAGAGTAATTTCTCAGGTAGTTAAAACAACTCAGTTCCAGAAGTACCAAAAAAAAGGAGGGGGGATCAATATTCACAGCTCTTTCCCCTTCACCTTCAATAAAGACCACAGCAGGAAGACAATTTGGGACATCTAAAGGCAGGACTAAGATCCATTATCTATTCTACTGTCTCAGATACAGTAACAAAGTGCTACTGAAAGAAAAAGATCCTTCACTTTCCTTTACTACCAGCAGATAGGGAGAGGCAAAGGATTGTGAAGTTTGTGAGAAATTGACAATACTGTGTATCTTGCACACTATATTAATCTAGATCAAGGATTCTTAACAGAAGCCATACTCCCAAGGGACAACCTACAAATTTTTTTTTTTTTTTGGGGGGGGGGAGTTTTTAGAACATTTTGAGGGGTACTTAAGATGCAGTTGTTTGAGATATTTGTACGTCTGAGATATTTGTATTATATGCTTATACCTTCCAAATGCCCATATAAATAAGACTTCCTTTCTAGAGTGCTGCTTTTGTTTTAATTTTTCAGTGATGGCTTAGGCTGCATTTAATATTAATGCTGCATACTTGGTGTGTGGCAGTGGATTAAAGGTTAAGAACCACTGGTCTAGAAAAGTTGCCACCTCATTCATTTGGATGCACCGGCAGGATAGGAAAAGAGCCAATTTTTATTTTTTGATCTTCAAGAAAGGCACTAACTACAAGTACAATAATATGGCTAAACGGTATTCAGGGGTGACTATAACTCATATTACAAGATCCCGCAATATGGATAGAAGGGTACAGACAAAAAGTTCTTTTTTTAAAAGGAAGTTACTTAATGTATGTCACTTACAGTTCGAGTCTGTTTCTCCAACGACAGCAAAGTCTCAATTGCTTCCTGAAGCCTTCCATCCTAAAATAAAAAACACATTGACCAAAATAAGGAAAAATACTTTTAAATTAGAGAACATCTAGCACTACAAATTCAACATTTATCAAAGTGGAGTTACAATGTGTTATTTTGGGTTTAAATGCCTTAAAGACATCATGAGCAGCTATACAGCAGAAAGGAGTGGCACAAATATTTGAAATAAAATCCATATTGCTGTTGTACAAACCCAATTATGAACTAAAGATACCGGGTTCTCAGTCCAGCTAAAGTCAATCATGACTAAGATCTATTGAAAACAAGAGGGCAGAAGTTAGTTGCAACCAGCTTTTTCAATGGTATGCAGTCACAGCTAACTTTCTGGATCAAAGCCAATGGACTACATCCCTTGCTGAAGTGAAGCACCACATTCTGAAATCCTGAAGTGGAGTCTTTCCTCTCAAATTACTATGTTACTGCTTGGGTATATCTGAGTAATTTGGTTATGGTTACATGTATCCTGCAGTATAGTACTCCCTAGAGCATTTTAAACTACTGTGGGAAGTTCCCACAATAATTTAGAGAACTCTGGGAAATACTTCACTAGAGGAAACATGCAGAGGCACTTCTAACAATAAATTTTTCAATGGACACCCCACACACACACACTAGGAGAGAAAGCAGCAGATGATTTGAGCCAACAGTTACTTCTCTTGCCGCCACTGCAGACTGTCATGGCAAAAAAGACAACTTACATACCCTTGTATTGCTTTGGGAGGCACATCACAAGGATATCTTGGCTCTCTGGGTGGCAGAAGAGGAAGAAGACTGCTGTGATAGGGGTCTGCTGCTGCTTGTTCTCTGGACCTTTTACCTATGATTTAGCATAATCCCTTTGACACATGCACAGGAAGGTCTTGTGAAAGAAAGTAGTTGTTCAGCTGAACAGCTGCATGTGTTCTAGTTTGTAAAGGAGCCTACATATTAGGGCCAAAAACAATGATCCCTCCACACTAGTTGTTCTGCATCGCTGGGGAAAAGCAGCCCACTGTTCCATCCCATTCCAGAGGACAAGCAGCCAGAGGGGGGTTTGCCATAGGAGAGGAGGAAGAGATGTGCAGTTATCAGGAACAATTCTGCTGTGTGCCAAGTCATCTCCTTCCATGTTTCCGCTTTGTCCATAAAAGCCTGGGCACACAGAAGACCCATCCCAGCAGGGGTTTTATTTGAAGGAACTTTTTTCCTTTATATAGTCTCTTTGAAAAGGGAGATGCTAAGACATCCACTGCTGATTTGGAAGGAGGATACTAACAAGGCTGCAAGCTTTGCTTCAAAAATCTGGTGTAGAGTAACAGATCTCTATTAAGAATTATTTCTATACATTAAAAGACTGTGATTTTGTACAGAGTAAAATAGATGATGGAAAAGCTTGGACTGGGGACATGAATGATGAAGAACAAAAAAAAGTGTCTGAGATCAGAAGCAGTGGGAGGTAGTGGCAGTTTTGAGACTTCTAAATGTTCACTAAATGTTTTTCTAGTATCATATAGGGTTTAGTTTATTAACCCAGAGAAGGATATGAGTGTGTAAAGTGCCACTAAGCCACACCCTATGGTGACCCCACAGAGTTTCCAAGGCAAGTTATTAACCAGAGGAAGTTTGCCATTGCCTTCCTCCTCAAAGTCTTCCTTGGTGGCCTTCCGTCCAAGTACCAGCCCTGCTTAGCTTCCAAGATCTGATGAAGTCGAGCTATTCTATACCATTTCAAACCTGACAGACAGACAAGAAAACAAAGCAGCTTTCTAGAAGAAAGGATGGAAAAAATTGGGTCTGGCAATATTACTTAAAGATAGAGCCAAATGTTTGAGACTTGTTCAGGAAGATACAAAAATCCCTTTGGAACTCTACCCTAATTTCCCCCAATGAATGGCATTCATATTTTAAGAGAATGTCTGATTAATCAATTTGATGCTCATCTTTTGACACTTGGAAAAGATCTGCCTATATGGCAGCCAGTTACAGAGAGAGAATAGCTGAGGTGGAAAAGCTAAAGAGGGGAAAGCTTCAGGTGAGGATCTGATGCCACCTGAAATATTTAAATTAAATTCTGAATGGTGGGCTCCAATTCTTGCAAAATTATTTATGCATATTAATATGACAGGAAATTTCCCCTAGAATTGGATGCTGAGCATAGTCCCAATTTATAAAAAGGCAATAATCGTGTTTGTTAAGCACAACTTGTAAGTTATATTCTCACTATTTATTGTACAAACTGGAGGCTTAGAAATAAACCAATGAGGAACAAGTAGGCTTTTGTAAGAACATAAGTACTATAGATCAATTATTTGCATTGCAGCATTTAATCAATAAGACTATTCATGGATCCTACAAAAACTTGTTTGCAAAATATATTGATTTATCTTCTGCTTTAGGCTCAAGAAACAGGGATCATCTGTGGGATGTTAGCTCAGAGATATTGATATATGCCTCATTTGGTAAATTCAAAGACTTCATCTAAGTAATGTTATGCAGGTCAGAATAGGCATAAATGGAGGAGGAGGAGGAGGAGAGGAGAAGGAGAAGATTGGATTTATACCCCACCCTTCACTACCCAAAGGTGTCTCAGAGCGGCTTACAAACTCCTTTCCTTCCCCACAACAGACACCCTGTGAGGTAGGTGGGGCTGAGAGAGCTCTTGACAGAAACTGCTCTTTTTCAAGAACAGCTCTTATCAGAACTATGGCTTGCCTAAGGTCATCCAGCCAGGTGCAAGTGGAGGAGTGGGGAATCAAACCCGGTTCTCCCAGATTAGAGTCCATGCATTTAACCACTACACCAAACTGGAAAGGATTAACATTCATCAAGATGTCAAATAGAGTTGCATTTTGCCTCTCTTTTTACTTATTAATGATGTTGTACATGAGCTAGCCTCTCAAGTTTTCTCCTTCCCTGCTTTGGGGTCACATAACATGTCAGCTCTGTTGTATACTGATGACATGGTTTGGTTATCAATAAAAGACATAGGTCTGAGGCAGATGTTAGCTAAGTTTCACACTTTTTGTAAGGTGGAGCAGCTTAGTATAATTACTTTAAAATGCAGGTAGTGGTTTTTGGAGAGACCTAAGAAACACATATGGACATTCCATAGAACAGTGTATATCTTTTACACATCTGGCAATACATTTTAACAACCAACGTAGTTGGAAGACTCACATGGAAGTGGTTATCCAGCAGATACTAAAATTTTCTATTAGGTCAGCTACTAGAACTAGCCTTTAAAATCTAAGTGGGGGAAGCAGCTGCACAAATGTGTTACAGATCTGAGATTCTGGGAACAGGAAATATTGCCCTATTAGAATCCCTGCAAAATAGCTTATACTGCTTCTATTACCATCTTCTGGAACTCTGGCAGTTTTTTGAGAGCAAAGACACATCTTGCCTCTGCAGAATCTAGAATAAATAAAAAGCCCAATATTGGTGCAAGTTAAATAATATGGTGGACTCTAGGTTACCAAAGAAATACTATTTTGCACAACTGAGAGCAAGGCTAGACCCAGACCTGACATGATAAAATAAGACAATACTCAATATCTCCACAACAGGATGTTTATAAGTAAGGAAACAGGTAGAAAAATTCATCTCTCTATATAAACACAGGGGAAATGCAGGCTTGCAATTTAAATAAATAAGGGAAGCATGCATTTACTGCCACGTGCACTTGCTGTTACCAAACTACACCCCACCTTGCCATCAAGACACAGCTGACTTATGGGAACCTCATAGGGTTTTCAAGGCAAGACACATTCAGAGGCAGTTAGCCACTATCAGCCTCTGTGTGGCGACCTTGGTATTCCTCGGTGGTTTTGCGTCCAAATACTAGCCAGGACCAATCCTTCTTAGCTTTCAAGATCTGAGACTGGCAACCCTGAGCTATCCAGGCCAGGTTTATAACATTTTTTTCCACACAATGCCAGTATGAAACTTTCTGCTGTCAGAAATGCTGACAATCAATATGACGGAGGTGTTCAACAGATGGCTAACAAAAGGCATGGCACATCAGATATGTCTCTGTCAATCAAACCAGCTGAAGGCTATTTGAGAACAAGGCCTTGGTATCATGAAACAAGCGAAACCATTACACAGTGAGCTACTGCTTACTTCATGGGACTAGACTTACAGTATGCAAAAGGCCACATACAATAGTCCTGTGTAAATGAATTCTACATTATTCACTTTTCCCCAAAAAACATCACAGTACAGAAAACGAATTCATTAATTTCCTGTAGCCTCTTATCTACTTGGAAACTTAAGTGTCCACCCCGGAGTATTCCTTCTCCACCTCTTCCCAATCTACTCCATTAAACAATTTTCTTCTGGTCCATGCAAACAAATACGCGGCCAGAGCCTCCAAATGACTAGCGTAGCCACTTGAATGTAGATGGAGTAGGCGCCACCCTCTCCCCCTTTCTTCCATGCACCCGATTCAGCTGGACAGCATCTTCGCCCAGACAGCGCCACCCGCGCAGTCAGCAGCCTCTTTCGATCACTTATGCTCCTTTCCTGCTTCCCAGGAGGGCCACCCCGGAACCACCCTCTCTCCCGCTAATGGCCTGGCCCGCTCCGCGCTGCGGTGTCAGCTCCTTGTCGAGCGACTGTTGTGCGCTGGGAATCAAGGGCCGGTGCGGCCTAGGTCGGGCCGCACCATGACTCAGCCCCTTCGGCGGGGCCCGGTGCCTTACCTGGGCCATCTGCTCGCACTCGGGCAAACGCTGGTCCACGGTAGAACTGTAATCCACTTCCATTTTCACTATGCGGCCATCGGCCCGCTCCGCGCCATCGTCCGCCATGGCTGAGTCCCGACCAGGCCCGCGCCCCCCCTTCAGCCTCTCACGCAACCGCTCAGTCAGTGAAACAGTCAGTCGCACAGCCTCACCGGAACCGGAAACCTGCATACACAATCGCTTAGGCAGTGCTCAAGACAGCCCTCCCCTCCCCCTAGGACGGTTATCAGGCACCGTGGTAGGCATCTAAGGAAAGGTCTCTGTAGCGAGTGTCGTGTGGTCCTTCCCTGGTGGCGGCGGAGATGTGGAGGCGTAAAACTGGGAATAATGCTGGAGAGGTCAAGGGAGGGTCTCGCCGCGCACAAGGGAAATGAGGGTTCCCACGCAGAAGAGGAGCCTCTGCAGTTCCATGTTTATGGAAGGGTTATGATGTTCCGCAGACGCAGGGTACTTGTTGCGGAAGAAGGAAGAGGAGGGAGGGGAAGAGTTAAGTCTGCTTTATTGGTCTTCTTGCTCATACTTGCAGAAATGGAAAGTTCTTCACAAAAACCAGCCTCCTTTTTATTCCTTATTTATTTATTTATTTTGATTTATATACCGCCCTCCCCGCAAGCGGGCTAAGGGCGGTTTACATCACGTGTCTTGCACGTGCTCTACCTAGCTGCTTAAAAAAATACCTCGGTATATTTATGTTCTCACTGCATGCCTTATGAGTGCGGTAGGTAGTCTTGGGCGCAGGACAAAGAGAGTTGGTGGCATGCCCGAGTAGTTCTGGCTGTAGCAGGTTTGTTCGTCTTCCGGCGTTCGTTGTACTGGGTTGCTGCCTGAGCTCAAGGAAATATAGGAAAGATAACTGAAAGCAGAAAAAGCAACAAATATTTTTTTTCTTAAGTAAAGTTTATTTAAATATAAATGTGATTATTTCTTAACACAACTATTCATCTAATACAAAACCTATTGCAAATAATTGCAATAAAGAAGTAAAGTAACAATCAGCCAAATCATGAGTTTACAAAAAGTAAACCAATTACTCACATAAAGTAAAGGTAAAGGTTCCCTTGCTCGAAAGCCAGTCGAATCCGACTCTAGGGTTGCGGTGCTCATCTCCGTTTCAAAGCCGAAGAGCCAGCGCTGTCCAAAGACGTTTCCGTGGTCATGTGGCCGGCATGACTAAACACCAAGGTGCACGGAACGCTGTTTACCTTCCCACCGAAGTGGTACCTATTTATCTACTTGCAATTTCTTGCTTTCGAACTGCTAGGTTGGCAGGAGCTGGAACTAGAGACAGGAGCTCACCCTGTCATGCGGCACCCGGGTCTCCAACTGCTGAACTACTGACCTTCCACAGCCTGCAGTTCAGCATCTTAACCACTTGAGCCACCGCAGCTCCCTATTACTCACATAGGCAGTAACAATTGAAATTCTGCAAGGGTTATGAGATACTCAAATAGATCTGTTCCTAGTCCAAAGTATGAGATCCAGAGCAATGCTCCCTCTAAGCTGTGGAGTCTTGTGAGCAAAAATTTGTGAGCTACTGGCATTAAAGTTGTGAGGGAGTAATTTGGCTACTGCATAAATTAGTTTGCTCTGGAGCCATCCTTCCTGAGCTAAGACAAAAATGTGTGAGCCGGAGGCTAAAAGCTGTGAGCTAGCTCACACTAACTCAGCTTAGAGGGAACACTGATCCAGAGTCCAAAGTATGAATTCCAAGATGAGATTTCTGGATTTAATTTCACTCATTTTGAATAAACAAATCTTAAGTATTAAGATCTTTTGAACAATTGGTCTCTGTAAGAAATTGTTTTGGTGCCTTCATGTTATACATTACTGTGTGTCTTTCTCCACCTTGAGGTCATACCCTATTGCTCCTAACTGCTTTAAACTTCTTGAAAACATTGAAGAAGAGATTTCTCTGCTGCTGACTGTGGTTCCTTTAGTTGTTGAGCCTGACCTCAGAGGGCAGTTATTCAAAAAGACCCTTCTCGGCCTGAGACCTTGGGGAACTGCTGATGGAATTAACTATGAGAAAGCCAATGTGGTGTGCTGTGGAGTTTATTTGAAACTGCCACCCCACCCCCACTGAACAAACATCCAGCACAGTACTATATTCCTCATGATTTTTTATAAGTGCAAGAAAATAGGAAAAGGGAAAGGGATATCAAAAGGAATACAGAAGAGCACAGGTGGAGTTTGCCTCAAATTAATATAAGGCAATGAAGATAGAAGAAAACTGTATTCATCTTCATTTTGTTTCTTTTAATACTGTATTTCTTTTTAAATATTTTTGACATTGCACAACATATGGCTAGCTGCACATTAGAATCAACTATGGTGTGCTGATCTAGCATCTGGGAGACCCAGCTTCAGATTTCCACTGTGTAATGAAGGTGATGATGCTGGTGGTATAATCATAAAACCACTTTCTTGGGAGTAAGACTTGTGCAGGATTCTGAATAGACCTATTTAGGATTGCAGTCTGTCCTTTAGCAAGTCAGTCATTCTCAGACTAACCTTCCTCAAGATTATTGTGAGGAGAAAATAGGGGAAGAGAGCACTAGGTATGCCTCTCTGCTCCTTGGAGAAAGGGTGGGATAGAAATAGGTCAAGATAGGTAGCCGTGTTAGGTTGTCTGTAGCAGTAGAAAAGTATAAGAGTCCAGTAGCACCTTAAAGACTAACAAAATTTGTGATAACTTTCATGAGTCACTGCTGAAGAAGTGAGATAGAAATATATAAGATAATGTATGATATGGAGGAATTAATGGACACAGTCAGTATACAACAGCTTCACTTCTTCATACAGTTCTTGACTCAATAAAGTAAAACCACTCCAGGGCACCAGATGCAGCACATATTGAGTGCTAGACGGATGTGACACATGCTACTTAAAGTGTTTTTGAACCTTTCTCACACTATTAGTGTTCAGGAGTAAAAAGAGAGGAATACAGTACATTCTGTGTTTTAATTAATTGATAGCCATGCAGGAAGGCTGATATATATAATTAGACTTCTACCTCCTTATATATCTTTTGTGTGTTGCCAGTGTACAGATGCATGGTATCTGAAATGAATTTTAGATATATCTCTATAGTTACTTTTACAAGAATGCCTCCCTTTCTCAAACCCTTCCTCCTTTTCCATGACTACATGGTCCATGCTAGTGAAACTGACAGGATCTGAGGAAAGCTTTGTTAGTTTCACCACCATTTTCTTCAAAAGTGCATGTAGACAGTAGTGCTACTCACCTGGTAAACATTGATGAAATTGACAAGTACAGAGTTTTGCAGGCTTGGGATGCTATCCTGTGATCATTTCCCTGATGATAATTTCCATGTAACTCAGTAAGATTTGCTTCTAAGTGGACATAACGTAAGGGTGATGTGTTAGCTACCTTATTGTTCACTCAGGCTGCTTCCACACAGGGGTAGTTTCCATTTTTACACAAAAGTTTTTGTTCATGTGCCTGGAGTCAGTGCCACAGTACTTACCCCAGGGGACTGCTACCTTACTCAGGCTGCTTCCACACAGGGGTAGTTTCCATTTTTACACAAAAGTTTTTGTTCATGTGCCTGGAGTCAGTGCCACAGTACTTACCCCAGAGGACTGCAAGCCCTATGAAAGGCATGCTGCACCAGCAAGCCTTGAAGCTGGGGAAGTTGTCTGCCAGGTTGCAGCAAGCATAGCCCCTGTGGTAGAACAGACCTGCTTTGGCCTGCAGGCCCTATTCCACTTCGCCCTCCGAAGTTTTCCCTACACCTGAAGAGGCTTTTCTTTCTCTCTTGGGCAGCCCTCCACCACCACCTGATCTTTGTAGGAGTTGCCCAAGATTCCCAGCTTCCCTTCCCAGTTCTGAGGTCCTTCCTCTGTGTCTCCCACTGCCTAGCTCCTGGTCTCCACTGGGACACTTTACTGCATTGTGTGCCCTTGGAAGAAAAGCCACTTGCCAACTGCCTTTCTTTCCCCAGCACTTCTTTTAAAATAGTGTGTTTGAGATGGTGGAGATCTATGTGGTACAGAGAACCACTACCAGCATCAAAAGTTATTAAGTATTTATTAAAAAGAAAACCTTCACAAGTATAATTTTAGCACCACACCAGATTGAGCAAGGGATCCAAAATAAATAGGTAAAATGCAAATCCTCTGTTGCTCTCTCTATACATTCCCTATCAGAAGTTAAAATAGGACAGGCTCCTAAAGCTTAGGAAGTCACAGATCTCTACAGAGTTTCCTTACTTTGAAGCTTTCTTCATTTAACAGGGCCACCACATTGTCAATGGCTGCCTCCTCCAGACCTCAGTTAAGAGTTCTGCCTGTTCTGATGGACTCGGCACCCGAAGAGACTCTGTACTCAATACATAAAATGGTATTACGTAATAATAACCATAGAGTTTTGCCCCACTGGCCATCAGTGGGGAGGAGCCTGTGATATCAGGGGATCCCCCACTCCCATCTGGGGACTGGAACCCTATTGATTGCATTGACTTACACTTTGTAATCCACATTGAGTCTCCATGAGAAAGGTGGACTATGAATAAATAAATCTTTCAGCAAGTTTGTGAAAATCTGCTGCAGAGTCAGTAAAAATCTGGAAGGTTGCCAGAACCACAGCAACGTCATGCTGAAACCAAAATAAAATCTGCTGTGATTTGAGGAAGGGGGACATGCACAAGCAACCCCAGTCACTGTATTTAAAATAACCTTCCTGGCTTTGTGCTAATCTTTGTTTTCTTTCAAGCAAATTGGAGTGTTGTAGTTACCACTACCTATTAGAATACAGCTAGACGCTCACACTAACAGTCCTTTCTGTGTATAGAGAAAATAAAGTCAATAAAGGGGAACACAGCTGTGTAGTCCAGTAAGCGTCAAGACTGTAAAGTACAGAATAGCTGGAATGCAATTGTAGATCAATTTTGCAAGGGATTCAATCAGTTAATGCATCGGAGTGAATAATATTTAATGCTGCCTTTTTGTTTTTCACAGGTATCCATTAAACACTGGAGGGGGACTGAAAACTGCTTTATAGAACATGTGTTCAGTCAGTCCAGGTTTCTGTGCATCACTTCTCTGTTCTGAAAAAACAACAACATTAAATTGTTGGCTGCTTTTGTGGGCCAAGGGTATATTTTCTTTTGTGACTCTATCACACTGTGATTTTTTTAAAAATTAGCTAACTCCAGATCTGGCTTGATGATAATGTTCTTTCAAGATGTGTGTTGCTAGTTCGTTGACCATTAATATAAACTTGTATAACTTGTCCGGTAAAGTCACTAGAAGATTAGCAGCTCAGACAATTTATGGATTAGGATTTCTGCAGAGGATCAAAGTGTAATTGTATTATTTTTCATACATTATTCCAGAGTGGATAGAAGTAGTTTGTTTTTTAAAAAATTAAAGTTAGATGTTTCTCTTGTAAAGCATTTAAAAATAATTTTATAGTAAGTGCTGTACATCCCTCAGGATAGGCAGTAGGGAAACCATAGATGGATGGACCTACTTTCTTGGACTCCCTGGGACCTGTTTGGCTATTGATGATTAATGCCATTGAACTGCAGTTTTATGAGGGGTTCTCTTTTAACACTAGTGTGGCAGTTATCCTTAAAAGTCCCACCTCTCCTCCAGGGCTCTAAACCAGGGGTGTCAAACATGTAGCCGGGGGGCTGGATCAGGCCCCTGGAGGGCTTTTATCAGGTCTGCAGTGGAACTGGCTGTCTTCTGCTGCTTATTCCAGTTCTGCTGCTGCTGTGTCATCATAGGTTTGTAGCTTACAGATACAGACCTGAACAGCATACTCAAGATTGCAACAGCACAGACATTTTGATGCAATAATTCAGAGCAAGAGGTGTCAGTTATCAGACACTGTTAAATAAACAAAATATTGCAAGAGTGCTAATGTTTTAAGCATGTTTTTATTTTAAGTTAAAAAAAATCCTTTGTGTTTGTGTCCTTTATAAAGTTTATATCTCCGCTACCTGGCATTACATTTTATGACACATATGGCCCAGTCCAACAAGGTCTCATTTATGTCAGATCCGGCCCTTATAACAAATGAGTTCGACACCCCTGCTTTAAATCAATCCTTGTAATATAGGCCTCGTTCAAATCCAAAGTGACTGTCAGCCAATCAGAGGCCATGGAACTCCACTGGATGGGAGGGGGTGAGCCAGCCTCAGTTTAAGAAGGGAGAAGAAACCTTTTAAAAACTTTTGGATAGGAATTTCATGGTTCTGTTAGCTTAGGCAGGCTTTTATTTGGATTTAGTTAGGGTTTGGGGGTCAGTTTAGGGAATAAAGCTTATTGTAGGGTGCATTCAGACGGGCTGTTTGATCAGCTTTCGTGACGTTTCAGTAACAGATTTTATATGCACGTTCACACATCAACATCTGCACACTGTCCCCAGCCATTGCTTTCCTTCTCAAAACCCGCTTTAAAACGGAGTATTTTGTTACCAGTTCCCCCTCTGGTGTTTTCCTGATTCTCCAGTTTCAAGCCGCAGTTTCCAATGTCTGATCGCTCCTGTGGTGTCGAGCCACTTCTGGGTGCTTCCACCCCCTTCCCTCTGGAAAGCTGCCGCGGATGCCTGAGGCTTCCACTTTTCGCTTGCCTTTCTTTTTTAAGTGTTGGCGGTATGCGCATAGGTGGAACTCTGCTCCCATGTTAATAAAACCAAAGTTTAAATGGTGACTTGTTTTAATGTTTAGAGAAGTTTGGGATCTCACAGAGGCCGGTTTCAGGTCAAAACTTTAAAGGGAAGTGTTCTGTTACAGCAGTTGGAGACACCTCAAAGCATGCTTTTGGTGTGAAACTAGTTCTGTGCATGCGTGAAGATTCCAGTTCTACAAATGACTGCCTATGCGCATGTGCAAACTGAGAATTTTTTTTAAAAACCACCGACACACGCTCCCATGCGTCGGTAGTGTAGACGTCGGGGAGCGATGTGACTGCGGTGAGCCAGGATAAGGAGGTGAGTGTGATTGCGATTATCCAGATAAAAAAAAATTGCATCAGAACCGGACCAGTTTAAACTGCTCTCAGCATGCCATCTGAATGCACCCTCAGTGTGACAAGTAAGCATCCTGTTAAGGGCCCATCATTCCTAACTGGTGTGTACATTTTGTGAAAAGGTGCTCTGTATGGGGAAAGAGCAGCTCTGAATTTGCTGAGGTAACCTGTCTAGAGAAAGAGGAATCAAATCTATGTTACTTGATTTATTTATGTTACTTGAGAGCCAGTTTTACTTTATCTATTGATCTATTGAAGCCATCCACACATACCATTTCATTGTTATTAAATACTTCATTTTCTGTTAAATCTTTGTGGTTCTCATCTCTTTTTTTTTAATAGGTTTATTTTTTTGAATTTTCTATATATTACACAATATCTTTTGTCTCCTTACTTTACTTAACTCAATAAGTTCCCCCCTCCCTCCCTCTACCCCTTGTTTGTTGATCTTTTATTCACAGCCACGGGCACAAAGTCTGAATCTTCCACCAAATGTCCTGTCTTCCTTCCACTGTTATCCACTTTAGATAGGTCTTCCATCTCGCTTTAATTTCTTCGGCTTTATCCTCCCATGTGGTCTTGTGGTTCTCATCTCTATCTGTATCTTCCCTGTCAAGTCAAAAATGTAAAAAAGGTAGTTTCTATTTACTTCACAAATAAGTACAGGCTTGATGTAGCCTGTTTCCCAAAAAAGAGACGTTTAGAAAGCAGAGAGCTTTCATGCTACCAATCTTTTATTCTAAGTTTGTTTCCCCCTTTTATTTGATTGTGGGTGGCTGGGGTTGAAATAACTTATAGGAGAGGCCAGAGTGGGAGACTGGATTTTCTTTAGTCTGGAAGGCAGTTGCCTCAGAGCTCTCTTTCAGAGAGATTGGGAGAGCATTGTCAGTCTATCATTAAAAGAAGGCTTTCAGCCAGATAGATAAGAATACTGAAATGCTACTCCCTAATAGAGAGCTACTAGCCAACAGTGGGAGACAGAGAGCAAATGCCAGCCAATTTAAAGTAGGCTTTTTGCCACACAAAAATTTTGGACTGGTTGCTACAACTAGAAATGTTGTAATTGGCTTGCTCCTATTCAAGTACTTGCAATAGAACTGAAAGAGGGATTGAATAAAGAAGAAAACAAATAAGAAGTTATACTGTTTTTAAAAAGAAACTAAGCTGAATCAAGAGGTTGATATCTTCCAACTTTATAATACTACTCATGAGGAAGATTGGTGAAATGCATGCAAAAACCGGTGTGCTCATCGAGAATATGATGATGGTGGACTTTGCTTTGTTAATGTCAGAATTTTCTAACTATATTGTAAGATTAATAGCTTCACAAATTGATGCTTATAGAATTATTAAATGTGTCATTGTTAATTTTATCACAGTGGTTCTTTGTTTGTTGGCATGGATCTGCACACTGTGATCCCTTCTCTGGCTTTCTTGACCTGGTTATAGCCAGCCTGGCATCCTTAGGACCGGGGAGGGCCCATCGATGTTGTGACCCTGATCGCATTGCTCTCTGGGGAACATTTGGGGAAAGGCGGTCCCTCAAGTATGTAGGTCCCTGACCATAATGGGCTTTAAAGGTAAGAACCAGCACTTTGAAGCGAATCCAGTATGCTATCGGTAGCCAGTGCAATGCCTTCAGCACAGGCTGAATGTGCTCCCACATTGGGACACCCATTAACAGCCTGGTTGCAGCATTTTGCACTAGCTGTAGCGTCTGGATTTGCAACAAGGACAGCCCCATGTAGAGAGCATTACAGTAGTCCAATCTCGAGGAGACCATAGTGTGGATCACTGTTGCCAAGTCGCTGCGTTCAAGGAAGGGAACCAACTGCCTAATCAGCTGAAGATGGTAAAAGGTTGACTTGGCAGTGGCTGCTACCTGGGTGTCCATCGTTAGGAGGCATCCAAGAGCACTCCCAAGCTCCTAACCTCCGGCGCTGGCACCAACGGTGCCCCATTGAAGGTCAGGAGTGGGAGTCCTATCCTCAGTTCATCTTGACTCAGGCACAGGACCTCCATCTTCATCGGATTCAGTTTCAGTCAGCTCAACCTAAGCCATCCAGCCACGTCTTGTAGTGCCCAGTCTAGATCTTCTGGTTTAGACCCAGACTGGCTGCCCAAAAACAGATAGAGCTGGGTGTCATCTGCATACTGGTGGTGACATCCCAGCCCATGTTTCTGCGCAATCTGGGCAAGGGGGCACATATAGCTATTAAATAACATCAGAGACAGCACTGTCCCTTGTGGCACTCTACAGTCTAGTGGGTGCGTTTGGGATAGGTGCTCCCCCAGGGCCACCTTTTGTCCCTGACCTTGGAGGAAGGAGGCAAGCCTTTGCACAGCAGGCCCCTGAATTCCAGTGTCAGCGACGTGGTGAATCAGTAGCTGATGGTCGACTGTGTTGAACGTCGCCAGCAGCAGGTCCAACAACAACAGCATTGCCAATCCGCCTCAATCCAAATGTCTCCAGAGATCATCTGTGAAAGCAACTACTGCTGTCTCCATCCTGTGACCCGAGCGAAAGCCAGACTGGAAGGAGTCTAAAATGGACGCATCATCCAAAAAGCTCTGTAACTGAATTGCCACAGCCCTCTCTATTAACTTGCCCAAATAGGGCAAGTTGAAGACCGGCCGGTAGGGAAGAAACATAGGTTTTGGACTCAGTTATATAATACCAAACCATGTTCAAATGTGTGAACCAATCTTTTATATGCCCACTTTTTACATCCATATAAATTTAATCTCATGGTGCTGTACTCTTCTGTTTTAGAACTTGATGAGTAAGGATTAACTTAACTTCTTAACTTGTCAGATGTTACAGTAACCTTGATCTTGCATCATTCCTGTGGATCAGCACCTTGATGCATTAGTTAAAATATACCAGAAGAAGTGGATAAATGTCTAATGTCTGAGTTACCAATTCAGAGTGAGTGCAACACTAAGAATGTTTTCCTAGATAAGAAATAGAAAACTTGTTATGACTAAATATAATCATAATCATAATAGATTAGTGTATGTGGCCTGCCTGCATTTAAGGATGTTATCTTTGAAACTTTTAAACATTGTATTTCTACACTGATGGACTTAATTAAGTACAACTTTAATGTTAGATCTGAAGGCCCCCGGGGATAAAATCTAGAGGTAATAATTGCCTGTACTATATATGTTTATGTACCAGAAGAACAGAGGGAAAATAGTCTGAGCCAGCAGAAAGCTCTGTATTGGGCTGTGTATAGATATCAAAACAATGTTTGTTATCAAAATAAGTTTTACAAGGTTTTTCCCCCCCAAAGTACAACATGTATATAATTGTCTACCATATGTTCTTGTATATAATCATTGGTACACTTCCATTATTGATGGCTGTCTTTTTGGTTTGTTTTGGCTGTGTAGTGGGTTGCAGGACACATACAAAACCGACACCCAAAATATACTGATTTACTGGTTGCTTAAATTCATAGATATTGTAGGGGAAAGGGTTTGGATGCAGTTGGGTTAAAGTTGTAATATGTAACAAAAAACAGTTCTACTTAAGGAAATAAATGCTGAGTTTGACAAGATCATGTATGTCTATTTGTAGTCAGTACTTGTAGAATAAAAGCCAGTTCATAAGCATAGATAAATCCTGGACTGTGCAGTTTGTCTAATCACAGAATAGTTGTGGTCTCATGCAAGTCTGCTCCTCTAATACTACAATGTTTGGCAGAGCAGGTGATACATGACTTTTATTTATTTAATTTATACCCTGCCTTTGGGAGTGGATCCACTGATGAAATGCCAGCCATCAACGCTGCTATTTCAGTATAGGGACAGCAGAGGGATCATGGAAGCATCTTTGTTATGATAGGATAATCTTTGCACCCAGCAGCCAGCGGAGGAAGCATTTTGCCCTAGTTGGGAATTTATTAAGAAGATCCCCTGTTGCTTTCATTCACACACATGAAAACAAGCTGAGTAGAATTTAAATGCCCTTCTTCTCTCATACATAATACTGTGGTAGCTACTGTTGTGTAAGCCTTTGCTTGCATCATAACTGTACAGGAGGATCGAGATGCCCATTTAGTAAGAATTTTGTCTGGCATATTATAAAAATGAGACCTGAATCAGTAACTGAATAAATATTTGTATTGTTTTATTTGCAGCCCAAGAACAACTTGTAGCTATGCGAGGAAGGAAATTACATTGCATAATATACCATCGACTCACTTGCATCCAAGTTGTAGCTTTATTTCCTGTGTGGTGCTGTATTTTATTAATATTCTACCTTTCCCCCTCTAATATAAAAAAGCTTAATAAAATATAATAAATGTAATCAAATAAGCACGGATTTATTACTTTGAATTAAGTCCTACTGGGTTCAGTATGTAAATGGGCATAGGAATGCAGCTAGTTCAAAAGGTTTCTATATTCATTAGATGGCAGTGCTTGTCTCTTTGAACTCTGGATTACAAATCCTAAAATTGCATATAGATAGATTCAAAATATTCAAATAAATCTGTTAAATTGTTTATTGTTTATATGCTTTCCAAGAAATTGTGGTTCTTTTTTGACCCCAGAATTCATGGGGAAAATTTGGTTTACCCATTTAATACAGATGTTTTCATATTTTCTAGAATAAATGTGTCAATGTAACAATTGTAACATTTATCTGCTCTGTTAGCCAAAATAATTGGACTCCTGTAGTTATAAAAGAATGCCATCATCTTTCAAACACGATGGACCTTCCTTCACCTACGTTCCAGCTCTGGGTCTGAATAGCTGGGATGCTACTGTCAGAATTGTCACTTGGCTGGGTAGCAATAGCCTCCTGTAGCAGGTTGTCAGTAACTGACTGTGAAGTGGGACTTCCTTAGCCTGCTTGTTCCTCTTCTGCAGAATCATCTGCCTCCCCAGGGTTGGCAGAGCCTGGCTGATCCATGATCAGGAAGATGGGAGGTGCTTGCCTACCCCAGAACCATCTATTTCAGAAGGGGTGCCAAAATGCCTGAGTCGGATTGAGGTGACAAGAGAAGAGGTCCTATGACTGATGGACAAATTAAAAACTGACAAATCACCAGGCCCAGATAGCATATATCCAAGTTCTGAAACTGTGGATCTCCTGACCCAACCGTGTGCACGATCCGGCTTCAGCCGGTCCACACATAGTCATGCGAAGAGCAGGAGCTTCGCTCCACCAGAACAATAGACGGTTGGATCCTAGTTCCCCTTCCAATCGGGAGACTAGGCTCCTAGAGTTAACCTAATCGTTGTAAACAGACCTCTCCTGCATGTTGGGATATGCTTGGGTGTGGTTTGGTTTCAGAATAAAAACCGGCCTGCGAGCTGGCTTCTGTGTCTTGTTCTTCACCTAATAAAAGTATGAGAGCTGAAATCACTCGTCAGTCTCAGTACTTTTCAGTCTGTCACTAAAATCTGCCTCCATTCCTGAGGATTGGAAGATAGCTAATGTAACCTCCTTCTTTAAAAAGGTTCCAAAGGAGATCCAGAAAATTACAGGCTGGTCAATCTAACATCAATACCAGGTAAGTTGGTGGAATCCAGGGCTTTTTTTGTAGAAAAAGCCCAGCAGGAACTCATTAGCATAACAGACCACACCCAACAGCAGAAATTAATTAGCATATTAGGCCATACCCCCATGCCTTCCCTTGGCTTGCCTGGGTGCCCTGTGGCTGTGGGGAGCCCGGGCAAGCTGGCCCTTGGAGGGGAGGGGAGGTAATTTAAACTGCCTTCCCTTGGCTTGCCCGGGTGCCCCGTGGCTGTAAGGAGCGTGGGCAAGCCGGTCCTTGGACAGGCTGGGGAAGGCATGGGGAGGCATTTAAATGCCTCTCTGACCCTTCCAGCCCCCCCCGGCCCGCCTGCCTCAGAGTCGCGGGGGGGGGTTTGCTCTCCAGGCCTTCCCTCTGTAGCAACGCATACAGAGGTTTTGGCTGTAGTGGTCATGGCCAACTCTGAAGCCAGCTGGAACTCCATTCCTGTGTATTCCTGCCCCAAAATAGCCCTGGTGGAATCTGTTATTAAAGATAGAATTAGTAGGCACATTGATGAATAAAAGCTATTGAGGAAGAATCAGCATGGATTCTGTAAGGGAAGATGTCTCACTAACCATTTAGAGTTCTTTGAGGAGGTAAACAAATGTTGACTTCCAGAAAGCTGTTGATAAAGTTCCTCATGAAAGGCTCCTAAGTAAACTCAGCAGTTATGGGATAAGAGGAAAAGTCCTCTTGTGGATTCAAATCTGGTTAATTAACAAGAAACAGAGAGTGAGTATAAATTGGCAGTTTTCACAGTGGAAGCTGGTAAGCAGTGGGGTACCGTGTGGCCTGGTACTAGGTCTGGCACTTTTTAACTTGTTCATCAAATTTTGGTTCCCCTCTACAAATCTGTTTTTCTTTATCAATTAATTAATAGTTTAGTTATAAATTGATGATTGAGATGAATTTATATCAGAGTGTATTTAATTTCAGTAATTAATTTTATGGTTGTTAATTAGTAGGAATTATTGGAATTGGGAAGGGTGGTTGGGAGAGTATTATTAGGAGAATATTGAACTGGGGGATTGTCCTTGTGGTGGTTGCCAGGGATTGTGATCTTGTACTGTGGTTGTCATCAGATGTCTAGTGGGCCAAGATCCAGACCAATAGGATCTGATGTGGGAGGCCATGTTGGGGTCAGGGATCCCAGTGCTGACGAGGTGAGGAGATATGGATATGCTCGATCCCCTTCCAACCTTCGTCCCATCTCAAGAAATGTTGGCTGTAGGGATAGGAAGGTATACCGTTCTCCAACACTGGTGCTGTGCAATGCCAGATCTATTAATAACAAGTCCTCTGCTCTCCAGAGTTATCTGGTGGAACAGGTAGTAGACCTGGCTTGCATGACTGAAACCTGGGTGAGGGAGGGCAAAGTGGTCACCCTGAATCAACTGGTTCCACAGGTTTTTAGTCCTTCACCAGTCCCGGACTGATGGGCGGGGGGGAGTGGCATTACTCACCTGGGAGGCTTTCTCTTCCAGGCCACTCCCTGAGACAAAGATTGCTGGCATTGAAAGTGTGGGCCTGGTGTGGTAGGCTGAGGAGAGTTTGGCCATTTGGCTGGTGTACTGTCTACCTAACACACTGGCAAGTGCCCTGCCAAGCCTGTTGGAGCCTGTATCTGGCTGGGCCTTGGAGCACCCCAGGCTTTTGGTCTTGGCAGACTTCAGTGTCCATGCAGATGGTGTGATCTTTTCTCAGGCCGTGGACCTAGTGCCATCCATGGCAGCACTGGGACTCTTCCAGTTTGTATCAACTCCCACACATCAAGCAGGCCTCATGCTGGATCTTATCTTTGCATCAGGAATTACGGTGGACCAGATTACTGCTGATGTAGTTAGACCACCTTGCCCATCTGAGTATTCCTAACCCTCCCTGTTTAGGTGGTGAGTGAATTTATGCTCGCCCGCGGAGTCAAATGGACCTCAGTAGGTTCCAGGAAGCCCTGCGGGATCCGATTCCCTCTGGCAGCCTGTTGGGTGTGCTGGTGGAAGACTGGCAATCCTGTCTTTCTGAAGCCATCGACAAGGTTGCTCCTCAGCATACTCTTTGCCCTCATACCAAATTAGCTCCCTGGTATACCCTGGAGCTATGGCAGATGAAATGGGAGCTAAGACGCCTAGAGATAGTGGTGGCAAGCTTGTGATGAAGCTACGAGAGCATCCTATAGGTTGTTTATGAGAACCTATGAGATGGCAGTGAAGGCTGCAAACAGGGGCTTCTACATGACCCCCATTGCATCTGCAAGCTCTCGCCCAGCCCAATTATTTAGAATTATTTGGTCATTGACTACCTTGCCTCAGGGCATTCCAAATGCTAGGGAATTGATGATTGGTTGTGAGGCATTTGCGAGCTATTTTGCAGACAAAGTCTTGTCACTCCATTATGACCTTCCAACTACACTTGATACAATAAAATAACTGGAAGCCCACTGGCTGTTTTTGGGTCCAATCTTGGACCACTTCAGTCTGCTCTCCCAGGGAGAAGTTGACAAGACTCTGGCATCAGTGAAGCCCACCACATGCCTCCTAGATCCCTGCCCATCATGGCTAGTTAAATCCTGTGATGATGAGGTTGCAGACCCTCCTGAGGGAGATGATCAACTTATCTCTTTCAACAGGAACCTTCCTGGATGGGATTAAAGGAGGTGGTGGTTTGCCCTCTCCTTAAAAGATCCTCTTTGGGTCCTATGGTCCTTAATAATTACCACCCAGTGTCTAACTTACTGTTCCTGAGTAAGGTAATAGAGGGGACAGTGGCAATGCAGCTTCAGGCTTTCTTGGAGGATGCTAAGATCCTGGACCCCTTCCAGTCTGGCTTTCACCCTGCCCATGGCATGGAGATGGTGCTGGTCACCTTAGTGGATGGTCCCCAGAGACATTTGGATCAAGGCGGATCAGTGCTGCCGATACTTCTTGACTTGTCAGCAGTCATTCAGTATGGTTGACCATGGTGTGTTAGCCCACCACCTCACCGACGCTGGGATACGGGGGCTTGCCTTGCAATGGCTGACCTCCTTTCTCTGAGGTCAGGGACAGAGGGTGGTGCTGGGGGGGGAGTTATCCCAGTGACACCCACTGGAATGTGGTGTGTCTCAGGGAGCAATTCTCTCCCCTATGCTATTAAATACCTATATGCGCCCCCGACCTAGTTTATCCGGAGGTATAAGCTGGGTTGTCACCAGTATGTGGATAACACCTGGCTCTATCTACTGATGCACAGCCACCCAGATATGTACCCAGGAGATCTGGACGAGATGTTACAGGCTGTGGCTGGATGGCTGTGATGGAGCCAACTTATGTTAAATCCATCCAAGATGGAGGTCCTGTACTTGAGTCACGGTGGATTCGGACAGCGAATCAGGCTTCCAGCCTTTGATGGGGCTCCATTGGTCCCGACATCAAGGGTGAAGAGTCTAGGAGCGCTCCTGGATGCCTCCCTTTCTATTGAGGCCCAGGTCACCACTACTGCCAAGCAGGCACATAGCTATCAAGGGGCCCATGGGGCCTGCCCCCTGTGGTTTTTGTGGGCCCCTCCCCCAATCCTCATCTCCCCCTCCCTCCGGCCCCCTCACCCCCTGATTGATCGTTGTTGGCACTCTGCTGGTTGACTCGGGAGAGGAGCAGCGGGACTTGTTAGGGAAAACAGAAAGAGGAGCGGAGCCAGTTCCCTCCCCAACTGACCTCAAGCTCAGCATTGGCTGCCTTATTTGGAATAGTATGCGGGCTTGCCAAATGCAAGTTTAAGCCATTTCCAGAATAACCTGGCCACTTCCTCCAACTCCAGGCAAACTGCTGCAGCAGCAGAGCATAAGGATCTGAGCCTTCTGCTTGTCCTCCTGCACAGCCCCGGGGCATAGCTCCTCCTTCTCTTTCTCTTCCTCTGTTGGAGGATCGGACCCGGCAGCTCTGCCTTCAGCAACTCATTGGTCTCGGAGGGAGTCTCCTCTGCTGAGCCTGGCCATCTTCCATGGGGCCTGGCTGGCTGGGGTTTGTTGTTACCCCTTCATTCTTGTGCTGCTACATTTCCAGCATCCATTCCTCCCTCCACCATTGTGCAGCCTGCAGGACTTCAAGTTCAGGTAGCGACCAGAGGGGCTCATATGGGGGGTGTACTAAAAGGAAGGACAGGATTGCCCACTGGAAACAATGGGAGAGACTTGAAGGCCCATTGGAAATAATGGGAGCCAGGCATGCCAAATTACTTGCATGGGCTCCATTGAAATACATTACAGTTCAAGAAGAGTTGCAACGAAAATGTGGAATGGATTTTCCATTAAGTTCTCTGGTCTTAAATACACTGCTCTGGGTCTAGAATGACAGGCCCCACAGTGGAATGACAGCCCAGGAAGGTAGGAGATGTGTCCTGGGATGAAATGACAGGCCCCAGAGTGGAATGACAGCCCTTGGGGGTAGCAGGAGTGTTCTGGGAGTGGAATGACAGGCCTCAGAGTGGAATGACAGCCCCTGAAGGTGGCAGGAGTGTTCTTGGACTGGAATGACAGGCCCCAGTGTGGAATGACAGCCTCTGGGGGTAGCAGGAGTGGTCTGGGGGTGGAATGACAGGCCCTAGATTGGAATGACAGCCCCTGGGGATACCAGGAGTGTTCTGGGAGTAGAATGCCAGGCCTATCATTACAGTCCCAGGACACATCTCCTATCCCCCTGGGCTGTCATTCCACTCTGAAGTCGGTTATTCCAGTCCCAGAATACTCCTGCTAACCCCAGGGGCTGCCATTCCACTCTGGGGCCTGTCATTCCATCCCAGGACACATCTCCTACCTTCCTGGGCTGTCATTCCACTGTAGGACCTGTCATTCTAGTCCCAGAGCAGTGTATTTGGGACCAGAGACCTTAATGGAAAATCCATTCCACATTTTCTTTGCAACTCTTCTTGAGCTGTAATGTATTTCAATGGAGCCCATACAAGTCAATTGGCATTCCTGGCTCCCATTATTTCCAATGGGCCTTCAAGTCTCTCCCATTGTTTCCAGTGGGCAATCCTGTCCTTCCTTTTAGTACATCCCTCATGTGGGGGCAGTGGGGGGGCCTACTCCAATGTAGTCTTATGTAAATAAAATACAGCATCGGTCTGTGGGCATCTTTGGAATTCTTATGGGGGAGGGGTGCAACAAAATTGCTGCCTTGGGATATGAAACCAACCACAGAATGGCAGCTGTGGGTGGTGGAGGCAGAGAAGTCCAAATGCATGGGGGAAGAAGGGTAATTTTTAAAAAGACCCCAGGAAAGAGATGAATCCTGGTGGCTGCTGCCTGCCCTAAGCTAAGCCTCCATCTCCAGTACCTTGGTTTGTGTGAGGATGGAGGTGGATGGGGGCGGGGGATATTTCCACTGAATCTCCCTCCCTTGCTCTTCCAGCACAGCATGCTTTGGGGCTTGGCTGGGCCCTTGTTTCCGTTCAGGAGCTTCTCTAGTTGGAATTGCAAAGCTGATTTGGCTTTAAGTATTTTGGTTTGTGTGAGGATGGAGGTGGATTGGGGGGGTATTTCCACTTTTGTTTCCCTTCTTTATATTTCTGTATTAAATTTAAATGCATTTTTTAAAAAATTGTATCAGTCTGGCCATTTTAAAGATATATATAACTCTTGCATATTTTGTCCTTGGTAAACTGGTCAGGTTCCTAAACTGTTAAAGTTTAGAAGTACAAGCATGGCACCACAGTACCACATAGACATATAATGGCAGGCCCCCTGAGAAAAACATTGCCCCCCTGAGCAAAAAGTTGTTAGCTACGTGGCTGCTGCCAGGTCTGCCTTTTTCCATCTGAGAAAGATCAGGCAGTCGGCCCCATATCTCACCCCCCACCAAGACCTGGCCACAGTGACCCCTGCAATGGTCACTTTCAGATTGGATAGCTGTAACCCTCTCTACATGGGGCTGCCCTTGACTCTGCTCTGGAAGTTGCAGCTGGTGCAGAATGTGGTAGCACGGGTACTGACAGTGACTCCTGTGCGAGCTTGCATCCACCCAGTGCTGCATGAACTGCACTGGCTGCCTATAGAATTCCATATCCATTTCAAGGTGCTGGTGCCTACCTTTAAAGCCCTATATGGCCAGGGGCCAGCATACCTTTGAGACCACCTCTCCCCGAATGAGCCCCGTAGAGCACTAACGTTTACTAGTCAACATCTTTTGGTAGTCCCCGGCCCCAGGGACGTCTGACTTGCCTTGACCAGGGCCAGGGTCTTTTCAGCCCTGGCCACCATCTGGTGGAATTAGCTCCCTGCAGGATCAGGGCCCTGCAGGATTTATTACAGTTCCACAGGGCCTGTAAGATGGAGATCTTCCACCAGGCTTTTGGTGAGCTGGTGGACGTCCCCTCCCTCTGGCTGGCCCCCCATTAGAGGCCTGGATCCTTAAATTTTCAATGCCATCCTAACTGCTAAGATATCTAATATCTGCTAGAGTTTACATGGTACTCAAGACTTGTGTTATGTTATTTTATACTGTTGTTTTAATGTGGTTTTAACTGTATTGTATTTTATATTGTGGAACATGCCCTGAGCCTGCTTGTGGGGAGAGCGGGATATAAATCAAAATAAACAAATTAATGATTTGGAGTTGGGAGTAAGCAGTGAAGTGGCAAAGTTTGCAGATGACAGTACGTTGTCCAGGGCGGTGAGAACCAGGGAGAACTGTGAGGCGCTCCAAAGGGATCTATCAAGGCTGGGGACGTCATGTGGGAAATGAGGTTCATTGTGGATAAGTGCAAAGTAATGCACATTGGAGTAAAAAATCCTAACTATAAATATATGTTTATGGGGTCCGAACTGGTGGTAACTGACCAGGAGAGTGAGTTTGGAGTCTTAGTAAACTCAATGAAGATGTTGATTGAGTGTGTGACTGCAATAAAAAAGGCAAATGCTATGCTGGGTATTATTAGGAAGGGGATTGAAAACAAATCAGGGGATTGAAAACAAAGGTCCCTGTATAATTCTATGGTGTGACCTCATTTGGAATACTGTGCACAGTTCTGGTCACTGCACCTCAAAAAAGATATTGTAGCCTCAGAAAAGGTGCAGAAAAGGGCAACTAAAATGATTAAGGAGATGGAACACCTTCCCTATGGTTAAAGAGGTTAGGGCTCTTTATCTTGGAGAAACAATTATTTAGGAGTGACATGATAGAGAACGAAGTACTTTTTCTCCCTTTCTTTCAGTTCAGAAACTCATGGGCACTCAATGAAATTAATGAGCAGGATCTTAGAACAGGTAAAAGGAAATACTTCTTCACACAAAGGAGTAATTAACACATGGAATTTACTGCTGCTGGTGGTGGTGGTGACAGCTACAAACATAGACAGCTTAAAGAGGGTGTTAGCCTAATTGCTCTATTTTTTAATAAAGATGGGAATTATAATTATTAATATGCAATTGGCTTATCTATAGGATCTGACCTGTGTATACCAGAGTTAGAATTCCCAAGAATCCAGGAACAGACACAGAAACTGGGTGGCTAAAATGATTGTTTCTTTACTAAATATTCTCAAGCATACAAACAATATTCACACAATATAGAACTAAGGAAGCAGAGGTGATTGATTGCTTATAGAGGGGTGATACAACCTGTCCATGAAGAAATGATTGTGGCCTAAACTCAGAGAGAGTGTCTAGGGGTGGACTGCCATTTTGTATCATGGCAGAAAACACACAGTCTAAGACTTGTGTGTGCTGGGATATAGGCAAAGAATGCAGACCAATGGGTGGCCCAGGGGCCTGGTCTCAGGTAAGAACAATAGATTACCTGGACCAATGATGAATCCCAGGGGTGTGTGATGCCAGTAGGGGCAGACCTTAGGTATGACCAATGAGCTTCCAGAGATGCAGGGTCTGGATTTAACAACAGAAGCCAGGTGTTGAGTAGCTAGTTAAATGGATTATCTGACTTACTAATGGTCCTGGCCAGGGTAGACAAAAAGTGGGAGACGTCCCTGATTAGCGTCAGGAAGGATTGCTAAACATTTGAATGATTGATTGGTTTATCCCAGTATTCTTGAGGAATAGAGCAGGAAAGACAAAGAATTCAGACAAAGAATTCAGACAAAGAATTACTGGCTATCTGCCAGATAGCCTCTAAATAGACTTTAGAAATGTACATATTTTGCCTGGTAGAACCCATTGTCATTCCATAAATTTAATTTCTGCTGAGTGGAGGGGGAAGACTGGAGGCTTGTTCTGAGGTCACCTTATGAAAGCTGAATATGAAATCCCTTTTTGTAGAGCACTTGCAGCTTGACTCTAGTTCGAGCTGAGAGTGCTTGGCTTTTGGGGACTTTGGTTCAGGTTAGAAAGTAGGGCATCCCTGCTTTGGGGCTACCCAAGAGTAAAAGGCAGTGCCTCTGGCAACAAGGGGACTGGATAAACATATGGAGCAGAGGTCCATCAGTGGCTATTAGCCACAAGGTATAGATGGAACTAGTGTTGCCAGTCCTTGGCTCTCGCCAGCAGGGACTGGGAGGGAGCTTTCTGGGCATGAGGGGGGCAGGGTGATGCTGTGCAGCAACAGTCTGGTATTTTGGGTTACCATATGGTTACCATAGAGTTTTGCCCAAAATATCAGAGCGTCACCATGCAATATCCCCAGCTTGATGACATCAGTTCAACATGACGTTGTTGCGCCGGAGCTGTTGGGGGGCGGGGCTTCCCTCCACTGGCCAGCTGGCCAATGGCAGGCATGAGCCTGCGAAATTGGGGATTCCTGTGCTCCCACCTGGGGGCTGGCAACCCTAGTTGGAACACTGCGTATGGGGCAGTGATACTCTGTATTCTTGGTGCTTGGGGGGCAACAGTGGGAGGGCTTTTAGAGTTCTATCCCCAGTGGTGGACCTCCTGATGACACCTGGGTTTTGGCCACTGTATGACCCAGAGTGGTGGACTGGATGGGCCATTGGCCTTATCCAACATGGCTTCTCTTGTGTTCTTAACCATGTGGTAAATGCTCCACGTGAGTTAGCAAAGGAAACCAAAGAGCCAGGATTTTTTTTTTTGCATCCTGCAGCTGTCCTAATTTGATTGATCCATTTCTCCATTTGTAAAAGTCCCACATTTTGTTATACTATGGTTTATATTTGGAGCAGGGATTTCTTTTTTGTTGTTGTTTGTTTACATTGGATTGCTATGATTATCGTAGTTTCCATACATTATATTGGTTGTATGGGTAAAACTAGATGAGACATTTTGCACTCTGTGAGCATATTTTTCCTCTTCAAAATAATAATTATCAGGCATGAAGAAGGGGCTAATCAAGACCACACTACTGAATGATGGGCGTTGACCCCCCTCTCATTTTCCAGGTGTCAAGTAGCCTGCTGGTGGTGCTTTGTTCATGGCAGGAAAAACATACAGGGCCCTTATCTGATTAATTCTCAGGACACTATGGAGGTTAGACAGGCAGTGAGCATCCTTGCTGATGATAGACCATCTGTGATAAATCCCACCCCCATACCTACCAGCTCCTGTATGCACTGGAACAGTGTACTCCTTAAACATCCTTTCCAAGCTATATAACAGTCCAAGAGGACAGTTATTACATGCTGAGGTTAAAAGACATCCAACAGGTATCGTTCTATGTTGGTACAGCTCCAGGATTCCAGTGTAGCTCTCTCCCTCCTTCTCTGTTTCTCCAATGGTGGTGGGGCACTCATTGCATAAAGTGCCCAGGCACTGGCTCTGCAACCCGGGCCAAGAGTCACAAGCCAAGAGCCCTTGTGGTCTTGCCATTTGACTCATACCTCTGGCATGATCTACTCTTTAAACACTGAAGCCAGGCCTATCTGCATGAAAAAGCAAAAGGGGGTGGAGAAATTGCATCCCATTGTCAGATCAAAAAAGACAAAAACTCCCAGATGCATGTCCTCTGCCCATTAGGGTTCAGGACTAGAGTTCAGGTGTTAAGAAAAATATAATCTAGGTAGAAGTAACTTGATTCGACCATAGAGTAACCAGTTGGGTTTTTACAACTGGGGTTCTAGAATTATCAGGAATCCACAAAGTTTGATGTATCTGGCATGCTCTAGCAGCTTAAGCAGAATTAGCACTCTGTGTAAATCTTTCTGTTGTGTTGGAATTAGTCCTGATTTTATGGCGGTATTCATTAAAATAATTGTCCAAAACGTTTTTCCAACCAATGGAGCAGACATTTAGTTAGGTGTTACTGTACTGATGCAAATAACTTCCAAGTTTACTGGCCTTAACAGGAGTAAACAGCCCTTATTAAAGTTTCTTTTGATTTTTCAAAAGAAGCATGTTTCTATCCAAAAAGTGCAGGGACCTGTCAGAGAATTGGAAGGCACCAGAGACTGGGTCTGGAGAAGGAGGAAAGGGTGCCTCGTGCAGTAAAGACAAGAAGACGGCTGAGAACAGAGGGCTACTTAAAGCTATTCCTGTGTTGCCTCATGACGTGCTTTTCCCCTGTAGAACTCCCCACCTTTCCCTCCCTGTGGCAACAATTTGGGATTAGCCAGTCACTTTGGGGCCAAGCAGGAATTTTTGGATCCCTTTCTGATTGGCTGCAATAAAGGACCTTTCCCCCTCTTGATTCATATTTGTTATTGTGGGGTTGGGTTTCATAAATAGGCCTGAGCCTGAGAGGTAGATGAGGCCCCAACTGAGGATATGAGCAGGTGATGTGTTTGTTGTTTAATTAGATTGGCAAGCACCCTGAGGCACCCAAGCCACTGATGGCTGCACAGTCCCAAGGGGCTGCTGGGAGTTAATTTCTCAGAGTCTGAACCTTTACAATGTACAGTGTGGGGGGATGGGGTTGCTGGGCAATGTCTCTCTGCACACATTTGGTACAGCTTGGGGCCAAGGTGGGTTGTCCAAATGCTGGCAAACTCAATGTGTAGCCTCTTAAGAAGATGACACAATGGCACGCGGGGGGTGGGGGTGAGTTTAGTGTGTAATTCATATTGTAGTGAATAAACCTAGATTAACCCATCTATTTTGGCTGGTATCTTCTTTCTGTTATGTTGGAATTAGTCCTGATTTTATGGAGCTATTTGGGATATGGAACAAACAGTCTATAATTAACCTGTACAATGGCTACATCTTTGATGTGCCTGCAGGAATTATATTGTTTCCGAACTTTACGTCTTTCAGGGTCTGCTTCTTCAGGAGTGTTTCCTGCAAGAGGAAAATATTTGGAAAGCAAGATTGCAATTATTGTGTTACTTTTTTCCTGTTTTCTTTTTGGCTTGACTGGGCTGTTACGTTTATGTATATTAATAGTCATTTAATTAATCCTATTAGTTATTCTAGGATTCAATAAAGATCTCATAACATTGATAATCAAAACAGTGCTATGCTTGTGGTTTGTTAGCATGATCGTGGATGATGATTAGGTATATATGATGATGAGTAATAAGCCTGTGGACATATTCCCAACAAGAATACAATTGTCCCAAAGGGGCTGTGATAGCAACAAAAACATCCTCTCTCTAAGGATTAATTACCCAGACCTGCCAGTCAGGTTTTGGCCTGAAGGAGAAAAAGCCTAAACGGGAATTGCTGGAGCAGTTCTAAGTGCTTTCTTAACATGTCCTTGGAGCTGCCCCAACTTTTACATGGGCTTGACAGCATGAAGATGCTTTCTGTTAAAGCTGTATTTTGTCGGTTAGAATACAGTCAGATTTGGTCTTTAGATATGGCAAGAAACTGTGATATGCAGTTCTGGTTCAGCTTTGATACAATTCATGCCACTCCTTCTACTCCTTCAGACATGAAGCCATCCCTGGCATAAGTAATTGTTTTATTTTAGGTATCTTTGGGAGCTGTGTTGAGAAGCTGTGGATAAATCTCCATATGGATTGTCTTGTCCCACAGCCTCATTCCTACCAAGAGTGTGTTAACTACTTATCTTGTGGAAGGGTAGACATGTGCCTGGATTTTATTCCTTTGAAGATGTTCACCATAGAGTGAAATGTATTGCACTAATAGATGTGCAATTCACTTAGAGACTTGAAGACTGGGCCTAACTCCCTTCTGTTCCAGGCTGCCCTGCTGCATATATGTTGCATGCTGTGCTAAAGGGTCACAAACAGGCTATGATAATCTCTATCATGTTTTTGCTTGAAATGAGATGGTAATGGGTGCCTTTTCAGTTATTGCTGGTGTTTCTGCAGTCTTGGCTGACTAGCCTGGTTTGCAAGAAATTACCTTCTGTTTCATTGAACCCCAAGAATAAAAGATTATTTCTGGGATTTAGGGCTTCATACAATTGATACAGAGATGGAGACCAGCCCTGCTTACTGGATCCTGCTTTTCCTGTTGTAGTACAAACCTATGTTCCCATCACCACTAAAGTAGATGATACAACTGAGCTATGTGTGTTATACTCTTTTTTTTTTTTTTGGTCTTTTTCATATGTGCATGTGTGTGCATGTATGCACCTGGGAGTCATGGCAACCTCTGGTGACTGATCCCTCCTGGGGGACTTTGGGGGGCATTACTGGAGGGTGTGGGGAGTCCCCAGCATGATGACGTCACACAGGTGACATCATCACCTTGGGGAGCGGAGGCCCCCGCCTATTTTCTTTAAATGCTGCAAGGTTTCTTTAAATGCTGCAAGGAAGAGGTGGGGGCTGCACATGCCTGAGCAGATCAGAATTTTTTATTGTAATGCAAGATTCTGGTGCCCTCCAAAGCTCTGTTCCAAGTCTAGCAAAACACATTGTGCACACTATAGAGTGAAAATTTTTAAAACTTTAAAATACACTGAATATAATTAATGAACTTTATCTACTGCAGTTTACTTGTTAACATGTGTGCTAAAACTGAATGGCAAGGGCAGCTAGGGTAATGGCTTTTCCATGTATGATTCTACTGAATGTGCTAAGGTAGGATGACTGTTTCTCAAATTTAGAGACTGTTAATATGAAGCTGATGAAAAAGGAAATGGGTGAAGTTGTTATATCCTGTTGTAGTCTGTCCCCAGGGCTTTTTTGGTAGAAAAAGCCTTGCAGGAACTCATTAGCATAATAGGCCACACCCAACAGCAGAAAATAATTAGCACATTAGGCCACACACTGACAGCACAGCTCATTCGCATATTAGGCCACACCCCCATGTTACCAAAAGTGTGGTAATCCAGCCACACCCAGCTTTTGCTTCTTATTCTATTTACCTTGTTTGCTGTCAAAACCCAGGGCTTTTTTGTAGCAGGAACTCCTTTGCATGTTAGACCACACAGCCCTAATGTAGCCAGTCCTAATGAGTTTCTGCTGTTGGGTGTGGCCTATTATGCTAATGAGTTCCTGCTGGGTGTGGCAAACTCCATTCCTGTGTGTTCCTGCCCCAAAATGCTGTCCTTTTGTGTTTTCACAGGGCCTAAGTTTCAATGTGAAGCATTTGTTTTTTCTAAAATCCAATTAACATTTTTCTTGCTTAATTAAAAATGCCATAATGGACTTAGATCAACAGTTTTCTAGTTCAGGAGCCTAAGACTGGCCCATATTGAATGCCTCTGAGGACATATTAAAAAACAAGAGTATTTTGATGTGATTAACTCTTGCACAACTGTTTCTAAAACAGCACTAGCAGGTACTTTCCTTCCGTTCACAGACCTCTGGCTCCAGTGTGATGCAAATAAAGACATTTCTAGTGTAAAGAGAAACTTCTATAATCACCTTGTTCCTCAGTTGTACCCAGTTAGCATTTCTTCTTTTCAAAATTCTTACTTGCCTCATTTGCTTTTCCACATGGCAATGGGGCTTCCAGATGACAGCTTTTCCTTCCTTGTGTTTTCTCTGCCTTAGTTCCCATAGCGGCCATTCTCCACCCCCACCATAATATACAGAGCTATTTCCAAGGTTTAAAAAAACCCTGATAATGGACATACTGAATACAAGTAGGAACTCAGAAGGACTTGTAGGAGGCATCTCATTTCCCCCTTGCTCACTATTTCCTCTTTCCCTTTCCTCTTCACTCCTTTCCATGCAACAGCCAACCTTCATTTATCTGCCACTCTGTCTTCAGCTTTCCTTCCCTCCCCACCCCTGCCAGCAGCCTCTGCCTAGGAAAACTATGGCCCAATTGTGTGGTGCTGGCCACTGGGCTAGGGCCATTTGCATGGTAGGAAATCTTCAAGGACTTGGGGGGGGGCATCTCACTTTCCCTGAACCCCTATCCACACACTACTTCCTCTTTCCTTCCTCTTGGCAATCCTTATATCCTCTCCCCTTTCTCTGCCTCATTCTTGCCTTCTCAGCCATTCACCAACCTGCCTTTTATCTGCCTTCCATCTTCAGCTATGTTTATTATTTATTTACTTCATTTATACCATACCTTTCTCCACAGTGGGGACCAAAGCAGCTGACAGGATTCTCCTCTCCTCCCTTTTGATCCTCACAATAGGATTGCCAGCTCAGGGTTGGGAAATACCTGGAGATTTGGGGGGTGGAGCCTGAGGAGGGTGGGGTTTGGGGAGCGAGGTACTTCAACGGAGTATAATGCTAGAGAGTCCAATTTCCAAAGCGGACGTTTTCTCCAGGTAATCTGTTTCTTGGAGATCAACTGTCATAGGGGAGATCTCCAGCCGTCATTTGGAGTTTGGCAAACCTACCTCACAACAACAACCCTAAAATCACCCAGTCAGCTTCCACAGGAAGATGGGGGTTTGAACTTGGGTCTCTCAAACCCTACTCTGAAGCTCTAAGCACTATAGCACACTGGCTTTCATGTAGTGGCTGCTGTTGAACAGTAGTAAGCAGCCAGGCCTAGTTGAGTCATGCAAGTAGAGTGGTATCAAGTCACCCAGAGGTTGGTGCCAGGCCTTGGTGTGCCATCCTCCAGGCGGGACCTGGAGATCTCCCAGAATTACAACTGAACTCCAGATGGCAGAGATCAGTCCCCCTGGAGAAAATGGCTGCTTTGGAAGGTGGACTCTGTGGCATGATACTACGATGAGGCCTCTCCGCCCTCAAACCCTGCCCTCCTCAGCAGTCCCGTAGTTAATGTGGGACCTACAGGGCCTGGCCTCCTAGTGTTTCTTCTGGGCCCCTCCCTCCCCGTCTGGTCCCAAAGTACCTCATCTTGCGGCCTGTGCTGTGCTGCCTCCGACCTGGCTGCCAGGCAACTGGATGCCTTGGCCACTTTCCTACTGCTCCAGTCCCAGCCAGCGACATCCAGAATGGTGGCAGGGACAGAGGTGGCTGCAGTCCCTGCAGCAGGTGGTGCCTGGCTTGCTCAGTGGTGTGGTGGCCGTGGGTGGGCAGGCAGGCTTGCTGTGCTAGCCTGAGTGAGTGGGCTGGGGAGTGCATCCTGCTGCCTCTTCCCACTCCCACCTTCAGATCCCTTTCTCGCCCCTCCCCTGCCAATCCCCCTCCTGAATGCCACTGCCCACTACCTGCTTCTTCCTGCCTAGCTTCACAACTTGCAGCAGGTATACAGTGCTCCCGGGGAGAGAGGAAGCTGCAGCTGCTGGGCATTATCCCCCCTCCACTTGCCCTCCAGTCTGGTGGGGGTGCAGGGCTGCCTTAGGGGAAGGCTGGCTTCTAAGGAGTTTCAGTAATTAAGTTTGATTTAATTAGCTGGTGCCCCCCCCCAAGAATATCTCTAGCTATGGGGCTGCTCCTCAGACTACACCATGAAATCTCCAGGAATTTCCTAGCCCAGAACTAGCAACCCTAGTCCCGCCAGGGCTGGCCCCAATGAGTTCTCCTTCAAAGGCTAAAATAGTGGAAAGGGCCCTGCCCCCCTGTCTTTTACTGACAGAACCAAGCATAGAATCTGTGGTTGCCTAGCAATAGTCACTGAGGGAATCCCTTACTTAAAGCTACATGTGCTCTTTTTATATTTTTGGGTGTGGGTTTTTTTTTAAATACCCCAATGTTGTTGTTTTTTAATTTCAGACTTTTCTGCAAATTTGGGGTAGTTTTCAGATTTGTAGAATGGTAGAATGTATTGCCCATTCATAGGTCCAGTATCATCAGATTCAGCTGACTTCACAGTTAGATGCCAATTTCTGGTTTTTAAGAAAACCTCAAAAAAGCCCCTTGGCCGCTGGCACTTGAGCAGAGACATGCTGCTTTGTTTAAAACGTCCCCTGCCTTAGTTCTTGCCGGTTCCCCATTGGTCGGATGGGGCCATCCTTCCTGCTGATGTCAGCCACGCTCTCACACCCTCGCAAAGGGTGCTGCAGCAGCAGAGACCAGACACGAGCAGGGCTCTGGTGGGGCAAACCCAGCCCCGGAGAAAGCTCTGAGCCGAGGTGGGAGGAGAAGCCAAGACTCAGCCCTGCGTCTTCCTACCGGTGCAGCGATCCCCAGCGCAGAGCAGCGTGGCTAGTACAGTAAGGCGGAGAGAGAGCGAGAGAGCGCCAGCCTTGTTTACCAATCTGGGAAGAAAACGTTATAAAGCCTTTGTCTTTTGGAAGTCAGCATCTCTGCTTGTCGGCCGCTGCTGATGACAGTCAGGTTGCGGGGTTTCTGCAGTTCTTTCTCCTTTTCTCTTGTTGTCTGGCGCTCCAGGGAGGTCTTGATAGAGCTGCAAATAATCATAACCATAACAGCAGATTTATTTATTTTTTAAATCCCATGACCCACGGCCGTCTTTCCATTCATCATGCTGGCGTTTGGCGCTTGAGACTCCTTTGTGCGAAAAAAAGCCATCACATGATCCCCGTTTGAAGACGAGGAAAACTGGAAGATCGAAGGAACTGCGTTGTTTCCCGTTTTGGTGGGTCAGCTTTCTTGATGGTGGCAGAGGTGGCGCTTTCTGCAGACGTCGCCAAGCCCACCTTCTACTACGGGGGGCTGCTCTACAACGCTGTTTGAATCTTATTTCGTTTTTGCCACATCCGGGGCGCAGAAAGCGTCACGTTTCTCTTCAGCGGCGACTAAACATTGAATGTGTAGGAATATGCTCATGAAGGAGTACCGGATCTGTATGCCTTTGACAGTTGAAGAGGTAAGTGAGGGCTCTCTTGAACCGTTTACTCTCCTGAACGTGACTCGAGTGGAGAGAGCGAATAGCCGGTTTGTTTTAATGGGGTTCTTGCGAATGTCATACAAATCTGTTTAAAAACACACACAAAATCCTGCTTTGTTCGGATAAGGGAATCATATTTCGCTTGTGGTATAAGGAAACTGCCTGTAAACGAAAGTAAATACGCCAGTTTACCACTGTCATCAAAAGTCTCGGTTACTCAGCTTTGTTAAATACACATATGCAAACATCAAGTGTACAGACATACTTCTGAGGGGACTGATTTGGGTTGAAATGATTTTTTGCCTGACCAAAGAAAGCTTAAACACATAAAAACATGCTTCCCTAAACTCAGTTGGATTAAACTCCAAGTTTCGATATTTGATCTTTTTTAAGTTTCTGTAATGTAAAGTAGCATTTGCAAGTAGGATTCCCCCCCCAATAATTTTTTTAATTTACCCGTTGCAGTCCTGAGACATTTTGTTATGTATAGTATATATTACTTATCTTTTTTTGTTAAAAAAAAAGTAAATCTGAAAACAAGTGACAGACTGAAAAGGGAGAAAAACTTGGAACTGAATATACTGATCATAGATTGATCATATTTTTACTAGTGGGATGCAATAGGGTTAAGTATTATATTAGCCAAGATTTAATCAATTTTTATTATTTTATTTGGGGAAAAGTTAATATTATTTTATTGGGGGAAGTTATATTGTTGCATGTATAATGGCTCTCAGCCTTCATTCTAGCAAGTGGAGAAGCTGACAGTGCCTTAAATTTTGAATATGAACCTCAGGATGATACAAGATATTTCTTTAATGGCAATTAAGGCAACTCTTATAAAGTTTCTTTTCTGCTTTATCTTTTGGCAATGCGCAACATACATTTTTAATATGTCTATAATCCACAAGAGGGAGCTTTGAATACATTTTTTTCAATAGACCTTTATTCTTCCTTGTGTCTCTGTTCTTAATGCAAATGTACAGAACCAGGGTTAGAAAACTGTTACTGGATTATGTACTGCAGCTATCTTTTTAGTTTTTAAAAAATTAAATATGTCACTGTGTTCTTATATTGAAAAAGATTTCTGGGCTGCCATGACTTTGTGTTGTTGGTACCAAAGTAGCAAGATACACTGATAATAAATACCACACTTTTTGTGCATAACAGTAAACTTGCAATGCAAGATTTGAGTTCTCTGATACCCCCCTTCAGTGCATCTGAGATTTGTGATATCGTTTGGTCCCTGCTGCACGTATTGGATGTTGTACATGTGCATGAATCTCTCTCCTGTACATGCCCCCCCCCCAACCAACTGAGGCCCTGGTGCTGAAAAGAGCCTTGCAAATATTATTGGGTTAAATGTTAAAAAAAAAAAGCTTTGGAAGTACAGAAGCTTTACGCAGTATTCCCAATCCTCCATGTTTCCCGGTTGAGGGGAAAATGCTGTTCAAACAAATTGCAAAGATGATCTGACTCTAATGGTAACAAGAGAAAGAATTTTTACTTACAGAAATAGAAATCCCAATATGATTGATTTTGGGGGTGCCTAACTGCGGTGGCTCAAGTGGTTAAGACGCTGAACTGCAGGCTGTGGAAGATCAGTAGTTCAGCAGTTCGAGACCTGAGAGTGACGCATGATGGAGTGAGCTCCTGTCTCTAGTTCCAGCTCCTGCCAACCTAGCAGTTCAAAAACAAGAAATTGCAAGTAGATAAATAGGTACCACTTCGGTGGGAAGGTAACAGTGTTCCATGCGCCTTGGTGTTTAGTCATGCCGGCCACATGACCATGGAAAGATCTTTGGACAGCGCTGGCTCTTCGGCTTTGAAATGGAGATGAGCACCACAACCCTAGAGTTGGATTCGACTGGCTTTCGAGCAAGGGAACCTTTACCTTTAAAGTGTGTTTCAAATTTTTCACTTTGTATTGAAATGGGCCAATCATTGATTGAAACTAAGGTGTGGATTATAACTTTTTAAATTTGGCTAAAAATTATTTTAGGGCCGAACCTGGCAGCCTACTCTTTTATCTAAAGAGTGATTCTTACAATGCAACTTGATTAGATGGAATTATGTCCAAACTTGATCATATTGATATTGCAGTAGATGATTTACTTCTCTCCGATGAGTCATCTAATTTTAGATTTATTAAACAGAGGCTCTTGGAACTGGAATTCCACACACTCTGCCCTACTCAGCCTTATATATGCTCTCTTGCTTTTTAAAGTTTAGATACCCAGCCTGGGATAATGTCCCATTACTTATGTGATTCCTTCCCAACATAGATTCCTTCCCAACACAGAGCTTTTATGCTGGCTAGAATGAACACATTCCCCTCTAATGTTCTTTGTGGGAGATATCTTCAGACCCCTTTTTATACTTTACCCTTGTGGTGTGAATCTTCCAGAATCAATCCAGCATATAATACTTGAGTGTTAGCTTAATACAAGTTATGTTGGGAACTGTTTGGAAATTTATCCCAGGTAATTGATCTTAAGAATGTTGCAATCAACTGTCAGTTCTTATTGAATGACTTGGTAATAGAAATTACTAAAGTAGTGGCAAAATTTCTTCCAGAAATTCTTAAAGCCAAATCTAGGGCTATTATAAATTGATTTTTATATAATCTTATGTATCTATGTTTTAACTTATGTATATATTTAATTCTATATATTGATCTTAAATGTCATGTTAAATTTACTATGCCAATAAAGGTATTGTACTTGTAAGATGAAACAGAAGATAATCAATGGCCATAGAGGCTCAACATCTAACACATGAGAGGGTGGGGCCAGTTGCCAAGTGTACCAGAACAGAGAATTCTCTTAACCCTTCCCCCCTCAGATCCTTTTGCATGAGGAGTTACAATATCCTTGAGTATGTTGTGCCATGTCAAATATAAAGTTACAATATCCAACACCATTTCTTACTGTCACAAGCAAGCAGGGCCAGCTCGCTCACTAGGCATTTGCCTAGAGCGCGCCAGCCCTTAGGGGCATCAAAAGCCCCCCGCTCCCCGCCAAAAGCCCCGCCAACCCCCCTCCTCTTCCCTGGCTTGCCGGCGTGTCCTGCAGCTGTGGGGCACGCCGGCAAGCTGGTGCTCAGATGGAAGGAACAGGGGTTTAAACCCCCACCCCTTCCCTGGCTTGCCGGCACACCCCGCATCTGTGGGGCACGCAGGCAAGCTGGCGCTCAGACAAAAGGTATGGGGTTTTAAACCTCCGCCCCTTCCTTGGCTTGCTGGCATGCCTCAGTGGCGGACGAGAGGGGGGAGGAGGAGGGGAGCCCTCCCTCACCCTGGGAAGCCCCAGCAGCAGAGAGGTGGGAGGTTGGTAACCCCGTAATTGGGTGCACGCGGGGGGGCGCCAGAAGGTAGCCTTGCCTAGGGCACAAAAAAACCTTGGGCCGGCCCTGCTTGCAAGAGTTCTCAAGTTGCAGCTTATCTCGTAGCTTTTAGAATCTGTCTCTTGGTAGAGGCTTGGTCAGGATGTTGGCCACCGTCTTTTCTGTAGAACAATATTCCATCTCTATTATTCCCTTCTCTGTTAGGTCACACACTATGTGAAATTTCACATCAATGTGCTTAGTGCGTGTAGCCATTTTTTCTGATTGAGAAATCTTAATGCATCTCTGGTTGTCTTTAGGGTGAATTGGCTTTTGCTCATCAAGTTCTAAGTCCTTTAGTAACTGGTCTAGCCACAACAGTTCTCTGCATGCTTCAGCAGATGCTATATATTCAGACTCTGTGGAAGACAAACTTATTATAGTTTGCTTTCTAGCAGCCCAAGAGTTTGCTTTCTAGCGGTCCACCTCAACAAGGACTCATTTATGTCAGATCCAGCCCTCATAACAAATGAGTTTGACAACATGGTTACCCACCTGAATCTTCTTAAATGAAGTTGGAGATGTCCTGTACATACCTGAACCAAGCTGTAGTTTACTGAGTGTGCCTACATTAGACAACAAAGACTTTGACATATGTTTTGGAAATAAGAAATGCACTATTAGCAAAGACAATGTTGTATATACACAAGGTAGCCAAAAAAAGAAAAGTATATGAATTGAGTCTTGCACATGAGCAGGTGACAGCTACGTGTTTGTCTATAAAACTATAGCATTTCCCAGAGAAATAACTACAATTCCTATGAGGCAGTGCAAGAATAGAGAGATAGCCATGTATAGTGGTCAGTAGCAGCCTACTATCTGGAAAGTCTGAGTCTAAACCCCCAGACTACTAAGGAAATGTGCTGGTGAACTTGGTCTGAACACACACACTCAGCCTAATCCAGCTCACTGGCTTGTTCTTATCCCTCATCTAAATAGTTTGCATTGTTTTTCTACTGAGAAAGACTTGATCATGAGGGCTTGAATAGAGTGAAAAAGAGGAGGGGAACCCAGTTGCACCCAGGAGAGTCCTGGTGTAACAAACTCAACAATGCTCTCTTTCTCCCTCTGTAGAAAGGCAGAAATCTCATACCTTGAATAAAACTTCATTGGTCTTAAAGGTGCTTTGTATCTCTCCTGTGTGATTGAGGGGACTGAGCAAAGTAAGCTCTCGCTCTTTCCCTCCCTCCCCACAGGGGATGAGGAAGGGGAGGAACATCAGCCAATGGAGGGAAGAGAGGCTTGGCTCAGTAGCTCTGCTGTGTGATTGAGAGAGCCTGGCAAAGTAAGCTCTTACTCTTTCCCTCCCTCCCTCCCCTAGGGGAATGAGCCTCAGCCAATGGAGGGGCTTTGTTCTGTAGCTCCTGTGCATTTTACCAGCCGGTTTCCAATTTACCCTATTTGGACAAACTAATCATGGCAATCCAGTTGCATGACACTTCCACCTTAGATCCCTTCCAGTCCGGCTTTCACCCGGGATACGGGATGGAGATGGCACCTTCATGGACCACCTCTGGAGACATCTGGATTGAAGCAGATTGGCAGTGCTGTTGCTGTTGGACCTGTCAGCAATGTCTGACATGGTTGACCATCAGCTACTGGTCCACCACCTTGTCGACACTGGAGTCCAGGGGCTTGCCTTACAATGGCTTGCATCCTTTCTTTAGGGTTGGGGACAAAGGGTGGCACTAGGGGAACAGCTGTCCCAAAAGCATCCACTGGTTTGTGGGGTACCTCAAGGGGTGGTGCTTTTACTGATGCTATTTAATATCTATATGCGCCCCCTTGCCCAGTTTGCCCAGAGGCATTGGCTGGGGTGTCACCATTATGCAGATGACATCCAGCTCTATCTGTTGTTGGATGGTTGATCTGGACCGGGTATTACAAGCCAGTACTGGTTGGCTTAGACTGAGCTGACTGAAATTGAATCCAACAAAGATGGAAGTCCTGTGCCTGAGCTGGGGTGGCCTGAGGGTAGGGATCCCTCTCCTGACCATCGATGGATAGAGGTTAAGAATTTGGGAGTGCTCTTGGATGTCTCCTTAACAATGGAGACCCAGGTAGCAGCCACTGCAAAGTCAGCCTTTTATCATTTTCAGCTGATTAGACAGCTGGTTCCCTTCCTCGAATGCAACGACTTGGCAAAAGTGATCCATGCGATGATCACCTTGAGATTGGACTACTGTAATGCTCTCTACATGGAGTTGCCCTTGTCCCAAATTCAGAAGCTGCAGCTAGTGCAAAATTCTGCAGCCAGGTGGGAGCACATCCAGCCTGCACAGAAAGCACTGCACTGGCTGCTGATAGCATACCAAATTCAGTTCAAGGTGCTGGTTCTTACCTTTAAAGCCCTTTATGGTCAGGGTCCAGCATACCTAAGGGACCGCCTTTCCACACGTTCCCCAGAGAGCACTATGTTCAGGGTTCCAAAATTGACTGGCCCTCCTGGGCCTCAAAGACACCAGGCTAGCTATAACCAGTGCCAGGTCCTTCTCAGTGGCGGCACCATACTGGTGGAATGAGCTCCCAGAAGAGATCAGGGCCCTGCAGGACCTTTTATTTATTTATTTATTTATTTATTTATTCAATTTATATACCGCTCAGACCCCGAGGGGTCTCAGAGCGGTTTACATAGTATATATATATATATATATAGTTCTTCCTACCTAGGGCCACAATGAAATGGGGGAGGGACTTCCTATCGGCACCCTGAGCAGGGCTTCCTGTTCTTCCCGGCGGGGCTCCAGGCGTAGAGGCCTGCTGCAGCCTTGGTGCACCCTCGAGTCCCCGGCGTAGATCTTCGCCTCCTGGGCCAGGGGACTTCTGCGGCCGGCCTCCTTCCACCGTGCAGGCCCGCGCCGGCCTCGGCTCCGTGTCCACAGACTCGTGTCGCGCCGTTACGTCGCCCGCGGCTCCGCCCATGGCTCCACGGCTCCGCCCACCAGGTTCGCCGTCCTGCCTGCCGCCGCCGCCGCCATCACCGCTGCTGCCGATGTTCTCCGCCGCCGCCGCCGCCACTGCTACACACCCCCGGGAGGGAGGGTGCCCCCCGCCTTTCCTACAGGCAGGTACCCATTTATCTACTTGCTTTTTGCATGCTTTCGAACCGCTGGGTGGGCGGGAGCTGGGACGAGGACCGGGAGCTCACCCCGGTCGCGGTGGGACTCGAACAGCCATAGTGGCTGTTCGTTCTTTGCTGTTATAGCAGGTGATTTACCACCTGCGCCACCGCTCCCTTTTATGGTTCCACAGAGCCTGTAAGACAGAGTTCTTCCACCAGGCCTTCAATCAAGGAGCTGTATCAAACATCTGAGGAGTGACCCTGTGCCCTGGCACTACCATCCACAGCCTGTCTCCGCTACACAAATAAGCTGAATGTTGAGCTGGTTTGAGAATACCAACATGACTGTACTATCACCTAAACAGCAGTGTAATTTGGAAATTTACTGTTCTAGCACTTTATTAGATCATTGTCCCAGGACTTTATGATAAATATTAATTTGAGTTGTTCATGGCTGTTTTATGAATGGTTTTAATTTTATTTATATATGGAATTTTATGTAAGTCACCCTGAGCCTGCTTCGGCCGGGAGGGTGGGGTACAAATTGAATAAATAAATAAATAAATATTTAGAGAGCCTGGCAAAGCAAGCTCTGATGCTGAAGGAAGCAGGAGAGTGGGAGAAGGAAGCAGATGAGAGCCAGTTGCTTGCGGGCTGGATATGAGCCCTGTGGGGGCCAGATCTGGCCCACAGGCCACATGTTTGACAGCCCTGCTTAAGCAAACTTTCTGCAGTTAAGCATACATATTGGCAGTACAACCAGAGGTTTAGATTATGTTCTTGGTGGTATAAAGTTTCCATTTTGTTTCAATCATTTATGTTTTATTGCCATAGCAACAGATTACTATGTGTGCTTGTTCAGTAAAATTATTATAGAAAACTTCAGATTTGATTGTAATCAGTTATTTAAATCGCATTGATTTAAACCAATCCACCCTGTTGCTTGTTTCTTGAGGGCTTTGGAAATGTTTTTCTCTTGTGGGACCATAGCCTCAGTAATCTAGGTAATGCTCTGCAATCTTTTGAAACTGTCACCTTGTACGAAGGCAATGGTGAATGTACAAGAACATGGTAAGATGATAATGTTGGTAATTAACTTATGTTTGTTAGATCCATTGAAGTCCTGCTGCTTTCCTTTAGTTTAAAAATTTGCTTATGAGCAGATGACCTTTAAACAATTATAATCAACAAGGAATTCTTCTATGAACAGTTTGTTAGTTTAAAGTCTCATGTGATAGCAAAAGGGAGAAAATGTCAGGCTTCCAGTTTTTAATTGTCATGGTGGTTTTGTGGTAATGTTTTTCAGTTAACTTTATTTTTAAAAATTCCTGAGTATGGGACGTAATACTGAAGCATTTGTGGCGCAGAACAGTGAAAGGCCTCATTGGTCTGTTCTTAAGGAAAATATTCTCTACTAGGACAATGGTAGCAGACTTCCCACATTAGCTTGCTTGAAGATCGATATCAAGTACACTATTTGTGTTGGTCCATTGTACAATACCAAAGTTGAGGCCTTGAAAATACAGCCAAAGTTGTCAGTGGGTGTTTTGGCTGCCTAAGTGTAGAAAAGGAGCAATTAATGTCTGTTTACAATATAAACAATCCCCCTGGCATTGTTTAGTATTCACTGTTACGGCATTTACTGAAACATCTGAGGATATATTTGCCCTTAGGATTTGACTGTTCCTGGCTCTAGCACAGGTGCATTAAGCACAAAAAGATGAATTGATGTGTTGCTGTACACATTTCCCCTGTCTCCAAGGAAACGCAATGTTTCCTTCATTCCATGTTTGTTCCCCATCTCTCTGCACCATCCCTTATTCAAGTTGTGCCACTAGCTGCCATCCAGATGCCAAGATGTGTCATCTGAGGTAGGAGATGGTAAGCCTAATTTGCCTTCAGATTTCCTAAAGCTCTGCAACAATGATTAAGAACAGGCTAGACAATAGTATGGTATCTCCCACATTGTTGGATGCCTCCAATTTTCTTGCCTCAGAGTGAGCTGATTCTTGAGGACACTTGATTACAAATTAAAGCTGTTTAGGCAGATGCAAAGTCAGAGCTGACAGCACAGCTGTACTCTTTGGGAAACAGTTAAAGTCAAAGTCTTGGACTCAAAGAACAACAAACAGATTGTGGAATGCATCTTTCTTGCCCCCTGTTCCTGGTGCAGCCTTCTACATTCCAGATTTCCCAAATGGTGCTCAGTACCATTTGGTACTGGATTTAACTATTAAATTATGGATTTAACTACTAAACTGAGAGGTGCCAAAAAGAGGAAATGTGAACTCCAAGAGAAAGTTGGTGGCCTTGAGCTCTGCACCCATAGAATAAGCTATGTGTCCAAATTTCTAGAGGGTAGAGGATGCCAGTCCTGAAAGCTTTCAATGGAACTGGCTTGCATCTTGTTCTTGGCTGAAACAGCAGATAGAATGTGTATAGACCATGCATTTAGACATAATGATGTTGTGGTTTGTTGCCACAGGAATGAGACTAGGAAGTCCACCACATTAATGTAATTAACGAAGCTAATTAACTTAGCATGCTAAAAACTATGCCCCCTCTTTGCCCTGCCACCAAACTTTCTTGGCTCTGGGGCTACTTCCACTATCATCCAAAACAGAGTTGCACTCTTCTGAGCCTTCCATGGATTTAAAAAGATGTAACGTTGTTTGGCATGGCATAGTTAGTCCATGATATGAAGAAGAAAGGCAAGAACTGCAATAAGACTGTAGACTCTGATCCAGCAAGAGTGATGTCTCACTGTGTAATTCTTTTCAGAATGATTGTGTTATATTACTGCTCTGTGAATGTTACTGCATGCAATATGGTTTATATATCTTATATGTTAGTAACCTTTTGTCAGAAATAGCTTAACCTCTCAAATATGATACTTCGATTTGCTACTTTTGTTTGGTAACTTCTGTAGCAAGGACTACATAGAATGGTGGGACGGAAGGAATGAATAAATCTGTGCATGCAATATGGTTTATATATCTTATATGTTAGTAACCTTTTGTCAGAAATAACTTAACCTCTCATATATGATACTTTGATTTGCTACTTTTGTTTGGTAACTTCTGTAGCAAGGACTACATAGAACAGTGGGATGGGAGGAATGAATAAATCTGTGCCTCTTCCTTGTTTCCTTTTTAATTTTTAACAATTATTTCCAAGGCTCTTTTTGTAGCAGGAACACCTTTGCATATTAGGCTTACAGAGCTCTTCTTACAGGGGTTACTGTAAGCTCTTGGAGGATTGGCTACATTAGGGGTGTGTTGCCTAATATGCAAAGGAGTACCTGCTACAAAAAGAGCCCTCTTTCCATACTTGATTGCAACTACTGAGGTAATCCCTTTTACCAATTGGGTAATACTGCGGTTTTGCAAAGGACTTTGGTTTGCCTCTGTTGTCCCGTCCAGTTTGAGATTTTTGTAAGGGTTAGAGGATATGCAGATTGGCAGGGTCTCTTTTTCTTGGTTGACTGATAATTTAAATGTTATATTTTATTTATTTGTTTATTTATTTTCACATTTATATCCCGCCCATCCCGTAAAGGGGCTCATGGTGGGTTACAACATTTTAATAAATACAATAAAATTTAAAACACTTTAGAACATATAAAATCAGTAGTCATGCTTGCCGTAGGGAGGAATCTGGCCTATTGATGTAACTAGGTATGGCCGGTTATCAGTAGGTGGGAGATTGCAACCTTGGAGGGGCTATACGTGGATACCTGCTGCCTTAGCCAAAGGCCTGGTGGAATAGCTCCATCTTGCAGGCCCTGTGGAATGGCATAAGATCCTGCAGGGCCCTGATCTCAATAGGGAGCATGTTCCACCAGGTGGGGGCCAGGGATCCCGAGAAGGAACCAGGCTGCTGGCACTCAAAATCAAAAAGGTGGCAGAGCAATATTTAAACTGAATATTGGGGGAAAGCCGACAGGAGATTAAAAGTCTCTGGTTCGGGAGGGCTCATCTCAAAGAGATGAAGGGGTAGCTGTTACTTTTGTACAAGGAAATGGATTACAATTGTCCACTAAGACTGTGGCTAAAGATAGGGACTGCCTGGCAAGGTCTCAAGGCAGCAAGAGGAAGGTTGTGGGCTTAACAAGCATGGGAAACAATAGGTGTTTATATACAAATGCTAGAAGTCTCTAAGGTAAAATCGGAGAATTGAAATGCTTGGCGTTGGGGGGGGGAAATAGACATTGTGGGTATTTCAGAAACTTGGTGGGATGAGGAAAATCAGTGGGATACGGTGATTCCTGGTTATAAATTATATTGGAAGGATAGGGGGGAAGGGTTGGAGGTGGGGTGGCTCTGTATGTCAGCGAGGGTATACAGTCCAGTAAGATTGAGAGGGTAAGAGACTTGGATTCGCTTCTGGAAATGCTATGGGTTGAATTAGTGGGTCCAAAAGGAGGCTTAACAGTGGGAGTTTGTTATCGCTCACCAGATCAAAAGGTAGAGGAGGATTATAAAATGATGAATGAATGAAAGATAGTGGCTAGATGAAATAACTGTGTCGTAATAGGCGACTTTAACTACCCACACATTGATTGGGTCAATATGAGTTCTAGTCGGGAAAAAGAGATTGAGTTTTTAGACACTCTCAATGACTGTGCTACGAAACAGATGGTCACAGATCCTACCAGGGGAGAGGCGATCCTGGATTTGGTCCTAAGTAACGCCCAAGACATGGTGAGAGATGTAAAAGTGATTGCACCACTTGGGAACTGTTGTGTTTGCAGACCACTATGGGCCATCAGCAAAGGAGCCTGAGCTGTAAACAATGGGACTGGGGCTCCTGGCTCCCACGTAGGGGAACCAATGGGAACGGCGGCGAGAATTCAAACCCGCCAATGGCACCAGGGGGCGTCCCCTTCGCTTGTATATAGTTGGCCTCCCGGCCAGGTAACTTTGTCTTGTGTTGTATAATAACGAACCATGCTGATCACTATATTGTTGTCCGTGATTTCATTATACGTCTAACCCACTATACAACAGGAACAGTGACCATAATGTCATTGAGTTTAACATTTGTACAAATAGGGAGTTGCCCCAAAAGACTGACGGAACCACTTTTAACTTTAAAAGGGGTAACTTTTCTGGTATGAGGGGACATGTGAGGAAGAAATTGAAAGGAAAAGTGGAAAAGGTCAAAACCATTGGGGAAGCTTGGAGACTATTTAAAAATACAATCCTAGAAGCTCAGAAAAAATATATACCGCAGGTTAGGAAAGGCACAAATAGGTGTAGAAAAAAGCCTGCATGGTTAACAAATAAAGTAATGGAAGCTGTAAAAGGTAAGAAGGATTCCTTTAAGCAGTGGAAAGCTAGTCTCAGTGAGGTTGATAAAAGGGAACACAGGCTGTGGCAAATAAAATGCAAGCAAAAAGGGAATATGAGGAGCATATTGGCAAATAAAATGCAAGCAAAAAGGGAATATGAGGAGCATATTGCAAAAGCATAAAGGCCAACAATAAAACTTTCTTCAAATACATTAGAAGTAGGAAGCCAGCCAGGGAGGCAGTGGGGCCCTTGGATGACCAAGGGGTAAAAGGAGTACTGAAGGATGATAGGGAAATGGCTGAGAAGCTGGATGCATTTTTGCCTCTGTCTTCACTGTGAGAAGTGCTTGCCCACTCCAGAAGCACCGATTTCGGGAGGGGGTTTGAAAGACCTGAATCAGATTGAGGTGACAAGAGAGGAAGTCCTACGACTGATGGACAATTTAGAAACTGATAAATCACCAGGCCCGGATGGCATTCATCCAAGAGTTCTGAAAGAACTCAGATGTGAACCTGTGGATTTCCTTACATTAATATGTAATCTTCCTTTAAAATCTGCCTCCATTCCTGAGGACTGGAAGGTAGCTAATGTCACTCCCATCTTTAAAAAGGGTTCCAGGGGAGATCTGGGAAATTACAGGCCAGTCAGTCTGACGTCGATACCGGGTAAGTTGGTGGAAACTGTTATTAAGGAAAGAATTAGTAGGCACATTGATGAACAAAAACTATTAAGGCAGACTCAGCACGGGTTCTGTAAGGGAAGATCTTGTCTCACTAACCTGTTAGTGTTTTTTGAGGGAGTGAACAAACATGTGGACAAGGGGGCCCCAATAGATGTTGTTTACCCTGACTTCCAGAAAGCTTTTCATACAGTTCCTCATCAAAGGCTCCTAAGTAAGCTCCATAGTCATGGGATAAAAGGGCAAGTCCTCTTGTGGATCAAAAACTGGCTTATAAATAGGAAACAGAGAGTGAGTATAAATGGGAAACTTTCTCAATGGAGGGTGGTAAGCAGTGGGGTACCACAGGGATCAGTACTTGGTCCAATGCTTTTTAACTTGTTTATTAACGATTTGGAATTGGGAGTAAGCAGTGAAGTGGCTAAATTTGCAGATGACACGAAGTTGTTCAGGGTGGTGAAAACCAGGGAGGATTGTGAGGCACTCCAAAGGGATCTGTCGAGGATGGGTGAATGGGCGTCAGCGTGGCAAATGGGGTTCAGTGTGGCCAAAGTGATGCACATTGGAGCCAAAAATCCTAAAAATAAATACACATTGATGGGGTCTGAATTGGCAGAGACTGACCAAGAGAGAGATCTTGTAGTAGATAACTCAATGAAAATGTCTAGACAGTGTGTAACTGCAATAAAGAAGGCCAACGCTATGCTGGGGATTATTAGGAAGGGAACTGAAAACAAATCAGCCAGTATCATAATGCCCTTGTATAAATCATGGGTGTGACCTCATTTGGAATACGTTGTACAGTTTTGGTCACCACACCCCAAAAAGGATATCAGAGCATTGGAAAAGTGCAGAGAAGGGCAACTGGAATGGTGAAAGGGTTGGAACACTTTCCCTATGAAGAAAGGTTAAAACGCTTGGGGCTCTTTAGCTTGGAGAAATGACGGCTGAGGGGTGACATGATCGAGGTTTATAAGATTATGAATGGGATAGAGCAGGTTGAGAAAGAAGTACTTTTCTCCCTTTCTCACAATACAAGAACTCGAGGGCACTCCATGAAATTGCTGAGCAATCGGGTTAGAACAGATAAAAGGAAGTACTTTTTCACCCAAGAGTGATTAACATATGGAATTCACTGCCACAAGAGGGGGTGGCAGCTACAAGCATGGACAGTTTCAAGAGGGAATTAGCTAAACATATGGAGCAGAAGTCCATCAGTGGCTATTAGCCACAAGGTATAGATAGAAACTCTCAGTCTGGGGCAGGTGATGCACTCTATTCTTGGTGCTGGGGGGGGGCAACAGTGGGAGGGCTTCTAGTGTCCTCGCCCCACTGCTGGACCTCCTGATGGCACCTGGTATTTTTGGCTGCTGTGTGACAGAGTGTTGGACTAGACGGGCCATTGGCCTGATTCGACATTGGCTTCTCTTATGTTCTTATGTTCTTATCTTCTTATGATCACCAGGAGATGTTGACTCTCAGAGTGTAACGCTCTCCGAGGTGTATATGGGAAGAGGTGGTTATAGAAGCATTGGTCATTATCTTTGGCATGTTAGAACTAGGGTTTTAATCTTTTGACCTTGACCCCGTTTGGGGGAGGGCGGGATATAAATAATAAAATAATAAATATCCTGTCCTTATATATATTTGAATTTTGGTTCCACCACATTCTATGCTTGCCATAATTGATTTGGCTCAAGAACTGGCAGTCAGAAGACACTGGCCAGGGCTGACTGGCTGCTTCGCAAAGTCCCGCCCCCGTCAGCGTTTTCAGCTCAGTCTGCTCCAGTCCTCTGACAGGAGAGGACCGTCTGGAGTGTGAGCGCAGGGACAGGCCGTCAAGGCTGAGGTAAGTGAGAGAAGCCCTTTTCCGCCCTCCCCCACCATCCCCGGGGCCTTCTATGAGGGGAGTAGGCCCAGAGAAGGCCTTTTCCGTCCCCCACACCCCATCCCCTGGGCCTTCTATGGGGCACTAGGCCCAGAGAAGGCCTTTTCCGTCCCCCACACCCCATCCCCTGGGCCTTCTATGGGGCACTAGGCCCAGAGAAGGCCTTCTCCGTCCCCCACACCCCATCCCCTGGGCCTTCTATGGGGCACTAGGCCCAGAGAAGCCCTTTTCTGCCCCCCACACCCCATCTCCTGGGCCTTCTAGGGGGCACTAGGCCCAGAGAAGGCCTTTTCCGTCCCCCACACCCCATCCCCTGGGCCTTCTATGGGGCACTAGGCCCAGAGAAGCCCTTTTCCATCCCCCACACCCCATCCCCTGGGCCTTCTATGGGGCACTAGGCCCAGAGAAACCCTTTTCCATCCCCCACACCCCATCCCCTGGGCCTTCTATGGGGCACTAGGCCCAGAGAAGCCCCTTTCCGCCCCCCACACCCCATCTCCTGGGCGTTCTAGGGGGCACTAGGCCCAGAGAAGCCCTTTTCTGTCCACCACACCCCATCCTCTGGGCCTTCTAGGGGGCACTAGGCCCAGAGAAGCCCTTTTCCGCCCCCCACACGCCATCCCCTGGGCCTTCTATGGGGCACTAGGCCCAGAGAAGCCCTTTTCCGTCCCCCACACGCCATCCCCTGGGCCTTCTATGGGGCACTAGGCCCAGAGAAGGCCTTTCCCACGCCCCACACGCCATCCCCTGGGCCTTCTAGGGGGCACTAGGCCCAGAGAAGGCCTTTTCCGCCCCCCATATGCCATCCCCTGGGCCTTCTATGAGGGGACTAGCCCAGAGAAGGCCTTTTCTGTCCCCCACATGCCATCCCCTGGGCCTTCTATGGGGGCAGTAGGCCCAGAGAAGGCATTTTCTGCCCCCCACACGCCATCCCCTGGGCCTTCTATGGGGCACTAGGCCCAGAGAAGGCCTTTTCCGTCCCCCACACGCCATCCCCTGGGCCTTCTTTGGGACACTAGGACCAGAGAAGCCCTTTCCGCCCCCCACGCCATCCCCTGGGCCTTCTATGGGGCACTAGGCCCCGAGAAGGCCTTTTCCGCCCCCACACGCCATCCCCTGGGCCTTCTATGGGGCACTAGGCCCAGAGAAGGCCTTTTCCCGCCCCCACACGCCATCCCCTGGGCCTTCTATGGGGCACTAGGCCCCGAGAAGGCCTTTTCCGCTCCCCACACGCCATCCCCTGGGCCTTCTATGGGGCACTAGGCCCTGAGAAGGCCTTTCCCGCGCCCCACACGCTATCCCCTGGGCCTTCTATGGGGCACTAGGCCCAGAGAAGGCCTTTTCCGCCCCCCACACACCATCCCCTGGGCCTTCTATGGGGCACTAGGCCCAGAGAAGGCCTTTTCTCTCCCCCACACACCATCCCCTGGCCCTTCTATGGGGGCAGTAGGCCCAGAGAATCCATTTTCTGTCCCCCACACATCATCCTATGGGCCTTCTATGGGGGCAGTAGGCCCAGAGAAGCCCTTTCCCCCACACACTGCCTACTGCCCCCATAGAAGGCTCAGGGGATGGTGTATGGGGACAGAAAAGGCCTTCTCTGGGCCCAGAGAAGCCCTTTTCTGCCCCTCTTCCCTTCCTTTCCCCCTTTTCTTTCTTTCTCTCTCCTTTCTTTCACTCTTCCTCCTATTCCTTCCTTCCTTCCTTCCTTCCTTCCTTCCTTCCTTCCTTCCTTCCTTCCTTCCTTCCTTCCACCTCCCTCCCTTCCTTTCTAGGGCCCGTTGTCTTCCACCACAACGGGCTTTGCTCCCTAGTCTTAAATATTACCATATCAAGCTGCTTTATGCCAGCTCAGACCATTGGTCCATCTCCCTTAGCATTGTGTGTTCTGACTGGCAGCAGTTCTCCTGGGTCACAGGCAGAATAAATGTCTTTGCCAAGGTCTGCTACGTGAGATTGAAGATATCCAGGATTGAATCTAGGACCTGCTACATGCAGAGCTTCTGTTCTGCAACTGGGCCATGGCCCCCAGTGTTTCTGTTTAATGAAGTAATAGAAAAGGTTTCTTCTATTAAATCTAAACATGTGGATTGGGTTTTTAGCAACAACATTCTGACATTAAAACTGGCTTGGCTATTAAATTCTCCCTGGTTTGGGGATCTGTGTGATGGGGGGAAATGTCAGAGAAGAGGTTTAGCAGTGATGGGGAGAAATGTCAGAGAAGAGGTTTAGAAACTAGCAGTATTTCATCCCAAGTTGAAATTCCCTGTTATAAAGGGTTTGTGGTGTAGGCAAAAATTTCCTAACCCCCCTTCACAAGTATCATGCAGTTTTCTAGTAGCTGATCATTTTTCTGAAAGTGAATCTAATTTCACCAAGGACTATACTTAATAACTCTCTTTGGTAACTTTTGTGACCTTTCATGGGGAAATAGTCTTGCAATGCTGAAAGGAATATCTCAACTGAATTTGCTAGATGCATTTCTTATACGTTACTCAGTATGTACTGTGCACTATTTCCCAGGATTTTATCATTATATTGACTTGCTTTGGGTCTGAAGTATATTAGCATTGAAGTTCGATAGTTCCATCTAGCCTATTCTTGGATCAGATCTGGAGCTCTCTCTGTGATATTTCAGCGATTTACTCATGGAAGTTAAACATAATCAGATTCTGAATTATTTATTAATTTTAATCGAGTACATTCCACTTTTGGCATTTCTCAGTAAGTCCTGCAGGATATATTACTGAGGCATTCAAAACAGGGAAAGAAAAAGAAACCCTGAAGTTGATAGATTTGAGAGACTTCTAAATTAGAACAAAACCACAAACCTATCAGGCTTGACAGAATTTATAGAAAGCATATCAACCCCAGAATACAGTTACATTTGTTTGGAAACTACCTGCCCCAAATAATATAAAAATATAGTTTTGGATTTGGGACCTAATAATGAAAGAACTTGGAAGTTTGCAGGACCCATTGGCTGCTGAGGAGCAGTGCGTTATATTTTGAGGTTACACCCCTCCACACATATTCATTTTAAGAGGTTTCTCTGTTGACAAAAGAACAGGAAACAGGAGGGAAGTTAGTTGCTTTCAAAGACTCCCATCCCCTTGTTGGCTCCCACAAGCACCCAGTACTTAAGGCTTGGGTATGCAAATGCTTCTAGCTAGCAGAGAGCCATCAAAGAGACATCTCTTACCCGGGGAGGAATGTAGGGTTGCTAGGTCCTCTCCTTGCTCCAATAAGGGAATTTGAGGGGCATTCTGGGAGTGGGTGGGGATGCTCCAAGCCCCACCCCAAGCCCTGCCCCCAAGAGTGACCAGCCATCCCTCTCCCTCCCCTCTATGACAGGTGGGGACCACATGGCCCAAGGAGCACCTGGAGGGCCCTTTAAATCTAGTATTAGGGAGGGAAAGGGGTGGTCGTGGGCCGCATGCTCTATGTGCAAAAACATCCTTAAAAGGTGGGGGCTGTGGTGCACAGGTCTGTGGTCTTTTGCAAGCTGTGTGAGTGGCCCGCAACCGCTCCTCTCCCTTCCTCCTGCTAGATTTAAAGGCCCTCCAGCTGGTCAACGGGCTACATGGTCCCTGTCAGTCAGCTGAAGCCAGTCATGGAGGCGTGGATTGATTCACAGAGTGCAACTTCCGTGACTCCCCTTTCCTGCTGCAGCCCAAAATGCCCTTTTAAATGCTGCTCCTGGGTGACAGAGGAGCCCCCCAAGAATGTATTGGAGGGAGGGGGGATCAACGGTGTGCAACAGAAGGAGGAGTCATTGATAATTATCCCCTCCTTTTCTGTACGTGGAAATCATCCATTTGATCCTAGACAAAGGATTCTACTATGATCTCCAGAAATAAATATATAGTCCCAAAGAGATAGCTGTGCCATCCTATTGTGGAACAAATAAACCGAAATCTTGAAGCCCCTTGAGGACTAACAATATTTGATTCCAGCATAAGCTTTTGTGGACTAGAGCTAATTTCTTCACATGCAGTGGGTGAATCCTTACCATGCAGACACTTTGTACACTAGGATCCACTCATTTGCATTAATGAAATAAATAGTTCCACAAGACTGCTGTCTATTTAAACTTACAATCCAATGAACAAATCTTTGCAGCTACTGTAAATTACTGTAAGAAACTTTATATATTAGATGACCCTACATGGTATTAAGGTATATCCTGTTCCTTTCTTGTCAAAAGAACATGCAAATTTAACTGACAAAGCCATCATGAAGATGGATAAATCAATTAAGTTCAATATTGAAAACCTCCAAACTTCATGCCTTTACAACTGAATTTTGTCAGACTTTTCAGGATGTGCTGGTTTCATATTCAGCACTCCTAATAAATAGCACTGGTTCTGTGTTCAGTGCTCCTAATAAATAGCCCAGGCTAGCCCAATCTCCAACTCTCAGAAACCAAGCAGGGTCAGCTCTGACTAGTGTTTGGATGGGAGACCTCCAAGGAATACCAGGGTCATGTTGCAAAGGCAGGCAATGGCAAACCACTTCTGAACACCTCTTGCTTTGAAAACCCTACGGGATCACCATAAGTCAGCTGTGACTAATTGGCAAAATAAATAAATAAACATTTAAAGAAAGAGGAAACGCCTATTTTATTTATTTATTTATTCGATTTATATCCCACCCTCCTTGCGTAGCAGGCTCACCGTGGCTTTATAAGGGCTGTACAGTTATTCCTAAACTATATAAGGATTCTTCCTTGCTGTCATTATACAGGCCTGTTTCTTTAGCTAACCAGGACTTAAAAATATTTGTCTATCCTGGCCTGGAGGATAGTTATCCTTGGCAATCTGTATTTGACCTGACTAGGTTTATGCTGTAGTGGCCATTATTTACTAATACAAGAATTATTGCCATCATCAATGAGGTCAAAGGCTCCAGTCACCTTTCTCTTTGGATCCAGAAAAAACCTTTGACCATGCAGAGTGGTCCTCCTGAAATATCTCCTTAAAATAAATTTGAGGCCTGCATTCAGAACAATTAAACTAGATCTGTAGGTTTTAAGGCTTTCATTTTTGTTAATAACCAAAAACTCTCCAGTGTTTCATTTGCTTCTGGGTGTTCCCATTTCTGTCTGTAATGAGAAAGAGAAAGATAGAGAATGTACATGTATGTGTGTGTTGCATTATAACTCTGAGAAATAATTTCAGTGACTTGGATCCTAACCCTTTCCACCTGTGGAAGAAGAAAGTGATGCAATCTTCAACAATTCATTCTCCCACTGCACACCTCACTTCTCCCCCATTGCATTTCCTGGGTTCCCACTGACACGTAAGGGGGTGATTTCAGAGGGTACAGCAATCTGCAATGGGAAGGGGAGGATTCCATAATCTAGCACAATTCCACTAGATGGGATCCACCCCAATATCTGTAACAGCTCCAAGATCAAAAATCTCCTGGTTTGCTGGTGTTACAGTAATGTACATAACTAAACCTAGTTCTTTTCTTCCTGAAGTGATTTCTGAATTAGCATTATGTGTCATTCTCTTTGAATGTGAAAGTTAATAGTAAATTGGAAGTAATCAGTGTTAATCTGCTTGAAGATATTCAAAACAGGCTATAATCTCCCTTACTATTTACTTGGTGAACTGCAATTTGGAAACCTTGAGGTATTTATCTCCTAACACTGGTTCTCTCAATTTTTCCCCCTGTGATCTCTTCAGGTGATAAATAAATTGAACCCTAATGAGATTTCCGAGGTCTTCTCATATCTGTAAACATTTTGTTAAGGCTATTTTTGTTTCTAGTATTGTTCACAATCATTTCCATCATCCAGTTGTGCAAATAGCTCATCCTTACATGTTGTTTGAGCTTGCAGATACCTTGGATTCAAGGTAAAATGCTTTACAAAGGTGTTACTTGAGGGCAGTTTAACTGTCCCTAACCTGTTGCATTGTTATGGGGTTGCGTAGTTAAAATCTTTGCTTGTATAATTCTAGGAACTACTGCCAGTGGTTAAAAACTAAGCAAGAAACATTGTTGCATGCATTTAGGTGTATTATTTTGTACTTTAAAGACAACCAGGGCCGGTTTGTTCGGGAGCCAGACAGTAATTCATATTTGACCTCAAGAATTTGGGATTTGGGAATGTAGAAAAAGAATCCTTTGTATTGTTACTCACAGCAGCTCTAGAATTTTATCTTGAATTCTCTGCAAAAAGTTCAGATGATTTTCATGTATGGCAAAAGAGAAGTATAAGTTAACCCATTAGTTTAGTCAATGAAGATGCTAAATGGAAAATGGAAAAATGGAAGTCATCACTTTTTGCCTCATTGGAACAATAGGTGGATAAATTGTGAAGACACAGGGCCAGCTCGCCCACTAGGCGAGCTAGGCGCTCGCCTAGGGCACCAGCCCTGCAGGGGCACCAAAATCCCCCCGTGAAAAGCCCCCCGGGCCGCTCAACGCCGGCAGCCCCGGCTTTCCTGGGTGCCTAGGGGCTGTGAGGCACCCGGGAGAGCCGCGCCGCCACCCCTGGGAGGGAAAGGGGGGCATTCTAAGCCTGCTCCTTCCCCAGCTTTCCTGGGTGCCTCGCGGCTGCAAGGCACCCGGGAGAGTGGTGCTGCCGCCGCTGGGAGAGAAGAGGGGGCTTCTAAGCCCGCCCCTTCCCCGGCTCTCCTGGGTGCCTCGCTGCTGCGAGGCACCGGGGAGAGCCGTGCCGCAGCCGCTGGGAGGGAAGGGGCGGGCTTCTAAGCCCACCCCTTCCTCACCTCTCCCGGGTGCTGTGCCATCTTCAGGCCCCACCAGGAGGTTGGCATCCCTGGTGGGGTGGGCGCCCCAGGCTGTCCTGCCTAGGGCGCCCAGACACCTGGGGCCGGCCCTGTGAAGACATGATAGTAATGTCCCCACATGACATGGTGACAGTATAGAAATTAAACTGTGAAGATTGTGTAGCCAAGGGTTTGAGTAACTCTGACATCTTTTGATTTTTTGTTCCTATTTGAAGTGACAAGAGGGAAATAGACATGGGCCTTTTTGTGTTAATTTGGAGTTTCTACCTTGTACTTATGCATTAATACTTGTATAATTCGAAATGTAGCTTATGCCTTTCCTCCTTACTTCTGTAACAACTTAGTTTTTTCAAAAGTTTACAATTTCTGTTTGTTTTATGCAGAGCCAGCGCCAGGTGTCTGGGCGCCCTAGGCAGGACAGCCTGGGGCGCCCACCCCACCAGGGATGCCAACCTCCCGGTGGGGCCTGGAGTCCACGGGGGCAGCAGAGCGCTGGCTTTCCTGGGCGCTCCGCAGCTGCAGGGGCCCCAGGAAAGCCAGGGAAGGGGTGGGGGTTCAAACCCCCTCCCCCTCCCTCCCAGCACCGGCTTTCCTGGAGGCTCTGCAGCTATGGGGCCCCCAGGAAAGCCAGGGAAGGAGGCGGGGGTTCAACCGCCCTCGCCCCTTCCCTCCCAGCGCCAGCTTGCCTTGGTGCTCCACAGCTGCGGGGGTGCCGAGGCAAGCCAGGGAATAGGCAGGATTTAAACTTCCGCCCCTTCCCTTGGAGCACCGGCTTGCCTCGGTGCTCCGCAGCCACGGGGGTGCTGAGGCAAGCCAGGGAAGGGGTGGGCGTTCAAACACCCGCCCCTTTCCTCCATCCCAGCGCTGGCTTGGAGGAGAGGGGAGGTGGCGGGGGGAGGGGGAGTGCCAACAGGGGGAGGTTGGGCAAGCTCTGCCGCCGCCGCCACCTCCTGAGCCCCGCTGGGGCACTTCGGTTGTGGTGGTGGCGGGGAGGCAGTAGGGGGGGCGTTTGGTGCCCCAGCAGGCCTGGCGCCCTAGGCGAGTACCTAGCTCGCCTAGTGGGCGAGCCGGCCCTGCTTTTATGTTTATATGTTGTTTTGATCAGGCTTGCTGCACTCTTCTTTTTGCTGTAACACTACATCATTTACTGTTCTGGCCTTTGTAATAAATCATACATTTTATAGGTTCTATTGCTTAAAAATATTTTCAGATAATGTGTTGGGGTCTGTATGATGTATGAGTCACGAAAGTCCATGTTGAATTCAGTTTTGTTATTCTTTTTAAGCTGCTATCCCTCTGAAATAAAAGTCAAGAGAACTGTTGGCTAAACTAGTGTACCAGTGATTCTCACACAGTATGCAGCAGCTAACATACACTTTGAAAAATTAAGCTGTTGCTGTTGCCACAAAAGGGCCCAGTGTCAGTTCAATCTCTGCCCCAAATAGTACAACCATAAAATGAAACATGGCATCTCTAGTCTGATTTCACTCAAAAGCAGTTAGAAGTTGATTAGATCATTACTAATTGCAAATTACTGAGGAATTACACAACTTTAGCAATGATGAAGATAGACTCAGGTAGGTAGCCTTCTTGGTCTGAAGCAACATAACAAAAGTCCAGTGGCACCTTTTAAGACCAACAAAGTTTTATTCAATGTATAAGCTTTCATGTGCACATATACTTTTTCTGATCCATTGAAATGGAAATTACCAGTCCATACATATAGGTAGAGGGTGGGCAGCAAATTAGCATACAACATAATGAAGATGTTTAACAGGTGCAAGCACCAAACAGGAATAACAATTTTAGTTTATACTAGCCTGATACCCGTGCTTTGCTACAGTATTTAAGTTCCATAAATCCAGTTATAATACTGATGATGTGAAGTTTGAAAGGTAACATTTATCATAGGACTTCTAATGCAGTGTAAAGTACATCATATCATCATAATCATAGACTTGAGGGTACATAGTACACACACAATTACAATTGGTGGAAGAATTTTTTTTAAAAGATGGCTGTGAGGTCTATGTTGTGATGTCACTTCCAGACGAGACCTGGATGTGGTATCAGTCTTCTCTGTGAATTAGTGAAAATGGGTTTTACTATGGAATTCTGAGTGGGGTGTGACATCACTTCTGGCTTTTTCTGACGTGGAAGTGATGTCACACTGTTGCCAATGTCCCTGCTGCCCAGTCTCCTGCTTGTTGCAAGGCCAGGCAATCCTAAGATGATCAGGTTGTTATCATGGTTTTTCAGAGAGCTGACAGTCTTTCATGTTAGCGTGTCTTCTGAATCAGTTTGTCTTTGCTCTGAGCCATCATAGATGAATAACAACAACCAGTTATACTGTGTGCTCAAAATAAGGAAGCTTGTTTATTGCTTAAATGTGTGCTATAGTGGTGCAATATAAATTTCAGTGACTGGTTTCGTAATACTCTTTGGTTGCTGTTGCTCCATTCTGGGGAAATAATTTGTTCTGTTGCTATGGAATGAAGATGTCAGTTCTACCTATCCCTTCCTGCAATGCTGCAGGGTTTTGCCACTGCTTTCTAATCTTTTGTACAGAGAAGTAGATGGCTGGATGGGAGGTTAAAACAAACATATATGTATATAATTGTGCATTCTATTGGTCTCTGCATTGTGCCTGCGTGCACTCACACTGGTGAAGAAAAATCTTCCAAGGATTAGAATTGAAATTGATTATACCCTCTCACAGAACATAGGAACAAAGTATTGTTTCTTCATTAAAGTTTATGATCGGTTTTATCGTATTTTACTGTATTTAATTGTATTCTTAAATTGAGCCCACCTTGGCGGGAAGGGTGGGATATAAATCATATCATCATCATCATCATCATCATCATCATCATCATCATCATCATCATCATTATTACTAGGGGTCGTTTCCTGCAGGAGCACACAGGAGTGGAGCTCCAGTAGTATGGAGCCCAGGGGGTTTCTCATTTCTATACCTTCCATTGTGGTGGCCATGGTTACAGGTCATTCTGGTCTGTCCGTTAAGGCCAGTGTACAAATGCTGTTTAAAGTCCAGGTCATTAAAGTTATATCATTCCTGTATGATGGCAATTTTGTTTGCCAGAATAGCTAGGGTCTTTTCCCTAGAGATATATGCCTCTGGGCTTTCTCCTGGAGCTTGGCACTCCATTGCATATAAGATGCTGGCGGTCTCTAGGACAAAGGAGGGAATAATGCCTTGCATTTACCTCACTTGATCTAATCATGTCCACTCTAGTGTCTACTCCTGATTCTGTAGCAGCCACGTTTGCTCCCATGGCACACAATTGGGCTGAGTTAAGTCGGCTCCGTTGGAGGTGGGGTGATCGAGGATGACAAATTCCATATGATCCCTATCTCTCAGGTCAGTGGTCCCATTGTGTCTGCTACGGCTTGAGCCTCGTGGGGCTTCCAGGGGTAGGTCTCAGTCACTTCCTGGTTGGTCACTTGACCTCAGGCGGTGCTCATGCTGACAGTTTTGGCATGGAATTGGCCTTAAAGGCATAGTCTCGCTTTCCCAGTTCAGATAGAAAGGGGAGTGGCTTTGTCTGCTAACTCCTCAAAATGTGGGGAGGTATTGGGGATGGCAGAAAGGTTCTCAGGGCACACAGAGGCAATGAGAGCTCTTTGCATGCCTAGCTGCTGTTTCAGGGAGTCAGTTTCCTTGTGGCAAGCCTCATGGCTGACTTCCTGTTGCTGGGCCTTGTGTTGTTTTACTAAAAAGTTGATGGCGTTCTGGATATCTGACTCTAGTTAGCTACCTTTTGCTTGGAGGACAGCACGAATTGCAGCATTCTCCATTTTCTGCTTACTTTCCTGGACAGTGAAATTTAGATTTTGCAAGTCCATTAAATGGCCAAATCTTTCTGATCTAAGCTGTTCAATTTCCTTCTTGCTAGCCTCTAACCTAGTGGTAATTTCCTCATACATATCTTGCAAGTTACGTGTGAAGGACACTGAGTCCTGGGGGGGGCTACGTAACGACCCCAGATGGCAAGTCGCTCCTCCTTGGAACTAAAAGGTTTTGTTTTCTCACAGATGTCTTGGAAGGCATCTCTGAGAATACTAAGGGAATCTGGACCCTTAAAAGATCCAAATTCCCAAGGATTCGTTCCCTGCTTCACTAACCACTTTTCCAATTTACCGATGCAAGATTTCTAGCACAGCATCATTGCTTGACTTCAGATACTCAGATCTGAGGAAAAATTTTATGTTATGGCAGCCTACTTGGCCGATGGCCACCAAAGAGAGAAGACCCTGATTCCTGATCTTCCAAAGTGCATGTGGGATTCTATCGTATGGTCTCCCACACACAAACACAAATGTCCTGTTCTAGGTGGGCACAGCAGAGGGTTTCTGACTTGCTACTGAACCTAAGCTTCCCGATGTGAGAGCCTTCCAGGCACTCTCACCTATCAGGTGAAAACTAGCACAACACTTCATTGCATCTTTAAAGGGAGAGTGGGTACAGAATCTTGATCGCACACTCCCAGAATTTCTGTTTTTCAGCTGGGAGGGGCACTTTGTCCAGAGATAAACTAATAAACCAAGGTGCCTCTCACGTCAATAAATTTCCTTCCACCAGCGGGAGTGACCCATGGGGACTCCAAATAGGAGACTTCTCTGTCTCAAAGAAAAGGCACAGTGGCCTATCCATTGGAACTGCATAGGAGTTCCTACAGGGAGATTTTTTCTCCTGACCGTGGGGGTGCTGGGCTTTGTTTACAGGACTTCCCAGTCCTACCCCAGATCAGAGGTGAAAAGGAAATTGACTACAAGGGGTTTTATATGTGCCTTACATGTGTGTAAGTGCAGTGTTCTCTAACTAAAGACCCTGGCTTTGCATCCCAACCAAATATTTTGCCAAAAATAAAAACAAGGACTCTCCTAGTGAGATGCAGTTCTCAGGATTTCTCCATGTCCTCCCCCTCATTGCTCTCTACCAAAGCTCAGGTCCGTTTCCAGAAAGTCCTGACCCAATAGGTGCAGGTGAGCAAGTGGTTGAAGGAGATGAAAAGGGGAGCAGACCACCCATGAAGGATTTCTGCTCTCTAGAGCCAAACACACAAGAACTTCACTCACACTCTTAAATTGGAGTTTCCATTGAAACCATTCCTCTACATCTGCACTACTGAAGACACATGTGTGCACTCACATGTTCCAGACATACATTCTCCACTATTAAACTGTTACCGTCAATGGCCTCCATCAATGTTTGGGAAAATTAGCTAGGTGGCAGGTGAGGCCAGAGGGGTACCAGGGACTGCACACCAATTTATACCAAGGTCCGGTACAGTAGGAAGACTCCAGATTTGAAGAGTAAATTAAATAGTTTTTATTAAAGAATTCCCCTAATTAAAAGCACACTAAGCATTAAAAAAGAGCAAGCAATACAGAACTAAGAAAGTAGAGGTGAGCAATAGTGATTAGAGGGGTCAGTTACGGGGTAATACTACCTGTCCAGAGGTGCAGAGGTCCTTGAAGAGAACAGTGCCAACAGCCAGCATTATGAGCTATGGGAAAGCCCAAAGATGAGACTCTGGGGGTATACTCAAAGTATAGGTGCCATCCTGAGTACAAATCTTGATGGCCATGTGCGTGGATGTATATAGACCTTGGAATACAAAGCAGACCAATAGGAGATCTTGAGGGTCTTGTGTCAGGTGAAGACAAAAGATTACCTGGACCAATGAGGGGTCCCACGGGGTGTGGCATCATGAGGGGCCAGATTTGGGTGTGACTAATGAGGTTCAAGGAATGTTCAAACTATCACACAATTGCACTCATTTCACATGCTAGCAAGGTCATGCTCAAGATCCTACAAGCTAGGCTCCAACAGTACATGGATAGAGAACTGCCAGAAGTACAAGCTGGGTTTTGAAAAAGTAGAGGAACTAGAGATCAAATTGCCAACATTCGCTGGATTATGGAGAAAGCAAGAGAGTACCAGAAAAACATCTACTTCTGCTTCATTGACTATGCTAAAGCCTTTGATTGTGTGGATCACAATAAACTATGGCAGGTTCTTAAAGAGATGGGAGTACCAGACCACCTCACATGTCTCCTGAGAAACCTGTATAAGGGTCAAGAAGCAACAGTTAGAACTGGATATGGAACAACTGATTGGTTTAGCATAGGAAAAGGAGTACGACAAGGATGTATATTGTCACCTTGCTAATTTATATGCCGAGTACATCATGTGAAATGCTGGCCTGGAGGAATCACAAGCTGGAGTTAAGATTGCTGGGGAAAAGATCAATAACCTCAGATATGCAGACGATACCACTCTGATGGCAGAAAGTGAAGAGGACCTAAAGAGCCTCTTGCTCAGAATGAAAGAGGAGAGCGCAAAAGTGGGCTTGAAGCTCAACATCAAAAAAACTAAGATCATGGCATCCGGCCCCATCACTCCTTGGCAAATAGAAGGGGAAGTCGTAGAAGTAGTGACAGACTTCACGTTCCTGGGATCCCAGATCACTGCAGATGGTGACTGCAGCCATGAAATTAAAAGATGCCTGCTCCTTGGGAGGAAAGCAATGGCAAACCTAAACAGCATGATAAAAAGCAGAGACATCACCCTGCCAACAAAAATCCGCATGGTCAAAGCAATGGTATTCCCCATAGTAATGTATGGCTGCGAGAGTTGGACTATAAGGAAGGCTGAGCGCCGAAGAATAGATTCTTTTGAACTATGGTGCTGGAGAAGACTCTTGAGAGTCCCTTGGACTGCAAGGAGATCAAATCATTCAATCCTAAAAGAAATCAATCCTGACTGTTCCCTGGAAGGCCAGATCCTGAAGTTGAAGCTCAAATACTTTGGCCACCAAATGAGCATTCACTGGAGAAGACCCTGCTGCTGGGAAAGATTGAAGGTCAAAGAAGAAGGGGACGGCAAAGGATGAGATGGTTAGACAGTGTCATCGATGCAATGAACATGAAATTGAGCAATAGCGCTGTTGGGATTAGCCAGGTGTTGGTTGACTGTACTGGGGCTAGCTGAATGGGCTTGACAACCACTGATGGTCCTGCCAGGGCAGGTTGAATAGATTCCCGGGTTTAGGCAAAAGGTGAGAGATGGGTCCCTGTTTGGCCTCAGGAACGATCAGTAACCATTTGAATGTATGACTGGTTTATCTCAGTATCATGAGGGATGGAGCAGGAAAGACAGCTATGGAGACAAAGGATTCTCACATAGACATATGTGCACACAAAAGGGCTAGGTGAAGTTCTGAAGACAGAAGGGCTATTTGCCAGGTGGTCTCTGAATAGCCTTTAGGAATGTAGATACTTTACCTGGTGGAACCCATTGTTTCATTTGCATACCTTTCTGGGTGGAGGGGGAAGACTGGAGGTTGCCTTGGAGGGCTGCCTTATGACCCCTAAAAATGGAGGCCCTTTCCCCAGAGCTTTGGCTTGCTCTGTGGTTCAGGCCAGGAGTGCCTTCCTTGACCTGAGTTTGTAGGCCTCTTGTACAGGTTAGAAGTTGGGTGCACTGCTATTTAGGACTACCCATGAGTAAGAAAGCACCTCTGGGCTACAAGAGACATTCACAGGTGGTTTGCCATTGCCTGCCTCTATGGATTAATAATACCAATAGCCATCCAACCCTCAGGATAACATGGTGAAGCCTTACCACTTGGTAAACTCCCATGCCTGGGTGGCAGAAAAAATTAACACAGAATAACCACTTGGAAGAAAAGCCTTCTTCTGTAATGCATCCATAATTTGGACCATTCCATTTATATATCTATTTAATGGCTACAGATTTATAGTCCTTCCTCTTAATATACTAAATTTCTGGTTAGACATTTTGACTGGTTAGCTACTAATATTGCTAAATAGGCACAATCTCTGACCTCTCAGATCCTTAGCAAGGTACCTGTGGTGACCAAATATATTAATGCTAGAAATGGAAATTTCCATTAGGCAGCCACTGAGTACAGCATATTTTCATGTTCTGGTTGGATGTGACAGTTTCTGGGACATGAGTAAATGGCTGGCAAACATTGCTCTCAGTGAGTTAGATGCTTATGACAACTCACTTTTCCTCTTTTCTCCAAAAGTTTGTTGTTCATTGCTTCAGGCTAATGGTTTACAGAAACAAGAGCAGAATGAAATGAATTTATAAACCTATTGTGCTAACTGCAGACTGTATTATAATTTGCTACATTGCTGAGAAGCAGCACCATCTTGGACTACTCAATACTAAATGTAACCAACACTCTGCCCACTGGATTGGGGAGTCCCCAGGCCTGAGTGAATCCTGATTTTCCAGTATTCAGATTGCAACAAGAAGAATGCTATTTTGTGTTCATCATCTTTGTAGGCACCACATCACTAGATCATTGGAGGAGGTTTTCAGAAGACTCACCAGCTACACTACCTTGAATCTTTGTAAACTATCTTATTTAAGTTTTGTTAAGTCCAGAAAGTCATAATATATGTATTTTTGGATAGTTGACTGCTTTTCTTCACTAACCTTACCCTCACTAACAACAGATTCATGAGAAGGGGAAAATGTGTTGTGAGACGGCATTATAAAGGGAATGTGAACTTCTAAGGCTTTCTCCTGCTTCCTTAACCTTGATTAAGAGGATGAGGCAGAGTCCATATGTTCCTAAGGAAGGCTTATAGTCATCCCAGTTGTAAACATTAAATATGCATATCAATTCTGTGTTCATTTTATATGTCCATTTTAGATCCCCTCCAGTCCAGTTTTTGCCTGGGCCACGGGACGGAGACAGCCCCGGTTGCCCTCATGGATGACCTCTGGAGGCATCTGGATCAGGATGGAATGGCAGTGCTGTTGCTGTTGGACCTGTCAGCAGCATTCAGCCAGGTCAACCATCAGTTACTGATCCAATGCCTTGCTGACATGGGAGTTCAGTGGTAAGCCTTGCAATGGCTTGCCTCCTTTCTCCAAGGTCGGGGACAAAGTGTGGCACTAGGGGAACAGCTATCTCAAAGGCACCCACTGGAGTGTGCTTTCCCCGATGATATTCAATTCTATATTGGCCCCCTTGCCCAGAGGCATGGGTTGGGATGTCACTAGTATGCGGATGACATCCAGCTCTATCTGTTGTTGGGTGGCCAGTCTGATTTCAGACTGGAAAATCTGGACCAGGCGTTACAAGCCATGGCTGGATAGCTTAGACTGAGCTGACTGAAATTGAATCTGACGAAGACGGCGGTCCTGTACCTGAGCTGGGGTAGTCTGGGTGTAGGGATCCCAGTCCCGGCCCTTGATGGGGCGCTGTTGGAGCCAGCACCAGAGGTTAGGAGTTTGGCAGTGCTCTTGGATGCCTCCTTAACAAAGCAGCCACTGCCAAGTCAGCCTTTTACTACCTTCAGCTGATTAGGCAGCTGGTTCTCTTCCTTGAACGCAACGACTTGGCAACAGTGATCCATGAGATGGTCACCTCAAGACTGAACTACTGTAATGCTCTCTACATGGGGTTGCCCTTGTCACAAGTCTGGAAGCTGCAGCTAGTGCAAAATGCTGCAGCCACACTTTTGATGTACCTCCCCATCCATGAGCACATTCAGCCTGTGCTGAAGGCATTACACTGGCTGCCAATAGCATACCGAATTTGCTTCAAGGTTCTGGTTTTTACCTTTAAAGCCCTGTTTGGTCAGGGTCCAACATACCTGAGGGACCGCCTTTCACCATGTGTTCCCCAGAGAGCACTGTGGTCAGGGTCCCAAAATTGATTGACCCTTCCAGGCCCCAAAGACACCAGGCTGGCCATAACCAGGGCCAGGGCCTTTTCAGTGGTGGATCCATACTGGTGGAACGAGCTCCCAGAAGAGATCAGGGCCCTGCAGGACCTTTTACAGTTCCGCAGGGCCTGCAAGACAAAGCTCTTCCACCAGGCTTTCAATTAAGGAGCCGCCGCCACCAACAACTGGAAGGCATAGAGTCCTGTTCCCTGGTTTCACCACCCACATCCTGTGCCTGCTGCATATATTTAGACAAGATCTATGAGCTGACTATTAAGACAGAACACCGCCACCTGAAGCAATAGATTTAATAGAGATTTGCTAGCACTATATATTTATGCTATTGAACGGTTTTATATATTGAATTGTTTTAGTTGGTTTTATGACTGTTACAATTGTGATTTATGTGTTTTATCTTCCATGTAAGCCACCCTGAGCTTACATGGAAGATAAAACATAATAAATAATAATGGAAGATTTTTGTAGCAGTTTTCAAACCAAAGGAAAAAAATAGTAACATACAAATTTCTGCACAGCTGGTGGTATTTATCCTTCTGTAAATATTTAGCACAAATTGTTATCACTTGAACAAGTTAGTTGGCTAGAATTCAAATGTGCAATGAGGACAGTGAACTCAAAAGCAAAGCTTTATATGAATTTGCCCTCCCTGCCCCCAAGAATGTGAACAAGCTTGGTTAAACAAACCAATCTGATCTGATCTTTCTGGAGCACTTGTATCTGCTTACATCACAAGGCTTTCATGACCTTGAAAAATGTACAAGTTAACAGCTCAGCTATGCAAGGCTACTACCATACATGCCCCTACAAATATACAGATTTGTTTATAGAGTGGTTATTAGAACAACAATGTGGAACTTGGAAGGCTGCTGTGCTTCCACCCCCTGCTTTCATGCCACTTTCACTCAAGTCATGTATACAGCAGGGATCAAGATGTATTCTATAGAACATATGTGGAATCTGAATTGAATTTCCTGGAAATACCATGCATTACTGTGGAAAAAGCATGAAAGTGTTTAGTGTTTAAAAATTCTGTACTTACTACATTGGGCAGAGATAGATACTACATTTATGAAAAGGGAAATCTAGTGCTAGCTGCACAATTTCATCTCTTCATATAAAGTATATTAGTGGATTTGGCACTCCCACATATTTGTTTTAATTTGATTATATACCACTTTGGTAAATAAATATTCAAGGCATTAACAATACAGGTTGGATCCAGCAATCTGTCAGTGAAAAGTGCTGACAGTTATGGATCTTCCCTACTTTCTTCTCCCTGCAGCAGCCATTTCTGACTCCAAGAAAGTTGCTTTCCGGGGCTGTGGAGCCTGTGTGGAGTAATAGCCATGTGAGCCTGACTGCAGTGAGAACAGGTAGTAGTGAAATAACTCTCTTCTGCCTCTTCCATTTTATTTAGGACATTTGTATTCTGTCTTTCTGTTCAAGGAATACTCAAGGTAGATTTCAATAATGACAAGGGACAATATTACAACATATCTCAGTTCCATCATTGGTAATACTGTTTTTGGTTTAGCAGTGGCATAAAAGTCTTCCTGGAATTTGAATTTCTAATAAATTCTTTGTAGGAAATTATCTAACATCCAAATCTTTAACAGATTTATTTGGAAAAGAGTCCATTCATCAAAGGACAATATGCCTCCAAACAAGTGTGTGCTTAGGAGCAATCTTAGTAAAGTTTAGTAAAGGAGCACGGCTTTGTTAACATTCCTTCTCACACTTTGCTGAGTAAATAAAATCTCTTTGTCATGTCTTGTTGTATATTGTCCAAAGCCATGGTTTAATTAGTGTGTAGTGTGAGTGGTTGAATGTGGTCCACTTTACTAATAGCAGTTAGTTAGGGTCTGTCAAACCAGGATCTGAAACCTTAGTTTTAAGTTGATTTATTAGCCATGGCCAACTGACTGATAAAGTCTCCTCCCACCTGATATTAATCTTAGTTCTTGGAACAATGTGGGTTTGATGAATAAGGTCAAAAATGGTAAGGTGCATGTTGAATATCCAGGGTGTGATCTTTTGCCTATTTCCGATTGTTGATCAAACTGGAATAAGCATTGGTTGATCAATAGGAACTCTGATAAAACCTGAACGATGAATAAAATGGTTAATATACATCAGAATATGGTCTCAGATGCTTCCTATACATTCTTATCTCTTAATGTTCATGGTTTAAACAACCCTGTTAAACGTAAATATATTACTCCAAAGAGTCCCATTTGAAAAATAGTGATCATGGGGAGCTGCTGTTCTCCTATCAAAAAAGGTGTGATTTTCTCTTAAAGATATGATGGTAGACCCCCATGGTCGATACATATTCATTAAAGGTACACTAGAGAAACAATTGATTACTTTAGGGTCAATTTACACTCCAAATTCTTGTCAAATTACTTTTTAGACTCAGTTTTTATTGTACTTCAGCCCTTTCAGGAAGGAAAACTTCTGATTGGTTGTGATTTACATTATGTTGATACTGTTTGGGACAGATCAAAATCTAGTGAGTTAGTTAAATGACATAAACCATGCACAATCTAAAACTTCTCTTCATGATCTAGTCTTGAATTTTTATTTATGCAAACTCTGGAGGTTCAAACACTCATGAGACCAAGATTATACCTATTATTCAGGGAGATTTTAATCATATTATAGAATAGGTTATATATTAATTTCCCCATCTCTCGTTCAAGCAGTAACATCAGTGGACACAGATATTAAAAGATAGTCGAACCACGCCCCTGTTTTGGGTTCCTTATGGAATCCCAATAAGAGAGATACATCCTTTATTTGGTCCATGGACAAAACTCTTTTATTGAAAGCAGATATAAAGGACAATATTTCTAAGGAATTTCAGTCCTTTTTAGACATTAAAAACATGGGTGAGATTTCCCCAGAAACCTTATGGGAATCCCTCAAAGTAGTAATTAGGGGTCACCTAATTTCTTTGTCAGCCCATCTGAAAAAAGAAAAAGACAAAAAAGTCAAATAGTTGACAGAAGATATCCACAAACTTGTACCTCAGCATTAAAAACAGGTAATAAAAATATACAAAAGACTATTAGCAAGTCAAAAAATATTAGAAACATTAGACACTACCAAAATACAAAAAAATCTGTTATTTTTAAAACAAAAAAATTGGCAGAAATTGGCTAAAAACTTAAAGTACTAGCTTGGAAAGTGAAGCAGAGAAACTTGGATAAACCCATTTCTGCCCTAAAAGATATCTACGGCAATTTACATTATAATACCAAACATATACTTCAGATTATGTTTGTCTTCTACAAATGTTTGTATACAGGTAATCTTGTGAAGTTTACAAACACCATCATCAGTTTTGGTGGCTTATAAGAGATGTAAATATATGGCCTCTTCTCAAAGGAATGGTTGCTGGAGAATTGCTAGAATGGCGACAATGAGTGCACAGACAGTATGTTGAGAGCTTTGTACAGTCATGAAAATCAAGGATATATTTTAGGCAGTTTTCCTTGCATTGCTCAGTCATCTTCTGAGTGCTTGAGATGAATTGTAGAGTTTCTGAGTAGTGGAATCAGATGTTAGAAAGTGATTATGATGATTACAACATTTCAGATTCCATTACCAAATTCTTGTACACAATACCCCATGAAACACAAAAGGTGAATAATACCCTTACAAATCTCTGCAGGCTTGTCTCCTCCTTTGGTCAGGACTTGGTATATGCTATTAACTGTGGCAAGACAAAGCCTCTAAGCAAATACTCCTTCCATTTGCAATAAAGTCTCTAACAGGAAATGTAGAACTGATTAAGATCCTGAACAAACTTGGTTACAGTATTTCATACTCCCATTCAAGAGGTTGATACAGCTCTCTGCATGCAAAAGGGCAACACTAGGGCAAGGCCTGGCAGCAATCACCGATCAACTTGCTACACCCAATTTGCATAACCTACCTAGGCCTAGCTACTTGCTACAGTTCCACGGCAGCCCCCACATGAATGCCAGTGTGCTGTATAGGCTTGCTAGTCCCCAGGTGGGGGTGGGGGATCCCAATTTTGCAGGCTCAGACCAGCAGGGGAAATCCTGCTCCCAAACAGACATCCCGGCACAACATCAGTGATGCGCTGTCACTTCCAGAAGTGACTTCATTGTGTCGGGGTGACACTCTACTTTTTGGGCAAAACTCTAAAGGTTTGTGGCTGTTTTCACCATAGAGTTTTTCCCCCAAAGCAGAGTGTCGGCCCAATGTTGCCAACACAATGACGTCACTTCCATTCTCTTTATAGGGGTCTGGTTACCTGCAGGGGGCATGCTTTTTTTCTTCATAGAAATAGAGTGTGTACTATGCTGGCAATGGTACAAAAAATTTCCTCACATGGATTCCAGTCTGCCAAATACATACAGAAATTTCTGGGACTAATGGTCTCAACTACTAAAGCAGTGCCCTTTGCTCACCTACTTATGAGGCCATTGCAGAACTGAGGGTTCCAATTTTCATATGTTTGTGCATGTGGGGTGTATGTGTGTTTTACACTTTCCCTTCTATCCCTATCCTAAGCAGGGTGATCACTTATCTGAAGGTGAAGCACACCAGGTATATTTTAATAAGCCCTTTCTGGTGCTGTCAGAGAAACATTTGGCTAGAGCACAGTTTTTCTCAGCTGCATTTCTGGGTAACATGTCCATGGCAACGTGGGCCTTGCTGTCCACCTTCATAAAGGACTACTCCATTGACATGAACTCCAGGGGTGATGTGGTTATTGGAAAAGCTGTGTTACAGTCATTATTCCACTAAGGATCCCAACAGCCACCTCCTCCAGTAAGTGAGCTTGCTAATCTCCCAGTATGGGTCTGCACAGAAGCCATGAAGACGAAAACAAGGCTGCACTTATCTGTAACTGTTGTTCACTGAGTGGTCTTCTGTGCAGGCACTCCCTTCTTTCCCCACTGTGGGCTCCACTGGAGAACCTCTTATCCACAGCAGTAAAAGGAGGCCTGAGGGAGGAGTGCTCTTCCTGCCTCCAGCACATACTGGTTTGGGTGGGAAATGCCAGTGCACCCCAGAGGGAAGGGAGCGCCCTGAAAACCTTGTCCCCTTGTCAGATCTTAACTTTTCCAGTACACAGCTCCTGTTGGATGAGTCACAGTGCAACTTTGATTGGCTCCTGTGTTGTTGGGGTACAGTTCTGTACTCTTATCTGTCACACCTACTTTCCTTATGTATCCTGTTTTGTAAATGGTTCTTGAGCCTTTGTAGGAAGTTGGTTGTGGAATCATAAAAGCTCTTAGAAGTTCTCAGAAGCTGTTTTGAATTCTGATACCAGTCCTCCTGCCATTTGTTTCTGGTTTAGGTTGACATTTCTGCTGTGCATTTTTATGACTAGATCCTGCTAGTAGGCTTCCAACAACACAAGAAATAAATACCAACCAGAATAAATACAGAAGTTTCATGTATAGGTGTGCAGTTCAAGCATCTCTTTTAATTTCAGGATTTCATGAAGGGCATGAGTTTTATTATCCTGAAGTTTCATGAGTGCCAATATTGTTCTTGAAATCCATTTCAGGGACATTCTAAGTTTGGAAATATTGGCACCAGAAAATCAAGCTCTTTTAAAAATGAAACTAAAATGCAGGAGCAGCATGGAAGGGGAGAACGAAAATGCTCCCCAGCTGATCTGTGATGCATTGGCCCTATTGAATGCCCTTTAAAAATTAAATGGGTCATTCTTTTCAATGGGCAGTGTACTACCTATTGGAAATAATGGCCCTTTAAAATTAAAGGCGAGAGGGTAGTTGTCACCTAGGCAGCACAAGCAGCGTAAGGGGAGTGCTCCCCAGGCGGGCTGAAACATTGCTATGGCCCTTTAAGTGTTCTTTAAACTCTAAACAGGACAGTGCAGCCTGGAACTGCTGGGGTGCACTTCTTGCTTTGGCTGTTGATCCAAAACCCAAAACACTCCCAGAATTCTGGGAAATAAATGTTTGTTTTTCCTAGAATTTCTCAGGTGTCTTTGGTTGTTTTGGATATGAGAACTGGAAATTTCAGGTTTAATTTCAGCTTAGAGACATCTGAATGTACACCCCTAGTTTCAAGTACTTTGCTTGGAGCAGCAAATCATATGAGGCCATTATAGAGCTCAGCTTTGTTGATGGAGATAAATTTGTAATTGTTCTTAATGAAATCCATCATAATTCTAATAACTGGTCAAGGCTCCCTCCCAGATGTGTGCCACACTTATTTCATCAACCTTCTGATTCTTCAGATTCCATACTTAGGTGAATTTGTAATTAGTCAAAATAATATCCAAAGTGTTACAAGAACAGGGGCCTATGGGTTAGCTATTTTCAGGAACTTGCAGTCTATACATTACTATTTATAAGTGAACTCTTTCATCCAGGTACCTTTGTTTATGTTACTGTGGAAACACATGTCACATGGGGGGGGTTAAAGGCAAATGAAAATAGATACACTGGCACTAAAATAGCAGCATAACAGGTGCTTATATATTTATGAAGCTGTCACTTTGGATCCAGACTAGAGTAGCCAACTCTGGGTTGGGAAATTCTTGGAGATTTGGGGATGGGGTGGAGCCTGGGGACAGCAGTGTTTGGGGAGCAGAGGGGCCTCCTTGGGGTATAATGTCATAGAGTCTACCCTCTCACCACCATTTTCTCTGGGTGAACTGATCTTTGTTGTCTGGAGATCAGGTTTAATTCCAGGGGATCTCCAGGTCCCACCTGGAGGGTGGCAACCCTAATCCACCCACATGGATTTGTCTAAACATTTTTGTCCTTTGCTTTTTTCGTGGTAGTATTCCAGCACATGCAGATTCTTTGCTGGTGACCAGCTTATATTTCAGTTTCAAGAAGCCTGAAATAGTTTTCAAGCTGTAGAATTGCAAGAGAATGAACATAGCTGCTGAATTTAGTGCATTTCTCACATAGAAGGCAGAGCACCAATTACCATCATTGGTTCATCCTATGGGAGAAAAGCATTGCTTGTTCTTTCCTTCACAGAGGCTCTGCTTGCCCAGGCTCCTGTAAATGAAGATCATGTTGATGTCAGCGCTGTGGATAACAGCAAAATGCCGTTTCAACCAAGTCAGTGGAATGCTAATGTGTAATTTAACTTGCAGTCTTTTTAAACACAGATGTGTCACTGTAATCGAGTTTAATCCTATTGAAGTCAACAAAAGTGCATTTTCTTAAAACTAAGTACTTTTAACAGATCATCGCTGTAACATAATATCTGACAACAATCCAGTGATTACTTATTAGCCCAAAGATGAAGTTTGCTCCATGAAATCTAGAACTTTAAATTGTGTTTGTATTTAATATAGAAGAGTTTTCTTTTTAAAAAACTTTTTAACTGCTTTTGTACTATAAACTACAACCTACTCACTACGGATTCAGAGTAGCAAGGTTCAATAATAACCTATCTTGTGCTTAAGCTATTTCCCTGTATTTTTAGATTTACAATATAACATTTACCTTCTGAATATAAAGTATTCAAATAGAAAGAACAAAAATTAATCACTTATAATAATGACTATGAGCAATAATATATGTTCTATAGATTTTAGCATAGAAAAAACATCTTTTCTTCATTTAGACGTCTTCTTCTCTTTGTGTTTTTTCTTCTTTGTGTTTTTTCTTCATTTAGACGTCTTCTTTTAACGCTGATTTCTAGGGTAGGGTTCCTCCTCTCCCTCCGAGAGGTTCCTCCCCCCCTTTCTGCCTGTGTAGCTTTGCTGTCTCACTGTCGATTCCCACTCTTGCTTTCCATTTGTCTTTCTTTTCAAAGGCTTCTTCACTCACGTTTATCGCTGATGTCTTCGTAACAGGGAAAGTCACTTTAAATTAGGTCCTTGCATGCTCTGGTCTGGTAATGTCTCTGGTTGCCATTGCTGGCTTCAGGAAGGCGGGACCTTATGGAGCTCAAAAAAGCCTCAAACCCCAAACCACAGCTTCGAGTGCAGCTCCTCCAGCGCTTCAGGCTAGAAGCCCCTCCAAGGGCTTTGTGGGGAGGTCGAATACATCTGATCTCCCTCCCTGCCACCCCGATCCGAGACGCACCCATCATAGCTTGATGGGATGCGTTTGTCCGTGAGTCGTCGAAGCCAAAAGCACAATATAGGCCCCGTTCACACTGAGCATTTGCCCTGCTGAAGGCACGGGAGCCCTGCGGACTTTCCGTGCGCGATCATATGAGCACATCTGGGAGGCATGGTGCTCCTGTGGCCAACCCACGGCTTCCCGTGGAAAACGTGGAGTAAAAAACTACTAGGTCCGAAGTACTAGTTCCCGGAAACCCCGGGGCAAAGGCTGACGTCTGATCGTGGGAGCGCCAGTATCCCGCAGCTTCTGACGCCCGCCCATATCCCCAGGGTTTCCGGATGTTGTAAGTTTCCATGGGATGTGCACCAATGCTGAACAGCACATGCGCACACACAAGACACTGACAGCAGCCCGCCCCCCCAATGGCGCATGCGCACTTCGCAACACTTCGCACTTGCGTGGTCTGCTGCGCTGCTGCTGCAGCAGCGCGGTGTGATTGGGGCGCAGAGCTGGCGTGTGGCAACCCGGTGGCCCCTGTGATCGAGCTACCTTGCCTTATTTAGCTCCGGGGTGAACTGCCACGCCTCTCCCCCGCGTTTCCTGGCCCGTATGACCGGGGCCATAGAAGAGTTTTCAAACAGCTGGACTGGGTGGGGAAGTTGTCAGTAAAACAGTATTACATTTTTCTCATATCCTCCAATATTTTCAGATGAAAATAACATTGGAAGCAAAGTTGGTCTACTTTGAAGTAAGTCCCATGGGGCTTACTTGCAGGAAAGTGTAGTTAAGATTGCAGCCATCCTTATGCCAAAGATCACTGTTGGCCTCTTTCACACTGTCTGCGCATTGCTGAAAACTCTATTGGTTATATATGATATTCATTTATTTTACTACGGCCTTCCACTGTTTCAGATGTCAGAATTTGTTCTTTGGGTTAAATATAGACTAGAAAACTGTAATATTCTATCACCATCCAAAATATATGTTGTCAGCTGTAGTGTGTGAAATGGTTGACTGCATACTGCCATTTGTGCTCACATCTACATATATGTGTTGGGGTTATCCTTGAGAAATAGAGGCAGTTGGGTATGCCATAAATAAATGGCCAAAAACAATTGGGTAGACAGACTGTTCCCAATAAAGGACTAGATTTCTGTGTGACATTAATCTCATGAATTTAAACTAAGTAGTAAATTACTAACACAATAATCATCTAGAAAAATGGCTAAATCTTTTAATTCGCAATGTATACATGTAGTTTATTTCACAGTCAGAGTTTTTTTACCATTAGCACACACTGCATTTAAAATGTATTTGAACTGCTCTTGCCATATATAGACCACATGGGAATATTTTAATATGAGCTCAATTGCAAAAGGGAAATTCAATGTACCTTCCAAACAATGTTAATGGTTAAAATGTTAACCTTGACACAGAGAGTACTTTCTGTGTTATACCTCTGAGGATGCCAGTCACAGCTGCTGGCGAAACGTCAGGTCCTACAGTGCCAAGACCATGGCCACACAACCCAGAAGTTCTACAGCAACTAATGTTAATATTGTAAGCTAATTTAAGTACCAATTGATTCAAGACATGCATATCAAGTGGCATATGTTTGGGGTATTAAGATTTAATCTAAAGGCTCAAATCCAGATTGGTTGAGAAGTAGTCATGTTTACAGTGAGAGTGGAAATCATGGTCCAGTGCAACAGTAACCTTTTGTGGTTTGCCTGTGTTTATGTCATGGTGTGTGTTTGCATGTGGTGGGGGAGAATACGAAGTCATGTCTAAAAAGTGATAAAATGGAGGATAACATCTTGAACCAGTTTCTGTGAAACATTATTGTCTCTTTTGTTTCTAGAAATCTCTTTTAAAATACAGACCTTTAATGCATAGCCTTTTATTTTTATTATATTTTGGCAGTTCTTTGTGTATGTGTCAGTGTGCCTTTTTTCTTTTAAAATTTTCAAGGGTATTTCTCAGATGTGTGGTCTGATAAAAATAATAGCTACTCCCACACTCTCCAATCATAATATTTATTATTTATTAGCATCTGAATTAGGCCCTCTCTTGTTCACATAGTAACTCCTAGTGGAGAATTACAAGGACTGTACCAGTTAACTGCAAATACTGTTATGGGGAAAACATAACAGAACCCATGGGACACTAATATTTACAGTAAATATAATGTACATGTAAGCATAAACTGTGCTAAGCTTGCCAAGCTGGCAACCCTAAACTGTACCAAAATTCAAGCTGTTACAGAGCTCTGTATTGCACTTGCCATTTTCGTATTGTCCTTGCCATTTTTCTTTTTTCTTCCATGTATATACAGATTGCAAGACCTTCATCACCACCCTGTGAGGTAGGTTAGACTGAGAGTGAGTTACTGATTGAAGGTAATCCAGTGTGTTTCATGGCAAGTCAGGAGTTGAACCAGGTTTCCCAGGTTGTAGTCTATCACTTTAATTGCTACACAACACTGCTTCATTGGCTGTATAACCCCTGCATCTTCCCTTCAATTTCTGCCTCGCTTCTCTATTAGAGAGGGACCTGTTGAGTCCATTAATAATAGCCTTCAAATGCTCATTGGAAAAGTAGTCTTCACCCATCTGTGATATGATGCCAAAAAAAAAAAGGACAGTGTTCCTTGTCAGTCCCCCCACTGAGCTGGCTCTGGACCCCAATTTGGAAGCCTCTGAGAAGGAGCCAGAAACATGGCTTGAGGGAAAGCAGGAAACTCCAGGAGAGCCATGCCAGGTAGCCGCCCTTGGCCCATCTGCTTCAGAACTTGCTCCTGAGGAGCCTCCACCAGAGTTTCCCCCTATCCCTCCAAGTCCTGGGGCAACTAAGCATGAGTCCAGGACCCAGTCCACAAGCCCAGCAGAATCTGCCTCCACCCATCAGGAGAGGCAGAAGCAATGGGTTTATGCTGAGGTAGCCCAGTGAAGACACAGTGCCAGACTTGCAGCCCATGCTCCATCTCCTAGGCAGGATCATGTTGGATGTAATCCTTTGCAGGATTCTGGACCCAGTTAATCTGGGGCAAGACTAGTTCCGGGTGCTCCTTCCAGAGCAAGTGGAGCTGCTATTCTCTCAGCCTATTTAAGCCTTAAACTGGGAGGGAAAGCTTGCTCAGTCAATTGCTTTACTTGGCACAAGCCTGTTTCAGTTTCTTGCCTTACCTTCCAGTCAATGCCCAAGTCTTGCTATCCTGGCCTGAGGGCATTACTCCAGAGGAGACCTGACTGGGCTTTCCTGCAGAGGGCAGGATAGTCCTCCAAGGGATGTAAGTAGGAACACCCACTGAAAAGGCTCTTTTCCTGGTGAATGGTAACCTTGTATGTAACTGAAATGATACCCTGAACATGGATCATTGGCAGATATTAAAGAGAGGGATGGTTTAAACATTATATGAATGTAGACACTGCCTAAGATATCCTGTGGCTAAACAGTTTAGGGCTTTAAAAGCTTCTGTTTGTACTAGACAGTAAACATGCAACAGTTGCAGTTTCTGAACAGTTTTCAGGGGCAGCCACACACAGGGCAAATTACAGGAGCTTGATCTAGGAGTTACCAAGTGGCAGAGTCTTCTTGTTCCATTAGTGGAGACAGCTGGTGGATTAGCCTAAACTGATGAAAGGACCCTCTGGTTGCCTTGCCTTTAAAACTGGTATGCTAATTCTAAAGAAAGGTTAAGTATGGCTAATTTGTGATTCTCTGATTAATCATACAGATTAACATTGAATAATTCATGTGTTTTTGTTAAGGACTGATCTGTGAGATTTTTAAAGAAAACATCCATTTAGGGAGGAGGGATGCCCAAGGTATGGTTTTAAAAAATAACACTTTGTGCGATGATATCCAACATCACCGTCTGTTTGGCATTGTGTTGCAACCTAAATCTGTATGTCTAAATCCCATGGGCCTCAAATCAGGTCACTGGAGACTATATCAGAAGTGAAAAGGAGTAATCCTTTTCCTTTATCATGCATAAACTCTAGGGGAAACATGTTCTGCATCCCTGCTTTGCAACAAGGACCAGATGGCCTATATTTAACACATCTGTCAAAGAGCTGCTGATCATCGGATCTGCTGGATACTAGTGTGTGATTAGTGTCCATTATGTAAAACATCTGAAACAGAAAGTCGTTTAATGGCATCCTGCACCTCCTAGTACTGAAGAACTGTGGTGGCTGGATTGCTTTTTGCTTTTTTGAAGAAAGAATAGAACCAGGTCCTAAAACATAATTGCTGGATCAGACAAAAGGAACATGATAAAGCTTAGCTAATGACCTCCCATATGCTTTGTGTGAAAAAAATTACACAGAAGTTAACAAAGAAAAGAGCAGAAGAGGGTTTTATTTTTAACTTAAGGTTCAGAGGGGATTTTTTTTAGCTAAACACTTTGGTGCAGTGCAATCCTGTGCAGAGTTATCACAACTGAAGCCCATTGACATTAATGGACTTAGATTGGAGTAACTCTTCATAGAATGACACTACCAGTTTTATTCAGACTGACTAAGGCTGGAATCTAAAACTGTAATTTTAAGGCATTCTTCTGTATTATTTAAATCTTTACTCTGAAAATTCTTAATCTCAAAAGAACATTTATACAACTACTAAATGCAGATTAATCAGTTCCTTTTAGGTTCTTGCAGGAACTAAAGGTGAACACATTCAGGTATATGTGGAACCTATTCCAGTGTGTGCAGATCTGATGTAACTCTGTGCTACAGATACAGTCTTGCCTTCAAGCTTCTGTTGTTATCTTATGAAACATTTTTTGCCTCAACCTTCTCTCCTGCCTTTAGATTTATCCATTTCGTTGGTGGACTGTGCTTGTCTTATTATTTCATTGTGACCTGCCTCAGGTACAGAAAACCATGACATTCATTTTCAAGCTTATGCTTGCTGTGATGTGGTACTGGAATCTTCTTCACCGCTACTGAAAGGCGCTTGTTGCTGATTAGGGCTTTTTTTCTGGGGGAATGTATTGGCATGGAGTTCTGGAACCTCTTTGACAAAATTATTTTTAAAATGTTTAAAAGCTAATGAGTTTTCAATATACAGATTGAAAACTTAACTTCCCTCTTGAGAGTTCTGGCACCTCTTTAAAAAAACAACAACCCTGCCAAGAGTGAAAAACTGGAGTCTTTAGAGAAGCCAGTTTAACAGGTGAGAGAAACAGTCATTTGTTAATGCGTGAGAGGAATTCTGACATTTTGCTCTAACTGAAGGAAGCCAAAGAAGTTAATTGCTAGTCTTGTGAACCCAATAAAGTAGTTCTGTGTATTGATCTCTAGCCTCAAATACCTTTAGTTTCTTGAGATTATCAATCAAGCCTCAGAATCTTTATTACAGTTTTGCCTCAGGCAAAGACTATCTCATTCTTTTGATTACTCTTCCCCTGAAGCTGTAAGATGTAGAATCCTGGCAGACCTTGTCACAAACATGGCTTTGTGTATGTGTGTATACATTCCCTTTTCATTTCAGATCTGGAGACCTTCTCATATAAGCCTATTAGAATGAAGCAGTTTAGCTGCCCCTTTAATATCAGTTTGATCTCCAGCAATTATCAGGTGATGTTGTTATTTAGCTATATGCCATGAAAAGCTTCGGCAGCAGATTTTTGCATGTTTAAACCTCTGTTAAAGGGACTGGATTTTCCCCCTGCCCAACTGGCAACCTTAAATATTGTTACTAGGAATAAGGCCCGTTGTGGAAATAAGTACAATGAGCTCTAGAAAGAGGCTCTGGGAGAGTGCCAAGGCCTTGGACACTCAGCATCAATTTGCTGTGGCGACCTCAGCAGGATATAATGACACAGAGTCCACCATTTTCTCCAGAGGAATTGATCTCTGCTATCTGAAGATCAGTTGTAATTCTGAGTGATCTCCACCCCTCATCTGGAGATTGGCAACAGTGGTTCCCCAGGAGGGAATGGCTGGTTGGGAGGGTGGAGTGAATGGCATTGTACCTCTCTGAGGTCCCACCCCTCCTCAAACTTCACTCTCTCCAGGTCCCATCCCTCAAATATCCAGGAATTTCCCACCTGGAGTTGGCAACCCTATCACATTCCCAGCCAAGCATTAACCTACCTTTATCTCCCCATAACTTTTTAGCTTTCCATCTTCCCCCCACCTGCAGCCTCTACAATGCTCTGAAACCCTTTCCATGTCACATTGGCTGTCAAGGGGGGGCCATCTTTGCAGGTTATAAGGACACAGAGTCCACCATGTTCTCCAGGGGAACTGATCTCTGCCATCTGGAGAGCAGTTGTGATTCTGAGTTATCTCCAGCTCTCACCTGGCGATTGGCAACAATGGTTTCCCAGAAGGAAACGTAGTCTTTCTCTGCAATGGGGACCAAAGCAGCTTACATCATTCTCCTCTCCCCCTTTTGACTTGCACAACAACCCTGTGAGGTAGGTTAGGCTGAAAGTCTATGACTGGTCCAAAATCACCCATTCAGCTCCTACTGCAAGAACCTGGATCTAGCAGACCCTGCTCTGAAGCACTGACTGCAACGCCTAAGGCAGCCAACCTCCAGGTGGAGCCTGAAGATTACCAGGTATCACAACTGAACTCCAGACAACAGCTCTCTCCCCCCCGGAGAAAATAATTGCTTTGGAAGGTAGGCTTTATGGCATTCTGTTAAGCTGAGGCCTCTCCCCTTCCCAAACCCTGCTTTCCATAGACTCTACCAGAAAAGCTCCAGGAATCTCTCTACCTGGAGCTGGCAACCCTAGACAGGACTGGCCCCAAAGTGTTCCTCACAAAGTCCTGTGAAGGGTTTCCTTCCTTTGTCTGAACCAAGCTTGGTTGCCTACCATGGTAAAACAGGCTCCAATTTACAACTCAACTATTCGCCTCCCACTCTCATCCCATAGGTGTATCTCCCACCTTCATCCCCTGGGTGTATCTCACTGTCACCACTCACTGAATCATCACTGCCTTTTTAGAGGGAAAGTGAGACCCCTCTGGCCGAATCTCCATGTTTGGAGATGGAGTCCCCAATCTTTGGGGGATCCCTGGAAAGTTGGCAACCCAAGGGTCTGGCCTTTCCTTGCTTCCCTGGGCTACCCCATCCCTTTGGTATTGTGCAGAGTGGGGGAGACTATGTGGTCAGAGCACAATACAGATTATTAGCCCAAATAAAAGAATTTATTTAACTATTTATATAGTTATGGAGCACACAGACACTAAATAAATAAGGCACAACTGTAGGAGTAAGCACACACCGTGAACCAACACCGGCATAAATCAACAGGGTTAAGTGCAATTCTCTTTCCCTACACACAGTCCTCTCTACCTCTGGGAACTATAGGTCAGCAGATGAGGAAGCCCCATTCAACCAAGTGAGTGATACCCCTGCAGGCCCCTCTCTGGAACTACAGCTCAATTAAGCCTTATGGGGGAACATTATAAACACACAGATGGCAGCCAGCTTACAGACACAGGTATCTACCATTTTGTTACACCTACCAACAGCTACTGAGGGAAAAACTAGTCCCACACAGGAAGCAAGTGTCTTCATCAAGAGAGAAAGCCGTTTGCCAGAAATTGTGACAGGGCACAGTGGCTGAAGGAGCGGGTGGAGAAGAGGAGCAAACCCAGCACCCAGCCAATGGCATGCAAGTACTCTTGAGTGGCGGCTGGGCAGGACTCAGGCAACACAACCAGTGGTTAGGGACACCCCTGAGTGACAGATCAGGGAGCCAATTGATTTGGGAGCGTGTGGAATGTTCAGGCGAGTCCATGACCAAAACACAATTATATATCAGGAGAGATAAGAAGTTGATAAAAGGTATTATCTGTTAGGATTACCCAGGCTAGCAGACAGAATAGGCGTCCTCCTGTTTCTAGGAACATCTTCTGACATTTTTAATTGACTAATCTTAAATATTAAAATTAATGTTTGACATTAATGAGGCAGGAGCTTTTAGTGTCCTCAGCAATACTTTACTCCTGTATTTGCAGCATGGACACTTATTTATGCCTTCTTCAAAAAGGCACCCAAATTGGATACTCTTAACACTCTTTACATGCTAGCAAGGTCATGCTCAAGACCTTACAAGCTAGGCTTCAGCAATACGTGGATAGAGAACTGCCAGAAGTACAAGTTAGGTTTCTAAGAGGTAGAGGAACTAGAGATCAAATTGCCAACATTTGCTGGATTATGGAGAAAGCAAGGGAGTACCAGAAAAACATCTACTTCTGCTTCACTGACTACCCTAAAGCTTTTGATTGTGTGGATCACAACAAACTATGGCAAGTCCTTAAAGACATGGGAGTACCAGACCACCTCACATGTCTCCTGAGAAACCTGTATAAGGTCCAGAAGCAACAGTTAGAACTGGATATGGAACAACTGATTGGCTTAGCATAGGAAAAGGAGTACGACAAGGATGTATGTTGTCACCCTGCTTATTTAATTTATATGTGAAGTACATCATACAGAATGCCGGCTTGGATGAATCACAAGCCGGAATTAAGATTTCTGGGAAAAACATCAACAACCTCAGATATGCAGATGATATCACTCTAATGGCAGAAAATGAAGAGGACCTAAAGAGCCTCTTGCCAAGAGTCAAAGAGGAGAGTGCAAAAATTGGCTTGAAACTCAACATCAAAAAAACTAAGATCATGGCATCCAGACCCGTCACTCCTTGGGAAATAGAAGGGGAAGTAATGGAAGCAGTGACAGAATTCACATTCCTGGGATCCGAGATCACTGCAGACAGTGACTACAGCCATGAAATTAAAAGAGGTCTGCTCCTGGGGAGGAAAGCTATGGCAAACCTAGACAGCATAATAAAAAGTAGAAACATCACCCTGCCAACAAAAGTCCGTATAGTCAAAGCAATGGTATTCCCAGTAGTAGCGTATGGCTGTGAGAGCTGGACTATAAGGAAGGCCAAGCGCCAAAGAATAGACGCTTTTGAATTATGGTGCTGGAGAAGACTCTTGAGAATTCCTTGGACTGCAAGGTGATCAAATCAGTCAGGCCTAAAAGAAATCAACCCTGACTGCTCCCTGACAGGACCTCCATCTTTGTCAGATTCAGTTTCAGTAGGCTCAGTCTAAGCCAACCAGCCATGGCTTTCAAAGCCAGATCCAAATCTTCCAGACCAGAGTCAGACTGGCTGTCTAACAACAGATAGAGCTGGGTGTTGTCCGCATATTGGTGACAACCCAGCCCATGACTCCAGGCAATCTGGGCAAGGGGGCACATATAGAAGTTAAATAACATTGGGGAAAGCACCGCTCTTTGGGGAACTCTGCAACCTAGCTGGTGCCTTTGGGACAGCCGTTCCCCAACGGCCACCCTTTGTCCCTGACCCTGAAGGAACGAGGAGAGCCATTGCAAGGCAGACCCCTGAATCTTGGTGTTGGCGAGGCGGTAGGTCAGTAGTTGATGATCGACCATGTCAAACATTGCTGACAGGTCTAACAGCAGCAACACTGCTGAACTGCCCCGATCCAGATGCCTCTGGAGGTTGTCCATGAGGGTGACCAGTACTGTCTCTGTCCCGTGGCCTGGTCAGAAGCTGGACTGGAAAGGATCTAATGCGGAAGTGTTATCCAAAAACCCTGCAAAAAATGTAAACGGTTAGCTATGAGAGTGCCAGGTTAAAGCAGTGGTATCTTTTACTAAATCAGTATGAATAAGACCATGCAAACTCTTAATCTTAATTGAGTTAGTTTTCATGAACAGTGTCATGTTTTGACTATGCTGACATTTGCAGTCTTTCTGAAAGGAATCTTGGCAATGAAACACAAATATTTGCAAGAACAAGCATGGTAAACACTAAGTATGCAAAGCAACTCAGCAGAGAAAGTGTTAATAGCCATTTGGTATTTACCCAACAGACAAGCTGCTCTTCAGTCTAAGAGCAAGGCTAGAGTCTGAGTCTTTTTACGGTCATCTTTGGTCCCTCCTGTCACTTGCCAGCTGCTCATTCTGTGAGCAGCAGTCCCCCCTAATCATTTCTGTTGGTGATGCCCAATGGCAACAGAGGCCAGTGAGTGACTCACTCTTCTGATGTGCATTCTTAGTGTCCCACAAATTACCTGCTAGTTCAAAACCCCTGATGCCTTATGAGTATCACCTTCCAGTCCCTCATATTTGCCAGTATTTTCCATATGCAAATGAATTGTTGCTCTTTTGGATTGGCAAAATGACACTCTTGGAACATGATACTAGCCACAAAACTCCCTCATGTAGTGATCAGATGGAGATGATGTCTCAGAAAGCACATTGACTTGAACATCCATTTGACTTGCATGAGACTGTGCAGTTTGGTCAGCCAGAATTAGAACAATTGGATACATATTTACAAAATATGTCTCAGGTGAGTAATTCTGAACAATGAGAAGGCTTTTCTTTTAAAACAATTATGGAGTTACTAGACCACATTTGTTAACTGCAGGCAATGAATATGTAGGGTCTCTTTTTAGAAAGTAAAATACAGGCTTTCGGGCAGCTTTCAACACAGTTCCGGTTTTGTAAGTTTTAATCCAAAGTGGTTATTTGCCTGTTTTATATGTGAATAAAGAGCAGTTGGTAGCCCAGTTGCCTGATTTGTGTATGAAAATCGCTGTTCACAGTTCAGTTCAGCAGTCCTCTGTCAACATGACAATTGTGCAATGAGAAAGACAGCCCTCACCCATCTAAAGGCTGGCTCATATATGAGATTCTCATATATGAATAGCACTCCCAGGTAGGAAAAAGGGTGTATGATGCTATGTCTTAAGTGGTCATGTGTTAGAAATTAATTTTCTTTTCACTGCAGTGGGAAACCGTGGTCAACCACAGCACATACATAGTGATGTACATCTTATTGAACACATGAGGCTGGATTATACTAAATCAGACCCTTGGGCGATCAAGATCAGTATTGTCTACTCAGACTGGCAGTGGGTCTCCAGGGTCTCAGGCAGAGGTCTTTCACACCACCAACCACTTGGTCCTTTAAATTGGAGATGCCAGGGATTGAACCTGGGACTTTCTGCATGTTAAGGTGATAGTCTACCACTGAGCCATGGGCCTTAACATTCATTGTCTATCTAGTGCTGCTCATACAGCTATCACCTTAAGCAGAAATTAGAAAATATTTTACAAGACCTTACTCAGTATTATTTCTCATGTATTTGATTATTGCGCCTATGAATTTTGCTACTGAGATGGTGACACAATCATTGGTATCCAATAGTAGACATGACACCTGGGCTCGAACATTTAGCAGTTCCATATCTAAGTAAAGGGATGACTAAATTACCCCTCAACTCATTGAATATAGGGCACTCCATAATCATATGTTCAATGGTTTTGATTGTATGAGATGAACATCTGCATGTTCTATTAGAGTATGATACTTTATTATATTTGCCCTCCAGAACTGCCGAGGGAATAACATTCAGTCTTGCCAAAGTAAAAGCTCTTCTTAGTTTTGGGACTGTCAATTAATACAAATATTTTGGCAGTTGCGTCGGGAGGGCAATTCCCAAATGAAGTGTCGAACATACCCAGTGTGCCCTAATAGACATCCTTGTAACATCCAATTTCCTTACAGACGGGTCATTTTGTAGAAAAAGAGGTGCAGGAGCTCATTAGCATAACTCATTTGCATATGCCACACCCAGACATCACCGGAAGCTACCCTACAACAAACATGAAAATACAGATCAAGTTAGTATTGCTATTTATTTTTGTGATAGTTGCTATACAAAGCCTCCTGGGTTCAGCTTTTTAAAGTCCAGTTTTCTTAGAAAGGCAAATTAGCAGTGACCTTTGCTATATATGAGTGAGGTTGGTTTGTTTTGTAAAAGGAAGTTACACTCTTATCACACCAATGTACTTGTATAAGTTACATGAAAAATAAATTATTGCAAAAACCCTGTCCAAATAAATGGTCTACTTGTATGAACAGTGTGACATTAGAGAATGGGACTTGTGCAAGATCGCAGCTTTTTTTATATGCTCATCAAAAACTTTTAATAATGGAAGAAAAGTCACAATCTCATAGAAGTTTCTTTCAGTCACTTGCAAACACTCCAGCAAGTGGTATACATTCTGCATGCTCCATGTTTCACAGGGCTAGCAGATCTACTGTCTGGAAAAGACATTCTTTCTCTAGTAAGTTATGAATAACCGTTGAAAGAGAGGTGTGCCTAAAACAGAGTTACACACATGACGCATATAATAACATTAAGTAATATTAAATACATAACCAAGTTGCCTTCTTCAAGTGAATACAAGCTAAGCTTTGCCTGTTGCTATGAGCAAGACAATTCCCAGGCTTTTTTTCTGGGGGAACATACCAGAATAGAGTTCTGGAACCTCGTTGACAAAATTCTTTTTAAAAGACCTGTTGAAGACATCATTAACTTGACCCTTTGAAATGCAGTGATCACCCCAATTAAGTAGTACTTAAAGTACCAGCATTCTGTTGTTGCCCTGGCCTGGATGGCCTTGGCTAGCCCAATCTTGTCAGACCCTCTGAAGCTAAGTAGGGTCAGCCCTGGTTGGTACTTGGATAGGAGACCACCAAGGAAGCCCAGGGTTGTAACAGAGAGGAAGGCAAAGGCAAACCACCTCTGAACATCTCAGGCCTTAAAAATCACTATGAGGTTGCCATCTATCAGCTGTGACCTGATGGCACTTTCCACTAACAATTTTGTTGCTGCATAAGAACAAGGCCTGACAAAACCCTTGAGGCTGTGCACTCTCTGGAACCTTAAGTCATATTGCCCTCATTCAGCCTCATCTAGAGACAACAACCACATGACCCCAGCCACAGAAAGTCACTTAAATCCACACAAAACGGTCTGCATTTTACCATCAAGTACAAATATTTCACACCATGGGAAAGCAGAAGGAGAAAATAATACTGTCTGCCTGTCTAACAAAGTTTGAGTCCAATGGCACTTTTAAGACCAACAAAGTTTTAATCAAGGTATGAGCTTGAAACCCCCTGAAACAACACTGACTAGATAGGCTAAGAAAGACAGAGAGAGGGGGGCATGGCAATGCTGCATTAATGGTGGCCACGTGAATCCGGAGCTCCTGACTGCCAATTGTCCTCCGCCCAGATTTAAAGCCCTGAAACCATGCCCAGACCTGACTCAACACCTAAAACTGACCTGGGAAGAATCAAAGCGTCTCCTGCTGCACTAAAAACCACAAAAGACACCATAGAAGTGGCCTTTCAATGCGGCACAGGGACATGGGCCGAATCCAAAATGGCGGCCGTGATGGGACTCCCGGAGCAGTCTCCAACAGACTCCTCAACTTCAACGATTCTTAACTACATGAAAAGCATGGAAACAGGTATCTTAGATAAAATATCTAATCTTTCTTTTCAGCTAGAAGAAATGCAGACCTCCCTTTTTCAGATGACCCAAAAAGCTGAGGCAGCATTAGAGAAGGGCATTACAAACCAGGCAGACATTAAAGCTCTGCAGGAATCCTCTGTCTCTCAGAAGGACCATTTAATTACAGAAATAAAAGCCACAAACCTGGAATTCAGGGGTCTGCCAGAACAAGCTGAAGAAAATAAAGACTTGATTAGTTTTATGGCCCAAATAATTGCAGAAGCTCTAAAGTTAGAAGGTGTCCTCCCCATTCTTACATATGCATCACGCATGGGCCCTACACCTAAAAATAGCCATCCAAACCCAAAAGATGTAAAAATCATCATACCAGACGCAAGAGTGCGTCAAAGGATTTTAGAAGCGGCTAAACACCCAGGGGTTTTTCAGTATAAAGGAAAACACTTACAAATATTTCCTGACATCCCAAAAGAGGCAATAGTTGTTCGAAGAAGCTTAAAACCAATCACAGAAATTAAAGCAGAAATACCGATGGCTCCCATGTGGAATGCTGTTTGTAGCCCACCAAGGCCAACGTCTTTATGCATAGGATGAAAAATGCAGGTTGGAACTGTTGCAGGATTTAGAACAAGAATCCCCAATGGAGCAGGATGACAAAAGATCCAACAAAAGAAGGAATCTTCCCAACTTCTCCACAAAAAGCCAGCAAAATTCCTGTGTTAAATAATGCTGGAGACCTGTGATGCAGGAAACCCAAAATGATAATGATTCTTCAAGTAACATACTTGTATTACTGAAATCGTGTTATAAGTTCTCATGGTTTTTTTAGTACACTAATTTCTATGCAAAGGGCGGGGGGATGTTCCTGAATCTGGTTTGTTCTCTGTTTGTGTTCCCAGATGACTGTCTGTCAGTCATCTAGTAACCTTTTCTGGTGACATGGGCTCACACTATTTCTTAGTGATAACACACGTGACAATTAATAGTCACAGAAGATAGTATAAGGGATTGTGTTGGCATTCATTGTTGGGGGGAGGGAAGGTCTTTGTTTTATTATTTGGTATACTTTATAAATTTTTAATATATCTGTAGTTAGTACAGTAACATAACTTGTTTGGAATTTGATAGTTGTTGGAAACATCTGGTAAAAATATCTATACCTGTTTAGATTATTGTGGTTAGCTCTGTTTGTAGTTCTAAGAGTTAAAAATGACAGATTCTTATGTTATTAGATCTATTAATGTGCGAGGCCTTAATAATTGTATCAAATGAAGGAGAATGATGTCTTTTATTTTAAAATCAAAACCTGTTATTGTGCTGAAGCAGGAAACCCACCTAAAACCTCAAATTAAATTTGGTTTAAACACTAACTGGTATGACTTGCAATACTATGCAGGGGGCTCCTCTAAATCGAGAGGTGTCGCCATTCTTCTTTCCAAGTTACTGCATTTTAAATGTGAAGATAAACTGGATGACATACATGGGAGATTCCTATTCCTTAAAGGCAAACTAGAACAAAAACAGGTCACGTTAGCAATAATTTATGCTCCTAATGAAAAACAAGAGCAGTTCCTAGAAGAGACATTGGCAAAATTGGATAATTTCAAAGAGGGTCAAACTATAATAGGAGGAGATTTTAATTTAATTACTGATCACCACCTTGACAGGTCTGATAAACAGCACCAAAAAACTTCATGTAACAAAAGATTCACAAAGCTCAATGAAATCCTGGGAAGGTATCATCTTTGTGATGTTTGGAGAGAAACGCACAAAGGGGAGAGAGACTACACCTACTTCTCCCCAAGGTTCCACACACTCATACTCGTATAGACTATTTACTTGTTGCAGATTCCCTTTTAAACAACATTGAAAGCATGACCATTGGCCCTTTTATGTGGTCTGATCACGCTTACGTTGAAATGAATCTCAAAAAAGTGTAATGATACAAACAGAAAACAAACTTGGAGATTAAATAATTCTATTTTATTACACGAACAATACAAGGAATCTCAAACTATTACATTTTATTTTAAAGAAAATATCAATGGAGAAGTGGAGGATCATATCACTTGGGATGCTTTCAAGGCAGTCGTTAGAGGAAAACTGATTGCTGTGTCCTCAAAACTAAAAAGAGAAAGAGAAAAAGAAGTTAAATCATTACTTAGTAAAATACAACACTTAGAAACTATGCACAAAAAAACAGGAAATAAGAAGATTTATAAAGAACTCTTGGCCACACAGAAAATTTTGGAAACACTTGAAGCAAACCAAATACAAAAAAATATATTGTATATAAAACAACAATATTGGCAAAAAAAACCCCTAAAAGCATTAAACTGCTGGCATGGCGGGTGAAAAAATAACAATCTGATTGGAAAATCTTCTCTATAAAAGACAAACAAAACTTTAAGCTTACAAACTCTATTGAGATAAGTGAATGCTTCACACAATTTTATGAGAACCTATACAGAACAAACAATCCCAGACTGGAGGACATTCAAGAATTCCTGCAGAAAAATAATGTAATAACTGAATTAAAACCAGAACATCATCGAACCTTAGACCAACCCATTTCAAGTAAAGAAGTGCTGGAAGCAATAAAATAAGCAAAACCAAACTCAGATCCAGATTCCTCCTTATTTGAAGGACATTGTCACACATAACTTTCAAACGGTCTTTCAAGAAGCAAAAAATCAAATGAAACAGTGGAACTCCATGGGACTTTCCTGAGCTGATAAGATCAGCATCATTAAAAGCTTGATTCTTCCCAAATTCTTATTTCTTCTAAGAGCCCTGCCTGTTCAAACCTCAAAGGAAAAGTTAACTCAATGGCAAAAAGCGCTTCTTCAGTTCTTTTGGAGCTACAAGAAACCCAGAATTAAATCCTCAATATTGAATCACTCCACAAAAACAGGAGGATTGGACTTTCCTGATATTTCACTATATTATGAAGCTATACACCTATCATCTGTAATAAGAATACTAACCACAGAGACTTCTCCTATGTGGCAACACATAGAAAAAACCAAATGTGGCTCAATACCATTATCGGACATAATTTGGCAAGAACCCAGAGAAAGAAACCCAAAATCTACATCAAATCCTTATTTTAACGCTGCCTTAGAAATTTGGGACAAATGCAGGAAAATGCTGACAACTGGAAAACCACTACTGTTGTCATATTTAAATCAGGAATGAATCCCCCTAGGTAAGGAAATTGAAGCCTTCTGGAAATGGAGACACCCTGGGCTTACTCGTGTAATTGACCTCACGGACAAAGGCAAACCTCTCACCAAAGCAGCCCTAGACAAAAAGATTGGAGAGTGGGTCCCCTGGTTCCGTTACTTCCAAGTACAACATTTACTGCAGAACTTCCTCTCCAGAGAGACCTCTCAGACCTCATTCTCTGACTTCGAATTATTAATCAAAAACAGAAACAGTGATATTAAAGGACTAATCTCCAAAATATACACAATTTTAAAATCTAACTTGAAACAAGATACCTTGAAACCATAACTTCAATGGCAAAAAGACTGCAAAAACAGGATTCAAACAGAAACTTGGCAGGAAATATGGCACTCACCTAGCCTCTCATCAAAAATATTCAGCATTAAACTGAACACCTTTAAAACCTTCAACCGATGGTACGTAACTCCAGCACATCTAAACAAGATAAATCCCAAAATTAACAAACTTTGTTGGAAAAATTGCAGCCACACAGGCAATTTTCTACACTGCTGGTGGTCTTGCCCATTCATACAACAATTTTACAACAAATCTTACAACAAATTTACTTCATAACAGGATACAACTTACCTGCTTTACCCGAGATTGTTTTGCTGGATTTATATCCGAAATCCTGTAAAAGTAAGACACCAGTTGCATTAATATCCACATTGCTTGCAATAGCTAGACTAACTCTTGCTCGGAAATGGAAGGAAAAACCCACTCCCACCTTGTCATGTTGACAAAATAAAATCTGGGAACATTTTATTTATGAAAAAATAAGCAAACAAGCAAACTGGAATACTAATAACTACCAGAAATCGTTTCAAGCAATCTGGTTTCCTGTGATTAATTACCTCACAGAGGGAGAAATTATCCCTAAAAATAAGCAATACCAAAAGTTACTTTATTTTTGAGTTGCACTAACAATTCCTTAAAATTTAAGAAATAATAGAAAATAAGCAATTGTAATTGTCAGAATACTACTTTCAGAGTTATGCTACCTTATTTTAAGTAAACTTTATGTGAATTCTTATCACTGTATTGTACTGAAATAATAAAAATTTAAATAAAAAAAGAAAGACAGAGAGACACACAGAGAGAGGGACACAGAGAGAGATACAGAGAAACAGAGGGACACAGGGAGAGACACAAACAGAGAGAGAGACACATACAGAGGAGCAGAGAGAGACACAGAGAGAGAGAGACACCCACACATACAGAGGCAGAGAGAGACACACACACAGAGGGAGAGAGAGACCCAAACAGACACACACAGAGGGGTAGAGAGGGGTGGAGAGGAACAGAGGGGCAGAGAGAGGCACACATAAAGAGGCAGACACACACACAGGCTGGGTGGGGGCTCTGCAGGCCTTTCCCTGTCAGTCCGCCTTGGCAGGTGGACTGGGAAAGGCAGGGGGGATTCTGCAGGCCTTTCCTTGCCAGTCCGCATCGGCTGGCAGGCCGGGAAAGGCGGGGGAGCTCTGCAGGCCTTTCCCTGCCAGTCCATGTCAGTGGGTAGGCCAGGAAAGGCGCGGGGGGCTCTGCAGGCTTTTGCCTGCCCATCCGGGTCGGCGGGTGGGCCGGGAAAGGTGCAGGGGGGCTCTGCAGGCCTTTCCCTGCCTCTCCACATCGGCAGGTGGGCCAGGAAAGGCGGGGAGCTCTGCAGGCACTTCCCTGTCCATCCGCGTTGGTGGGCGGGCCAGGAAAGGCACATGGAGGCCCCACCAACTTACCTTATGCTAGGGGCAGGGCTTGCTGCATGTGCCCACCCCTGGGCTCTTTACTGTGCCATTCCAGTACGCTCCAGGAGGAAATGACCCCTGTGTACAGATTTTTTAGCCTGTCTTCTAATGTCTTTAGTTTCTATATTTTTAAAGGCCTTATATTCACATCTGTTGCGGAGCTGCGGTGGCTCAAGTGGTTAAGACGCTGAACTGCAGGCTGTGGAAGGTCAGTAGTTCAGCAGTTCGAGACCCGGGTGCCGCATGACAGGGTGAGCTCCTGTCTCTAGTTCCAGCTCCTGCCAACCTAGCAGTTCGAAAGCAAGAAATTGCAAGTAGATAAATAGGTACCACTTCGGTGGGAAGGTAACAGCGTTCTGTGCACCTTGGTTTTTAGTCATGCCGGCCACATGACCACGGAAACGTCTTCAGACAGCGCTGGCTCTTCGGCTTTGGAACGGAGATGAGCACCGCAACCCTAGAGTCGGACTCGACTGGCTTTCGAGCAAGGGAACCTTTACCTTTACCTTTATTCACATCTGTTACAGGGAAGTGGTGTATTCTATTGCACTTGTGTGTATAAAGTTTCACCAGGTACACAGAATATGTCAGCCAGAGAGGAGGGTGAGAGAGATGGGGCATGGTGGGGGGGACATGTGAAAGATAGGTTTGGGTCTCCACCTGAACCTTACCCAGAAATGAGATCCACAGTTCAGTGGGCTTACTAGCATGTAACTGGCATGTAACTACACATAAGATTGTGGTTTTCATCTGCCATGGTTTCTCTCTGTGAGTGAAAAAGAGACGTTTCCATAATATCCTTCATCTTTCATCCGTCAGTCCATCCATGCATCCATCAGATACTCACTTGCTGCCATCTTTGCAAAGAAGCTATTGGTTCCTTGCTCTGGCAGCAGCAACTTTCAAGGAGGCACTGCTGGAACAAAGAAAGGAGTTATCTTCTTTGTAAGAAGAGGTGACTGCTGAGGACTGGATCAGAATGTGCAGGGGGAAGAATGTGCAGTGTTCTAAAGCTTCTATTGTGACAGATGCATGAATCTGTAGGCATGAAGGTAAATGGACAGAAAGAACAAGAACTAGGGATGGGGGGGACCTGGGAGACACACAAGTGTGTGAAGTCTAATGCTGGCAAGTAAAAGTGCAAATTGCTTCAAGGTTTGTTTGGGTATATTTTGGTATTAAATTACCCTAATTTTATGCCTTGCTGCTGCACTTAGAGAAGGTTTCTTTACAGTGTATATCAGTTTTCACGTATTAAGTGCACAACAGTGCAAATCTACATTTTACATGCCACTAGCTATTTTATTATCAATGTAAAACGTGCTTTACCCAAGCTAGATCCAAAAGCAAAGAAATATGGGGTTCTTTCTCCAGCAGCTTCCTCTCCCCAAACAAAACAGTTTTGTTGTTTATTTTAAATATGAGAATGAAAGAATGTACTCCATTCATCTTCTTCGTGGTCTCTGTGCATCACACCCATGGGATTCAGTGCGCCTGCGCTGACCTGGTCGGTGTCTATACAAAGCTCACAACGGGATTTTCGCGCCCTCCGCCCCCAGGCATGCGCAGGAACCCCACCGCACATGCCCAAGGGGCGGGGGCACGGACATCCCGCCAGTTCTCTTCTGACCGCCTCGCTGTTAGCAGCTTGCGTTGGTGTCTCTGAGAGCGATTTACCTCAGCGAAAAATCACAACTTTCTCCTTGAATTTTTCCTCTATTTTTTCTTCTCCGATCTTTTGGATCATTCCTCTCAGCTATTTCTCCTCTTTATCCACACTTTTTTGGTGGATTTTTTTCTCGGTCTCCGGTCCAATCTCCCCCCCACCTCACCGCCCTTCATCCTGCCGGGTGGAAGGGCCTCTTTCCATTGTTTATGGAAAGTCGTAAGTGGGGCTGCTTTAAAAGGTGCTCGTCCTGCGGGAGCAAGCTAGCCTTGAGAGACGAGCACTCACTTTGTGTTTTCTGTTTGGGGGAGACTCACCGGCCTGACGCCTGTTCCATCTGTGCCCGTTTCTCCAACCAAACGAGAAAGAACAGGGCTGCTAGGTTGAAGGTCGCGTTGTGGGAGTCAGCACTCGCTCCTCCAGCTCCCGAAATGGAATCTGATCCTTCTACTACGAGACCAGTCGTCTCGACATCGAAGTCGTCCGTATCGACACAGAAGGACCTTTCCACACCGAAGCCTCCCAAGGTAGGGAAATCTTCTTCAGATACCGGAGGGGCCCCTCCAAAGAAATCGAAATCGAAGGCGACTTCATCCATGTCAACACCGGTGAAGAAGCCTAAGAAGGATAAGGCGAAGGCTCGGGGCTCGAGCAAGACGGGGGACGTGCATAAATCTCACGGTGTGAGTGGCGTTCGATCTCCTAGGGGCTCTGCTAGTGCGGACGCATCTCAGCAACCCCCACGACTGTCCTATCCGACACCGGAACTGACGAAAATCATCCTGGAGCCTCCGATACAAATTCTGGACTCTCCACCGCGTCAGTCTGGACCCCCTGTGTCGGCAACACCTCGGCGTCGTAATCCCCCCCAGTCGATGTCGCCACCTCCTACCGACCTCGATCTGGGTTTGAATGTCCAGGCAATGGAGTCTCGATCCCCCTCGCCAACCTCGTGGGCAAGTGATCAATCCGGTCGATCCCGACATCGCCCTCGGGACCGTTCCAGATCTCCATGTCGTCCTGACCACCGTGGGCAGGAATCCTATGGCCCACGATACGACAAGTATCATGCAACCTATCCGTATCGACCTCCGAAGTTTCCCTTCGAAAACAAGCACGAGATGCCGTACTGGTTTTCTTCGGGCCCGTGGAACTTCCCTGGGTACCCAGGTCCTTGGGAACCTTGTCGATACCGCTCGCACTCGCCTCGCCACCAGCCCTCGGCGACAGTGTCAAAACCTCCACCGTCTCCTCCTCATTCCGACCGTGCCACTGCTCCACCAATGCCAATGGCCGAGCTACTGTTGCCGAGACCTCAAGAATCAAGTTCCAACTCAGCCTCTTCTCGGGGTGACTCCGATGTCGATGACCCGGAGGACGTTCTTTCCAATGTCGAACCCCCCCCCCAAGCAATCCATCTCCGGGAGCAGCCTGATTTCTCCTTCGGAGGACATGTCCTCATATGGGGACTTAGTAAAGCGTATGGCACACTCGCTTGTCCTACCAATCGTCCAAACCCAACCGTCCGCAGCTGACGAGGTGTACGACATCATCGAGATCGACGCCTCTACGCGGATAGCCTTACCGATGTCCAAACACCTTTTAAAAGCGGTTCAGTCCCCGTGGGCTAAACCATCGTCGGCACCGGTCTTCACCAAGCGTTTAGACCACATGTACCGGGTCCAAGAAGAGGGAACCTCGTTCCTCCATCTCCATCCTCGCCCGAATTCCTTGGTCGTTTCCACATCTTCCAAGACCAAAAGCTCTAACTCCACTCCGTCCGACAGAGAGAGTAAAAAGATCGATGCCTACGGCCGTAGGGTTTACTCTTCTGCAGCCTTGGGGATCAAATCCTCTAATTATTTGGCCTGTTTTGGAAGATACGAGTATGCTTTATGGCAGAGGATGTCAGCACTCCTCCCATCTCTGCCGGAGGACAAGCGTGCCGAGGCAAGATCCATCCAAAAGGAAGGCCTCCTTGTAGCCAAACAGCTCCTGAGCACTGCAAAGCACTCATTAGATGCTTTCTCGACGTCGATGGCTTCGGCAGTATCGATCCGGCGTCATGCGTGGCTCCGGACTACCTCTCTACCTCAGGACACTAGATCCTATATTGAGGATCTACCCTTTGACGGGGACGGCTTATTCCACTCCTCCACCGACGCTGCCTTGCAGGAGTTGGACAAAAACATCAAAGCCTCGAAATCTTTGGGAGTTTCAGCACCACAAAGATCCTACAGACAGAGATCGTGGTCCCGTTATACTCCCCGTCGTCCATATCCGACGAAGCCATCCCCTGACGCAATTTGGAGACCCCGCCAGTCTCCAAACTACAATAAGCAATCATATCAGCCAAAACCGAGATCGGGGGCCCAACACCCACAGGCAAGGCCCAAGTCCAACTGCGGGCCAAAGCAGGGTCTTTGACTCCACCCTCTCGATGTCGAGAGAACTGACCCGCCTCCACCCCTTCCTTCCGGTGTGGAGAGCCATAACCACAGACATCTGGGTTCTTTCTATCATAGCCAATGGCTACTTCATCGAGTTCATCGACCTCCCACCATTACCAACCTTCCGACCCACCCCTCCTTCCACTATTCTTCTCCAGGAGACCAACTCCCTGTTGAAGAAGAGGGCAATAGAACCTGTCCCAAGAATTTCTGAACGGATGGGATTCTACTCACGGTACTTCGCTGTACCGAAGCGAGACGGAGGACTACGTCCCATCTTGGATCTTCAGGATCTCAACATCTATATAAAGTACCGAAAATTCAAGATGACGACCCTACAAGCCCTACTGCCCTTGATTCCGCTGGGCGCCTGGATGGCTACCATCGACCTCCAGGATGCCTACTTCCACCTAAATATCCACCCCTCCCATAGGCAGTATCTCTGCTTCGCAATAGGAGACCAGCATTATCAGTATCGATGTCTCCCCTTCGGAATATCTACGGCACCGAGGGTCTTCACCAAGACCATGGTAGTTGTCGTGGCCCACCTTCGTCTTCAGGGGATAACCATCTTCCCCTATATCGACGACTGGCTGCTGGTGGCCGACTCCCCGATCTCTCTACGCAAGGACACTGCATTCACCCTGCACCTTCTCTCATCACTTGGTCTTCGGGTGAACCTGCAAAAGTCCTGTCTCCACCCGTCTCAAAGGGTGCAATTCATCGGGGCATTACTCGACACTGTGGCCGGCAAAGCCTTCCTACCGATGGACAGAGCCCAAACCTTGTCCAATTTAGCAACATCGGTTCGAGACTCTCCATCCTCGACAGCGTACGCCATTCAACGCCTCCTCGGACACATGTCCGCCACGACCTCGGTCCTCCCCATGGCGAAACTCCACATGAGGCCTCTCCAACTTTGGTTTCTGAAGAGTTTCCATCCACACCGCATGCCTCAGTCAAAGATCCTGATCCCAACACAAATCGTGCGGGACTCTCTCGCCTGGTGGACTGTTGTCCCCAACATTACCAAGGGTGCCCCTTTTTCTCCCCTCACTCATCATTACACCCTGACAACAGATGCCTCCTTATGGGGATGGGGGGCCCACCTCGACGGCATCAGTATAGGATACCGGTGGGATACTGCCACCAGAAACAGGCATATCAACTACCTGGAACTACTGGCCATTTTTCTAGCTCTTCAAGCTTTTCAGCGCATCTTACGAGGCCACTGTGTTGCCATCCTCACCGACAACACCACGGCACTCAGCTACCTGAATCGTCAGGGAGGAACCGTCTCCAGGAGCCTGTGTGGGCTTGCAGTCGACCTCTGGAACTGGTGCGTTGCCAACGACATTGTTCCCGTGGCCACACACATCCCCGGAGTTCTAAACATCGAAGCGGATCTGATCAGCAGAGGCCACACTCACCATCACAAGTGGGAACTGAATCAGATCTACCTCCAACCACTCTTCGACCGTTGGGGAACCCCAACGATAGACGTGTTCGCCTCGCGGCAGAACACAAAATGCAAATATTTTTGCACCCAAGGAGGCAAGGACCCCCTTTCTTTGGGAGACGGTCTACTGGTACCCTGGACAGGCCCGTTTCTGTACATGTTCCCTCCACTGCCCCTGCTCCTGAGAGTAGTGCACAAGGTGGCCAAATCTCAACCAAACTGCATCCTGGTGACTCCGTGGTGGCCCAGGCAACCCTGGTTCCCCATCCTACTGCGTCTGGCGGGGACCAGGTTCCACCACTTCCCCAGAGTGCGAGATCTCCTCATCACCGAAGGGGGCAAGGTGCTCCATCCGGAGGTGAACAGCCTAAAGTTGACGGCCTGGAGGATCCAACCTTGAACTTCTCCACCCGAGTTGTAGAGGTCCTCTGTAATGCGAGGAAGGAATCGACCCGCTCGTCTTACCGCAGAAAGTGGCAAAAGTTCCTCTCGTACTTGGACAAGTCTACAGGCAATCCAACCACAGTGGGCCTGGACAAAATTCTGGACTTCCTCCTGCTTCTTAGGGATCAGGGCCTATCCCACTCATCGGTCAAAGTCTATTTGGCGGCTATCTCCGCTTACCACCAGGGCATGGAGGGACACACAATTTTCTCCCATCCGACCGCTAAGCGGTTCATGAAGGGCCTCATCAGATTGTACCCTCCTGTAGCTGCACCTACAGAACTGTGGGACCTACCACTGGTATTGAGACAACTTACCAGACGGCCGTTTGAACCAATGGCCACTTGTGACCTAAAATATGCGGCGTGGAAGACAGCCTTCCTACTGGCAATCACCTCAGCCAGAAGGGTTAGTGAACTCATGGCACTCCGACATGACCCACCCTTCTTGGTTTTCCTGCTGAACGGCGTGCGTCTGGTACTGGACTTGACTTTCATCCCAAAGATTGTTTCAGAGTTCCATCTCAAGGCTGAAATATTCTTGCCGGATTTTTTTCCGCATCCAGAAGATGACGGGCAACGCTTGCTCCATACCCTGGATGTTAAGAGGGCACTCCTTTTCTACTTGAATCGGACTCAGCCAACCAGACGTGACGTCTCACTGTTCTTGTCTTACGGCTCGCCCTCCTTGGGGCTACGTATCACGTCTCAACGACTCTCCAAATGGATTGTCGAGATGATTCGGCTGTGCTACACGCTGGCAAAAAAGTTACCTCCCTCTCGTCTGAGGGCTCACTCAACCAGGTCCATGGCGACCTCAACGGCCTTCCTGAAGGGCGCATCTCTCTCGTCCATCTGTAGAGCGGCTACGTGGTCCACGCCAACCATGTTCATCAAACACTATGCTCTGGACGTCCGTGCCCAGCAGAAGGGTGACTTGGGTCGTCTGGTCCTTTCTTCGACGGCTCCCTGAGTCTGACAACACCCACCTCCAGGTGAGCCACTGCTTTTTAATCTCCCATGGGTGTGATGCACAGAGACCACGAAGAAGATAAACAGGTTGCTTACCTGTAACTGATGATCTTCGAGTGGTCATCTGTGCATTCACACCCATGGGATTCAGTGCGCCTGCGCTGACCTGGTCGGTGTCTATACAAAGCTCACAACGGGATTTTCGCGCCCTCCGCCGCCAGGCATGCGCAGGAACCCCACCGCGCATGCCCAAGGGGCGGGGGCACAGACATCCCGCTAGTTCCTTCTGACTGCTATCAAGCCTAGCCATGTGTGAGAACACCTGAGGATGACAGCAGTGGGGAAGGACGGGCGGGCGGTGTGAATGCACAGATGACCACTCGAAGATCATCAGTTACAGGTAAGCAACCTGTTTTTCTCTTCCTCCCTCCTGAACAGTTCTGAAGAATTAATTTCTCTGAAGGAAGAGTGGAGGGCATCAAGCAACACTTCATGATGAAAATACATCATTTCCTTTAAAAAATAACCCCACTTGTCCAGGGAAGACAAAATCAAGAGAGACTTACTAGCTGGACCTCCCAGTCCCCTGAGTTACAGTTTGATCTGAGAAGCATTAGGAACATGGGCTGTTCAGAGTTTGGCTGAAGTGTTCTTGAAGTGACTGATGATACTAAATAATTAGAATTATAATGAGAGGACTTGGCCTTCATTATTTTATCATTGTCAGCATTAAACTCTTGGTGTAAACTAGTGATAAATGTACATACCAAGTTCTGTAGCCTTGTTGTCTCTCTTTAACCTACACATCATCTTAAAAGCATGTCCCTTAGGATCTGACTTTCAAACATTCATTTTAACTTCTGTTGTATAAAGGACAAGGAGTGGTGGTGAAATGAGAGATTACTATTTGATTCTGCTAAATCTTCCATACTTGTGATACATTTGGGTAATGCTATTGATTGTTCCACATAGTTTATTCCTGTGGTTCAACTTCCTTGTCCCATTACATTGTTCTGAAAGAATGTAATGAATAAACTCTTGGAATGATTCTTCTGAATATGTTAGATTACTTTTTTGCCATGAAGGTTATTCCAGTCATTCTTATCCACTCTAGACAGCCAGTGTGGTATGTAATGGTCAGGATCCATGATTATGATAGGGGAGACCCAGGTTCAAATTCCCACTTGCTGTGAAGTTCACTGGGTCGCCTTGGGCTGGTTATTCTCTTTCAACTCAACCTGCCTCATGGGTTTCTGTAAGGATAAAATGGGGGAGAGGAAAACTATGTATACTGCCCTAAAATTCTTTATGGAAAGGCAGCATAGAAAAACATTAAAGTGATATTTAAGACATTTCGTGTTGGCACACCTATGTATTGTGCTCCTGCTAACTAGCTATCACTACACAAATAATAGCTCAACATCTATAAAAAATGAAGGGTTTGTGTGCTCTCTTGTTTCTTGCTAACAAATCAAGTCCATTTAGATTTTATTGTTATCATTTTTTGAAATGATTTCTTGGCGAATTACTGGGCCTTTTCCTAGTGGAAATATATGGGGACCAGAGTGACATGATTTTACCCAGGAATGGCACTTAGCAGGGCATCTAGCTAAAATGGCAGTTGATCTGTCTCCTCTGTGTTGAGGTGTATGAGGTAGATGCACGTCTGGAAAGAGTATACATTTCCCTACAGATTAGATGTGCAACCTATTTAGATGTGCAGCCTGTTTTTCTGTTTAAAACAAAACAAGTATAATGGCTGGTTACCACATCACAAACAGATTGGATCTGGGGTTCCCACCCTGTGCCCTTGTGTTACAGACACATGACTTTTGCGGTTCCACCATGTGTGTTGTCCAATTCAGACTGCAATTGTGGCAACATGGAAAAAATGCTTCAGCCTTTCCTTCTGCACCATTTTCCTGACCTGAAATGGGTCAGGGGGATGCTATTTGGTCCAATGAGGGAACCAACAAGTTTTCAGGCTCTTAGTTATACTACGTAGTAGATGTTTAGCATGTGGGGGGGGCAGTGGCTCAGTGATAGAGCATCTGCTTGGCAAGCAGAAGACTTCAGTTTCAGTACTTGGAATCTCCAGTTAAAAGGATCAGGTAGTAGGTGATATGAAAGATCTCTGCTGGAGACTCTGGAGAGTCACTGCTACTATGAGTAGAAGGTACAGACTTTGATGGATCAGTGGTCTGATTCAGTATAAGGCAATTTCATGTATTACTGTGAATGTCAAAAATGCAGAGATTGTGGAGAGTTGTAAGGGAAGAATGCTGACAATCTTATATTCATTGAGGAATATGTCTATTTATGAACTTACTCTGTGAAATGTTGACAGTAACCATTAGGTGACAAGAGTAGTTATCAATCAACATGTTTAATGAAGAGACTGAATGAAGAGACTGAATTCATAAGTGGGTCTGCTGTTAGGTGTCTTGCACTACAGATATTAGAAAGATTTGTCTTAAATATCAGTGTGGGAGAATGGCCTTTTAAGGTATATACAGCTCACCAAAAGAACAAATAGGGAACTTTACAAACTACTCACTAGAATAAGAGCGGCATAATTTTTGCCTTTATGTAAGAAGTAGAAAGCATTTAAATTGTATCTTATCATTTGATTGAGTAACAAGTCAGTTCTGTTCTACAGCATAACCATTGTTCATAATTTACTGGAAAATGTTCATGTGTCCAGTATTGAAAGAAATTTTCTGAAGTATTTTTTCTTTGTTTGAGTTACTTATTTTTTAAACAACAAACGTAAAGAGTCTCTCTGCTCCCAGCTTAACGTGTTTTGATAATGAAGAGAACATCATTAATCAATATTCACCACAGTAAGAGACTCTAGAAATAATAAATAAATGCTCCCAGTCTCTTTATGACTTTGGCTAAATTGGATTTCTGAAGATTTATATAGGAGAAATGTACTTTCCTGTGGCATTATTATGATAGCTAGCAAATTTATCATTTGTTTTACATTTTGAATATACCTCGTAATTTTGAATCTTTTATCTTAAAAATTAATATCCATTTTGTAGTTATAAGAGAACCCCAGCTTGGAGATACAGAATGGTAAGATCCTTAAGTGTCATGGATTTTTAATGAGAGGGAAGGATTTGGATCTCTTCATTTGCATACTCCCATTTTCTGTAACTCAATGAAAAACAAGACCGCTGAGAGCCAGTTTGGAGCAGTGGTTAAGTGTGCTGACTCTAATCTGGGAGAACCGGGTTTGATTCCCCACTCCTCCACTTGCAGTTGCTGGATGACCTTGGGCAAGCCATAGTTCTGTCAGAGCTGTTCTCTCAAGGGCAGTTATGGAAAGAGCTCTCAGTCCTACCTACCTCACAGGGTGTTTGTTGTGGGGAGGGGAAGGGAAAGGAGTTTGTAAGCCACTCTTGAGACTCCAAGTGAAGGGCGGGGTATAAATCCAATCTCCTCCGCCGCCGCCTTACATGCAGACTGATGAAAAAGTATGTGGAGGTCACATGGACCAAATTTGCCATACATTATGATAAGGAGGTCCTGCACCTAAGTCCTTGTTCTCTACTGAGTGGTTGAGCAAATCCAACTGTCCTAATTATGACCTCTGAAAGAGACTGGTGTTTGAAACACACCGGCAGTTCAACAGCTATATTTGAGCCCTTATACGAACAAGATTTGAGGGGTCTAAGCTACTGGATAAATAAGCATATGACTGGCTTGAGAAGTTAAAAAGCATCTGGTGCAGGGGGAAGTTTTTCTGACAGTGCAGTCCTGTGCAGAGTTACTCTTGTCTAAGTCCTTTAACTTCAGTGGACTTAGACTGGAACAACTCTACATAGGAATCCACCATAAGAATTCTACACCTTCTTTCAGCAATATTATAGAAATGTGCCTTTTCCTAATGGCATGGCAGCTTGGGATAGTAGATGCCGATTTTATAGTTCCGTGCCCCTCACTTTGTGTGCCTGAGGCAAGTGCCCTACCAGGGAGTCATGATGAATCTTGTATCTGGCACATGTTCCTGAGAGTTTGGATATGTACATATCCCCATCACACTTTAAGTATGTATATGTTAAGTATACCTGCTGCTATAAAATGTGAATTCATCCACAGACTATCAGCAAAGTGTGGCATTACTGAAAGATAACTGGCTTATTCATTCTAATTCTTGTGCCCTGTTAAGTAGAGTGTTCTCTGAAGGAGTTACAGTAAAGCTGAGAATCTGCCTCACATCATACCCCATTGCAGGTTTTCCTTGGAAGACATGTTTGGGAAAAGCCTGTTAACATAATCCAGGTATTAAAACATGTATAATCAAGTTTTAAACCAAGAGTTGTTATGAACCATTTAATGTTATAGTATGAGCATGATAATTATGGAGAGGGAGCATGCTTTACAAAAAGGCTTTGATGTTCTAAAGGCTGAGGATGGCACTGTAGTTGATCAGCTTTCAAAAAGTGCCAGAGGCACTAAAAGTTCTGTGGGCCATGATGTTTGCAACTAGCTGATGCAGCTTTAACGGTATGTAGTATGTGGTATTTTAGCCCATAAAGGGATTAGTTTTTCATAGGACCATCTGTCTTTCTATCAAAGATGCAATTTATGATTCTTTGACTCAAACCAGTTTTAAAATCCTTTTTCTCTCACAGACAGAACCTTCAGTATAGATCTCTGTTTCAAAGTGTTCACACAGCTTATCATTTGTGGGGCATCAACAGTGTTCTGTTTAGTAATCTTGGGTCTGCTCAACTATAGTCTTCAATTTGTCTGAAGAATAATTTTAACATTTTGAAGTCATTTAAATGCAAACAGTGGCCTGTTACCACCCATACACAGAAGGTACTTAAATTTTCCCACATTCCTCCCTGTTCCCCTTCTGACTCCCTGGGGTTATAAGACTCACACAGAGAAATAGCCCCATGCACCATGGGACTGAAATTGTCCCTTCCCCTCAGCAGAGCTGTGACTGTAGAAGAGGGAGGAGAGCAATTTCAGCTCCTTTTCCTTTCTCATTGCAGCCCTTCAGTCCTTCATATGGGTCCTGGTACCCCAAAAATTATCTTTCCAGGGGTGAGAACAGGATGCAGAAACAGAGCACAATGTGGGGAAACTCCATGTTCCATCCACAGATGGTTTGGTGCAGGCCAAATGACTCCAGTAGTATTGGCAGAGCTACTGGGATTTTGTTCTGCTTGCTCTTGGTCACCAGTGGCCCTCCAGGGCAGTGGCCCACCAAGAAGTTTCCTGATAAGTTATCTGGCCAGAGGGGAACTCCACATGTATGCTATTGGTCCCTGATTTCCCCTTTCCAGAAAGGTTCAGTGCAAAACCTTAAACCTGCTTTGAATACTTTTGCTTTCATAATTAACATTATTTATAATTAAATAAACATTTATTTATAATAAAATAAAGTAAATAATGTTCATGTCTGCTTGATTTCCCCATAAACTGCCATCAAAGCTGTGATTAAAAACATGGTTGGATTTGGCAGGGGTGGTGATGGTATTCAGTTGGCTGGTTCTAAATATTGCTGTGATTTCTACATTCTTCTGTAAATATGACTCTCTTATAACTGGAAAAGCTTTGATTTAACATATGCACAATTTGGTTGTTATTTTGAACTTTGTTTTTCATTTTGCTGGTAGAGGAAAAATAGGTTTTCATACGCCCACTTTTCTCTACCTTAAGGAGTCTCAAAGCGGCTTACAATCACCTTTCCCTTCCTCTCCCCACAACAGGCAGCCTGTGAGGTAGGTGGGGCTGAGATATCTGAGAGAACTGTGACTGGCCCAAGGCCACCCAGCAGGCTTCATGTGGAGGAATAGGAAATCAAACCCAATTCTCCAGATTAGAGCCTGCCATTCTTGACCACTATACCATTCTGGTAATGATCTGGTAGCATATCAAGCAACACCATAAACTATCTAAATAGTACAGATATTAAATTTTACAAAATATTTAGTAATATGTTTTAACTGGCCTCATTGCTAGAAAAGTAATGTTAATATGGTTGGTTTTAATTTTAGAGCAAGGAGAGTGGCACCAGCTGCATTTTAAGGCAGATTAGGCTCCGTCAGACAAAGATAGCGTCCAACATTTTGTAGGAATGGGCTTGTTGTATAGAACAAAGCTCCAGTTCTGCTGGGATAGAGAATTCCAGCTATCCGCTGGCATTGGCTACATCTCCATTAGTTCTAAATGTGAAAACAAATCATATTAAACAGGAACCTTGAAAGAAAAGTGAGAATGTGATATTTAGCACTTTGCAACAGTGAAATTGCACTACTTTTTTAAAAAAATATATTATTTTCTTCTATAAACTACAAAAACTACAAACTACAATACTACAAAATACAACACTACACACCACTAAACACTAAAGAGAGTAACAAGGTACTAATATGTGCTTATTACATGCTTTCAGCCTTTCACTACGTGGTATATAATTCATTTCCATAATTCGCTACTAAAGTAAACCAAAAAAATTTGTTAGAAATTCTATCACTTCAGAGCTTACAATTATATGTTTTAAGTATACAAAGAGAAAATCTGAGAACTTTATTTAGAGGTCTTCTTATCCTTCTTCTTCTTCTTTTGCCAGGGCAGCTTAACCTTCAAAGATATGGGCGCAGCTGCACCTAAATCCAAGTGTGTGTCAGAGTCAAAAATTTCTCCCAGAGATATCGAGGTATCAGAGGAAGAAGAATTGTCTGTCCTAGTCTTTGGTTGTCCGTTATTTTCTTCTGTTACCTTCTCGCCCTCTGCTCCTTTCTTTTGTTCGGTCGACAAATGGTGTTGCTTTAGAAATAATTCCGCTTTTAATAAAGAGTCAATCTTTTCTTTCTTTTCTTGGAAATTAAAGATGGGTCCTTCTGCTATTAACCATCTATATTGGACATTGTTCTTTTGAAGGAAATCTCTCCTTATAATAATTATCTTTTGGTTTTGTAAGATTCCATGCACTCCCATTGGCTGTAAAATGCCCTCCCTCAGCCATTGGCCCATCAGCCACCACTCAAGAGTACTCGCGTGCCATTGGCCGGGTGCTGGGTCTGCTCCTCTTCCCCACCCACTCCCCCTGGCAGACAGCTCTCTCTCCTGAGGAAGACAGTTCTCTTGACTCCTGTGAGGGATTGTCCCCTCAGCGACTGTTGGTAGGCAACCAAGCTTGGTTCTGTGAGTAAAAAAACAAAGGACTTTCAGCATAACCCCCTCCCCAACGGCCACTTTCCTGTCAGAATAAATGGAAAAAAGCTCTTTCTCCTGCTTAGCTTCAGCATGGCTGGCTGGCTAACGAGGTGGGCCAGCAACCATCAAACCATTTTCTTCAACTCCCCGCTGTGTGGCTGATTTTCCCCTAGGGTTACCAATCTCCAGGTGGGACCTGGAGATCTCCCACTGTTACAATTGACCTCCAGATGACAGAGATCAGTTCCCTGGGAGAAAATGGTTGCTTTGGAGGGTAGATTCTATGGCATTATATCCTGCTGAGTCCTTCCACACACACCCCAAATGTGCCCTGCACAGGATCCACCCCCCCAAATCTCAGGTATTTCCCTAATCAGAGTTGGCACCTGTACTTTCTCCTCTGTCAGTAAAAGGCCCTTTCCACACCTATGTTGGCCTTTGGGAGAAAACTCATTGGGCCCAGTCCTGATCAGGTTGTCAACTCCAGGTGGGCAATTCCTGGAGATTTGAGGGATGGAGCCTGGAGAGGGTGAGGTTTGTAGAGGGGTGGCACCTCAGACAGGTACGATGCCATAGACTCCACCCTCCAATCCAGCCATTCCATAATGGGGAACCATTGTTGCCAATCTCCAGGTGGGGGCTGGAGATCACTCAAAATTACAACTGCTCTCTAGGAGGGAGGGAGGAGGAGATGGAAAACTAAAGGTAGGTTGATGGTTGGCTGGGAGGGAGATAGGGTTATCAACTCCAGGTTGGGAAATTCCTGGAGATTTGAGGGGTCGAACCTGGAGAGGGTGAGTGTTGAGGAGGGGTGGGACCTCAGATAGGTACAATGCCATAGACTCCACCCTCCAAACCAGCCACTCCCTCCTGGGGAACCACTGTTACCAATCTTGGGGGTGGGCTGGAGATCACTCAAAATTACTACTGCTCTTCAGGTAGCAAAGATCAGTTCCTCTGGAGAAAATGGTGGACTCTGTCATTATACCCTGCTGAGATTGCCACAGCAAATTGTCACTGAGTGCCCAAAGCCCGGGCACTCTCCCAGAGCCTCTTTCTAGAGCCCGTTGTATTTATTTCCACAATGGGCCTTATTCCTAGTCTGTAATATTTCTGTATTGCCTTCTTGTTCTCTGTATTTCATATGGAACATCTTTCAAAACTTTAATCTCCTCCTCTTGAATTTTCACCTTTGCCGCAGTAGATGCTTTAAGCATTAGATCTCTTGTTGCTCTTCTTGCAAATTTTACAAAAATTTCTCCTGGAAGGTTATTATTTTTTTTTACAAACTCAGAGTATGTTCTGTATATCATGTCAATGTCCACTTGTATAATCTCAGGCTTGCTATTAATCAAAGGGGCCAATGCTTCGTTTAAGATTTCTTTTAGATTCTCATCCTTTTTCTCTGGGACCCCTTGAAATCTTAATACCACTGTTCCCTCTAAGCTGAGTTAGTGTGAGCTAGCTCACAGTTTTTTAGCCTCTGGCTCACATATTTTTGTCTTAGCTCAGGAAACATGGCTCCAGATCAAACTAATTTATGCAGCAGCCAAATCACTCGCTCACAACTTTAATGCCAGTAGCTCACAAAGTAGAATTTTTGCTCACAAGACTCCACAGCTTAGAGGGAACATTGCTTAATACATATAAAGATCTTTCCATTTGAAGTTGGTGTAATTGTTGTTTTGTAGATGTTCTTTCTTTATCAGCAGGGTCCATTATTTCATCCATTTTTTTGGTCTTAGTTTCCATTTTTTTGATCTGTTTTTCCATCTTCTCTGATTTTGCTGTTGTCTCTTTAAGATCTTTTTGCAAATTGTCGAACTTCTGGTTGAGATTCATCATCTGTTCCATCAGAGGTTGCAGAGCTTCAGAAATTTTGCTAGTCAAATTGCTGGTATCTTCCTGTCTTGTGACTGGTGATGCTGTACTAGCATTTCCGGTGCCCCGGATGCCATTTTCTTGCATGCTGGCTCATTGTTTATACTTAGATAAGGGTCCACAAAAAAGTTCACAGTTTCCCCAGGAAAGTAAAGTTCAGTTCCGAAGTTTTCCACTAAAATGAGGTTTAACAGCTTGCTCTTGGCATGTCACTGCGATTTATCTGTTGGGAAGGGCTCTTCCTCCGCGGGTTTCGCCCTCCCCTTCGCTCTATGCCACTTTGTTATTTCTTCACTCTCTTTATTATCATGTTTCTTTTTGGAACTTCACTCACTTTTGCATGCATCGTTATGCCACTGGGTCACCATGTACAGAAAATGCTTTCTTAAGTCCTTGGATGTGCTGGTCCAGTAATGTCTCTGGGCGCCATTCCTGGCCTTGGCGCAGCAGGACCTTATGGAGCAAAAGAAGTTCACATCCCCAAGCCATGACTCTAGGAGCTCCTTCAGCGCTCCAGGCTAGAAGCTCCCTCCAAGAGCTTCGTGGGGGGGATGGAACCAGCCGAACTCCCTCCCTGTCGCTCCGATCCAAATCGCCCCCATCGGAGCTCTATGGGATGCGTTTGGTCGCTAGTAGCTGTGACTGGAAGTCAAATTGCACTACTGTTAATGAGGCAGGTATCATACTGCCTTCTTGGTAACATGCGATAGTAGTCCCCATTTACGAGAAAGGTGAGCCAAGAGATCTATGTAACTAATGCCCAATATGTCTCCTCTCAGTGATGGGCAAGTTATATGCTTCTCTTCTTTATAAAGTTATTTTGGGATGAGAGCAAGCTGGATTCCATAGAGGTGTTAGTACAGTTGATCATTTCCATAGACGTCAGTTTACTGTAGATAAATATACCAGCTCAAAGAATGGCATGTTAGCTGTGGCATTTATGGACCTTACAGTTGCCTTTGAGTCATTGTCTGGGCAGATATTATAGGATAAGATGAAGAAGTCATCTATTGACAAGTATCCATCCCTGCAATGCCAATGTCACCTCTCGTTCCTAATAAGTGCCAGGTGTCATCCTACTCGGTTGGCATTTTCTCCTCCTTTTAACTCTCCCCCTCCCAGCTTCCACCACACCCTCCCGCTTCAGAGAAGGGTGGCCATGGGATTGGCCCATTCGCATCCATGCGCTCCCAACCAGCCTTTTCTCTATCTGGCCATCGTCGTTGGGGGTGCCTCCTGTGTCCACCGCTGTGGCCTCCTTTGGCTGTCGGTGTTCCTCAGGCTGGCTTGGGGGGAAGGAGCCCAGGGCCTCCGGGGAACCCTCTGGGGCCTCAGGTTGCCTCCAGGACATGGGAACCCCTGGTGCATCTGCCCTGGATTCAGGCCCCAGGCCCAACTCCCTAGATGGCCGTCTTTGGCCATGTGAAGCGCTCCCACTCCTCCGAGCTTGCGACTGCAGAGATCCTCTTCTCTGTGGATCAAGGGAGAAGGAGGCAGGAGGTGCTGCTGGTTGCTCCCCTCCTGACAGATACTTACACAATATCCTGGGCAGGATGTGTGGCAGGAATAGTGTTGAGAGTTAAGATGTCTTTTGAAGCAAAGGCTTGGTAGAGAACATTTACTCTAAACATGAGGAAATCCAGCTTGCTCTTATCCCAAAAAACTTCATCTTCTACCCATAATAGTAATTTCTTGTAAATCAGGGAAGCATATACCTTGCCCTCCACTGATAGCAGGCTTATTGAACGATAGTTACATGGATCTGTTGGATCTCCCTTTTTTTTTAAAATGGGGCTATTGTTACATGACACCAAGAGGTAGGCATGATACCTGTCTCATTAATCTGAATAGAAATAGGTGCCAAAATCTTGCCCCACCAATTGGCATTTTATTTAAATAACTCTGGAGCAATGCTCCCTCTAAGCTGTGGATTCTTGTGAGCAAAAATTTGACTTTGTGAGCTACTGCCATTAAAGTTGTCAGTGAATGATTTGGCTACTGCAGTTTGCTCTGGAGTCATCCTTCCTGAGCTAAGAAAAAATGTGTTGAGCTGGAGGTTAAGAAACAGTTAGCTAGCTCACACTAACTCAGCTTAGAGGGAACACTGCTCTGGAGGCACCAAATCAGGTCCTGGTCCAAATCAGGTCAGATTTCATTTGAGAGATTAGAGATTTAACTAATGATACCGCAACTGGAGGCCATTTCTCTGTTTCTGGGGAAAGCGATGATTGAACTGTACTACTATCAGCAGATGATGTGGCAAATAAGGCCGTAAGATTTTCCTCCCAATATCTGGCAGAAATGTGATAAGAAAGTGGGGATCTAGAATTTTAACTTGTTTGCAATCATATCCCAAAATATTTTACCATCTTTTTGCTTAGAGGCCCAGATCAAATGCTTTCATGTAGTGGCTAAAGCAGCTCTTTTTTTGTTTGTAATAACAGTTCCAAATACACATTTCAGCTGCAATATCCAATTAAATATACCTTTATCACTGTGTAATTTAAATTGTTGATACATATAGGAGCTTGCCCTTTTAAATGCCCTGCAGTCAGCATCAAACCAGTTCCCCCATCTGGCCTGGCCATAATGGTCCATAACCTGCCCAGATGATATATATAACAGTTGGAACAATTTTGACAAGTTGCCCAGGACACAAAGGTTCCTCTGCAGAGCAAAACGAGAGAAGATTAAAGCCTTAAGATGACTAACTTCAGGGCAAGACTTTAACCTTTTCACTTCCTTCACAATATCATTATTCCATTGCACTAGTGTAAGTCTGTCATAATTCTGACTTAGTTGAAAAGGTAAAACAGATGGTAAAGCATTACAGCCTGAAATACTAAGGATTAACTGGAGACGAAAATGGTCAGCACCCAAAGATTCTATTGTCTCCAAAGAATCTATCAAACTAGGTGATACGATAAAATAAGAAATAACACTGGCTCCACAGTGATTAATACATGTAAAGTCCCCCTTACCAACCCATGGGCAACCATTAACAATTAATAACCTGTTGTTGGTAATTAGAGAGGCTAGTCTTTTCCTTGCACTATTAATTCTAGTATCCCTAGATCTTCTTGGCACAAGAGGGAAATTACTTATGGACTGATCTTTGAAGATTTTAAGAAAGGGTTCTATATATATTGTACCAACATGAGCATTTAAAGCACCAGTCAGCATAAGTGCAGCTGATGGATACTTGTTTCCAACTTTCTGAATAGAATTATTCAATTTGCCGCAGTAGTATGATAATGCAGATTTATGTGCAGCTGGAAGGATATATGCATTAATCTGAATGAAAGACAGATTTTGAAAGTCCAAATGGAGAGCCATCACAAAGGGAAGTTTGCTTGGGAGGACTATAACATTAATGTCGTGGACCAGCCTCAGCTTGAGGTGCAGCCAGACTCTGGTCAACTTGAGAGTTGTTGGCAGGCCCACAAAGATTCCCACAGAGTGCAGTATGGTAGAGGGGATATGTCACCGGCCCTGCCAAAGCCAGTAACACAGGACACCACTCGAGACACTGAGGAGCCAATGCAGCTGGGGGCTGTTCGTCCACACTTGACCTCAGAGGAGAAAGCCCGGTGATGTGCAAGTAACCTGTGTCTATACTGTGGGGGCACTGGCCACTATGCAACCAAATGCCCCACCAAGTCAAAGGGACCTGCAGCACAGTTAAACCAGTAGCCCTGGGTCATTATGGGCTGAACAGCTCAGGGTGCCTTGGGGGGCCCACTGGGTAGTGTTCCTTCTAAGTTGAGTTAGTATGAGCTAGCTCACAGTTTTTTGTCTTACGTCAGGAAGAATGGCTCCAGAGCAAACTAATTTATGCAGTAGCCAGATCACCCACAACTTTAATGTCAGTAGCTCACAAAGTAGAATTTTTGCTCACAAAAATAGCTTAGAGGCAGCATTGCTGCTGGGTATTCTCCTGATGACTCTGGCCCTTTCCTGATTCCTGTCAAGTTAGGTCTGCCTGATTCTCGGTGGTTGCTAGTGTATGCTATGGTGGACTCTGGGGCCTTCCGCTGTTTCATAGATGCCAAGTTTGTGAAGCAAGCCCAATTCCCACTAGTACTGGGGCTAACCTTTCTGAGTTGCCATGACTCTCTCATCAGCTGGTCCAGGCAAGAACTCCAGTTCCAGGAACCCTGTCCTAATCAACCACCACCCCTGATGCTGGCCACTACTAGTGCTTCACAGGGCTCTATTCTCCCTGCAAAATATGCGGACTATCAAGATGTTTGAGGAAAAGGGGGCTGATCAGCTACCACCACATTGGCCATATGACTGCACCATAGACTTGATCCCTGGAGCGCCCCTCCCAGTAGGGCGGTTCTACTCCCTGTCGGAATCAGAGTTTACTGCCTCGCGAGACTTCTTGGGGAAAAACTTGCAGCGTGGGTTCATTTGACCCTCCACCTCTCCCATGTCTACTCCAGTGCTATTTGTTAAAAAAAAAAGAGCAGGGAGCTCCAGCTTTGTAATGACTATCCGGTTCTGAATAAAATTACCATTCAGGACCAGTACGCCCTTCCCTTGATTCCGGAGCTTCTAGAGCATCTCAAGGGTGCCCAGGTGTACACCAGGCTGGATCTTCAGGGGGCTTATAACCTGGTGTGCATCGGGGGATGAATGGAAAACTGCCTTCAGCACCAGATATGGGCAGTTTGAGTACTTAGTAATGCCCTTCGAGCTTACCAACACCCCAGCAGTGTTCCAGAGACTAATGAATGACATATTCTGAGACCTGCTCGATCGATACGTGATAATCTACCTATGATATCCTGATCTACTCACAGAACCCTGCCAAGCACACTGATCATGTGCGCACTGTACTACAGAGACTGCAGCAACATGGCCTGTACACAAAATTAGAAAAGTGTGACTTTGATCTGTGGACAGTAGAGTTCCTAGGCCATGTGATTTCACCTCATGGAATTGAAATGGACCCCAAGAAAGTAGAAGCTGTGCAGACCTGGCAGGCTCCCCATTCCCACAAGGATGTACAGTGCTTTCTGGAGTTTGCCAACTACTATCATCAGTTCATTCCTGGTTTTACAAAATCACTGTGCTTTTGACCTGTCTCCTGTGGCCTCAGGAGCCCTTCCAGTGGTCTCCAGAGGCGGACTAAGTGTTCAGTGCCCTGAAGGCACAGTTTACCCCAGAACCCTTGCTCCAGTACCCTGATCCCCAGCTACCCTTCATCATGGAAACCGATGCCTCCAGCACAGCCATTGGGGCCGTCCTTTCCCAGCAGGATACACTGGACAGCATCCCACAACCCTGTGCGTATTATTCCTGCCAACTTACACCCACTGAGAAAAACTATACAATCTGGGAACGGGAGTTACTAGCAATCAAGACGGCTTTCGAAGTCTGGCGGTTTCATCTTGAGGGGGCCCAGCACTCAGTTCAGGTCTTCACCGACCATTGGAATTTGGAATGCCTCCAAACCACCCAGCACCTCAACCAGCGACAAATTCGGTGGTCCTTGCTTTTTTCTCAGCTTGACTTCAAAATCATATATGTACCCAACTCCCAGAACAAATGGGCAGATGCTCTCTCCTGCAAACCAGAGTTTACCACCACCCCAGCAGAGGAAGAACCACTAGCTCCCCCGGATCCTTTACTGCCATATCTTTCAGATCAGATACGGCAACAACAGGAGCATGACCTCTTCACTCAGGAGCAACTTTGAAAACTTCAGACAGCTGACCAGCCAGGGGCCAAGGGATTTGGGTCTATATTCCCCTGGGGCCTTTATGGACCGAGGTGCTACAGCTCGCCCATGACATCAAACCTGCCAGGCACTTTGGCCACCATAAAACTACCCACTTAGTAACCTGGGAGTTCTGGTGGCTTCTGATCCAGTCAGATGTGACCCAGTATGTCACCACTTGTACTGTCTACAGGTGAGCAAAAGACCTTACAACTATTACCCACCCCTTCTGGGCCTTGGAGTCTATGGACTTTATTACAGATCTGCCCCGGCCCACAGGGTATACCAGCATTTTAGTTGTGGTGGATCTGTTTATGAAAATGAGTCATTTTATCCCTTGCACTGGACTCCCCATAGCCCAAGAAATGGTGCAGATGTGCCTGGAGCATGTGTTCCATTTGCATGGAATTCCTGAACAGATCATAACAGTTCGAGGAACCCAATTCACCGCTTGATTTTGGTGAGCTCTGCATTCCTGACTTGACACTCAGGTGCACCTCTCTTCCGCCTACCATCCACAGTCAGATGGACAGACAGAATGCACCAATGCTACTCTAGAACAATACCTCCGCCGTTACATCACTCATCAACAGGGTAACTGGGTAGCGCACTTCCACTGGCAGAATTCGCCTACAACAAGTCAGTGCACTCATATACCCAGCAGATACTCTTCTTAGCAATATACAGATGTCACCCTAGGTATTTTTCCTCCACTACACCCTTGTCCAACATCCCCACAGCTGATGATTACTTGCAGGAATTTCATGCTGCTCAAAAGCTGTTGCAGCAGCATCTTCAGCAAGCAAAAGAAATGACTGATCGTAGACGACAACCAGGCAAATCATTGCAACTGGGCAACCAGATATGGCTGTCAACCCGACACCTTTGCAGCCAACGGCCATCATGCAAGTTTGATGCTCAGTTTATTGGGCCTTTCCGCATCATGGACCAGATCAATCCTGTCGCTTACTGGCTCCAGTTACCTCCAACTCTGCAAATCCATCTAGTGTTCCACCGATTCCTCCTGGTACCCGCCTCTCCACCAGATCTATTGAGGCCTCCCCCTCCGCCTCTTCTGGTTGACGGCCATCCAGAGTATGAAGTGGCACAGATTTTAGACCCCTAGCATTGGTGGGGCCAGCTCCAATATTTCATTGACTGGAAGGGGTATGGACCTAAGGAAAGGTCTTGGGAACCTGCTGCCAACTTCCATGCACTGGATTTGGTGCAGCAATTCCATCAGGCTTACCCTCTGAAACTGGGTCCCTTGGTTGGGGGGGGGCTAAGGGAGAGGATGATGTTGTGGACCAGCCTCAGCCTGAGGTGCAGCCAGACGCTGACTTGCTGCCTGAGCCCAGCCTGGGTGAGGACTAATCTGACTTGCAGCCTGACAAGTCTGATTGGCAACTGGAGCACAGTGTAAGGACTCCTCAGAAGTCAAGCCTGAGTCCAGTGTGGCGAAAGATGACTTCAGAGTAGAGGACACTCAGGAATTCCAGTCAGATAATACTGAGCCAGCTGAAGTCAGGGAGCAAGTACTTCCAGAGGCACTCACGAATCCCCCAGATTCTCCCCTGCTCATAGAAAGAAGAAGGGCTAAGATCAGAAGGCAATTGCAAGAATGCAGACAGAGTAAAAGATTAATGTCCCATTGACAGCTACAAGATGAGTTATTACAGGTGCCCTGCTAACCTGCCAACTGCAGATAAGACTAATTAGGGAAAGGTTACATAAAGCTGGGTGTGGGCTGTTGCCAACTTGTGGAAGCAACACATCACCTCACAGTGAATCCTGCGACCACAGCTCCTGACTCTGCTCTAATGCTGTGAGTCTTGGACTGGCTTGACTCTGTTTTTGGGCTCTCTCTGACTGTAACAACTAAACTTGGACTTTTTAGACTACGCCGTGAACATTCCTTTGACCTGCTCCTGCCTGCGTAACCTGGACTTGGGCTTGGAGCCTGTGAGACCAGCTGGGCTACGACAATTAATCAACATGAAAATAGAAATCAAGCAGGCAATCATGCCGAGGGGCAACCTGCTTTAGCTTTTTTTAAAGGCTTCTGGGGAATATACAGTGAAACTGGGAAAATAGACCTTACTAAGCATCCAAGTCTCTTGTAACTATATTGATCTTCGTCGTGGTCTCTGTGCAGTCCCACACATGGGTTGGGCGCCTGCGCACGACCTCGTTCGGAGAAACTTCTAGAGCTTTTCCTCAGAAGAGCTTTTGGCGGGCTCTCCCCCCGCTCTGGGGGAGGAGACATGCACTGCGCATGCCCAGAGCGGGAGAGAGAGCCGCCTCCCACTCAGTTCTTCTTCGACCGCCTTCGTGTTCACACCTCGTTCCTGTCGTTCCTCCATTTACCTCAGCTGAGTATATCTTTCTTCGCTTTCGCTTTCTTTTTCCATCTGTTTCTTTCTCTTCTAAAAAATATTTTTAAAAAAATCTTTGTCTATCTCTCTTCCCCCCCCCCTCCTTTCTTTGGAGGGTGGGTGGGGATTTTTGTATGGGAAAGACTCAATTCTTTAAGGTCTGCCGTCGTTGCCCTGCTAAAATTCCATCCAACGACGGGCACGACCTTTGCTTAGTTTGTTTGGGTGAGGCCCATAGAGTAGATTCTTGCCCTCATTGCACGAGTTTCACTCGTCAGGCTCGCCGTAATCGAGAGGCTAGGCTCAAAGCTCTTCTTGTTGAATCGGCTCTGCGTCCCACAATGTCTTCGGGAGCTTCCCAGGTCTCGGTAGCCAAGAAATCGGACACCTCTTCGAAGGCACCGAAATAGAAACCTAAGCGGGCTGAAGATAAGACCCCTTCGAGGTCGAAGACCACGCCCTCTGCTTCGGTTTCGAAAGTGGACCCCATCGTCGTGACTGGGTTGTCGACGTCGATGCCGGCCCTTGCCTCTACATCTCATCAGTCTGCGGCTCGACAACAGACTCCGCAGCACCCCCACTCGTCACCTATGGGGACGATACCGTTGGGCCAGTTGACCAGATCGCCTCCGCACCTGTCTCCGCGAACAGGCTCCCGGTCTCCACGGAGGCGCTCCACTACCCCGATCCACACTTTGGACGAGGGTCTGGTTGTGCACCGCCATGCTCGGTCCCGATCTCGACTTGGTCGTCGATGCCTGATCCGTAGGCAATCCCCGTCGTCGTCTGATTCCGCCTCTGACCACCAATGCTGGTCCTGCGAAGACCGTCGGGAGCGTCTGGATGCGGCCTATTATTATTCGAGGTCTCCGACACCGGAGAGACACCGCTATGACCGAATCCGGCATTCGGAACGCGGAGATCAGGCCCACGCCCCTGACCGCCCTCGGCGCTCGGCATCTGTGGCCTCGGCTCATTCTGCCTCTCGGGAACAGCCTTCTGATCTTCCCAGAAATCGGGACGCCCCACGGAGTTCCCCGATGGAACCTCGACACCGTCCTGCCGTCGACCATCCGGTCGTCGACCTTGTCCAGCCCCGATCCTCCTCTCCTATGTCGATCTCGGAAGGGTCGGATTCGGCGGAGTTCGATCCCGAGGTCTCTCGAATCGAGGACGAGCACCGACGCTCGGGGTCGATTTCCCCTACGGAAGGCCCTAAGGCATTTTTGGAGCTCGTTACCAGGATGGCGACTGCCCTCCAAGTTCAGGGCTTTACGGAGTCCCCAGCAGTGACCGACGTCGTTCACCGATTGGTCCAGGCTGATCTTCCTCTGTCTCCCGTCTTGCCTTTGCTGCCTGTCCACCTTTCTATGTTGAAAGAGTCATGGGAACACCCGGCTTCGATCCCTCCGGTTTCGAGGCGCTATGATGGGTTGTACAGGATCCAGGATGCTCCTGGCAAATTCCTCCTTTCTCAGCCACCACCGAACTCCATGGTGGTTCACTCTTCTTCGAAATCGAGGCAGCCTGCCCGCCAGTCCACGCCCCCTGACCGTGAGGGTCGTAAACTGGATCTTCTGGCCAAGAAGATGTACTCTCTGGCCTCCATGAATCTCCGGGTCGATACTTATCTGTCGTATTTATCTGCTTACGCATTCAACGTTGCCAATGCAATTCGCCCTGTCCTGGAGTTTGTTCCGGAAGAGCACTGTCCCACTCTCTCAGCTGCCTTGTCTGAGGTTTGTGCCATATCAAAGCAACAAATCAATTCCGTTCGTCATGCAGTCAGCTGCTCCTCTAAACTCCTGGTGTCTTCTGTCGCTCTCCGGCGTCATGCCTGGCTCCGGGGCACCTCCCTACAACCGGACGTCAAGTTCCGTGTAGAAGACCTCCCCTTTGACGGAAACGGCCTCTTCCACTCCACCACCGACGAAGTGTTGAAGGCTGTTGATGAGAGTCGTAAGCAGGCCCGAAACCTTGGAGTCTCGGCTGCACCTTACCGTCCCAGAAACTGTTCCTGGAAACCTTCCGGCTCCAGGCGATACCTATCTCCGGCACCTCACTCCCAATGGAGGAGGAAACCGTACGACTCCCGTCCCCCTTCCAAACACCGTTCCCAACCCACCAAAAAGCCGCCGCAGCCTAAGCAGTCTGTTTGACTGTCCCCACCGTCTCTCTCCAATGTCGTTCACTCCTTCCGTCCGTACCCGCCTCTTCCCCTTTCTACCAGCCTGGGAAGAAATTTCAACCGACTCTTGGGTCCTCACCATCCTGCGGGTCGGGTACGCCATAGAGTTCGTTTCGCCTCCGATCCTCCCACACTTTGTCGTCACACCTCCAGACCCCCTCCTCGATCTCGAGGTTTCTGCTCTCCTTGCCAAGGGGGCCATCGAGGTCGTCCCGGAGGCGCAACGAACTCTCGGCTTCTACTTGAAATATTTCCTGGTCCCCAAGAGGGACGGCGGCTTCAGACCAATTATGGACCTTCGGGATCTCAACCGTTACATTCGGTATCAGAAATTCCGAATGGTCACTCTGCAGTCGATCCTTCCTCTCATTCCACGGGCAGCGTGGCTCGCGTCAGTCGATCTTCAAGACGCATACTTCCATGTCACGATCCGTCCCCAACATCGGCGGTTTCTCCGGTTCGCCGTTGGAGATGCCCACTACCAGTACAGGGTGCTTCCCTTCGGCCTTTCTACAGCTCCACAGGTGTTCACCAAGCTGATGGCTGTGGTGGTGTCCAAGCTCCACCGACGGGGAGTCACTCTTTATCCTTACATCGACGACTGGCTTCTCGTAGCTCCAACGCCGACTCAGTTGCTCCACGACACTTGGGAGACTCTCTCCCTCCTCCGTGCTCTTGGCCTTTGCGTCAACCACGCCAAGTCCTCCCTTCAGCCCCTCCAAATCCTTCGATTCCTCGGGGCTCGACTCGACACCAACCTCGAAGTGGCTTTCCTTCCGGAGTCCAGGGCTTCCGACATTCGGGCGATGGTGTCCGCCTTTCAGACGTGTCCCCAACAATCCGCCCGTTCGGTCATGAGGCTTCTGGGTCACTTTGCCTCTATGGTGTTCGTTGTCCGCAACGCCCGGTTGAAGATGCGGCCGCTTCAGCTCTGGCTCCTACGAGCCTTCGATCCCCTCCGGAGGCCTTGGCACACGGTTCTGTCGATCCCACAAACCGTCCTTGCCTCCCTCGAGTGGTGGGCTCAACCTGTCCACCTCCTTTCCGGGATGCCATTTCATCCTCCTCCTCCCGACTTGCTGTTGACCACGGACGCTTCCCTCTCGGGTTGGGGAGCCCGGAGCGGAACGCTTACTGTTCAAGGGGCTTGGTCTGCTCGAGATGCAACTCGCCACATAAATTATCTGGAGCTGCAAGCGATCTACCTGGCCCTTCGGTCCTTTCTTCCGACCCTCCAAGGCCGTGTCGTCCAAGTGGCTTCCGACAGCACCACGGCTGTTTATTATGTCAACAAACAGGGCGGCACTGCCTCTGTTCATCTCTGCACGTTGGCGATAGACCTCTGGTCCTGGTGCCTCCGTCACTCCATCACGCTCTCGGCGATCCATATTCCCGGGGATCAGAATGTCAATGCGGACCGGTTGAGTCGTTCTGCCTCATCGGACAACGAATGGTCCATTCCCCTCCGGTACCTTCGGCCTCTGTTTCAAGAGTTCGGTCACCCATCTGTCGACGGCTTCGCGTCCGTCGACAATGCTCGATGTCGCCTGTTTTTCAGCAGGGGTCCCCCGTCTGCTCGGTCGCTTGGGGATGCCTTTCTCCACAAATGGAACGGAACCCTGTTTTATCTGTTTCCTCCGTTCCCTCTCATCTCTCGGGTCGTGCAGAAGATTTGTGCAGACCGCACCTCCTGCATTCTGATCACTCCGTGGTGGCCACGCCAGGTCTGGTTCCCGCACCTGCTTCAACTCTCCTGTCGAACCTTCCGCCCCCTCCCTGTCGTCCCAGATCTCCTTTCTCGGGCCCGAGGGAGAATCATCCATCCCAATCCGGGATTTTTCAAATTAACGGCCTGGAAGATCCAGCCCTAGACTTCCCGCCTCAGGTCTCTGAGATCCTCCTGAATGCTAGGAAGCCTTCTACTCGACGTTCCTATCGGTTCAAGTGGAACAGATTCCAATCCTATGCTACTGATCACTCCTTCGATCCAATTCGATCATCTCTCCGTGAGATCTTCGCCTACATTGTGCATTTGAAGGATGCGGGCCTGGCATACTCGTCCTTGAGGGTTCATTTGGCGGCGATCTCCACCTACCACCCCCTCATCCAAGGCTCGTCAGTGTTCTCCCACAGTCTCACCAAGACGTTCCTCAAGGGTCTTCTTCGCATGTGCCCGCCTAGGAAACCGTTGGTGCCTTCCTGGAGCTTGTCTCTAGTCCTTTCTCAACTCATGGCTAAACCGTTCGAGCCGATGGCTACCGCCGACCTCAGGTTAGTGTCCTGGAAGACGGCCTTTCTCGTAACCATTACCACTGCACGCAGAGTAGGGGAGCTAGCTGCCTTTAGGGCCGATCCCCCCTATACCGTTTTTCATAGGGAGAAGGTGGTCCTTAGAACAGATCCTTCCTTCCTCCCTAAAGTCATCTCTGCCTTTCACCTCTCTCAGTCGTCTGTTCTGCCTACATTCTTCCCGAACCCGACTGATGCCTCTCAGAGAGCCCTGCACTGTCTAGATGTGCGCAGAGCGCTCTCTTTCTATCTACACAGGACACAGCCCATACGTAAATCTCCTCGGCTGTTCCTAGCTTATGGCCCCCTTACGCGGGGGAACCCATTTCTTCTCAACGTCTCTCTAAGTGGGTGACTTCCACCATAGCCCTTTGCTATGAGCTGGCGTGTCAACCCGTTCCTACCTGTCTCACTGCCCATTCCACTCGGGCGGTGTCGACGTCCACCGCTTTCCTGGCCGGTGTCCCGTTGGAAGACGTCTGTGCGGCTGCTACGTGGTCCTCGGCATCGACCTTCATGACCCACTACGCACTCGACGTCCGAGCTCGGCGGGATGCTGCCTTTGGTCAGACGGTGCTGCGATCTCTCTTCGCTTGATCCTGGTACACCCTCAGGTAGGACCCGTGGGTGATTTGTTTTGATGGTGATGCTGTGTCTTAACCAGTATTTTTGTGTCCTTTGCAGCTGCCAGCTCCCTCCTCCAACTGGTTCAGCTCTTGTAATCACCCATGTGTGGGACTGCACAGAGACCACGACGAAGATAAACAGGTTGCTTACCTGTAACTGATGATCTTCGAGTGGTCATCTGTGCAGTACCACAATCCCACCCAGCCTTCCCCGCTGCTGGCATCTCCAGATGTCCTGTTTTTGGATTCTTTGGCCTTGACAGTGGCGGTCGAAGGAACTGAGTGGGAGGCGGCTCTCTCTCCCGCTCTGGGCATGCGCAGTGCATGTCTCCTCCCCCAGAGCGGGGGAGAGCCCGCCAAAAGCTCTTCTGAGGAAAAGCTCTAGAAGTTTCTCCGAACGAGGTCGTGCGCAGGCGCCCAACCCATGTGTGGTACTGCACAGATGACCACTCGAAGATCATCAGTTACAGGTAAGCAACCTGTTTTTCTTAGCCAGAAACTTCATAATCTCTTGGGACCCCATTTTGTTTTTCCATCCAATCATATTCCAGGATAGGAGTCTCAGATTCTGCTTACTGATACTCTTCTCCTTAGATGTAGTAGTTGCATCAAAGTCTGTGACATAAACTTCAAAATGAGATTGAGAAATTGTGGCCTGCTTCCTTAAATATTTATGTCCAAAAGGGCAGGAGCTACTATTCCCTTTCTGCGTTGGCCATGTTAAAAGGCATCATGGTAATTCTTTTAAAAATTCATTCTCAGCAGGCATTGGTTCTTTTATACAGGAATACTCAGCATGTTTGTTCTGGGATGATTGACTTTAAATATTGGTTAAGACATGAATATGCGACTGTAACTTCATAAGCATGTTATTTTGCTCATGAATCGGCAACCTTGCAAAAGAAGCAAATAGATCCGCATCAAAGGCATCATGCTTTTTGGTACCCCTCAAGGAGAAAGGGCTATTCACCTGATTTCTTACTGCAGACTTGACTGGCTTCTAACTTCTTTTAGAGAGGATAGTAAGATCTATAAATGGTTCATTATCTGTAGGATGTTGATGTGGTATATTATCAGCTCTCATCAACCATCACCTCTTGCCTCCATTCTTCTCCTCTAGCCCATGCTTTTAACTAGTGGAATTTTTTTCCTTTTAGATATACATCTGGATAGAGAACACTCCATAGGATTTTAGGTATTTTTCATTAGAAAGGATTAGTGAAGGGATTCTTGGGGGGGGGGAGCAATTTGAACCTTTCACCCTTCATAAGCCCTGGGATCCTTTCAACATAATTTAGGTCAATTGACAAAGAGTTCCTATGCTGCAACCAAGAAAAATGTTCTTTAGCTGCTTGCTTTGTTGACCAATTAATCATACCGTCTCAATAGGGAAATACATTCAAAACAATTTTGTTATGTTCTAAAGTCAAGAATAGGAAAACGGTGTGGGGTGTAGATATTCTTCTTATAGACCCCCCCCTTCCCCCTCTTTCTCCTCATTCAGCCTATTTACATCAGACATCTTACGTGAAATTGGAGAAGCTTGTTTAGCAAATCTTTTAGTCTCAGGGGCAGGACAATCTGTCCATTCAGATTAGATTAAAAAATTCCCTATCTGATCCATGAATGAATTAATCTTCTCAAATATTTTTGTAGGATTTCTGAAATTAAAAGTGGTTTGGGATGCTAGCATGGCTAAACTCTCAGATCTCTTATTTTGAACAGCATTCTGTTTTGAACAGCATTCTTTTTCAGAATCTCATCCAGAGTAACTCACTAGATTAAAGAGTTCTGTTGAGAACCTACTGAGGTGATCATTAAAGCTAGAGGGAGTTGGGATATCATTACGTAGAGGGTCAAATCTATTGGAAATAGTTATTGGTGAGAGGCTCTTAAAAACACAACCATTTTACACTGCTTACTAGCAGTCATATGTCCTTTTAAAGATACTACTCTTTTCTTCCCCATATTAATATAACGACTATTTGCATTAATTGCTCAACTTAATTATCAAATTAATCCTATCAAATTTGTCATATAAACAGAAAATAATTAACAAGAACAGTTATACCCAGTAATTGTCTGTAATATTAAAAATATAAAATAAAAGATGTAAGATAAAATGTAAACTAAAATATAATAACATATAAAACTTTATATAGACCTAACAATTTTATTTTATTTACTTGTTAGTCTCTTGTTATCACTAAAATAACTTACTAAATCTCTTGTTTATTTATTTAAAAGTATTAGATAAAATTAATACAATTATTAAATTAGATAAAATTAAAAACTCATATGTTCAAATCTCTTTTCACAAGGAGAAAATAAAATAAATCAACAACAACAGCAACAGAGGCTCATTATTTTTCCAACTACTCTCCAAACTCAATCAAACTATTAAAACAAAAAGTAAGCCAACAACAACATCAAGACTACCCCACAGAACATGGGGAAGAGCGGGGGGGGGAAGGGTTGGTTATATTAAACCAGCCTGTCCAGCATGATGTGGCTCAGCACTGCGCCAAGGCTGACAGGTGACGCATCAGTTACCAGGACGAGTGGGCGGGACTCGTCAAAATGCATAAGCATGCTGGAGGACGTTAGCAGACTCTTAATGGAAGTAAAAGCCTGGTCATGCTGTTTCCCCCACCCCCACAGAGCATTTTTATCTAACAGCCGGTGCAATGGCTCAGTAATAGAAGCTTTGTGAGGCAGAAACGAATGGTAGAAATTCAAAATCCCTAAAAAAGATTGCAACTCTTTTTTATTAGTCAGCCATGGAACTTGCTGAATCGCCACAATTTTACTGTCTGTCATGTGCACGCCGCTTGCATCAATAAGGAACCTGAGGAATTTGACCCTCGGAACACCAATCTGGCATTTTCCGGACTTAACCTTAAGCCCTGCCTCTTGGAACTGGCTCAGGATCTGACACAGGCGCTCGGTGGAATCTGTGCCAGCGATGAGCATGTCATCAAAATAGGGCACAACCCCCGGTATGCCCCTGAGAAGGCCCTCCATGAGGCCCTGGAAAATTCCTGGTGCCACATTGACCACAAACTGCAGCCTGTTGACCCTGAACGCCCCACAGTGCGTGACGATCATCTGCACCTCTGCCGCACTCTGGTCAACCAGCAACGGCTTGTATGAGGTCGAGTTTTGCAAAAATCTGGCCGTCCGCCAGAGACGCTAATACGTGGCTTATCACAGGCACCGGATAAGCATGCTGCTGAAGAGCTTTATTTATAGTACATTTATAATCAGCGCAAATAAGAATGGAGCCGTCTGACTCTATGGGGGTCACAATGGGCGTTTCCCACTTGGCATGGGAGACTGGCTCAAGCACACCTTGCACAATTAACTTATCCAGTTCCTCCTCAATGCGGGGCCTCATGGAGAACGGGACTGTCCAAGCCTTCAGCCTGATGGGCACTACAGTGGGGTCTACATCAAAGGTTACTGGTGGACCCATATATTTTCCCAGGGACCCATCAAACATGGCTGGGAACTCCTTACAGACAGAGTCTAAGTCAGAGTGTGAAACGTGGTTAACCCCTGTCACAGCTATGCCCAGGGCATTGAACCAGTCCAGCCCTAGCAAACTGGCCCTACACTCTTCTGCTACCAGGAGGTCCAATTTTCCCTGGAAGCCCTTGAATCGTACCTCAAAAGATGCTGTGCCCACCACTAGTATGTGTCGGTCCTGGAAATCGGAGAGGTGTACTCTGCTGGCCCCCAGGCAACATTGGCTCCTCCACGGGAACAGTTTGTGCAGCATCTCGGTGGAGATGACCGTCAATGCTGACCCGGAGTCGGCCTCCATCTTGCATGGCTCTCCATCGAGCAACACCATAACCTTGATTTTCCTTCTGGTCCACAGCCCGGTGTTTAGGACAGTAGATGGACAGGAGCAGCATGCTGTTTTGTGGCAGTCAGCAAACCTTGCGTTGTCCGTACCATAGACCCTGCGTCCCAACTTAGGTGAAGATGGCAGTGACTTCTTTTTGAGAGTGGCATGGCATACCCTGGCCAAATGTCCCTGCTTGTCACAGGCCCAACACCTTACGTCTCTAGCCCAACACTCGTCCCGGTCGTGGTCACCTCTGCACCCAGCACAGGAGCGCTTCTGCACTGCCTTGTCAGGAAGGCGCTTACGGTTTGTGAACCATAGGAGTCTGAGCTCCTTTTAAACATCCCAGGCTGAGAAAGCCATGCCCAGGTGAATGGTAAGACCCAATCATATTTACAAGATAAAGACCAATCATTGTTGTTCCCTCCAAGTCACAATCCTTAGCTCTGATTGGCCCACTGTCATAAGCAGCCAATCAGAACATGCACTTTAGGATACCAGCGTGTCATGTTCTGAAGCTAGGCATGCAGTAGAAATCATAATACATAACAGTCACCTTGTGGTAAGATGTCACGAGAAACTATTTTAGTTATACCAGAAATTACAGATGATGTGGAAGAACTGAAAAAATTTGCAAGAGATTTGGGAAGGTAGCCAGTCAAGTCACACACATTATAAGGTTCACACAAAAAGGGTGTTCACTAATCCCACAATGGGATTAGAAAGACCCTCGATAGAAGTCCCTGTGAAGATTGAAGGTGTGAAAACCATTGCTGAGTTGGATTACAGGGTCTGAAGTGACCATAATTTTAAAATATTTTTATAATAAGATGCTGAAGCATTTACCTATACAGCCTTTAACAGGGCTGGGTTTATATGGATAGAGCAAAGAAGACTACCCTTATGAAGGCTATGTTATAGTAACTTTAGAATCTTATAACTTCAAACAGGGATAGTTTCTGGTTTCCAGTGTGTGAGATACCAGGCACTCAAGGCTGTGCTCCACTTTCAGAGCTTTTGTTTTATTTCTGCTTTATTTTATTTTTATCCTTTCTTTTAAGCTCTTATTGAGGGGGGGGTATATTTTCTTTCTTTCTTTTTTGTTTCTCTGCTGCTCCCTGTTTTATTTATGTTTACTGCTGCCAAAGAGAGCCTCAGTGCCTCCCAACTCGGGCTGGAAATTCTCTTTGCTAAGAGGCTGGCTAGCTACAATTACAAAGAATGTTAAAGGCACCTGTATACCTTTTACCTGGTAGGGCTACCACCAGTCCTTTTGTGTCCCTCCAGTCAAGAGCCAAAGGACAAACTCCTGACCTTACTGGGATTAATTAGGGAATCCTCCCTGTGAGGCTGGCTCACAGCAGGAGACCTGCAAGTTACTCTAAAGGTAGTACACCATCAGTCTTAGGCACCAGATTGTCTTATTGCAGCAGTGGAGACAGAAACTAGAAGTTGGTAAATAGAATATATATTTATTTAAGTGCAAAGAAGATATTTATTAAAAGGTACAGAAATACTTAAAATAGTACTGTGAGGGAACACAAGAAAACTAGAGATTATAAACTAGCAAAACACTTATAAAACCTTGGTTCTCATTCAGTTCTGGGTCCAAAGTGTACTCTGGAGACAGAGTCCCAAATGCCAGACTGGTTGGCTTCAACAGAGTTTCCAAGATGGCCAAAAGGTGAGCAAAGCAATGTTACATGTTAGCTTCACATGCAACATCATCATGCCCCCCGAAAGAAGGGTAAAGCAGGTTATTTATCAGTTGAATCCCAATCAGTCGCTCAGCCTTCGCACCAATTAGGGTTCAAGCAGTGTCTTCCAGATACAAGAAGGCCAATCAGGGAAAGGATGGTTTTGTTGGTCTCTGGTCATGTCAGAAGAGCTGGTGACGTGAGCTGCAGTCTCACCCCACCGTCCTCTTCCCACAGGACTTATTTGCTTTGGAATGTTAATGAGCCAAGGCCAGAGAGGAACATCTTATCTTGCAGGTGCAAAGATATGCACTCTCCAGCACATCTGTGTGGAGACTTAGACACAATATTTTTAACAAGAGCAGGCCACAGACAGGTTGAACCAGACTTGTAAAGCAAACTCCATTTTAAGTGAACCAAAGTTCTTGATGACTGAGGTTTTGAGGTTTATCTTATGTGTCTTTCTAGCTGTGGCTAGCTTTCCCTCCCTCGCTAAGTGTGTGTGGGGGGGTTGCACAAAAATGCCAGTTTATCTCTTTTAATCCCTGTTTCTATCCCATTTTTATTCTATTTTGCATCATCCTGCCCCCCTTTTGGGATGGGAGGATTTACCAGGAAAAGGGGAAGGATCAGTTTACCCATTCCTATCTTTGGCTTCGTTTTCTCCTGGTTTCTTTTCTCTCCCTCTGTTCTACTGTCTGGTAGTGTTGCCTGTTTATGAGTTATAGCTACTAGTCTATCTATTCTGAGTTACTAACTTATTGAATTTATTTGTCTGTGTATTAGTCCCTTTATTTGCTAACTTACTATGACTGGGAAAAGAGGTTGCCCTTTTGAGGACCCTCCCCCCCAGCCATCTTCTAAACAAAGCAAGATTGATGATTTCTTAATTAAATGTTATGATTAACAACTATTTTAAGGCTTTCCAGAGTATTTGGAGTATAGAGCAAACTCCTTTTATGGGGATAGAGGGCAACTTTCAATCTTTTGGCACCTTGCTATCTACCACACCCTCCCTAGAAGAACTTCATGAACCTGGTCAACTTTTCCAGAATGCTGGTGGGGATACTTCTATTTTAAATATATTAGCATCTCAGACATACTTGATTTCTGAGATACTGCAGAAGATTTATGAGCAATTTGATACCCACCCTGACCACTTTAATCACTCAGGCAATAACCCAGAACTCCAAATTTTTCACCTACAAAGAGAGAGACAGGAGGGATTCTGTTGAGCTTGAACTGCTGCCTAGGAGCAACATACTCAAAGGTCTGTTCTCAACCCATATAGGGCTGTCTTGAACTTTTATTCTTTTAGGGGCTATATCATAACTCTGGGAACAAGTGGAGGATTAGAGAGTGTCTAGCTGCTGTATTTTATCAAAGAATTGAAAACACAGATATAAAATATTATGTAAGACTGACAGACCCTGTCCATTCTGACAGATAGATGCTTCTCCTTTTTTTGCCCAGAATTCCTTCTCTAGTTATAGTAAGTCTGATTGGCTGCATTTACATGACATCATTCCTCATATGCTGTTTTAAGTACCATCTGTTACTCCTCTGATTCCATCAAATGAATTCAGTCATGTAGACCTGAGGATTTGCCCCACACCCCCTACCCCGGGGTCAAATGGGAAAGAGAACTTGCTGATTGACTTTTCTTCTCCTGACAAACATAAGCAGCCTCAGTTTATAGAGAGGGGAAATAGTTGCTTGCCACCTACACAGCAGTTATGAGTCCCTTTGTCAATGAAGGATAAAGATTTAATGCAGCTGATGACAGCTTTCTAGATGCATTTGCAGCCCTCTCCATTTCAGAACAGTCTGCTATTATCATGTGCATGCAACAATTACAAACTAAATTAATCAAATCAGGCACTCAAATAGAAAGCAGGGGAGTGTTGGTGGTGTGTTAAAACTTCCTGGGGAGGCTAAGGTAGATTACAAGACTCCTGGTTCTTTAAAAAAATACTGACCTTGAGGCAGGGTGTCGCATGATAATGGCAGATGCCTCGAATCAGAGCTCCTTAACCCAACCTCTGAAATAGCTGTTTCCCAAACATGAAGCCAACCACCAAAAAAAGCGAGGAATGGGGAAAGCAGGAGGAGGTAAGATTAAAGCCCCTGCAGCAGCACCGTGAAGGCTTATTTACCCTCCAGATAGACCAGAAACAACACAGACCCTGAGTCAGGGGAGGGATCTAAAATGGCAGCCAGGTGAATTTCAGCAGCAGTACCCCTTAGGAAGAAAGATCTTTTAGAACTGGTGGAAAATTTAGAAGACAAGATCACAGAAAGGCTGACAAAGCTGATGGATCCTATAACCACACAACTTAAAGAAATAAAGGAGTTGTAGCACACAGTGAAGCAAACTGCAGATACAGCAGTGGAACTGGGACTAACACTCCAAGAGGAAATAAGGCAATTACAAACTAATGAATCACAGATGAAGGAAAAGCTGGCAGACTTGGAGGATATATCCAGACAGAATAATTTGAGATTCTGAGGCTTTAAAGAACCTGTGGAGGACTCCAATGACCTGGCAATTTTTATGACAACTTGGCTGGTGGGAGCACTGGAATTAGAAGAGCTCCCAAACTGGGACCAATGTTCCTCTAAGCTGTGGAATGCTGTGAGCAAAAATTCTGCTTCTTGAGCCAAAAGACCTACTAGCATTAAAGGTGTGAGCAGGCATTGAACTAGTAACCACATGTTTGCTATTCCCAGGAAGTTTTTGATATCATTAGAAAATTGAAAAATAATAACGCTTCTAGGGAAAAAATACATCAGTTAGCAGAACCAAGAGCTAACTCACATGTAAAACACAAAGCTAAAACATGTAACTGACTAATTGGATAATGCCTCAAATGTAGTCTGAGGCAAACATTATAATAACCCCCCCCCAAAAAAAGGACAAAGGACATTACAGGTCCAGAGTCATATAAACCAATCTCTTTAATGAATCAGAATGCAAAAATATTTACTGCCACGTTAGCTAATACTGAACCAATTTATTACAGAAAATATGCATACTGATCAAACAGGCTTTATGCCCCATAGAAATTTAAGAGATAATATAAGGAAAACTTTAAACATTAATAACTATTGTAAAACTAATCACATAGAGGCAATCGTTTTGGCCCTTCTCACAGAAAAAGCTTTTGATAGATTAGACATAAGATATTTGAAGCTGTTATTGGCACGCACTTATTTATATTTATTTATTTGTGGGATTTTTATTCAGCCCTCCCCAGACGGGCTCAGGGCTGATCACAACAAATTGAGTCAAAGACTTGTTACAATAAAATAACATTAAAATCATAAATACAATAAACAATAAAACTGGTAGCAGCAATATAAATCTGTTGGGGCCACAAAGGGGAATCAGATGGGCCCTTTCAGCAGGTTGGAAACTAAAGCATGGACTTTGGGAAGAACTTTTTTGCATACAATCCAAATGCTATATGCTACACTGAAGGCACAAATGAAAGTTAATGGATTTAGATCTGAGGACTTTCATCACTCCTGAGGCAGGGATGCCCACTATCTCCAATATTATTTGCAAACTCAATTGAACCCTTAGCAGAAACAGTAAGACAAAATACTAAAATTAGGGGCATATCAACTGAAGGAAGAGAATACAAAATTAGTCTCTTTGCAGATGATCTTGTTATTTATGTTACCAAACCTAACACATCAATCTACACTTTAGACAAAATCATAACTAGATACAGCCAGATCTCAGGATTAAATATAAATCAATCTGAATCAGAAATATGTCCCATAAGTTTGTCAATGAGATCCTCCAGATTTATAAAAGAGAACTTTACTTACAAATGGGTGCAAAAGTCATGGAAATATCTAGGGGTCAGTGTGCCCCTAGATATAGGGGGATTGCTAATATACAGTTATGAAGATCTAAATCAAATAACAGTCCTCCTATTAAAATAATGGGACAAGTTAACATCATCTTGGTTAGAAAGGATAAATACAGAGCTCTTTTTTGGCAGGAACGCACAGGAACAGAGTTCAGGCTGGCTCCTGAGTTGGCCACGCCCAGCAGGAACTCATCAGCATAACAGGCCATACCCAACAGCAGAAACTCATCCGGACTGTCTGCATTCGGGATGTGTGGCCTAATGTGCAAAGGAGTTCCTGCTCCAAAAAAAGCCCTGGGTTTTGACAACAAACAAGGTGACGAGAATAAGAAGCAAAAGGTGGGTGTGGTGGGATGACCACACTTCTGGTAACATGGGGATGTGGTCTAATAGGCTAATGAGCTGTGCTGTCAGGGTGTGGCCTAATATGCTAATGAGTTTCTGCTGTTGGGTGTGGCCTATTGTGCTAATGAGTTCCTGCTGGGCTTTTTCTACAAAACAAGTCCTGGATAAATATAATCAAAGCTATTATCTTCCCCCAATTCCTATTTTATTTCTGAGAACTACCCATTGCATTTTCAGATAGGGATTTGAGAGATTGGCAAAAAAAATCTTAACAGCTGGAAGTGCAGAAGTACAGAAGACCTGTGAATAAGCCACAACATAATGCAATGTCCCACAAAAATGGGAGGATTTGATATATCAGCTTTAAAACACTATTATGAGGCAGGTCAACTCAAAAATCTTGCCATTTTTTATGATTGGGTGGAATTTAATAATTGGGTACAAATACAGCAAACATACATTGGCTCTAAGATGATAATAAATATCATCTGGAACAAACAAGAAGAAAGACCATTCCAAATAAAACTCAGTATTTATCTAATTACTACCCTGCAAATATGGGACAAAAAAAGGAAGATATTGGCTCTAGGTATCTCCCCTATATCTTTCCTGGGTCAAAGTTGGTTTAAGCCAGGAAAAGAAAGAGGCTCATTGAACTATGGAAAACTCTTATCAATAAAAATGATGTAAAGCTGCATAATTGAAAAGACCAAACTAGGTAAAGGCTCTGATGTTAAAATCCCCTGGTTTCAATACCTACAGCTACAGCACTTGATGGAAAACCCAGAGATTAAAAAAGGTTCAAGTGGAGCAATCACTGATTTCAAACAATAATTAAAGAAAGGAATACCTAACTGCAAAGGCACAATTTCTAGAATATATATAAAAATTATATAGAAGTGGCAAATGGACTGTGAAATTAACTTCACATAGATCCAATGTGGAAAACACATGGAAGTAAAAAACTCAATTAACAAAAAAAGAGATATTAAAATACAGTTCTTTAAACTATTAGCAAAGTGGTACATGACACTTTTAAGGTTATATTATATTAGCCCCAAAAATCATCCTACATGCTGGAAATGCCCCATTGTTGGTGGAAATGCCCCACTATAAAGTGATTTTGGGGGGGAATTTTTTAGTGGTGGAAATGCCCCACTATAAAGTGATTTGGGGGGAAATTTTTAACTCAGATTAAACACATTACTGGATATACATTACCAATTGAGAGTGTTCAAGAAAAAAAAATCAGCATTTTTTTTAATTTGAGTATGAATACCAAAAACCCCCAGTCCAATAGTGGTATAGTATTTGGATTGGGGAAATATTAGGTATTTCTGAATATATTCAGGTCTGTTATACCCATGGGAAGGGAGAGCGATAAGGCATGTTTAAATGCCTTCCTTTCTCTCCCCAAACCTCTGGCCACTTCCACTGGTCAGTTTCACTCCCCACAAGTCACCTGTTAGGTTTAGGCCATTTAAAGCTAACAGCTAACAGGTGGATGGGAGTAAAACTGACCAGGTGACTGGGGGGAGGGAAGGAAAAGAGAGAAGACAAGTTTAAAATGCTTTCCCTTCCCTTCTCCAGCTGCCCTGCTGTAGTGGGGCAGCTGGGGAAGGGAAGGCATGTAAACATGCTATTCTCTCTGCCTTGACTCCTCAGCTTTCCTGCCCCACACAGTTGTCCAGGAGCAACTACAGCAAGTGAAGCAGGCCTATAAAGTGGGTGCAGACCAGGAACAACAACCTGGTGAGGACCTTAAAGTTGGGGATAAAGTCTGGCCATCCCCACGGTGTCTCCGGAGTCAGTGTCCCTCCCAGAAGTTGGATGCTTGGTTTATTGGACCTTTTCCCATCACAGAATGGGTAAAACCTGTGGCCTATCAATTGGCCCTCTCATCCACCCTCTGAATCCACCCAGTTTTTCACTGTTCCCTACTGATCCCCGTGGCACCTCCAGATCTGCTCCGCCCACCCGATCCTGGCTTAGTCCATCTTGGTAGACAGGCAGGAAGAATATGAAGTCGTTCAGATCCTGGACTCCTGGAGATGATGCAGGCAGCTCCAGTATCTGGTGGATAGAAGAGCTATGGGCCAGAAGATTGAACCTGGGAGTCTGTGGGGAATATTCATGCACCTGCCCTGGTGTGGCATATACCCAAAAGCCTGGGCTGACCCCAACATGCAAAGGGGGCCCTGAGGGGGGGTTGGTGTCATGAGTCATCCAGGGCTCAGTAACAGTAAGGATTCTTCAGGAGAAGAGGGGCCCCGTGTAGCCAGCCTTGAGTTAACAGAAGCTGACCAGCAGGAAAGTGAGTTGCAGGCTATTCAGGATTCATGGCAAACAGTTGGTGCAGAGCCTCCATCCCTGATTCAGCAGGTGAACCTTGGTTGGCCATTCCCAGCCCACCAGTATCACCTACACCCTTAGAGCACTGCAGAGGAAGGCTCTGAACAGAGCTATAGACAAGATGGCAAAGTGTACACCTTCTGGCCCAATGCCAGCTGCTTGCTGGTGATGAAGAGTAGTTATAGGATTACTTCTGAGCAGCTGGTTGCAAGCATGAGCCTTAGGCATGAGGTTATAAAATGAGCCAAAAGAGGCTGTTAGACGTGGACACAACATGTATGATAGGCACTAAAACACCAACTTTGCCTTGCCTGACTTCTGGAACCCTGACCTTGGACTGAATGACCCTGCGTTCCCTGACTTCTGGCAACTGCTACTCAGAGCCTGCAAGCTTCCAATGAGACTGGATCACTCTGGAAAAGTGGATGGATGTGAAGAAGATGCAATTCACCAAGGATAACCACAGAGTTCTACATCTGGGTAACAAAATGAGAAGCACACATACCGGATGGAGGATACACTTCCAGATTTCAGTGACTATGAACAAGATCTTGGGGTATGGGTGAACTGTAAGCTAAATATGAGCAGTCAGTGTGATGCAGCAGCAAAAAAAAGCTAATGTGGTCTTGGGATGTATCAACAAAGGTGTAACATCCAAACAGTAGGATGTCGTAGTCCCGGTGTACATTGGTCAGGTCGCACCTGGAGTATTGTGTGTACTTCTGGAGGCCTCACTTAAAAAAAAAAAAAAGATGCAGACAGAACAGAGGAGGTGCAGAAGAAGGTGATGAGGATGATCAGGAGCCTGGAAACCAGAGGATAGGGCTTGCAATAATGGGTTTAAATTATGGGCGGAAAGGTACCAGCTGGATATTTGGAAACTTTTTTTTTAACAATAGGAGTAGTTTAGCTGCCTAAGGAGGTGGTGAGCTCCCCCTCATTGGCAGTCTTCAGGCAGTGGCTAGATGTACACTTGTCAAGGATGCTTTATCCGGCAATGGGCAGAGGGTTGGACTAGTTGGCCCCTTCCAACTCTGTGATTCTATGAATCAACCAAATCTCCCTCTGTGCCAAGGGGTTTTATTATCTCTGTCTGCCTCCCATGGGCCAAAGAAGCCTTTCTTGAAATCTCCAGAAATATACTTTCTAAGACAGAGGTGTCAAACTCATTTGTTATGAAGGCAAGATCTGACATAAATGTCACTTTGTTGGGCTGGGCCATGCATGCCATAAAATTTAAAACCAGGTACCAGAAATATAAACTTTATAAGGGACATAGGCAAACCCAATTAGCAATTTTTTTTTGCTCAAAACACAAACATGCTTAAAACATTAACACTCTTACAGTATTTCCTTTATTTAACAGTCTTTGATAACTGACACTTCATGCTTTGAATTACTGCATCAAAATCTGGAGTCTACGTCTGTGCTGTAGCTATCTCGAGTATGGTGTTCAGTGTGTTGAATCAGTCAATTATTATAATTTACTACCAGAGTAGATCTAATAATGGTGAAATCTGTTTTAGGGGGGTAGATTGTATATCAGTGCTGTAAACAATGGCTTTAGAGGTTCTCCCAGTTATCGGGAAACTGTTTATTTGTGAGAAGATCCTATTCATCTGGGAGAATGGGTAAATATTATATACATGTACTGCACCTGATTATGTTGGTCATTCTAACAGAAATAGTACCACACTGGGAGGTTGTGTACAAATTCCACTGGGAAGATTCATGTGATCAGACTTTGCCCATATAAAATGTCATTTAAGCTTTCTCCAAGCTTTGAGAAAGCTGCTCAAAATTAAGCTGTTCTCTCACAGCTGGGAAAAAGTTTAAAGGGCACTTCAGTCACAAAATGACTGTGT